>CAJVRN010000213.1:762500-1362500 GCA_911728415.1 Lagocephalus sceleratus
AAATTATTTTGTGGCGGCCCGGTACCGATTGATCGGCTGGGGTTTGGGGACCGCTAGCCTAAGGGAGTAAACGGTGATATTTTTTAAAGATTGATTAAAATTCCTGAAGCTGAAATGAAAACACATTTCACTCATTTTATTTGGCAGCAAACATTGATGTAAGGTTATATTTTACTGCTACTGCGTTTAACTAATAACGACCTTGTGACAGGAACTCGGGTCCTGTTTCAAAATAAAAGCATAGTTCCACTGTCTTACAACAAAAACCTTGTATTAGTTCTCATTTAGAAGAAGTAAACGTCTTCTTAGCTGTAACCGACAGTGAGGTTAGGACGGTCATCCAGGTACCTTTGATTCTCCCACAGTCGGGTAAGATCCAGTTTGGGTACGTGTACGGCATCAGCGCCATCAGCTGCCTCGGCATGTACTGCCTCCTCAACCTGATGAGCATGACGGGCGTCTCCTTTGGCTGCGTGGCCAGCGTCCTGGGCTACTGCCTCCTGCCCATGATCCTCCTGTCCAGCTTCGGGGTCGTCTTCTCTTTACAGTGAGTGTGTGTGTGTGTGTGTGTGTGTGTGTGCGTGTGCGTGTGCGCGTGCGCGTGTGACAACCGTCTCACCTGACCTCCTGTGCTCTCCTCCTCCTCCTCAGGGGGTCTGTGGGCATCATACTAACGGCGGCCATCATCGGCTGGTGCAGTTTCTCGGCTTCAAAGATCTTCATCTCGGCGTTGGCCATGGACGGGCAGCAGTTGCTGGTCGCTTACCCCTGCGCTCTCCTCTACGGAGTCTTTGCGCTCATTTCTGTTTTCTAGTTAAGGTAAAGTTTCTAAGTACCTGCCGTTGGGTTTCTGTCATTTCAGCTTCATTGATTGTGCTGTGATCACAGAATACTGGAGCTCCTGTCACAGTCTGTTGGCTTTTCTTTTGTTTTATTTTTTTCCTTCCCTCCACAATTCGACCTCACCATCAGGAGTTAGTTCTCTCACTTGTGTTTTGCTCCCCTTATATATTTAAACGAAAAGGAGCGTTGAATAAAGTTGGTGGAAACGTACCTGAACCCGTCTGGACCGCTGCGTCTTAAAGGATTACAGACGTCTGTGGTTTTACGGAGCCGGCGAGGAGGAGACGCGTTCATAAATATTCACAAAGCTGACTGTTTCATTTGGAGAAGTGTGCAAAAAAAAAAAAAAAAAAAGATGTGCGTCTCTGAGGATGAGGGGTAACGGCGCTGGGCTAAACCCCGCGGCCGTCCCGCGCCAGTGGAAACGGCGTTTGTGAGCCATTCGTGACGAGGAGCGCCGCTGAAAGCCTGCGGGATCGCTGGCCCGCGCGAAGGAAAACGGGAAATTTCTGCTTCTGCTCTGAGGCGCGTTGGACGGACGACTGTGTCAACAGACCAGATGTTGAGGGTTCGTGGAAGAAGCGCTGTCCGTGTTCAGGCGCAGGCCTCTGTTGTAGGCGGTTGCCATAGTTTGCCTCCTTTATATTAAATGTGTATTTTACAGTCGACTCCCTCCGCGTGACTCCGTTTGTCGTCTCTCCCCGTGCACATCGGGGTTGTCGTTGAGTGATGGTCAGCCTTGTATTAAAATGCATCCTGGAAAGAAGATCTGGTGTCATCTGTCCAAAATAAAGTTTTAAGAACCCTAAAAAAGCTCATTGTGGCTCTGCACCTGGAGTTACCTGAAGAGGAGCTGCAGCGTGGCTGCTCACATTCCTTTAACAGACAAGGGAGATTTCATCTCTGCAGGAATGAACCTTAAAAATAACCCCTGCTCCTGGATGACACGCCTCCCCGGGCGCGTTTGAACCACCATCAGGACCTGCAGCGGCCGGGAGGCTCTTTAACCGAGGGCGTTCTTTATTAATGACCTCCGGCCTCAGGACACGGGTGGTTACCTCAGCCCGTCCGTCGCTCTTCCCTCTGGATCTGTTTTGGCCACGAACCGCATCCGTGGAAGAGGTGGGTTGTTCTTAAATGCACGATAACCCACTCAGGAGGGATGAATAATTCAGGGTGCTTTTCTGTTCCAGCAGACATCAAGCAGATACTTTGCATTTCAAGGAAAACTTTCATTTTCAGGTGTATTTTTGCTTCTTGGGGTTTTTAGAACCGCAAAAATAAACCTACGAAACGCTTTTCTTTGTCTCAGTAAATTCCTCTCTCCTTCTGTAAGGGTTTGGATGACTCTGCAGGTGAGTTTTGTCACATCTGGGTAATCTCTGTGACCTTTGAAGAGTATCTGCATTTAAACAATTTGAACTCAAATCTCAGTGTCCTCCATCTGGATTCACTTATTCACACCTCATAAGCTCAGTTATGTATCTCTTGGGTCAAGACATACATTCCATTTCTTCTCTTTTTACACTTAAAGTATTTAAAAGAGACAGAGAGAGTGATACTTGACTCCGCTGAAACCTGCTGGGGTTAGAATAATCCCTGAACATTTATCACATTTACTGGACACATTCCTGCATGGTTCCGTGGGAGAGGGCGAGAGAGTCAGACTCAGATATTTAATCAGATATTTAATCTGAATCTGACTTTAGAAGCACAAAAGCACATTTTTTCCCCCAAAGGACCAATATCCGGACCACTGGTCACCAGTTAATGTCATTTATCCGGACCCCCGTTCTCGCTCTGTAACTCCCAGCACCTCCACCAGGGGTCAGTGTCGGGTCGTTATCGCTTCCTCTGATTGTTGGCTGCAGCTCGATTGATTTCACCAACTGGTCTTCGCGGTTCTTTCCAGAACATTTACTGCTTCCTCGGTGCAGATCAGCATCCGCCGGCTCGTTGCCTTGGCTTCGCCTCCATGTTTGTTGTCGAAGCAGAGTGCTTTACTTCACGCCCTGAGAAATCCCCCCCGACACTCCCTTTGCAGGAAAGCGTGACTGCAGTAGGTGCACGTCTGGTGTGGAACTCTGAAGGGAGCCTGAGGGAGAAAAACCTCGGTCCGATGAGGCCGTTGGGGGATTTTTTTTCAGGTTCCACCCATGATGATGTGATGCGAGGTGGGTAGCGCCGCTGGGCCCAGTTCCCAGGGAATCACTGAACACGGCTCATCGGGATTTCAGTGAGGGGAAAAACTTTTGCACACGGTGTCATTTTTCCTGCTTATCACAGCTTTTGCAACGTGGTGGTGGTGGTGGGGGGGGGTTCTGGGTGTGATTCCCGCTCATCTTCCTGCATCTCCGCGCGCTCTTGCCTCGATCTGCGCGGGTTCTTGGTGGCAAATGGAAAGGAGCGGCCTGTCCGGGGTGAATTCCCGGGACTGTGGGGAGCAACCTTCATTTTCCAGGTAAATCGGATGCTGCTGCCATTCAGACGTGGCCTTTGCTCAGTGGGAGGGGCCGCAGCAGAGACACCGCTGACCGACGTCCATCCACCTTTTTATAGAAACAGACAGCGCGTGCTTTTAAAAACGCTCCTGCGTGTCACAGTTTGAGGAGCTGCGTCCCTGTTTTTGAAAAAAAAATAATCTATTTAAGGCTAAATTAATAAAGACGATATGAGACGTCGCCACCGTGCTCTACAGGAGGAGTCTTTAGTTGTTAGTTCTTCGGGACGTCGTCTTCAAACCTGGCGTGGACGGGCGGACACGTGGAAATGTAACAATTGGTATTCAGCGAGGCGGAGCCGCCTGCTCATGCATCTGCAACGCCAACAGCACATGAATATTCAGCGGGCAGCCGTTAGCACAGCACTGAGTGTGATTTTTCTCCTGAAGCTTATTAGGCTAATTGTCCCTGCGCCTGATTGCAGCCGGGACTTTGACAGCAGCTGAGCCGAAACCCGCTGAACTAACGCAATCAATACAAGGACCAATAAACAGACGGCACCGCCGGCGTGCGTTCCGTGTGTAATTACATTTAGCACAAGGTTGGGGGGGGGTTAGAATGGGGAGGGTCTGCTGTCTCCGGGTGCTTTATGGGAAGACCCCCCTGAACCAGCGTGGGCGGGAAAAGCATCCCCGTAACAGGGAGAAACCCTGAGCAGGACCAGGCTCGTGTGTGTGTGTGTGTGTGTGTGTGTGTGGGGGGGGGCTTCCTGCTGATGCACGGTGGTACACGCATACTGAGCAGGTCAGAGGTCGGCGTGCAGCTATGGAGTCAGCGATACCTCAGAACGTGAAGTGAAAGCTAGAGGAACCTTTGCACGGGTCGTGCTGCGGAGGACGCTGGCGGACACGTCTGGTGAATATCACACGTTTGCGTGAACAGAACGCTTCGCGCCAGCTCACCGTAACGGGCAGCCGCTCAGCCGACGTCATCCCGAATTTGGACTTTCTGTCCAACAATGGGAGCGGCTCCTTTTGTCCCATCCTCCAGGAGAACCGAGAGGTGAAAGGGAGATGTGGGAGCTCTGAGGCTGGAGAACATTCCGCTTACATTTTTAATGTATGATTGATTATGCTGATTTTCAGCCTCCCCTGCGTCTCATGTTTCTGATATATTATATACGTTTACGTGCTCCAGACCTATTTTCTCTGAAATGAGCTCACGGCTCCAGAAATCATCGATTGGTCACAGGGGTCCTGCAGGACAAAGAAACAGAGGAGCTCTTGTGCTGGCGTCGGCGGGAGGACCGCCGCTCGGCGGGAACCTCCGAATCCTGCGCTTCGGTGTCGCGTACGTGCCAGCCGCGGATGGTAACTGTCACACCGCCTCAGCGCTCAGTCGGATAACGTCATGACTATTTCAGGAGGCAGAAGCTCGGCGAGGAGCGGCGGAACAGTGACCGCTTCCTGTGGGAACCAGCGAGGGATCGGCGGGGTGAAGAGGGGCTAAAAGCAGCTCACGCATGAGCAGCCATCAGCCTGCTTTGGTGCTTTGATGCTCCGTCACATGACGGGGGGGGCAACAACTCTTCCCTCAGCATCATGTCATCATGTCAGACTCCCGGTCCTCCAGTTCCGCCTGGCCGGGGCTCCTCGGGCCCCCGTCAGCCATGCATGCACCGTCTACACCAGCTAAAGAGCGAATGAGATCACTCTGCTGCGACGGGAAGAGACTCAATTCCCCCAAGCGGACAAGCGCTGCCTCCGACAGCGGAGCGGGGGGGCCTCCGCGTATGGCGCTGCGGCGGCGGGGAGAGGGTCTGTGGGCCATGTGACGCAGAGCCGACAGCGCACGTTCGGGGGGAGGCACAAGGACGGGCATTCTTCCTTCAGCCTCAGCACAAAAGGAGATCATCTCCTCTCATGCCAGCCTCCCTCACCAGGGACCGATATTCCAGCAGATCGTTGCTCCGGGACAAAAATGATCCATCTTGTGCTTCCCAGATCTGTTGGAGACGTTTGTCTTCTGTCCTCTGAAGACGTCCTCTTGGGCCTCGGGCCGCTCAGGTCGGGGTGTTTTTGGGGAAATCCTCGACGAACGTCCGGGGCGTCGCGTCGGCGGGTTGTTGGATCTGCTTTCAGCTCTTTTGCGCCCCCCCAAGGTTGCGCATACGCCTTTACAGGGACACCGGCAACGCATGTAACGTGACCCGACAGCCATTCCTCCTCTGGCGTTTCTCCCCACGCACAACTTGAATGGCTCCTCCACATAAAGGGGAATCCATCACATTTACACTTCATGTGACAGGAGGTCACATGGCGTATGGGCCCGGCTGTCACAAGGCCCGATCTTGTGATATAAATATAAACAGTCACTATACTGCTGTTATAATAACTCTAATATAAATGACTCGATTCACCCGGGTTAGCCCCCGCCTCCCCCCCGCCGCTCCTCTGCCGAACGCGTGTTTGCTGACTTCAGGTTTCAGGGAGCGAGGTTCAAGTACCGCTCGGCTCAACCCCGCTGCCTCCGTCTGGGGCTAAATTGTGCGGCACATCCTCCGTAACAGCCGTGTCCAGGCTGGAGTAAGCCTGGGAACATTTTCTCTGGCTGCATCCTAATGGCAGATTAAAACACTGCGGGCCTGATTGATGCTAATTGATACATCTAATTACTCCTCCAAGGTAAACAAGCTTCTCATTAGCCAGGCAATTAGCCTGGCAGATCTCTGAAGAAAGGGCACATGAGGAAAACGCTGCAAAAATCCGGAGCCGTTTCTTTATTTTCGCACTTGATTCGGTGGGATCGAGGCTCTCCTCGTCGCATTTATGAAAGCGGGCGCCGGCGCGACGTCACCTTTTACCCCCGCGCCAGGCACAGCTGGGGGAGGACCTTCCACAAACACGTGGGATGAGCGTTAGATATTCCGCTTTATTGCCTTTGGACCAGCGCTGGGCGTGCGAGTGGCTCCTCCAGCGGGCCCTCGCTGGTGCTGATGAAGTGCTGTGATGAACACCATAACTAGTGGTCGCCCCAATTACACCTGACGCCCAACAGGATGGCCTTAGCTTGACGGGCTGGAGACGGCGATGGATTCCCGAGGGGCGACGTTTCCCACCAAATCAAGAGCTTCGCGTTCCCACGGAAAAGAGCGGAAACCGAGCGTCTTGTTCGCTCGCGAGGCGGCTGGTTTTTGTGTGACGAAACCACGGATCAAATCAGTGAAGGTGGCGGTGAAGCGCCCAAAGCTGTGCCCCCCCCCCCGTCACCAGCTCTGACGCGCTCGCTCTCAGGAGGCCTTCCGGCTGCCTGAGCTCTGTCGGGCTCAAAGGTCTGCCGGGGGGGGAAGAAAAAGCCGGTCCGCTCCGGCGTTCGCTGACGGCGACTAATCTTCTCCCGCGTCTTCTCCCGCCTCTTGTGAGTTCATAAGACGTCTCCCGTCTGCTCCCTCGCTCGCTTCTCAGGCTGCAGCGGAGGCCTGAGCGCTGCAGCAGAGCGGATGCGCGCCCCCGGCCGGACGCATCCTTGAACTTTTATTTCCTATAAACACAACGACAACAACAACAACCGGGGCTCCTCCGATAACATCTGCAGGCTTTTCTGCTAACATCTGGAGCCTTTTAGTGCACAAGGACGGCGATTTTAATATGTGAGGGCTGTTAAAATATTAGGATAATTCAAGCCCCTGTGTGTGTGTGTGTGTGTGTGTGTGTGTGTGTGTGTGTGTGTGTGTGTGTGTGTGTGTGTGTGTGTGTGAGCTCCGCACTAAGCCTCGTCCCCAGCACTCTGCAACACCATAACTCGACCCTGAAAGGTCACAACGCAGCGTGTCTCCATGGCGACAGCTGTAGAAAATGAGACCGGGATCAGACCGGCGCGCAAACGTAATTCTGCCAACACACACCCGCGTGTCCGAGCACATAAACACACAAACAACATACGCAAAGGAACACAAGCGCGAGGAGTGACACACGTTCAACACCCCTCGCTTTCCCCTCCGACTACAAACGGCTCTCTCAGGCCCGTGGCTCTGCATCGCGTTGTCACGGTTACAATACTGCTTGGCTTTTAATATGGTTAATCCCGGCAGGCGCGCAGACGAGCTGGACCCACTGCAGACGCTCAGAGTGCAGCCCTGCTTCTTAGAACCCAAATGTTCAGTGAAAGAAGCCTTGTCTTTGTTGTGCCAGCCTCACAATCAGGTCATGTTGTGAGTTACAGTCAGACTACAGTCGTCTGAGCGGCTCAAACAGTGGGGTTAAGTCACGCGTCAATGTTTGTCTCGTGTATTTTTAAATTTGGCCGCAAACGTGACCTTTATAACCACAAAGAGCTACTCTAGTATGGATGCATTTGAGAGTCCGGATCAGCCTGAAATGTTAATAAACTAGTTTTAATGTGAAGAATAGATCAAACAACAGTTAAAGGGGACATTAATGATGTTGAGGGTGATCATATGATAAACATGTGATACTCTAAATTGTTTAATAGGGGAAAAAAGGTGCATAATTTGTCCATCCTTGATTATTTGGAAGTGTTTTGCAAGTCTCCTCCTATTTTTAGCTGCCCAACCTCTTTAATCCAGCGACACCGAACTGAGGATTTGTTACCTGATCCTGCCTCTTTTTCTTATGGATAAAAGACTGAGGATCTCTCCCTCGCTCTCTCAGGTGAGGGACTAACCTTGTTAAACTGAACATCTGCCTGCCACACACACACACATACACACACACACACACACACACACACACACACACACACACACACACACATCAGCTGTGAAAACAGCAAACACTCACACCCTCCCGGCGCTCCTGCGCTCAGTCCGAACTTGTCCTGTTCGCCCGATAACCCTGAACCAGACGATTAAACCAATTACGGGGAGTGAGATGGCTCCGTGGTGCATTACATCACAGATCTGATCTAACCGCTGTCCGCTCGGTGACATCCACTCATTTACCTGCAATTAGTCAACTATTAGAACCTGCTGGCTGGTACCGGGGTCACCTCGTCCACGCGCCTCTTCTCCCCGATGAGAGTCTTCCTGGCTCTTCTGGTAGAACACGTGCACCTTGTTCTGAGGGAGCGCTCTCCTGGTCCCAGCCGTGTGGTTTTTTGTTTTGTTTTTGTTCTTTTGGAGATCAGGTCACCTCAGCGAGCTGCCGGGAAGATGCAAAGTGGCAAAAGGTCATTTTGATTCTGGATGACCTTTAGGAGGAAAGAGAAGACAGAGTGGGGTGGGGGCTTTCAAACAAGCCAGGAAACCTCCACTGAGGTAGAGGTGTTAGCGCGGGATTAGAGGGCACCGGCCCCCTCACAAAGAATACAACATGAAGATTCCTGAAAGAGAAAAAAACATCCGTTCAACATGCTGACTTTGTTGTCTCTTCCTGATTGTGGCGAGCGCCTGACTGGGCTTCTGCAGATGCTTCCCACTTAAAACAACCAATCCAAGTCCTCCGAGCCCGAGCAGGTGCTGGAAGCAGCGCTCCTCCCTGACCAGCCTCTCTTTTTGGACTTTGCTTTAACTCCTGTGCCTTAGCGGCCCACATCCGCGCTTGAGGAGAACCCCTACCTGAGCCCCGTCTCCACCGTACCGCGGATCAGCCTGTCGGTGAGCAGCAGCAGGCTGTTTGTTGTGACTGTTTTGGTGCCTGTTTGCAGCGGCTGTTCTCACTCAGCTCCCCCACGTGTCTGCGTGCGAGGCCCAGTGTGCCGGAGTTGTTTAGACGTGTGATCCAGGCCTCAGAACACATCTCTTTATCTGAATCTGGAGCACAATGACAGCGCCTTCGCGCTCCTTCTACCTCATTTCCAGCCAGGAATGCCAGAACCTTCCCACTCGGACTGGTCCTCCTCTTCCCTGCAGCGTCAGCGTCAGACTCGGAATGACTGCGCGGGCCGTCGGCGTCCTTTCTGATGCTGGGAGATCTCAAAAGGAAGGGGGGTTTTTATTTTATTTTATTTTCCAAATGTAAATAAGATGGGTTTAGGCCCAGAGCATTTGAGGGAGACTGGGAATCTTCACGGCTCATTAGCAGAAATCATTAGCTGAGCTCAGTGTCGCCACTAAAGCAGCTGATCTGAGAGCTGCCCTGCATCATCTGATGGCCCAGCTGATATGTTTACTGGCTAATCTCACACAGGATGCCCTGTTTAAGCTCTTTCGACCTGTCTAATCTTCTCATTTCCTCTTCTCAACAGTGTTCAACGTCGGGTCATTTCAGTTGTGATTGATGCTTGTGGGGGGGGGGTGGGGGTCTTCTGGATGTAGTCATCACACACAGGTAGGACCTCCCAGAACCTCTGGCTGAAGCTGGATTTGTAGATACTGTGAGTGCACTCAGCACCATAGAGGCGAGGCTCAGCCTGGGAGCAGCAGCAGCAACCACACAATCATTCAGAGGAGTATCAGACGCTGGTGCTTTTCCTCATCTGATTCATCCAGACTCGTCCTTTTTCCTTTTTTCTTTTGGCGGTGATGCCTCCTCTGCAGCCACTTTATTTTGGGTTGTTTGTGAGGCCGATGTCCTCTGAAACCACCTTCGCTGCCCGTAGATCATGTTGCCTCGCCGACTATTAAACTGAAAGGTCACCGCGGTCGGTTGAGTCGAAGGTCAGTCGGACGCCTCGCACGCACAAACTAATTACGGAGGCCGGTCTGAAAGCCTCGGCGAGCGGCGCGCGTGGCCGCGGGCAGATGGGGCAGATGCGTTACGACGCCCCCCCAAACTTGACTCGCTGTGACCTGACACAGACTTCCTGTCATTGCCCCCCCAAAAAAAAACCCAGCGCTTCCCACGCGGCCGCGCCATCTCGTGGATTCTGTATTTTCGCCTCGGCAGATATTAAAAGCAGCGTTTAGTGGCGCTTCCTGTTGCCGCCGCGTTGCAGGACTCGATTGTTCACTTTCTTTTGTGCAGGAGGGATAAGGGTCGTGTGCCAGTTTGAGGCCAGGAATAGTTTTCATGTGGACTTCCTGTCTGACAGCCCGCAGGACAAACTCTGAGGTAATTAGATTTCCCCATGATTTACACGGGCGCAAATCATGACTGCGGCGTTTTTGCAGCGACAAAAGTGCAACCTCGCTTCTGTTCTCAGGCTCCGGTCCAGGAGCGCAGATATTTTGTGGGTTTTTTTTGTTTTTTTTGGAGGATTTCCTGGACTTTCAGCGGACCAGAAAGTCCGTTCTTGCCGCGCCGCCCGGGCCTTTCCTCCTTTGCGTGTTTCCGAGCGAGCGTCCACTTCCTGCTCGGGGGTTTGAAGATGAAGTGGCGCAGGGGTGTGATCGGCTTGTTCGTCTTTAAACAGAAATCCTTCCTTCCCTTCTGCTCTCCCCTCTCTTCCTTTTGCAGCGTGCTTCCGCTGCGGCTTACATAACAATGGTGTAGTAATCAGAGTCCTGCCCTGGGTATGCTAACCACTCCTTCTAAGGCCAGAGCTTGGATCGTCCAAAGGGATACATAGAGGAGTGTGAAGAACAAGGTCTTTCTTCATTTATGACTCGTGCAGCGCTGTCAATATTAATGCGTGGCCGTTTTTTTGCGTCTCAAACCCGTTAAACAAGTGCCAAGCGCGTCCGTTCGAGCGGCGGCGTTCAGGCCTTGTGTTGCATTTCACATCAGATGGTGACACAAACCACACAATCTGGGCAGATTAAAGCGAGAGACGGGGGGGGGTGCTCCATTAGCAGAGTTCGGTGGTTTAAGTCAGCAAACGGGATGATTTGACCTTTCCCCTCACGGGCTGCTCCGCCGTGACGGTGGCGAGACCACCCCCCCCGCGGACTGTTAACAGATGAGCTCTCATCACGTAGGTCCATAAAACACGGGAGGGGGGGTCCGGTGGTCTTCGCCAGCGCGTCAGAATGTTGACGCGTCCCTGCAGCGGGCTGCGAGGCGTGCAGAGCGACGGCAGACATTACACAACCCCGCTAGCGCACTCGACCGACTCCCAGCTGCACGTACGCACACACGTAGAACCCTTCCATTATTTATCATTGAACTGGATCGCGTGTTAAGCAGCATTAGCTATTCACAGTGTTCCCTGCGATGTTTTGGGAACAGTGCGTGTTTTTTTTTTTTTTCCCGGGCCCTTGGGGGCCCCCACCTCTCTCCAGCCATGCTAGATTTTTAATGATGCATTTACATGCTCAGGACACACTCCGATCCTGCTAATAGAGTGACTTGCATGGAGGGCCACACCTTACTCCCCCCCCCCACCACCAGCACCTTCCTCCCTTCTCTCCGCTCTGATGTGCTGGTTCACATCTGCACCTCCGCCTTTCTTTTCTTTTTCAGACGGATCAACATCGGCATCCGCAAACCGCGCGGTCAACTTTTCTTCCACTCCTCCTCTGATCTTGTTTGCTCGCTTGCTCTCGGTTTCCATTGTTCCCCCGGCTGTTCTTATTTTACCCCGATTAAACCCTAAATTTAGTGCCGTAATTACAACCCCATATTTTCACAGGGTGCGTTTAGGGCGCACATGGCGCACCCAGGTCCACTCTTCACCGTTGGGAGCGCCCAAGAAGTGGTCAGTTTGCGGCGAAAAGTTGCAAGATAGTGCTGATTGCACGAAGCTGGAACAAAATAAAGGCCTCGTGCTAAGACATGTTGTAAAAACAGAAACATGCATTATTACATAAACTACAAATAGCAAAGGAAAGCACGTCTTTTTTTCCTGCAGTCTTGTTGGTCTTCTACATCTGAGTGCGTTGCTGTTTGTGCAGCAGCTTCTGGTGGGATTTAATCCCAATCGTCCACCGTCTGCAAATGTGTTCCAAACACCCCCCCAAAAAAAAGCGACCCGCGGCCAGCCTCCAGCGGCCCAATCAAGAACTGCCGTCTTCGCACTTCCGCATTCGCTCGGAGCCGCCGGGCCGCCTCGCTAGTGAGTCGGGTCGTGGACGCTCCTTGACAGATCGCCCAGTGGAGGGTGTTTGGAGAAAGGGGCGTTCACCGGCAAGTGTCAAACTGACGGCGGAGTCAAGTCGCCCGGCGTCATCTGGCTCCGACCGGAAGTCGACCCAACTTCGTCTCACGTGAAAATAGCCCACGGTCGCGCGTTTTGGACGCGCCCCGCCGCCGCGACGCCGCGCGCCTCGCCGTCCGGCGTCCCTCTGCGCGCGCACGAACGCTGACCCGCGGCCCGCCGCGGCTGCAGAGGCGAAGCGGGGGGGCCTTTATTGTGAAAGGACAAGACGGAACCGCGGCTGCGCGCTCTGACATTGACGCCGCTCCGCCGACTGTCCGCCATACCCCAGCTTGAGTTCGCTGCCGAGTGCGACGGGGCAGGTCGCCCGTCTTATATAACTTGAAAATACTCTCTGCTTTAATGGCGCAGGAGTAGAGCCGCGGCGGCGCGGGTCTGACCTTGCTTGAATGTGGATTATTTCTCCGAATCGCCAGCACTTGACTCGACGGCTTGGTTCTTCGCGGAGCTTCGAGACTTGAAAGTTGTCGGAGCGATCGGCGAACAGACGCGCACGGAGCGGATCTCTCCAGGTCCGCCAGCGACTTTGAAGTAGTTGGCGTTTCGCTTTCAGACTGCCCTTCGTGCTGTTTCCCCGAGAGGGGCGGCAACACAACCCAGCGGCCCCGCGTCGAGGAAAGAGGCTTTTATCGAGAAGCTTGAGCCACATTTGCGATATTTTCTCCAAGTGGAAGTGACGGGAGATGGCCTAACCTAACCGGAGCGCATCCTTTTTCTTTCTTTTTGGTCCCTCACAGGTATGTTTCATTTCAGAGCGCAGCCGCTGCTGGTGGGTGTTCCGTGGCTTGAGATGTAGGGGGGTAGGTGGGACAGCTGGTCTTGCGCCCGCGGTAGGCCGGCGATGCGCGCTCGGTGCGCACTGACAGCCCCGGCGCGGCGCACAGAGATCGAGCATATGTGCGTAACGCAAAGCGAATAATCTTACGCGAACTTAACACGAATGCTTATCAGCTACACGGCCCGCAGGCGTGACATGCGTGCCCCCCCCCCCCGTCGCGACCAACAGGTTGCAACAGATCGAGAAACTAAACTTTAGCAGCGTCGTTTTTTTTTTTTTTGGGGGGGGGTTTGGGTCCTTCGCCTGAACGCAGCGACATTCGGGGCTCGGGGGCCCGTCGGCCTGCACTCTTCGGGGCCCGCGGAGAGCGTGTGGTGGGCGGGGAAGTGCGGGGAAACTTGGGAGCTCAGCCGTGAGCCCCGGGGGTGGTGGGATCGAACACAGACATCACGCATGAGCGGCGGCGCACACGCCTGTGGCCCCCGCTCGCTTCTGGGAGCGGTGAAAGTGACGCGGCTGCTTGAGGCACCATTGCTGCCTTAAGCATGTTTCTCGCAATAATGCCTTTTCCGTTCCTGCAGTGCGTGACGGAGCGGAGGTAAAATGGGCCCGATCGGTCGTAAAAACGACTTCAAATATTTATTAAATATGCACGACATGCCTGCGTTTCTCTTTTTTTTTGACTGATTTGGAGCATTTCGTGCGTTTCTACCTCAAATATTTAGTCACACACCGACTTTTGAACCCAGGGAATAACTGTCGGCTTGTTTATTTACAACTGGTGCAGCATTTCTGGTCGCCAGAGGCTCGGATCAAATATTTTCTCAACCAAAACAGCTTTTCTTTTAATGAATTTTTCATTTTCCTCACGTTTTGAGGAAGTTTGTGAAGAGAGAATAATAGCTAGAGATAAATATGAGTGACTTATTCAGCAAGGCTGTGTGAGCAGCACCACTTGAGCCATTATTTCATGTTTTTAGTTTTATTTTCTGCGTTTGTTCAGCGGACCTGTCATCCATGTCTGTCACATTCACCCACTGTGGGTGCGTGTGGGTTAGGTAACCGTATTTATTACACTCTACGGGCAGGAATCAGTATTTTAATGAGCTTTTCCATGTTTAATCTGATAAAACGGTGAAGTACTGCATTGCACGGTTTTAACCTAACCGTCTCTTCTCTGTTGTTGTATGTGAACTCTCTGACTCGCCCTCTCCGCCTGCTCAGAATAAAGACATGAATCAGGGTGGACTGAAGCGCAACGGTAATCGAGATGGCAGTCTGACATTTGGGGAAGCGGAAGGCAGATTAGGCGGTGACACGGGCGACCCGGCCGGTCCGCTGCTCCAGTCCACCACGCACCTGCCGGGCCTCGGGTCTCTGCCCCCGTCCACGGCGCCCTCGGCCGCACAGGGCGGGTCCAAAGACCACCTGGACCTCGGAGGTTTCTTCTTGGCAGACGTGAAGGAGGGCAAAGGGAGGATGCAGAAGCAGCAGGATCTGGATCCGTTCGGCGTGGAGAGCAGCCTGTTGAAGCAGGGCGTCCCCGACTCCACCTCCATCATCACCACCTCGGACACCTCGGTCCTGGCCAACCTCCCCCTGCCTGACCTCTTCCCCCAGCACATCAAGCAGGAGGAGACTTTTTCTCTGGATAAAGACCTGGAAACGTACGGCAGACACACCGCTGTGGGCCCCAGCGATTTGGATAGCAACAGTAACCACCTGCTGGAGGATACAGCGCTTTGGAAGGACCTGGACCTCCCCTGCTCCCTGCCAGAAATCAGCGATTTTGAGTTGGATACAGAAGTGGCGCACTTGGGCAACATCCTGCACGAGTGCAGGGGCAGCGGGGCTCCCGTCAGCCCTTTCCCCAAGGACATAAAGCCTGCCTCGGAAAACGGAATTAACTGTCCAAACTTGAACGGAACCAACCACCCAGTTCAGCATCTGTCTCACCAGCAGCCGCAGCCGCAGCTGCAGCCCGGAGCCCTCCTCGCCAGCGTCATGATCAAGGAAGAAAAGGACCCCTCTTTCATCCACATCCGAACCCCCGGCGTGGTCAAGCAGGAGAAGGGGGACGGCGCCGCTTTCTGTCAGGCGGCGTGCCTCCAGAGCGCCGCGAGCTCCGGGCACGGGGGCGGCGCCATGGCCTCCCTGCCCGCCGCAGTGGGCCCCAGGCCTGGCTACAACTACCTGGCCTCGGCGGTGGGTCTTCCGGAGCAGAAGCCCTTCGGCTTGTATCCCAACCTGCCGGTGTCCAGGGAGAGCTGGGCCCTGGGGAGCAGGTACGGGGACTCACCTGGGATACAGAGGGCTGATGACGGCGTCCCCTCCTCCACCGTGTTGGGAGCTTTCCCCAGCAGCTTCTCCAGGTAAGCAAATCAATTCTTTTGATTTATTCACAGTCGCCGGGGTCGTTAGTTGGGTCCGGCTTCAGCCTAACGAGGCCGTTGCCATACCAACCTCTTCCAAAAACAGTGCATTTTTCAGGCGTTTTGTGAGACACGTTGACGAATATTAATATAAATACAACTGAGACAAAGAATACTCTAAAATAAAGTTGTGATATTATAATAATGACAGTAAAGTACCCAAGGCAGCAGTAACACACAACACAAGTGACAGGCCAGAAAAAGAAATCACAAGATCTGAAAATACATTCAATCAATTTTCAATTTCAAAGCACCTCCACCAATCAGAGGCTATCAAAGACGCTGCATTTCTCGCCTTAAGGAAAAAAAAAAAAAAAAAAGAAGCCACACGTGTTATTTTGAAGTTGCGCTTCCATGCGTGCAGGTGAAGATCTGACGCGGCGTCGTGTGCAGCATCGCTCCGGCAGCGGAGCCGAGGGGGCGGGGACTAAAAAACCCTCTTGCTTTTCGCTCGGGTTACTTCCTTTTGCGTCAGCACCATTATCGGCACCCGTGCCTGGGATCGTCTGGAGCCCGGAGGTGCCGAGCACCAGGATCGTCCCTGCAGGGAGCTCCTCGGTGTCCGCGTGGGAAACAGAAGCCGTTGCTGCCTGTCACTTCAGCACCATTTGGCAGCAGCTCTGTTGTAGCTTCCCTGTTTCGTTTAGTTCAACCCCCCCGGGTGGAAAGACACCTGGCTAATCACAATACTGCTCCTGCATTCCCATTTTAGGAAGAAGAAATTAAATACTTGTTTTATGAATCAAGACTTAATCTTATTAGAACACAGTGATTCATGACCTGAAGTTTCTTCGGTGTTGCAGCTTTGAAAATTCCAGTTCGATTTAGCCGCCATTGTGCAACGGCGCAATTTTTGCAAGTCGCAGAATTCCTGGTAATGCACACGCGCGTTCCGTTCTCGTGTCTTTCCGAACTGGCGCCGACGTTTTGAAGATATCATGGTTGCGCAAGTCATCTCGGCTCAGGAGGAAATGATTCATCGGGAAAGCTGGAAAGGTGCCATTCTGAGAAGGTGTGCGGCGTTTCACGTGAAGCCGTTTCCCGCCGCCGCTCCTTCGGAAGTGTTTACCTGCCGCTGCTTGACTTGAGTGGCACAAAATGAATGTAATTACAAAACAAATACACAATATGGACCAGTTTTTATGGTCTTACTCTCACTCAAATAACATCCCGGTACTATCAGGCCTTCTAACGTCGCCCAACAAACAGTCCCTCATCGGAGGTTAATTATTTTTCCTCCAGCTGCGTGAGTGTTTTTATGAAAGTACATCATGTCAGAACAATCATGAGTATCAGAATAAGTCTGCACATTTATTCACTGGAGGATAAATATGCCCCTTTGTTTCTCCTGGCTGAGTGAAACGGACCCAATGTTGGCCCAAATGAAGAGGAATCAGCACGCAGGAGGACAGACGGAGCGTTTATGTTCGTATTCATGTCAGGTATTGTGATGCTTCGTCACGTGTCTCCCGTGGATTATTTTAGTCAGACAAAAAGGAATGCCCCCCCCCCCACACACACACACAC
The DNA here is from genome assembly GCA_911728415.1 of Lagocephalus sceleratus. NCBI lineage: Eukaryota > Metazoa > Chordata > Actinopteri > Tetraodontiformes > Tetraodontidae > Lagocephalus > Lagocephalus sceleratus. Next base: position 779,516 of record CAJVRN010000213.1, read on the forward strand.
ACACACAAATATGGAAAAAGCAGTTTCAAACCTGAGACTGTGACACATGCAGACTGCCTTTGTTTCAGAAGACATCAGATTTTTAATGGTTTTGTTTGTTCTGTTTTTTTTTTTTCCACGCGGCTGCGCGGGTGAAACGGCCTCAAAACGAACCTCAGCGAGGCTGAGTGAACGAGCGCAGCTACCTGGATCAGAGCAGATTGAGCCACGCAGAGAGAGAGAGAGAGAGAGAGAGAGCCCGGCTGCCTCGGTGGGTTTGCACTGTGAAGAAAAAAAAAAAAAAAGGAAGATCAGATGGAGTGCATTACCACGGCAGGCTGTGTACACCTTTTTAGCCCTTCTGGGAACTGTCGGCACAAAACATGCTGCAAATTGGTTCCATCGTGCACTTTGGTTGGAGGTCGCTGTATGGATGTCGAGCCTGATCTGAAATTGAGATTGAAAATCTGAAAATATCCAAACAGAAGCTGTGTGTGTGTGTGTGTGTTTGTGTGTGTGCGTGAAAGTGTATGTGTGTCCGTGTATGGGAAAGTGTATGTGTACGTGTGTGTGTGTCAGTGTTTGCGTGTGTCTGTGTGCGTGTGTGTTTGTGTCTGTGTGTGTGTGAAAGTGTATGTGTGTGTGTGTGAAAGTGTATGTGTGTGTGTGTAAGTGTTTGTGTGTGTGTATGAGTGTGTGATTAGACTCTCACTTTATTTACACCTACACCCTCTCTTGTCCTCCAACTGCATAATAATTGAATTAGCTCCAAATCATCTGTTAATCCTGAGCATCATTTTGCTGCCTTCACCTTCACCTTCACCTGCGCTGCAGCGGGACTAAATCTGAAGACGGCTAGGTCAGACCCGCCGGGATTGGTAATCTCTCAGATTATTCTATTCTTAATTGACATTGTTTGTGTGAGTGGCTGCTGGGTAACCGGCTTAACCTCTCGGCTCTCAGAAGTAACTGTGAAATGAGAGGAGTTTTGTTTTACAAGCGCCGTCCCTCCGAGCTAATCCCGTAATCATTTGCTTCATTAAAGACCCTGTCGGCTGTGCCGCCTGGAAGTGTGGCGGGCGTGTCGGCCCCGCTCATCGCCCGAGTTTTTTTCTTCGTTCCCGACGGCACAGATCCTCAGATGGGGGTCAGTGTCGAGGAGGCGGAGCCTCAGAGCGGCCCAGCTGCTGCGTTTTTGTTTTTGTTTTTTTTGCCGCTGGTGTTGGACTTGACCTCCAACGTTCAACCACCACACCCGTCCTCAGTACCAGTCCACCACAAACCTCCCGGCCTTCCGCGGATGTGATTGGATGGAACACGTCAGCTCCATCCAAGGAACGCTCAAATCGGCCTGAGAACCTATCAAATGGATCCTTCCTGTGATCTCCTTCTGAATGTCTAACATCTGGATCAGGTCACTTGAGACTGTAACATCTGTAGGGTGAGGCGTGTATACGATCCTCAGCCTTGAAAATAGGTCATATAGGTTCCCCCCTGCCCCCCCCCCACCACCACCACCACCACCACCACCTGGAACCCAAACCTCTCCTAACTGGGCTCCAGCTGGGTCCCCGAGCCCAAAACGTCGGGACCTCTTCAGCGCCGCCGCGCCTCAGCCTCGCCTCCCTCCGCTGTGTCAGGACTTGTTCTCCCCTCGATGAGTCACGCCGACGGCATTTCCTGCCGCGTTCTCGCTGCGACGCGCGCAGATGAAAGTCGGCGGCGCCGACTGATTTTTCTGACCCTGGCCCGAGGTCAGCGACCGGCGCTCGTCTCTCAGGCCTCTCGGGGTTCTCGGTTTGGTCGCCATTTTGATCTCGAACAATAAAACCCGAAGCCCGGGGAGGCGAGCATTCTGGTCTTTACATGAAAATCTTGCGAAACTGCGAAGACTTGCTCCTTAAAATAAAACCTCTGGCTTTGGGTCCAGACCTGGTCCCTCAGCCCTCCCACACAAGTCCATCACGTCGTAGGGGAGCGGACTGCGACTGGAGGAAGGAGCGATGTCCTGTGGTTTTCCCGGGCCCTCCTTCACTCACTCCACACACACACACACACACACACACACACACAGTTTCTTGAAAACACGGCTGATCTTGAGCAATGTCCAAAACAAAGCCTAATCCAGAATCTGGATTAGGGATCTTAATCTCTTCCTCTTCCCCAGACACTCGTCGGGTGTCACATCAATCTTGGCGAGTGTAAAGATCTGCAGACATCATAAACCTCCCGCCGTGTCAGCGGCGGTCAGGAGGCGATTTTGTTTTGTAACTTGTTTTAAAGCCGCGGCGCCAAAAAAAAAAAAAAAAAACCCCGACACTCGCAGAACTTGACGGGGCCGCTGAAGTGTTTTGCTTTCATCTGATCGGTGTCAGCGGGGTGGCACGGTAACCATGGAGACTGCCGACGGACTCTCAGACCTCTCCATCAGCGAGGAGGCAGCCTCTCGTGGCGCGGTCCACTCGTCGGGCCTCCAGCGAGCCGCTGAGGGTCACTTTGCTGCTGCTTGTAAGAGACGACGGAGCTGGAGGCTCTTACACCGCGGCTGGTTTTCATCCCTGACCCTCCATTTAAATAGAGTCTTTTTTTTTGTATAAACATCGGTTTTATTTCATTGGACCCATCTGAGAGCCATTTCTGTCTGACGGACACACACACACACACACACACACACACAGTCCTGCTCTGTAACCTGATTGCCACAGTGTGTCGAGTGAGTGGACCTTTTACCAAGTCAATAATTAACCAGGCCAAGGTTACTGTACATGTGGAGGCAAACATTCATCCCCCAAAGCCAAGTCATTTTACACACCTTATGTAACCTTTTTATCCACGCTAACCGGCTCAGGGGAAAACTTGTATAATAATGGCCTGGTTTTACCCTGGTCAGGACAGTGTTAATGGCTCTTTAAAATCCTACGTGGCCTAATTCTGATGTGTGTTTACTGCAGGATGTGCACGTCAAGCTTTGTCTGATTCGGAGCTAATAACGCGGCCTGTTTGGGTTTCCAGCCTACCAGAAGATCAATGTTGTGAAAGAGAGAGATGAGCTGTGCAGTTGGGCTGATCTACACAACCCCATCTATCATTTGAAGTCTTTTGTGGAGGTCAGATCCTTGGAGGTTAGGGGGCCATTGGAAGGCTAAGACTATGTTTAAGCGGAATTCTTTCAGCTATTATAAGTGCTTACAAAGATAGACTTACAAATGTGCGTGTGTGTTGGGGACAGTGGTGCACATGTGATACAGTTTGTGCAGGAAGTGAGGTTTGTCTCAGCGGTGGATGATTCTGTCTTTGCTCTTTCCCGTGTGCTGATCTCTCCTGCTGATCTCTTCTGAAGTACTTTTGCAGCTTTAAATGCAGATGCAAGGTCTTCCACCCATGACGGACCCCCCTCCATGTGACAGAGTTTCTCTATTTCCATCTCGTGCTAAGACCAATAGCCTATTTTTAAAGCAGCGGTTTGTTCTTTCATTCGTGTCCAAAAAGAAGCTTGAAAAGTGGCCGCCGCTTAAACAGGTGGAACAATGTCAGCATATGGAGCATTTTATTCACTTTAATGATGGAACTTGTTAGATTAACACACCCCCCCCCCCTTCCCCCGCAAGGATTTAAAACTCCATCACTCATGTCTAACGTCTATGTTTTCTGGACTGGGGGAGGAAACCTGAACCTTCTCTCGAGCGCTAGTGGCTGCCATAACCGCCGCATCCTACGCTCTTGACTCGTGACATTCTACGTGCATCTTGCAATCGTGGCAAAGGGTCGTTTGTGACAACAGCATGGGAAACTAGAAAGCGTAGCCAACACCCACTCTCCCACTGCTCCGTTTCCTTTGCTTCCTCTCGCCGTTGCCTCGTTGTTTGTTCTGTGTTTCTGTCTCTGCTCTGATTTTTAAAATAAATCACCCCCACGGTTAAATTGGTTGGTGGTGGGTTGTTGCCCTTACGTGCAGAGTGGGGTCCCTGAGGAGCGTCATTTAGGAAGCCCTCTTGTTTTATTGTACTCTCTGGTCCTGATGGGCCCCGATGACGCCCCGCGCCCTCCGCTGGATCGCATCAGCTCAGGACGGGCTTGCTCGTCGACAGTCTGCAGCTCCGTCGTGTTTTTGCCTGAGTTGTCTCGGGGGGGGGGACTGGCCCGCCACAAGTTACATAACACTGTCTGTCAGCCGCGTTAAAATGAACCCAAGGCAGAAACGGGCTCACGTCGAGCACACACGCGTCGGCTATTAATGTATATGAACGTACAGGGATTATGGGATTTGTTGTGCACCGCTGTCTGACAGTGATAAGAACTTAGTAACCTCTTAAGGGCTCTGGAATTCTGCTAAACAGAAAAGTTCCTCAGATTCAGGCCTTTTACCTCTGTGTTGAAACAAACTCCCATTAGAGAGTGAGGCTTAAATCAAGTCCGATAACAGGGCTCCTCTCCTCTGCGTGCTTGGGTGACTGGGTCTGCTGTTGGAGAGGGCAAAGGAGCAACGGCAGGAAGCGTTAAATCACGACGGGGACACCAGGAAACGGCTAAAAAACACACACCTATTACAGCTATTCATGCCCTCCTAACAGAAACGCTGTTTTCCTGCAGGATATTTGTTCAACCCCGTCCAAGCGCTGCATGTCGGGGATTAATGTGCTGGTCTGGGCAGCGCGGTGTCGCGGGAGAAGCCACCGAATATCGCTGCACGGGCGCGGGCGCGGGCAGCCCAACGGTCCCCGGTATCCCCGAGCTTCAGCCGCTGCCGCTAACGGGGTCCCATCTGCAGGAAGATGGATGCAAGGCAGCGGCGATCTGTCTGGGCGGCGACATCTACGTTTTCCCGCAGAGCACCAGAGCCTCTAGTGCCGATAAAGCGCTCAGTCTCTGGAACATGTCGCCGTCAAGAAAATTGCGGGATACATTGTGAATGCCTTAGCTGTGCGCAGTAATTGCTCGGCGGGGCAGTAAGCAAACACGCCGTGGAGCGATGAATGCCTCCGAGTCAGCTCCTGAAGGGAACGGCCACAGCCTGCGTGCATGTCGCGGTGTGGGAGTGTCATATCTCGTCATCTCAGTTGACGGGGGCGAGGGCTGCTAATTAAGTCCTGGGATCTACGTGAGTCTTTCTGCTTCCCATAAATTAGAAAAAAGGAAGAGAAAAAAAAAAACCACAAACAAAAAAGCCGAGGCCCGCCTGATTTTTGACTGGGCCCGATCCCGCTGCAGTTTCTGGGGGAGGAACCAGTTTCAGAGGGGAACGAGTGTGGAGCAGAGGAACCACTGGGGCCGGCGGGTGTTGGGTCGGCCATCTTCTTTGGGCCGAAGCCGTTCGACTCCGAGAGGCTTTAAAGCCTCAGTGAAAGCTTTTATGGTAAACAAAATCAGACGCTAAATCCGCTCTGTAACGAAGCTGCACGTCTTTGGGCGTCAGGTTATCAACGCGGCTGCTGTGACTAAAAACAGCTTAGCTGGAGGATGTGATGATGAAGCTCCGCTCGTCTGACAGCATTCCGGTTCTGGAGGACTAAACGCTGGGGAACCGCGACTGGCAACAGCTGAGGTCAGATCTGCCGCCTGCATGCAGGCGCTATCTCGTACACGCTGGCGGCCGGTCACAGTTTACTGACTGTCATGGCTGAAAAGCGGCCAAATTCTTCCTGGTTCCCCCTGTGGAGGCTGGAATCTAGTAGGAGGAGGAGGAGGAAGAGGAGGAGGAGGAGGGGGCGGGGCTCTGTGGGGTCTACTGTAAATGGGCAATAATCCAGCTGGGTCAAAGTCTGTCTTTATCTATCTCTGCCTGCAGCTTTTTCCTTAATGGTTCCCTTTTCTGAACCACATTTAGGCCCGTTTTATTGTTTTAATCTCTTATTTTATGACATTTAAACCTTCATACTTGGATGTGATATCACACCGCCACACAAGGCTCTCCGTCGGTTCTCCTTTGTCGCCTTGCCTCACATCTGTAGACCCCGCGTTGTCGTTGTTGATGATTTACCGACTTCGGCTTCAGCATTCCCTCGGGCAGTAATGAAGGACGCCAAGAACCTTTTATACGTGCGCCTCTTTTGCTCGCATTTTTAGGATTTGTAGGAAGTCTGGCTCCCTCTGCGTTCGCCTCGCTCAGGTTCCTCCTGTTCCCTGTCTGCCTCCCGTCCCTCTTGTAACCCCGCCCCCCCATTAATTACACCTGAACCCTCCTCCTCTCTCTCTTTCTCCGTCTTGCCGTCCATCTGTGGTGTTGTGGAAATGTGATCGGGCTGCCACATGCTGCTGGGTGACTCGGCTGTGAGACGGGCTGTATTCCGGCGGCCGCGGCAGCGCCGACACTCTTAGTCACGGCGTTCTCTCATTTAGCTGGTGTTGCTATGGAGCCGAACTTCCGTGTCAACCATTTCAGCTTAATTCTCGGAAATGTGCATTATCTGCAAAAGCGCCGAACTGCCCACAATGGGGTGGCGATTACAGCCAAAAACCACCGTTTGCCGAGAGCGTCTGCAGCCCTACGTGGTTTGAAAGGCCTGTCGTGGTACGGTCCATCACGTTTTGACTCTTCAAGCCTTCATCTGGATCTGGTGACCTCCATCCACCTCTGATCCACCTCTGATCCACCTCTGATCCACCTCTGATCCACCTCTGATCCATCTTGGAACCACCCCCCCCACCACCCTCCGCCTTGTATTTCATGTGATTACTCCATCAATTTCTACTGGAAGTGAAAACTGTTACCAGTAATAGTTTTGTTTACCTCCATTAGCCCACCGCTGTGCTCTCTGCACCGCTGGGCCGGCGCGAGGATTTCGTATTTTTATTTTCCCAGCCTTATGTTCGCTCTGCGGCGTATTTACTTCCTGAATTTTTAACTCAATTCATGCTAGTTCCGCTCATTATCATTTAGAGCAAGTTTTCATGGACGCAGCGTGTTCCTGCAAACATGCGGCATTGTCCGCTGCTGTTGGTTGTTGTTGGAGGTGGGATAATTTCCCTCCCTCCGTGGCCTCATTGTCGGTATATACCCAGCTGTTTGGGCCTCAGTGCTCTTATCAAGCCCCCCTCCCCATAAACCATCAATGCCAACCTGACACTGGGGGAGCAGGGACGGACGGTAGGACGTTGGTTTTGCATTAGTGGGAAAGGGGAGGGACTTTATTGCTCTACCTGAGGAGCTGATTGAGTCATTCACAGGAGGAAGAGAAGGCAGCATCCATGGCAAAACCTATTGCACAGAGTTGTGTGTGTGTGTGTGTGTGTGTGTGTGTGTGTGTGTGTGTGTGTGTGCATGTGTGTGTGTTTGAGAGTGAGAGAGTGAAAACCAAGGGAGGCCGTTAATCACATAAAAGCAGCGGTATGCTGTGATGTACTGGAGGTGAAAGTCTGCTTTGTTTCTTTTCATGTCAGAATTGGGAAGTTACATCAGCCTGTGCTGATGTATACACACGTGAGGCCTTATTTACCCCAAAGACTGGCAAACTATAAATTAACAATGCCTCTGCCCTGGTAGAAATCCTTTTTATTTGCTTTTTGGTGTGTTTTATGTGTAAAAGGCCTCGGTTAAGAAAAAAAACCCAAAAGACAGCTCTTTATTTTCAGTTTAATCTTCTGACTCATTGTTACTGTGACTTTAAATAAGACTGTCTTGGGCAACAAATCTGTTATTGGTCAATGTTGAGGAAGTTCAGCTGAAGTATTAATAGCTAGCATTGTTTTCATGATAAAAAGGCAAGATTTCATTGTTTTTTTTTCCCTGCTACCAGTTAAGCAGAGATGAGCGAGCACAGCTACGCTATCGTGAAACCAGTTTTAGATCCGCTGCTGCACGAAACAGCTGTTTTTCCGGAGATTTCTCCTCCAACCTCCAACTTTCCTACACTAGCCTGCGTCGCCGTGAATCTACCGCCTGCACCTCGTCGCCTCGGCCCATCTCTCCCGTGTGCCTTTTCCATTTCCGTGCTCATCTTCATTAATCTTTTTGCAGACAGAGATGGTGGGCGTATGTAAATGTGAGCCTCCATTAGTCAGCAGCTGTCACCGGTCTCCGCTGCCAGTGCTGCTGCTCTGAAGAATTTTCTCCGCGCTCTTTTTCGATTAACTTAGCCCGCCCAACGTCAACATACTGCACGCTGGCCCAGACCCATCTTTAGCACACTCGGGCCTCTTCAGAGCGCTGTAACGATGTTAGCTGAAGGTCCAGCATGTAAGATTTGGCAGCATCTGGTGGCGGAAGCAGGCACTGCAGTAATAAATCACTGTCCCGTCCAGCTGTTTGCGTGTCCTCCGTTCCCTCATGCCAAACTTAGTCAACAAAGACCACAGACTGACACAGCTACATGCACCCAGGTCTCTGTGTGTGTGTTTGTGTGTGTGTGTTGGAACATTTTTAGACCAGTAAACAGTGGACTGGACTTTGTCTCCACATCACATCAGGCTGTTTTTTTTAGTACTTCTCTGTCTAAAGTTGAACCTGTGTGATTCAGCCTCTACAGTTGTGGCACTTTTACTTACAAATTCTCACTTTCCAACAGAAGGGCATTTTTTTTTTTTTTTTAATCCTGCTGGTTTGTTTGTTTCGTGGCCTTCTCAAGTGTTTGCGTTCTTTCAGCGCGAGCCGCCCGTGTCCACGTGTCGCCACTCCTCGCTCGTGTCGACAGAAGCCAGCAGCGCGAGCCAGCTCTGGCTCAGGCGCTGTCCTGATATCAAAATGGCAGCAAGGAGAAGAAAGAGTCGCTGCCTTTTCTATCAGCAGCCGTCATTGAAAAGAGGACGGGGAGCGGGTAAGCCGAGTGGACGCCCCCCCCGCAGGTAATCTGCGGAGGGAGAGGGATGCAGGGGCGGGAGCCGGGGCGGGGGCGGCGGCGGGGGTGGGAGCGACGCATCAAGGTGCTAAATGAAGGCTAATTACATCAGGGCGCCGGGAGAATTGGGTGTTGAGTGCCCTCAGGCCCAGGCCATCCATCTGATTTAAGATACACAGTGTGTCAGCAACAAATTAAATCTGCAGGGAACAATTGAAGTGCCCCCTGTGCACACACACACACACACACACACACACACACACACACACACACACACATGCACACGCAGGCACACAGCTGTGTGTTTCCACCACACACTTTTATTATTACACCAAAGTTCTGGAACTTTTCCTTTCTGCTGCGTTGTGTTTCTTTTGAGCGCCCTGCACTCCCTGATGTCGCACATGTGATGCGACTGCTACAGTCCAACGCTTAAAGAAAGAACCCAAAAGTCACCTCTGGCCCCCCCTCCAGTTTGCTCCCAGTGGTCAGAACCACGCGGCGAACCAAGTTTCCTGCCCGCATTCCAGCGCACCCCAGCGACGCTCCAGGGACCGAACATGTGACCTCTAACCTAAACCACACCCCCCTCGGAGGGGAACAGTAGACGTTGTGTCTGGCGTGTAGCTGCTCCGGGCTCCTCTTTCCTGTTGGGGACATCAGACGCTCTAAAAGTGGCTCCAGCGCCCGTGCGTCCTTCTTCCAGCCGCTCTTCCTCCCCTTGACTGTCTCCCAGCTGTGACTGGTTTCATTTTTTGCTGACCTACACACCCTCTCACCCTCCGGCCTCTCCCGGAAACCCACGCAGCATCGGCGATTTCGCAACAACAAACCGAATCAAATTTGGCTTATTATTATGAGCCGCGACGCGGGATCATCCTCGCTCATCCCTCTTTCGTGTTATTTTTTTAATCCACCTTTAAGCACATTACACCTGTTTTCATCCCTCCCGACAGCATAATCGGATCAAAACAGGTCAGCATCCGCAGTATCCCTGATCATCCTGATGTGATTCCTCTGAGAGAAAACAGAAATATTTAATTATTGTGCTGCCCCGAGCTTCAGCTCGTCTGCACATTTTGCGGTCGTCTTTTCTTTTTTTTTTTTTTTGGCGTCGGGGATGCGATGTGTATTTCTTCGCTCATTTGTGTGCTCCATTCCTGTCAGCAGCAGAAGCAGATTCACAGAAATTTGCGAAATAAGCGCGTTAATAATGCTTCCTGTGCAGCCGAATATCAGACTGATGTGCTGTTCGCGTGCGGGGCCATGCGTAGGCTGCTTCCTTTATGCTGATCGGTACGTAGCAGAGCAATGGTGGGCCTGCAAGGATGATTGGATTCAATAAAGGGCCCAGTTTGATGGCTCTGATAATGACGATAATCGATGAAAATGCAGCACAAAGCAGTGGACAGTAGGCTGTTCCATGAGGCGTAAAGATGTGGAGCTGCTGTTGAGTCATGTAAGAGAAACAGAGGCAGCGATGCTCTGACGGTGAGTGGGAAGGCTCGGGCATAAACTGTCAGCGCACAAACAAGAGGAAGTCAAAGGCTTCTATTCAGTTGATTTCTCTTCAAAATCTCACTTCTCCTTCACTCCGAGCCATCGCACCCTCCCTTCTTGTCTTATTTTTGTCAGAAAACGCCCAAAAGCGCCTCGATCGCTTCAAGCGCCGGTGATAACGCTGCACCGAGGGGGCGGCAAACTTGCTGGCTGCAGCGTTTCAGGATAAATATCCAGGTTTTCACCCTTTAAATTGCAGCGGCGCTCAAACTGGCGCCACAGGTAAAGAAGTTTCTCACAGCTCGGCGAAGCGAGCTGGCGTTCGCTTTACCCAGAATTCAGGCTACAAAAGCCGCGAGTCCTCGTTTGAGTCACAGCTCTGAGAAAAGGCCGGCGATGGGGAGTGATAACCGAAGTGACATCAGGAGATGCCGATGCAGGGGACAGTGGGCGGAGCTTAGTGGGAACGCCGCGACGAGGCGCCCGTCCCAATGATCGCATGATTTCTGGAGCAAGGGCGGATTTATGGGCGCGCTCCTCTCTAACGAGCACAGACCAGAATAATATGACGTGCGCGCACGTGTGGCGTTTAGGAGTGACACACATGTACGCGCGTGTGCGCCGCGTGTGCGCTTGTCTCTGGGTAGGTGAGTCGGATAATCCCATGACTCGCCTGACCTCCTCCGTACTTCTGCCAGCAGCGGCGCTGGATTGGCTGAGAGATGGAGGGGAGGGGTGTGTGTGGGGGGGGGGGCGGGGAGGCGCAGTGGCGATGCAGAGATTATATAACCTCAGCAGATGAGGCAGCGGGAGGGGAAGGGAGCCGTCACAGAGGCCAAGCAAGAGTTGCAGAAGAGGGAAGGATGTGGCGGACTGAGAGAGAGGAAGTGAGAGTAGGGAAAGGCAGGATGGGAAACAAGTACAGTAAACTACAGAAATTACACAACCAAGAGGAAAAAGTCGCTCAACAGATCTTCAGATGATCCATTTCACTGTAACCTACTGTAACTACTAAATGCATCTCGCTTAAAGAAGAATAAACGCGCTAAATGTTGAAAACTTCAGCATTTCTTTGGAGGCGGCAGCCTGGGTCCGAGGCGGTGTTCTTCTTATTCCCTAAACTTTGGGTGTGAGTGATGTTTTTAAAGCTAAAACGGCTCTCGGTCGTATTCTGGGTCTGGTTCCAGAACATTCTTGAAACCAGACCCAGGCATGAAGAAATCTTTTTTTTTTTTTCTTACATTGTGCAGCCCTGTCGACAGGCTGCAAACAAACAAACAAGAGCAGAGTGTGATGACGGCAAAAGGCTCGCAAGAAAAAATTAAATAAATAAATGAAGCAGTTATTCAGCGAGAGCGGTTAGAACGTGAAAAGTTTCTCAGTAGCTGCTTCTGCCGTGTGTCGCACACTCAGACCGGACATATGTGGGGTCAGCCTTCCGATTGGTTTGGAGATGTCGCACATTTTCCACCTTTGCATGAATATTCTCCTCCCTCACGTCTCTAAACTGAATGAATCACTCTCCATTCTCCCACTGCCTTCATCTTTCATGTCGCTCTGAGTCCTCCCACACGCACCCAAAACAGATTCGATGTTAATAGGGAGACAAAGCACGCCCCCTCCAATACAGCTGCTGCGGGCACAGTTTTGCAACTTTTGTCAGCGCTTTAGCTTAATTTTATTCTCATGTGAATGACACTAATGTCACATCTTTTTGACAAATATTAAAAAAAGGCATCCTGGTAATTGGATTCAGCCCTTTGGTGGCAGAATGAAACATATTCAGGATGCGCTCTTTGATTCAGAAATGGGTCATGTCAGGGTAAACGCTGTGATAAACCACGATATTTATGCAAAGTTGATGAGATGCATTAATCCTGCTGCAGCTTGAACGGAATTTATAGTTTATCTCCACAAATCATCGTTTTCTGGAGCGTCAATAGCATGTTCTGTTTACGTTTGTCTGGAATAAGCCCGGCGGTGAATCACATCCACGCACAGCTCGTACGTGGCGGCGTGGGTGGAGGATTGTTACGCCGCTTGATGTGCGCGTCTTACGCAGGTTCTGTTGACCACGCTGAGCTCTTTCCCTCTCACAGACCATTTAGTGTGTGTCACGGTACACATTGGTCGCCCTCACACTCGTTCCTAATGAGGCACGGATCTGTGCTGCACGCCTCAGAACCACAGCTCGAGTGTGTGTGTGTGTGTGTGTTTCATTTGCTTCTTCAATAATTTACAAATAAAATCCACTGTGCCAGATTTGGTGGCATCTAGTGGTGAGAATGTTAATTGCATTGAATTGACTACCTGACCCTCCCCCTCTTCAACAGGTTGGATTTCTCCAGCCCAACCATTAAACCTTAAATTTGTTTTATAAATTGTATTGGGTCTATCAGATTTAACTTAATCCAGATTAGTTAATTAAATACAATGATTCATTTGATTAAAGATTTTAATCCATGCCCACGTCCTCGCACTGGTGAGGTTTTTGCTCCAACTGCATCAGGATGGAGCACTGTAAGCAACATATTATCCCTCTGGATGGGAGGTTTGAGAACAAACACCTCAAGATGCAACAATTGGCCCACATAGAGCAGCTTTTAGGAGTTTCAGTTGGACCAAACTACCAGGAGACTTAACGCATGAGAAAAATCAAGAGTCCCTCTCCATCAGCCATGCCTGGCCTGGCTTGGCTTAAACCATCCTCACGTACTCAAAGACACCGCATTTGCTTTCATAGTCTGAATTAACACACGTTAGGTGTATGTATGTAACAGAATGAACCCTAGTTAATAATGAATGGGGATGAATCTTAAACTTAATTTATTTCCAGCGGTGGTGGAGGATTAACATCTGAACCTTCACTTCCCCGGTGTCAGGTGATCACCGACGGCCGGGCCTCCGGAGGTCGAGCGCTGCCTGATAATCAGCTCATCTTCAACTTGAGCTTGAGTTGAGTCGTCGAGTAACGAGCGAGCCAGAAAAGATGAGCAGATACCGGGAGGACGGCTCGATCCTCTGTGAGGGGAGCGATTCTATTAATACCGCCACTACAGCCAGACTGGATCTACAGTTAAGACCGCTACTTCTGACAAAGTGTAGCTGTGCAGAACTCTCGTGTTCCAGAGAGGGCCTGAATATACCGTTTATAGGTCACAATATCTGCTGGGTTTTACTGACACATAACAGAATGACTGTACGAAACCCTGGCAGCAGTGTGGTGAGCCTGCGGTGCTGGCCGTTTACAGTGCAGGCGGTAAAAATAACGGATGAGTTTGCCGTTTCATCTAGGTCAGGGTATTGGTGGTGCAGCGGTTGCAGGTTGAGGGAGCCATCGGTTTCAAAATGAATGCGTGGAACGTCGAGCGCTGCGGCGAACACCAGGACTACTTTAAACGCTCCGACATTTGCAGGATGTTCACGTCTCTTTCAGCTTCTCTTCCTGCCTGATGGTGGAATATATGCCGATTTCCTCTCAGAGGTGCCCGCGCTTAGTCTGAATCCAGCGCGTGTTTCGATTGAGGCGACTCCTTCGCTCTGAAGCAGCTGGAACATCTATAGAGCAGACCGTAAATGTAAACGATAAACGGCCCCGTAAAGCTCAGCGCGGAATCAGAGAGCGCTGCCAAAACAAACCACCGCGATCATGCTGCCAGATTGTCGTCGTGCATCACACACAAGACACTCATAACACAGATATACTCCATTCTGGCTTTTTGTTTCAGTTATTTGAGGGTTTTTTTTAGATTTAAATTGGAAAAATTCATGGTCACGAAGAATCATTGAATCATAAAACTACAAAAAAAAATCTATAAAATGTGTGTGTGTGGCTCTGAGATGCTCGAGATGTGGAAACTTGCCGTATTTGCATTTTTTTAAGTGTGTCAAGTACTGCAGTAAAATCCCAGAATACTCTGAGGACCGACAATCCGGGTCAAACTCGCGAGTCACAAGCGAAAAATGCCCGAAAAACCCTTTTAAGTAATTCTTTCTGCCGATGGACACGCCCACTAATTACCGTAACCGCTGGTGACGGGGCTGCGCTGGGTGGGTCTGATCAGATTCACCACACGAAACTGGGGTTTGAGCGTGAGGTTGCGATGATCACTGCCTGATGGTTGCGTCAGCTGGTTCGGGGCAGAAAGGGGCGGGGCTTGCGTGAAAAGGCACAGAGGTCATGTGCAGTGACTTCAGACGTAGAGGTGAAGAACCTATAGGAATTAATGAATATGAACAGATACTGTTGCTGGTGTGTGGCGTCCTGTTCGGCCTTAAGACAGTGTTTCATTCTCAATCTTCAACACCCTTCACTGCTGATGGTATCAGTCATAACCATCACCTTCCTCTTTCTCCTCTCCCCTCTCCCTTCAGCTCTTCTCCCAGGACCGCGGACACTGTCAGTCCAGCCATGCCGGGCCAGACCAAGCCCAGCGGACAGACCCACAAGATCTGCCTGGTGTGCTCGGACGAGGCCTCGGGATGCCACTACGGAGTCGTCACCTGCGGGAGCTGCAAGGTGTTCTTCAAGAGGGCCGTGGAAGGTCTGTGCGATACCCCCCTCCCCCACACCCTCACGTCGGGTCCAAGCTCGCTCCCTGACCCATCATCAGGCGGTTTTCTAACAAAACAGTCACATTTCCACCGAAGCTGACTCACGCTTGCGTGTGGACTGTGTGACGGGGGTTTAGTCCAGGTAGCCCAGCTCGGCAGCGACGCGGTTACGGACGCGTCCGCTGGTCGATCGCCCCCGATCCTGCGTGTTGTTGCCTCTATGTCTCCTCCTTTACCATCTCGTCTGTATCCAGGCAAAAAAAAACAAAAAAACAAAAACAAGTATTAACAGGCGAAGATTGTTTTATTCCAGCGATATCGGCCATTTCAACTGAGTATTGACTGTGCTTACGCAGATGCTCATTATCGAGCATTTTCTAAATTTTAGTCCAATGTTCCTCATTTTCAGGCAAAATAGTCGGAGGCCTAATTGGCCGAGGGACTGTGAGGGACCCGAACGTACCTGACAAACAAAGTCATTTGTGCTAAAAGGTTTCTGGCAGACATTCCAGCTCCGACTGCTTGTCTCTGATTGGGCGCGCGAGTCTGTCTGCAGATGCCTAATTAGACCGAAAAGGCTCTCTGGCCTCAGCCAGCAGCTAACAGCTACCAGGCTTCGTGTGGCTTCAGCCGGGGCTGACAAGTTTGCCTGAGAATGCACGCTGCAGTTGATCCGTAGAGTCGCTTATGATGGATCCTGGTGTAGAGCCAGCTACTTCATCAGCACCCCTCGGCAGGAGCAACGGGTTAGACAGAAGTTGGTCTAGCGCTACGCGTTAAGTGTAATTGTTGCGAATCGGCCAAATTTGAATTGAATTGGAGGACTGTGACTCTAATCTGACACTAACTGCATACTGAAAAAGTTGTATTTATTTTTGTTTTTCTCCCCATCTCTGTTCTCCGCTCCTTGTCTGTATGGTGAAGGATGGAGAGCACGACAAAACACAGATGGTAAATAAATGCACCTTTAATATCAGCCACAATTACCATGATTCTGATCACACAATCACTTGACTTGCTGTATTCCTCCAGCACTGATATACAGCCTTTCTCCTTTACGTGTACAGCTTGTTCTGCATGCTGACGCTCCCACTGGGTCGACCTGCCTGTAAATGATTGTGTGGCCTTCATGTTCTGTTTGGATTGCTCCACCTAATCAAATGTGCTGCAGCCAGCGGTCACATGCTGACGCTGATTCCTCCCCGTCCTCACCTTTTATTTTTTTAAGTGCCATTAAGCGGCCCATTGAATTTAAAAAATGGGCCCGTCGGCTCAAAGGTGACATCACTTGTCCGGCTCGGGCCCCGCCCACTTGCTCGCGGGAGTTTGTTAAATGTTTAGTTACGATAACCAGATAACGCACCGGTTCTTGTGTTTCACCCGCTGACGGTGTCAAATATTTAGCAAACACTCGTGATCTGCAGCCTGACGAGCTGATATTAGGACACGCACGCGGGCACACACACACACACACACGTGCGCGCGCACGCGCACACATGCCCTTGTTCACAAAGCTGGGCTGTAAAGGGGAGGGTGGCGCCGTCTCCTTTGACGCTGCAGATGGCCGCCGCTATTTGCAAAGCCCTCCTGCGATATGAGCAGCAGCGCGCTGCTATCCCATTACCTCGGCAGCAACCCGCGGACCTGTGCACATGCGCCGCACATGCACGCACTTATGTAATTTGGGGCCGTGCCGTGTTGGGTCGGACAGGCCAGTCGGAGTCAGGCCGACAGAATAAACAGGATTATTAAATATTCTCTGCAAGTTGTTTCAAACTGACACTGCTCTGGTATGAACGTGTACAATGTGAATTTATAGCGGGGTTATTTATAGTTCTCCCTGCGGTCTTTGCTTCACTTCTGCTGCCGGACCGCCTCAGAACTTTCACCCAGCTTTACGTAAGACCCGGGAATGGTTTGACATTAAAGGCAGCTCCTGTTCAAGTCGTAATTGGATTACACAGACATTTCTTGGAATGTTTGTTACTTTCCATATCATTTTCTCTGCTAACGGATAAGGCAAGACTTCCTTTACATAACATTTTTTTTGGACACATCTCAGATTTCACCCTTGTTCGGGTGACTCAGTTAGCACAGTTAGCAGTTCCTCAAAAGTGATTCTTCCACTTTTTGAGCCGGAAACGCAGCGGTTGCTGGAATGAAGGGATTATTCCAACCTTTTCACTGTAGGCCAGCATGGCGAAGGGAATGATAACAGCCGGGAAGTTTCTCCGATTTGTCTAAACAGCAGAAGATGTTTTTAGCTTCACTGGTGTGGTCTTGACTGATCACTGATCCCACCTCTATCTGGCTTTTTTTCTGCAGTTTTTTCCTACATTGCCAAGATTTTCACAAATATGTTAATCAAAGTGATAATCCTATGTGCTCCGACATTGATTATCTAAGTGACCCCTTCTCCTGTGACATTGATATGATCTCTATTTCCTCTATTTATTGATATAATCTCTATTTTCCTCATCATATCCAATATTTAAACCCAGTTTGGCATTTGTGGGGGAGGGGCATGTTCCATTTAGATCACAGACCAAGAGCAACATCATGAAGCTCTTCTGATGGTGCCACTCTCATTTGATCTTAGTCCAACCAAGATGTTCAGAAATCTGATGAAAAATGAGAACAGCTGGGAGGAGGGGGGGGGCACTCAGACACCTCTGAGATCCGTCTCTCTCGCCGCTCTCGCTTGCTTCTGCATTCTGAAACTCTGGGTCTATGAAAGTGAAGCGCTGGTGATTTGCTGTGTCACGTCAAGTCAGGCAGGCCGCCCCTTCACCATCCTCTTCCTCTCTGTCTGTCTGCCTCTTGGCTCCTCAGGCCAGCACAACTACCTGTGCGCCGGGAGGAACGACTGCATCATCGATAAGATCCGGAGGAAGAACTGCCCGGCCTGCCGCTTCAGGAAATGCCTTCAGGCCGGGATGAACTTGGAAGGTAAGTGTCCAATCCAGTAATAAATCCCTCTTTAAAATTCCCTGCCATGATCCAAGCCCACGGCCGCTGGATTTATTCTTTATTGCAGCCAGGTTGAGAAATAGATGGTGAGTCAAAGCTTAAAGGAGGTCATTGGGAAGCGTCTGGGCAGCTTTCGGCTCAAAATTCCAATGTAGTTGTGGTCCAACATAGTCCTTTTTCCACACAATATTCTTTCCTACTGTTATTTTGTTGTAAAGGAATTATGGGAAAATTATGAAGGTAAATGGTGGTACATGGAGTTCTCTATGGTTTTGACCGTCACCAAGGTCTGATGCACTCAGGAGTTTGCTACAGGAAGCGAGGGTCCTCCTTCAGGCCGTGAAATTCCCGTCAGTAATTCGTGCTGCAAACATTTTGTCTATAAAAGCGCCACATTAACACCAGCACTGAAAACACCAGCGCTGAAAACACGTTTGTCAAATGGGGAAATTGGCTTTACGCAGAGCGGGGGAGCGGTGGAGGCGGGTGGGGGGTGATGGACATTGGCACGTCACCACAGAGATAGACAACCACCAGGAAGGCTATTAGTTGCCATAGAAACACCAGGAAAGAAATTAAAAAGGTAGAGACGGGGAATAAAAAGATCTCACGTTTTTAGGGAGCGTCTGAATATGCTGCCATTATCACAGAAGCTCGCTAAAACGGTCAGCCTTTGTTCTGTCAGCGTGTTATACACCGGACAGTAACATCAGTCCTTCAGGGTCGGTTGAGAGGAAATCTGCCCCCATTGTCTTTTAACAGAGCACATAATCTGATTATCTGTGTCCCTCCTCCCCCTGACCTGTCCGCACGCCAGCCAGAAAGAACAAGAAGCTGATCAAGATGAAGATGCAGCGCCCCGCCGGCTCCTCCGAGCCCGTCAACATGCCCGTTCCGGCCATTCCCAGGAACATGTCCCAGCTCGTGCCCACCATGCTGTCCGTGCTCAAGGCCATCGAGCCCGACATCATCTACTCGGGCTACGACAGCACGCTGCCGGACACCTCGTCCCGGCTCATGAGCACCCTGAACAGACTGGGGGGGCAGCAGGTCATCTCTGCCGTCAAGTGGGCCAAGTCGCTGCCAGGTAAGACTCAGCAGGAAGAAAGGGGGGCCAGATGCATGCTGGGATTGGTAGTCAGAGTAGATAATAACTACAGTGAATGTGTTCAGCTTCTCCACCAATAAATGAACCTTCTATTCAGCAAAACAGCATTATAAAGAAGAAGAAGCATCATTTAAGCCGTCCCAGGGGTTAATTGAACATGCAATATTAGTTTTCAAGGCCCCAAACCCATTTAAACAAGTTTGCATAATCAGGTGGGACCCTCTATATTTTACTAAAATGTTGAACAAGTATTCTTTTACAGTTCCTTGCTGCTGAGGTGCCAAGAACATGAAATACTGAGCAGCTGTGTCAAAGTGTGACCTCCACACTGACTGTAATTGCAAACAAAAAGGGATTAGTCAAAGAAATGGGTTTAATTTTCCGCTGGTCAGGGATTAGTTTGTAACATTTGACCAACTGGTGTGTCTGTTTATCTGCCGCGCAAATTAAAATCTTAGATTCTAATCTGTAGTTTGAATGCAGGCCTGTTTGCTTCCACTGAACCTAAAAGGCAGTTTTGAGCTACCCACATAAATTATGAAGGAGGAGGCGCATGACTGGATAATCGCTTGAGGAATTTGCTCTGAGCGCCTCTCCTCTCTCTCCAGCTGCCGTATTGTTCCTACTGAGATATTTAGGATGGCTTGGAGAAATCTATTAATGAAACTCTACAGTAGCACCTTGTTTTCACGGGCGAAGGGTTATCCGGGGAAAATCGGGCTCCAGCTCTTCTAGTGGGCGCGTTCGGCGCTGCGAGCCTGCCAAGGTGATAGTGACGACAAGCTGTTACGTAACTGAGCTCTGAAACAAATGTAATGTGAAGGAGTTTTCATCTCAGGCTTCAGTTAAGAGGCTTCAAACGTTTGTCCCTGCTGTATTCAGACGAAAGACACAAATGCTCTTTTTTTTCCCAGTTTGACTGCTTCTGTTCTGCTGACGTTCAAAAGGGGCTGAACATCAAAGCCAAAAAAAGGCCTCTGATGGCCTCGTTAAAGACTCTTTTTTTGAGTGAAATGTTCTCTTCCAGGTTTCCGCAATCTCCACCTGGACGACCAGATGACCTTGCTGCAGTGCTCCTGGCTCTTCCTCATGTCCTTCAGTCTCGGGTGGCGCTCGTACGATCAGTGCAACGGGAGCATGCTCTGCTTCGCCCCCGACCTGGTCATCAACGAGTGAGTACACCGGGCCTCACCCTCACACTCACCCTCACACTCACACTCACACTCACACTCACCCTCACCCTCACCCTCACCCTCACCCTCACACTCACCCTCACCCTCACACTCACCCTCACACTCACACTCACACTCACCCTCACCCTCACCCTCACCCTCACACTCACACTCACCCTCACCCTCACCCTCACCCTCACCCTCACCCTCACACTCACACTCACACTCACACTCACCCTCACCCTCACCCTCACCCTCACCCTCACACTCACCCTCACCCTCACACTCACACTCACCCTCACCCTCACCCTCACCCTCACACTCACCCTCACCCTCACCCTCACCCTCACCCCCCTCACCCTCACCCTCACCCTCACCCTCACACTCACCCTCACACTCACCCTCACCCTCACCCTCACACTCACCCTCACCCTCACCCGCACCCTCACCCTCACACTCACCCTCACCCTCACCCTCACCCTCACCCTCACCCTCTCGGAGGCAAAAACAGCTGGAGGAGGGAGTGGGAGCTGCTGACATCAGGGCTGGCTGCGCTCTTCTGAGGTCGGTGTTGGAGCTAACCCAGACGACGGCTGTGGCTCACATTCCAAACTGGAATCCTTCAGTTTAATCACGGCTAAATACATACAGCAACAAGTTCCTGGCTAAGCCATGGGGAGTTTGAATAATAATAAAAAGTAGATTTGGTACAGTAGATTAGTTCAAGGTTGTTTTTCATGGTGGCATAAGCCCTCTTTATGGACATTCTGAAGGCGATTTGTCCCTTTTTTTCGATTGGCAGTATGTAGACCTTAAGGTCTGAGCTCCCCGTGGTAAAAATCTGAGCAATGAATGTCTGGGCTGACGTAGCTGCAGTTGGTGAGAACAAACACAGTTCTAAATCAGGGGCTGCACACCGTTTCTGCAGCGCATACCTTTATCCACTCCTGAGGTGGGAGCCGATCGGGTCGGGCTGTGAAAATCCATCACAGCTGATTTCATACTTGGGTTTTTCTTTTGTGCAGCTGGAGCTGCTTCTTTGCTGTTTGAGGATTGAGAAACAGGATGAGTGACAGGGCTTTTTGAGCTAATGTTTGCCCCTTTCTCTCTCTCTCTCTCTCTCTCTCTCTCTCTCTCTCTCTCTCTCTCTCTCTCTCCCTCCCTGCTTCTGCCCTGTCAGGGAACGCATGAAGCTGCCTTTCATGAACGACCAGTGTGAGCAAATGCTGAAGATCTGCAACGAGTTTGTGAGGCTGCAGGTGTCCTATGAGGAGTACCTCTGCATGAAGGTCCTCTTGCTGCTCAGCACAGGTAATCACACTTCTCTCCTCACAACACTGCCTCTCAGGCCCCAGCAAATGCAGCTCTGCTGGGATTGAAACACCACAGTCCATTTTCCATTGTGTTACATTACATCGCCCCAGCAAAGCGGGAGGACAAAGCAGTGTTCTTTTTTTTATTATTTTAAGTACTACACATATGACACTGTGTCTGGTTCTGTTACATCTTTTTTTATTCTAACCACATTAGCAGCCCCGCAGAGAAAAAAAACCCATCTCAAATCAAAGGTGTAAAATTTGCCACCACCCGCTGGTCAGATTACAGGTTGCAACGACTTAATATCCTCGATACCACTTTGATTTAACTATAGGGCCTGACTGCTTTTGCTTTCAGAAGCGCTATTTTTTTTAATCATCACTTTAGGCTTAATTACGCGACACTAGGCTCATCGCGATTGTCAGCTGGTGCACTGCGTGGGACCGGCCTGATGGACTTGATCTCCCGTGTGGGCTCTAATTGACCAAGATAGTAGTAAACACATCCGTGATGATTTGTTGAAAGAATCAGTGAACTGGATAACGGTGCAAGAGTTTAACCTTGCTTTTACTTTAACCTAGCGGCTAGCTACGGTATGGCAGCCCCCCCATGTTCAATACCAAGTTTTGATTTGATTGATTATGAATCACAAACGTCTTATATATGTCCAGCTCTTAGTGAATTTTTCTTTTTGAAGAGACCAAAATAATGGACATGGTTCTAACAGCAGCCGCCTTCCATTCGATCTATGTAATTATCACCATTAGGATGTGCAGGAAATCATTTTTAGCACCTCGCATTCTGCCAGGAAAGGATGCACTTTAGATCCGTTATTGCAGAGGAAATGACATTTCCATACAGAGCCTCCGTTGCATTTTGGAACCATTTCCATCTGGTCGCCTCGGGGATGGAAAAGCTATTAAGCCAGGGCAAACGGTTTAGGCCTTTTAATCATTTCTCATGAGTGGAAATAAAAGCTACCTTCAGGGACATGACTGGGTACGTTAACGTATCGAGCTCTCCGTGACGAGACGCGTTTAATTCACGATGCTCTACCTGTTGCTGGGCTCGTCTTCCTGGAGAAACCAGTGTGAGCTCCCACGCTGATCATGAGCTTTGCTGGGGTGATTGGTTTGATTCACCCGAGTCATGTGATCATCTCCCACTGACTCCCAGCTGCAGGTCTGGCAACATTTTGTTTGTCGACTCCCTGATAAAGATTTTTAATCTATCCTGGCGGGGGCAATAAAGGGCGACCTTGGATCTGGACTTTTCCGTGATACTTTAATTTATCTCTAAGCCTTCACGCAGGTTCGGGTTTGCAACGCAAAAACAGCTCAAAATTCAATGTTTGACGCACGAGCCAAGACACAGGTGGGTCACACGTGCATAAAAATGACATGTGAGCGTAAAACAGGAAGTGCCATCTGTTTTCACTCCTAGCCTGAATATCCATAAGAACAGCCCGCGTGGGCCGCGTTCGCCAGCGTGGCCCATTTGTTTGATTACATAAACAGGCCGTTTTTTTCGCCCCGATGTCGGCCTTTCTGGCTTTACATAATCACCGGGTCAGTAACTGGGACCTGGCCTGGGCCCAGTGCCAGGCGCCAGATTGGTCATCCGTTCGCAATCTGTTGTTGTGGCCAGCATGACACGTCGCGTTCTGTTTTTGTTTTTTCTTTTTACTGTTTTACAGTCTATCAGGACAGGTCTGATATCACACTGGGACGTTGCGCAAACTTTCCACCAGCAAAGCTGGGTGGAAGTTATTAAGTGGTGTTGTTAACAGTGCTTTTTGTAATGGTGTTTCAGTTCCCTGACTGGGACCAGTACCAGGGTTACCGTCAGCGTTCCAGCGGGTTCACGGCATTTACCTCTCCACGCTCGCCCGTGTTTTTATGTCTGTTTCCACTGTGTCACTTAATGGTTCACACGGGTGAGTCACCGCGTCTGTGTTTGTGCGCAGTACCAAAAGATGGCTTGAAGAGCCAGGCGGTGTTTGATGAGATCAGGATGACGTACATCAAGGAGCTGGGAAAGGCCATCGTCAAGAGGGAGGAGAACGCCAGCCAGAACTGGCAGCGCTTCTACCAGCTGACCAAGCTCCTCGACTCCATGCAGGAGGTCAGACAAGCGCGTTCGATATTTGTCGGTGTCCCGAGGGAATTCTTTGACACGCTTCCTAACGGGCGGGGGGGGGTCTGTGTCTCTTCCAGATGGTCGAGGGTCTCCTCCAGTTCTGTTTCTACACCTTTGTGAATAAAACCCTCAGCGTGGAATTCCCGGAGATGCTGGTGGAGATCATCACCAACCAGATACCAAAATTCAAAGACGGAAGCGTCAAACCTCTGCTTTTCCACCAGAAATGACTGCCTTAAACTGTGAAGCGATGCCTTAAGATCCCGTCCTGCCCGTGACACCCCCCCCGCCCGACCTTTCACCCTGCACTCCCAACCTCTTTCACTTGTGTTCATCATCATGAGTGGATTTTCTGGGGGCCCCGGACTGGGAATTCTGACATTCCCTCCCGCTGACTCGGCCGGTAAGGCCCAATCTCGGTAGCCTTTGCGCCCTTTAACGCGGCCACAGATTTTGGCGAGACTGGACGCCCCCGACTTGTAGCCCCACCTGTCAACCAACCCGGAAGAATTTGCACGCCAGGTGAACTGTGTGGAATGTCTTTCGGACATGTCACATCTTGGGACGTTAACTTTATTTTTTCCAGCCCCATCATCCGTCCAAAGCTCTGTCTCCTCAGGTTTCACCCTGCCTCTCACGCTCTCTCTCTCTCTTTCCCTCCTGCTGTTTTAACCATCGATCTGCCGAAGGGAACTGGCGTTCCCTCCCTCGATCGGTTGCCTACCGCTGGCTCATCTCGTCCCCCTCCCTGGCGCCTATACGTGGAGAATGTAGTGAGTTCACTTGTCGTGGTTTTCCCCGAGTACTTAAAACTCTGATTTCTGTTTTTCCAGACATGACTTAGCTGTGTTTATCTCTGAAATGATACAAATCGGATTCATAGAAATGTATGAATCAAGTAAAAAACAAAAAACGAACGAACAAAAAAAAAGAACAGCTCATAGGACTTTTTGTTTTATTTCAAGCTTTTTGGCATCTCCCTCATTTTATGCAGTTGTGCATCTCTGACGGCGCTTACACACAAGAACATACAGAGCATATGTGGAAACACGCTCCCTTAGCAAGATGTTTACATTACAATGTATTTGAGAAGGGAAAATCAGTGCCTTTTTGAAGCTCTTTATAGCCATCTTCTCTGTATCTTTGTTAAAAACATAAGATTATAACCTTCACGCCCATCCCCCCATTGTTGCCATTTTTAAATGTTGGCAAGTTGTGCTTTCCTTCTCAGCTTGCAGTCTTGAAAGATGCGAAAATAACATAGAAAAGTAGCTAATTTTCTGCCATTCGGCCCACGCCGGGTATATTTGACAAACAAATCCAGTGCTGGAAGCCATTAGACTTCCTCAGCAAATGTTGATGATCCATCCAAATATTTTACCAGGCCCGTAGCAGCTGTGATGAATGGATACCAGTGGAATTCAAACAAGGAGTTCTCGATGTCTCAGAGCAGGCTGAACGACTTCTGCAGCGTCGTTATGCTGAAGTCACACCAATCACGGTTTCAGCAAAGACCCTGAGCAAGTGGGAATTAGCTGGAGCCCAGCTGTGTTTGCACGGATGCTCGGCTTTAGTAAACGATTAGTGAAATCTGGTATTGGTGGAAGTCCAAACGGACGCACCATCAATGGCGAACCGCCTTTTCCTGAGGGAGGAATCGCACATTTGTCCTGCGACGTCTGCACAGAGGGATTGGGTTTCACAGCTCGATTATTTAAAGTTTTTGAATTCCCCAACAGAATGTATTTTTCACTCTGGAGTCGGTCTTGGGGCCGACGGAATGCACTCGGAATAGCCTTTAATGAGCTTCATCTCAATCAGGAAAGCTAAATTAGTATTTACTCTTAGTATAAATTACATTCTTTAAATTGGAATCAAGCGACAGAATTCTGTCCTCGATATAGTTTTCATCTCTGAAGCTGAAGTTTGCTTTGAATAACTTGTCAGAGCTCAGGCAGAAAGTGAACATGGAGCCGTTTTCACACACTTAATAACCAAAATATGAGTGGTCACTGCTGAAAACAAACAAACAAAAAAAACCACACCGGATCATCTCCTTACATCCAAATGGAGAATCTCAGTGTATGCAGACGATGTGATATTCACAGTTTGGTTATGACCAAAAGGACAGCCTTTAATAAAATAAATATATAAAACATCATTGAATTGGTCTTTACATCATCACAACATCACAAGTTGGATGTTAAGATGTCGTGAAAATGGCCCTCCGGTCACTTGGATGTGTTTCACTTGTGTCAAATGTGATGCGTTCTGATGCATCGTTTCTTTCTTGTATAAACAAACTTTGATGATTTCCGTTGCTCTTTTATTGCAAAGGTGTTAAGCGAGTCTGTCAACACCAGCTTAAATGTATAGATTGTTCTTAAGGTTGCAGAGGGGCACGAAATTCCAGTATGTTTTTGGAAACTTTCCGTGGGAAGTTTAGCTCATTTGGAAAACCATTACATAGATAAGTAATTGAAATGTTGTGGATATAAATTAGCACATTTTGTTAAAAGGCAGAAGAAACAGGCATCAAACTAATGTGCCAGGTAGCTCTACGGCAACTAGCCTTTAAAATGGTCAATAGAATTTCAGCATGTTGTTCAATGCTATATAAATTGTTTGGTATTTTTTAAATTGGTGAGATTAAATAGATGAGAAATGGCCGAGATCCATCTTAGACTTGTAAAACTCTTTATTTCTTTTTTTTTTTTTAAATAATTCTTGTATATTCCGATCAAATCCCATGGAAGGTTTCCAATTTACCGAAATGGAATCCTGCCACCAAAAGATGTTATCAAATAAGTAAATGTATGATAGACATATTTTTTTGAGATCCACTATTATTGTATTTTTGGAAAGTGGCAGCAGTTTCATACACATGTAATGTAAAAAAAAACCAAAAAAAACCAGAGATTCCTACCAGCTTAGGTGATGGCCAAAGACAGTACTGGGCACCAACTTGATCAGGAAGTTCAAGCACAGTGCAGAAGCAGATCTATTTTCCTCACTATTTCTTGTACTTTCTGTCTAAAAATATGACCTGTACAGATTTCCTACCCTTTATTCATAACGGTATCTCTGCGGAACGGCCAGGTTGCCACAGAGACCCCCGACCTCAACAGCACAGCGGGCTTTGGGTGCATATAAGCCATTATTTAATAACAGCCATCATATTTCTTATCTGCCTTTCTGCCAAAGTATGGTCGCTCCCGGCGGGGGGTGGGTGTTTGGGGGGGGGGGTGGTCTCGCATGCAGTTCAAGCTTCACCCGCCGTCTCCGTCTGGTCAGCTCAGCGGGCAGTGCTCTGGGGAAGACGTGAGCGACGCTTCCGCTCGGGTGACCTTTAGAGTCGGTATTATAGATGTTTCCAGGTGGTGGCGATTCAGACGACCAGCTTTCTCTGTGTAGGCGTAACCGTTTCCCCCGCTCGTATATAAATGCCATAGGTGTATATAGTGCTGACATATCCAGTGAGGTAAACTTAAGAGCATCTATTATCGCAAACTATTTTTACAGTAAACTCTACCTTTATTCCCTCTTATGCTTTCAGATGTGTGGCTAAAGGCCTTGTGAAAGGGAGAAAGAGAGCCATAGATTTCAATTCAGGACACTAACACACGATCGTTTCCACTCTTGAACACAAAAGTACATTACCCCCCCCCCCCATTTTTTTGTCCGTTGGTCCGTGTTTGATAAAGGTAGGTGTGCTAAATACATTAGCAAGTGTCTCGTGACGTGAAGTGTATATTCTCTGGGAAAGTCACTGTTTTAAAGTTCTGAGGAATTTTATTTTTTTTTGGGGGTGGGGGGGGGAGGATGAACTGGAGGTTTTCAGTTTTGATATAGGAGTGACCAAAGCACAGGACGAGGGGGGAGGAACGTCGGAAAGAAGTGTTCAGGCAGTTGCTTTCGAGTAGCACCCGTTAGCTGACAGAGAACTTTTATTTCCTTGGAAAAGATCTCCTTTTTGTAAAGGCTGGGCTGTGGATCTATTTTACATTGCTGTGAAAACATAGTGGTCACATTTAAATATATATATATAAAACAAAAGAGTAAAGGAAAAAAAAAATCTACCAGAGCCTGATGAAATTGCACTACCCTCATTACAGGTTAATAAAAGTCTATTTTGTATGAATGACATGCGGATATCTTCACAGATTAAGGGCAGATCGCGTCTCACTGGTACATAAGGCTGTGGCTTTCATCCAAGTCTCTCATGTTCGTATTTTAGTTATGTAAATGTAATCAAATGTTTAAAGAAATGTTGGTTTCTAGAAGTTTGTTTTACTTCTGTATTACACCCTTTTCTGTAGTCAGTGTCAATATTTTCACCTACTTGATTAAATGTTTAAATGAGTCATGGCTTTGCTCTTTGAAATTTTTTTTTTTTTTTTTCCCCACTGGTTTCTCTCTGTCTGCTACAACTGGTTAGACTGGGATATTGCCTTCCAGTAGAGCAGGCCAGCTAGAGACAATTACAATCAAAGCACAAAGTAGGTTTTGCATTGGGTGTCGGGTCTCTGCAGACAATCTCCAACAGCCTGGAGAATTCCAGATGGTTGCCATGGCCACCAGTAAAGGTAAGCTTCATCTATATTGCGCCATTAGCAATTAGCTACAAATAATTGGTACAGAGGTGGGCACCCAGAGCACGAAAGCACCCGCAGGCCCCAGCGCAGGTGACTGAACCTGAGATGAAGTGACCTTCATCAACATCCACTCCCCAGAGATGAATAAAAGACAGGCAGACGTGGACGAACGGCTGTTCAGCACTTTAATTCAGCAAAATCTCAATTTACCAAACCGCTGGGTAGGATATAAGGCTGTAGATAGACTTAAAAGATACAAACATCTGGGCAGGAAAGGGATAAAGGATTTAAGTTAGTATGCTAGAAATACAAAATATAAAATTTCAGACTTAAAAAAAAATGATTTTATCAAATGGTGTGTGATTATTTACACAATTGATAAAACACCTCAAATACAGTTCAGGATCACGCCTAAAACAGGGTCTCATAAATAAGAAGTTTGGGTTTGAACAAAGTAGTCCTGTTTCACATTTCTTTTTTTTTTTAACTTCCTTTTTTACTTTCCAATTAAGACGCATTTAAAAGGAAAATTCAGAGCTAAGAAAGTTGAAAAAAAAAAAAAGTCCACCAAGTGATTCAAGCATGACAGTTTAGCTTCCCGAGCCTCCCTGGAAAACACATTTTGCACCCACGAGATCTTTCTAAAACAAACTCGATCTCAGCACTACAGAGCACGGTGGACTCGATCATTTCCAACAAGAGAGCGTTATTGCAGCGCGGCCTCACAGCTGGGCTTGTTTTAGCCAGCGGGGCTGAGTCGTCCACTCCTACGCTGCTCTGGAAACCAAAGATCTGCTTCACATTTTTCTGAGAGGCCTGCAGGAGAAACCTACTCTGACCTCCAGGTGAACTGTTCTCCTTCGGCCTCGGGGTGTCCCTCCGCTGGGCCCGAGCCTGGAGGTCTTCTCCAGGATGTCCCAGACCCCCCAACAAACACGTTATCGCGACAGACGTCAAAGTTAGTCGCTGTTCGCTTTGTTTCACCTCAATCATGTCTGAAAGCAAGGGCGGCAAATTCATCAGCCCAGCAGTTCTACAACCATCAGTTCAATTCTGAAAACGACCCCCCCTACACACACACACACTCCCGACACACATTCCTGGCTCACTATGACATCAGCTTCACGTGGACTAAAGTCCTCCACGTTAATCCAATAACAGCCAGAACCACAGTGCGACTTTTTTTTCTTTTTTTTTCCAGTGCAATTAATTAGTCTCCCCGAACTCTGCCCGCTTTGTTCGGGTGTCCTGTCCATTCCACCGATGCCGCTTGGTCCAGTTTATATTTCCAGTCAAGAAAAGATGAGTGAAGTGGCCCAAACTGGTGTGACCTGTCTTCTGCTCAGACATGGTTCTCTACGGTCAACATAACACCAGTTTCTCCAGTTTGATCCTTTTCTTTGGGCCTGGACTATAGAATCTCCACATAGTTTTCAGGTATCAGTCCTGTCCGGCCATCCAGAGTCCCCTCCAGCCACCCGGGCTCCCTGGAGGCGTGAACTGAAAGGAGAGGGACACACGTGGACATGTCAGAGGGGCACGAGAGGTGGACAAACCTCAAGACACAAATTCGCTCGATCGTTCTCTGGACTGGGCTTAAACAGTTAACGCCTCCATGCATTTTGCATTAAGAGTCCTGACGGGGGTTCCACAGGCTCTCATCAGGTTGCAGTGTGAGCTTCGGGTCTGGATGCACGGTTGGGGTTACATGTCCCCCCCCTCACTCGAGTGTGCACCTCCACTAAAATAAAAGATGATGGCTCACTGGAGTTAACTTTAGAGTGAATATTAACCAGGAGCCGCATCTCCTGGAACCTCAAGGACTCTTAACTGGATAAAAGTGGACAGAAGAGGAAACCGTCTGGATGTTTGGAGCGCTCGGATGAGAGAAGCCCCGACATTAAGGGCCAACGCTGAAGTCAACCGTCGTCAAATGCCAACCCCGCCATGAAGGACTTTTCCTACTTCCTCTGGGCGGGGGGAGGTCAAAGCCTGACTCACCATTCTCGAAGACGGTCCCGGCGATGAAGGACAGCTCGGAGTCGTGCTCAGCCTTACACGCGTACAGCGCTCGAGCCTTCTTCCCCGTGACGCTGCAACGACAAGACAAAGCGAAGCACTGTGGCTTTACACGGAGGAATTAAGCTGCGCACCATTTACGTCAAACTGGGACTGAACCCAGAGACACAAGATGTGCATTAATACGCCGCGGTGGGTCATTTGATGGTTTGAAGTGGGAGTTGAACCACTTCAGTTACTCGGGACCAAAAATTGAACGCTCAAAATAACCAATAAAACCGTTAAATACCCGATACTGCGGGCGCGCTGCGCTGATTCATGCGCCGCTCTGAAGCCGTCGCGTTTACCTGCTCGCTGCCCACGGGTGCCCGAAGCTGTTTAAGAGATCGTCCTTCAGTTCGGAGCGAGTTTAACCGTACGTGCTGCAGCTGCGCTGAAGCGCGCGCGCCTGCGGCTCGCGTCTGCGGACGCAGCTGGTGTTTTTAAAGCTGCTAAATGAGGATGACGAAGAGTGTCTGCGCCAGGCCGCCCCAAGGCTGCGGCGCTGCGCCGTAACGTTGCGGCGGCGTTGCAGTTTTATTTAAATGAGCCGCTCGAACGTTCCCCGACGCACATCCGGCCCGCACATCCGGCCTGCTCAGTAAAGGTCAAAGGTCCCGGTCTCGCGGGCACCGGCGTGCGCCGCAAGGAGTCATTCTTTTGAGTTTTGAGGGGCGCCGGAGGGGCGCTTCAGACAGCTGAGGAAACACGGCGACTTTAAACAAATCCACATGGACCGACCTGACGGGCGACGAGTCGCTGGAGGCAGAGGAGATCCGCTGGGGGCTGGAGGGGGCCGAGAACATGGGCCAGGAGGGAGAGCGCGGAGAGGTGGGGCTGGGGCACGGCGCACTGACAGGCAGCAGAGTCAGAAAAGTAAGCAGGGGTTCTTCCTTTGAACACACGTTTGATCATTTCAGGGGGTTTTCTCACCTGCTTGGTATGCTGCCGCGGCCTTTAGGGTTCAGCCTGAGGGGAGGAGAAGAGAAAAAAAAAGAGATGAAGTGACGCCAGTTTAACTCGATGAGGAGTTTGTAATCCGCGTTCTGAGTTTCTTTAGCTCCAAAATTAACAAATGACGCGTCTGAAACTCTCAGCCTGTCCGACAGCCAATAGAAAACTCCTAGCACAACACATCACTCAGCTGCCTGAGAGGCCTCTGAGGGTTGCATAATGCTGCAACCTTTTCACTCTGGAGGAAAACCAGAGCGTTTAACGTGACGGGCAGGAGAAATGGACGCGACGACACGTTCGATGAACTAATCAGCGTCTGATCCGCGCCTGGCGACAACAACAGGTGAAAGTTCCCGGGGGTGGCTGACAGCGCCGGTGTCGGGTTTCACACCCGAGCGACGAGGAGAGGACCAACGCGAGGGAGCGCGGCTGCCTTGCAGATCTCCGGCGCTCACTCGGAGCGCCGTCGTACGTGCTCTTGTGCAGGAGTCAATCACAAGCCTCAGAAACAACTTAAAAAAAAAAAAAAAAAAGAAGGGAACAAACTCATTAGAGGCAGCAGGAACTCAGCGTAACGTTATTACGTTTGGGAGTGTGAGGAGCGCGCCTGTCACATGATTGGCCCCCGTGTCTCTCCCGGCAACCACATCGCTATCTGGCTACAGTCCCTCAGCTTCATGGATCATATGCTTGTGCGGAGAGTAAACCTCACAGTAATGAAAGAAGCATCGATCAATATAGTGGGCTGCGTCCTGGGAGAAGCAGCAAAATAAAGAAGCACCAGAGCAAGACTCCTTCTTCTAGCAGTGTTATCATATCACACCACGCACTAGGGCGGTTAGAAAATAGGCTTTAAAAAGAGGCTGCTTCCCTCATTAACTCATTTCATACAGAAAGAAAGCCCCTGTGTACTCAAACTGTTAAACAAAAGCTGTTTGCTTTAAACATATATCTATAAAATATGCTGCTGTTTGGACACAAAGGCATTAACAATCTGCTCCAACAGTAATTTTAGCCATAAGTCATGTTTTCACTGTAACTGTGTTATGACATTGTAATCTCTTGGGCCCAGCTCCAGCTGAATGTTTGCAACTTCCATGATCCTAACTGTTATTTCAAAAAACACAGTCGTAACCACAAAAAGAACTCCGATAATATCTGTATAATATCTCTACTCGTGTGTCTAATGTATTTCTTCCTACAGGATTTTCTGTGCAGCTCTTGGTCTTGAGGCCAGGGTCTGGGACCAGGGAAAGAACCCTCGCAAAGGAAAGAGGAAAGCATTGGCTGGGGACATGAATCTGAGAGATAGTGAGGACTTATTCAATTTGGAATTATATACTTAACTAGAAGAAAATTCAAGTCAGTTTTCAAACTAATTAGAGCCGTGAAAAAGAGGTTCAAACCAGAGCAAAATGTTTAAATCTGTTAAGTCTGGAGAGTCACAGATGATGTAATTACACATAATAATGCCTCTTTTCTTTCTGGCAGGCTGGAGCAGCATTATGTCATCCTGATTAAACACGGAGACAAAGGTCAGAGTATTAAAAGACTCAACATATGCTCGCAGCGGTGTTAAAAAAACTGCCTGTTAACAGGAAGAAACCTCAAGCAGGACCAGGCTCCTGCTGGGGGACGAGCAGGTACAGGAGGAGAAGGGGCGACACCCCCCACCCAAAGCTTAAAGCCCTGTCCTGCGCTCAGCCCTTTTTAGCTGTGACTAATACATACCAACTATTTAACTATAGGGCGACCTGTGACATCGGGTATTTGTCGCTCCACTGCAAATACCGCATGCAACATAAACCTGCTCGGCCTGTGCGGCATGCAAATCTCAAGGTTACACTTCAAAGGGAGCACGGGGGTGGGAAAAGAGTCCTTGCAAATATTTCAGTAATGGCAACGGTAAATTTCAGATGTTGCAGTTGTCACAGAGGCATCTTCGAGTGCAAGAGCCCGAAAGTAACAAACCACGAGAGCTGTTCAATAAGCTCCAGTACGCACCCACCGAGTCTGGACAGTAAGAATGACATTCATGCATCTTTTATAAGCCTTCCAGTAAGAGCTGCCTCTAAGCCTATTTACTGTGGAAGAGGCTGTAATGTGGCAATAAAAATGAACGAGAATGATAAATATATTTAAACAAATTGAGTAATTTCAGAAAAAAACTGCCCGATCGAGTTCCTCATTAAAAACTTTACGGCGGTTTATGAAGAGATGTTTTGTTCGTGAACTCACTTCAAGACCTCTGGAATCTCCCGCAAGAAAAACAAGCTCCGACTAGTACGAACACTACTGAATGTATCGTCGGCCTGTGTGGAATCCAGAGCTTCTGAACAGCCTTTGTTAACCTTTGACCTCTCTCGCTACTTGTTATGAACCTGCGGGCTGGCCCTTCTTGGAAGGACCGGAAGTTTTTGGGGGTTTTTTTTTCCCACTTTGCAGTGATGCATTTGTCACGCTGAATAAATTGGACCTCTTGTTTTCTCAAATAATTAATTATGCAAGAATGCTTCCAATTTCTAATTTTAATAATCAAAAATAAGCTGATTTTAACAAGCCAAACAGTCAGCGATCACCTGGGGCAGAGCTTGGTGAAAACACTAATCTGCTGTGTACTTGTGTACAAATCGTGATTTGGGTTGTACTTGAAAAGTAGTAAAGCTGTCGCGCTCTCGTAGAGAACATTTTTACCAGCGTGCTGGCAGGGAAATACATCCAAACATGTTTTTTCTGTGTCATGAGAATATTAGTGCATCTAGTCTGGCCTTGGGAGCTCCTTAAGGGCGCTCACTTCATTCATAAACAAACAAGGAAAGCTTTAGAAATGGGTTTTCTCCTCCACATAAGTGCATCAATTCTGTATGATCAGCTGAACAGAGGCCGATTATGAAGCGTATTACAGGTCCACCTGTGTAGATGTTGGGTCCTCGGTGACGGGAAACGAGTCTCCCTCCGGCAAAACGACGAAATAAAAAAAAAAAATCTTACCTGGGCGAGAAATCGATACCTGGAGCTCAGAAATACTTGTGAGTGAGAAATTGGGAGAATGAAGATGACAGAAATTAGAGGACAAAAGAGGCTGGAAATAATCAATGGAAGCGTGCGGTCGCCTAGGCGACAGCGGGCTGGCCACGATTGTTTGTTTCTATCATGTCGTTGGGTTAGATGATCGGTTGTGGGTGTCTTTATAGGAGGATGTTAACAAAGTGGATCTTTGACACGCTATGGGTGAATCTGTCCTGTGATCATGAGGCAGTCGGTGTGTTTGTGCACGTGTGTTGGCCTGTACACACGTGCACAAACACACATATACAGCAGGATTGTCGGTGTGAGCTGACATGCAACCACGCAAAGAGCTGCGCGCGTTCTGTTTGTTGATGTTGCCTTTTTTGGCGAATAATCTCCGGTTTGTTATCGTTGGGGCAGCTGAAGCAGCTCAGATCTGTTTCTCCTGAACGTTGGTGCTGGAGGGATTTCACCTGAAGGCCTGACAGTTTTTAGACCAGTTCCCCTTTCATTTTAGCCCCCACGTGCACATGCATGCGCGCGTGTGTGTGTGTGTGTGTTCGTCCCACTCACAGCGAGCTGGGCCGGGTCTGCCGGGGGTCCTGCTCCCCGTCGTTGCTGTTCAGGCTGTGTCTCGGGGTGCGACCTTGACTGCTGCTGTTGCTGCTGGAGCTGCTGTTGCAATTGGCCGAGGGCAGCTCACCGACCACGGCGTTGGCCAGGCTGTTCCTCTTTTCGCCTACGAGGGTGAAGGCAGAAGCATTAAGGGCCCTCATCATGTCTCCATCTCTGGGCTCCAGGGTTCATTTCATATTCGAGGCGTGTGTCGGCGTCCTGCTCCCCCCTCAGTGCCCCCCAAATGTTTAGAAACGTGTGTGATGCCGATAACGTGGCTACTTGAAAGGAGGCGAGCGAGTGGTTGTGGTCACCTTTCAGGGAATGTGTCGGGGTGTGGAAGAGGGTGAGAGGCCTCTCGCTGCAGGAGGGAGCTTTACTCTCGGTACTTCTCCTCCTGGTCAGGTTCAGCTGCTGGTTGGCCGAACCAGTGGCAGAACTGGGAACGTCCCTGAATATCTGTAAGGACAAGACGCCACCGCTTTCAACATCTGCCGAACTGCTATTTGTGATTTCTGGTCCAAAAAGCTGATGTCTCCATTTAGCCCTCTGGCTGTATTGTCAGCGAGGGGTAACATATGCATATTTTTATTTTGAAAGGTCAGTGCTGCGGGCTCATCAGGGATTCATAAATGTCCTACCTCAGGTCCATCTGGTTCTTCCTTTGCTGTCTAGCAGCATGTTGCCCTATCAACAAGTGTTGATTCTGCCCGTGTTGATCCACATATGCATCACATATATGTATGAATCCTTCATTCATGAAGCTTTTTCTACACAATACTAGACTGGGATCACAGACAGGCCAATTTATCTGTTGCCATGGTTGCAGGTATAAGTGGTTTGACTGCCAGAACCTAAAGCAGAAAGTGCACCCTATATAGAGGCCATATTTATTTCGATTTATTTTCATTTATTTCGAGTATTGTGTTTACTGTTGTTATTGCTGTGTTTTGTTCATTTCCATATATTTGCGCATTTAGACATATAATCAGTCATTGTTATTGTACATTTGTGTTCCACATCCCTCTTACCCTCTCATGGTGTTCTATGAGGATTTCCACCACAATGTTCTGAAACTTGATGTCCATGATGGCAGCCACCGTCTCCTCCTGTGGGCGGAGCAGAGTGGGCCCGAAGACCACGCCCAGGTTGGCGACCGTCATCAGATTGTGTTGGTCGTGACTGGCCACGCTGTTGGAGATGGGAATGATGCGGTAGTCAAGATTTTCAAGGTTTTATGTCAGCGCTGGACAAGAAGAAGCTCAGTCTGAACCGCCCGCTAACTCATCACGTCAGCATTTTCTTAAATGTGACATGATTTCTGCAGGTTTCACAGCCTGTGTTAGGGGATGACATTTCATTATGAGCCCAAAGAAGCACGGAAACGGCCTGATATTCACCTGGGACGCATGTCTAGACAAAAGCAAATTAACAAAATTACACCAAATCTCACAGAATGTTCTCTGGGAACTGCTGAGAGTCAAAACGGCTCTCAGAAATCAGCGAAAAAAAAGGACGTTTATTTTACAGAGTGAGAATGAAAAAATGACAGACGTCACAACAATCTGTGTCTGGCAATAACACTGGGATTTATTCTATAAAAACATCAGCGCATGTGTTATTACTTGTAAATATTTAAATTACAAGTACCTATTCCACTGAATTCTATCTAAAAATAAGTCTGCTGGATGAATAATTTGAGAAACCCATTTGCTGCTGCATGTGCTTCTATTCTCAGACCTGAGTGCATTATGTTCAGAGCGGATGACGTCGGGAGATTACATAGATTGCTAATCCTCTGCAAGGATCACAAACGCTGACATTTCGGCCAAAGTGTGCGCCGCCTTACGAGCACAAATCCACAATCGCGAGCGTTGTCTGGAAATGTTCTCCTACTTAGCCAAGTGTTTCATCAGCAGCTCCAGCATCTGCCTGTTCTTCTCGGGCAGCCGGTGCACCAGCGCGTGGATCTCCGTCACCCGGGCCTCTGGGTTGTCCAGCTCTGGAGAGACCGACACAGAGAGCCGTCATTGAGGCCGTCTTCTACATGAAACGTGCTGCTAATGACGAAACCAGGGTCTAAAAATGACCCTCGTGCATTAAACAGATGTTAGTATGAACGTTGGACTGCTATTAGGGCTAATGAGGAGAGCGCTGTCGATCTGTGCGATTAGCGCGACGGGCTGAGAGGCCCGACGCTGATGAACGACCACGCCGAGTCGCCAGAGCAGATGGAGTCGATAGTGGGGTGACAGCGGACTCTAGATCATCCAGCTCGGATCCCCGGTGTCAGCACCAGGCGACGCACTCCCACAAACCCCCAGAGCGCGTGAATATGCCCTACCTTGGCCCACAAACTAAAATATACGTGAAAAGCGGAGAGACAAACATTTAAATATGTATACAGAAAGGCAGCTGTTGCAGACATGAATTATAAATGTAACAGACACACAGCTCTGACTAAGTAAACATGCACACATTCCTGTCTATAGTAGAAATAAGCACGTGGACTCCCTCGCCCTGAAGCTGCAGAGAAGTGTGCTTATGTAAGGAGCCCCGGCCCAGGTTTCACATTATTAAGGCTGATGTCTTCACCACTTCAGCCCCACTTATCTTGTATTCCTTAAAACACACAGGACCAAGTTCAGCACATCCAGGGGTGTGAATTTCAACGAAGGAAGTTCTGAAATAATCCTCCCAACACACCTCCCCGTGAACACGAAAGTGAGCAAGTAATAACAAAAAAAAAAATCTGCATTTTAAATCATTGAAACACACTTTCCACCTTCCCTCTGCTGAATCAAAAGCGATGGAGAGAAGGGGAAAAAAAAACAACCCACACACACACACACACACCGCCAGCAGAATGTTGTAGCTGAGTCACCAGAGATTAAATCAGGTGGAGGTTGTTCATCACTGCAGCCTCCTCCACATCCATCACTACACGAGCAGCGACCTCAAGCATCAGCCGACTCCTGACGAGTGTCTGGCACGCCTTATGTTTAATAATGACCCTAAAAAACCGCTGTGTTTATCTTTAACCTTCTATTTCATCACTCTATCAGAGCGGCTCCTGAAGTGAGTCACAGCTTGTTCAAGTGCACCGAATTCAATAAGTCATTGGGTTAATTCCTGCTATTATTACAGTATTCCAGATTAGTGTACGCGTCCAACACCCTTAATCCTGTTTCACACGTGCACTGTAATCCTGACTTTATTAACATTTAATCCCGAGCTCTACATGTGTCTTGCATATTTCTGCCCCACATTTAATCCTGCTGGCTCATTAGCGTGAACTCCCGGGCCTCGCGTTTGCGCGGCAGGTGAACTGAAGCGTGCACGGCAGCGAGCGTGGGCGTGAGCGGCGATGGCAGAAGAATATAAATAATGGAGGAGGGGGAGGAAGCGGAGCGCGGAGATGAGGGGCGATTCTGGCGGCAGGGGCCGAGGCTTGGAACAGTCGGCGGCCGCGGTGGCCCCGCTCTCCTCCACGTTGGTGCGCGCGCCTGCTGGAAACGCCCGCTGCCTGTTTAAACAGGGCCAAGAGGGAGGCTGGGGAGACGCTCTGAAGGGTGCTAGTTAAGGGGGGGGGGTCTTCAAGAAAAGAGGCGCCTGATTTCGCAATCAAAGGCAGCGAACGCCGGGCGCTCGCAGGAATTCAAGGCTGGCACACTTATCACACCTCAGCAGCACCGCCCACACGCCTGTCATTCAGCCCACGCTTGACCGCTCGTGGGCTGGGTCCTCGGCTTTCTGCAGCCAGGAGGAAGGACAGGATGGTCAGCGTTATTATGACAGAGAGGTCTTCAGGTGGATAATCATTCACGATGAATGATTATTTGATTTATGATCAATAGTTCATCATTCATCAGAACAAAGGCGTGCTGGCTGTCCCCTCGGGTATGACTCCTGCCCTGAGGCGGTGAGCAGGTAGGTGCTCCTTATAGCGGACAAGTTAAAGACAGTAAAAGCGTTTTCTGATGGACTTTGCTGAGTTTGCTGACGCACACTTGCGTTCGAGCTCAGCTTACAAAAGGAGGCCGAAGGGGTCGGTGTGAGGAGGGGTTGCTGCTGTTGTCTCGTCTGTGCCTTCCTCTCAAGCATCCTCCCCTCCCCTCTTTCTGACCCTCGCTCGCCGCCGGAGCTTGAGCAATCTGTCTTCAAAACTGTTGGCTTATTTAAAAAAGATTTCACAAGTGGCCCGGTGCCAAAAGGCACCGCGCCCATCAGGTGTTGCCGAAACCGCCGCAGACGTTCCGCTCAGATAGCAACTGAGGATATTCCAGTTCTTTATTTATCCGGGTCGGTCAAGTTTCACTCATCACCGGCCTGCGCGGACCCAGTGGACTCAGAGGGGGCCGACGATCGGAAAACGAAACCGTCCAATCGAACTTCATATTTCACGCGATCTGGAACTTCTTTTGACTGTAGAGCAGATACTTTAGACCACAAGAGCTCGGTGGGAAGAAGAGGAGGAGGAGGAGGAGGAGGATGAGGAGGAGGAGGATGAGGAGCAGAGCATGGTGGTGGGAGGAGAACAGACATGGCCAAAAAAGAGAGTTCAGCTGAGGACGCGGGCTCAAAACAAAAAAACAAAAAAAGGCAGTTCAGAGCAGCTGAAGGAGGCGACAGATGAACACACAGAGGTGAAGTCGGTCAGAGCAGCTGCCATCTGTGCCTTAACATACAACTCCTTAAACGCACGCATGGGTGGTCCGAGCTGGCAGCCAAACAACCGTTTTTTGCCGTTCTTAACCGCCGCGCTCTGGTCCCGCCCCCCCGCCGCCAGCCCCGCTTAACACACTTCTCATTCCTTTTCCTGTTGGCTTCGCTTTTGGAGCCCCTTCCTGGCGGCGCTGCCAGACACACACGGTCATTTCCTGCTGCTCTTCCCCCTGTGAGCCACACTCTGTGCACAGGCGGACCAACGGGCTGCCGACACGTCCCCCGAACGGCAGATTGGGAGTGAACACCCACGCGGGGGGAGAGGGAGAGCGAGCGACGCTTCCGCTCTTCATCACCGAGCCGAGCTTAAATGAAATACTCTAGGAAAGGCCGCGGGGGGCGTTGATGTGTATCACACACACGGCGCGAGAGAGCGGAGGGCTGCAGAACAAGCAGGCTGATGGTCGGAGGGGGTTCTGGAATCTCAGCAGGGGGGGCCGTCTAATGATCCAAGGCTCATTCATAAAAGGCATTTCAACAGGGCCGGACGCACAAAAAAACGGGGATTTCAGCTTGAATCAATACGGCAGCAGCAGAGGGACTGATGGCAGCCATTTCAAACAGCCTGAAAGTGCAGTCAGTCCCAGGCCGGGAGGGGGGGCGCCACAGGGAGAGATAGAGGGGAGGCAGAAGGGTGAAGGACTCACTGGCAGCCTTGATGAAGCTCCTCTGGTACTGGTAAGTCATGAGGGGCGCAGGCAGCATCCTGGAGACACACAGGTGGATGCAGGTGAAGGCCAGTGGAGGTGAACAGTTCAGGCTGTGCATCAGCGTGACGGATGGTCTCAGGCTCATGCGCCCTTTCATTAAGCCGTCCGTGTGCGTGCCAGAGAATTTTTACAGGTGGGTCATGTAGGTTTTTCTGTTTTTATGCACGTATCTCCCCCATTTAGGCGAATTAATCCAGTCATTCTCTTTCATCTGGAGTTAACTATAATTAATACAACAATCCACTAAATGAGTGATGCACTTGATGAAAATCTTTATTTTTTCGCATGACTTTGAATAATTGGAGAGAATTTGAACTGAGCAGAGATGTTTTAGACATCAAGAGCATCGAAGTGAGCATCGAAGGATTGTGAATCGTGAAACCATTATGACTGGAGAAAGAGAGGCGCCTAAGATAACCATGGCAAGAAAAAAAGGCCATTTATTCACTGAGGGGGTTTTATGTAATAGGACCGTCGACATGAGAACATTTTTATTCCCTTTTCAAACGCACCTGAGATAGTGCTTGATAGCACTTGTGATGGTCTTGATCTCCCACTCGTGGTTTTCCAGTTCTACATCAGCGCACGTCTTTGGATCTAAGGGAGAGGAACGTGTTAGAATCAAAAACTCGACTGGCTCTGTCTTCAGTTTTAATGATAATCACTATAAGTGTGTTCTGTTCACCCATAGCAAGGCTCAAGAGTTTCTGGACTCTGGAATTCACACCAGCTATCCTGTACAAGCCCTGCTCATCGATGCCTGCAGACAAAACGCAGAGAAGAAACACTTATTTTATCCTAAATTTCACATTTCTTATAATAAATAAGTATCTCAGCCTCCTGTGTTAAAGGCTACGAGAGAGTAAATGAGCACTGCACCTCGAGTCTCGACTGCATAAATGAATTTTTTCATCACGTTGAACCCCGTCACATCCAGCTGGACCACTGACAAAGAAGAGGGCACATGTCTTTATTTATTGTGTCTGTAAAGTCATCTTAAAAAGGGGACATTCATAGCTTTCAGAAACAAAGACAAGGAACAAGTGTATTCATGATCAATGATATAATCTCTGCAAA
The DNA here is from genome assembly GCA_911728415.1 of Lagocephalus sceleratus. Lineage (NCBI taxonomy): Eukaryota > Metazoa > Chordata > Actinopteri > Tetraodontiformes > Tetraodontidae > Lagocephalus > Lagocephalus sceleratus. The sequence goes on from CAJVRN010000213.1 coordinate 820,769, forward strand.
AAAAAAAAACAAACTGAACAGGAAACCACCTACTTCCTTCAGCCTGGTTGTCTTTATTGAGATTATACACCTGCAAATGAGATAAACTCATCAGCATGTGAGTGCACTGACGGTCACACGTACAGTTTGTTCACTTTGAGGAGCAGAAATGTGCATCCCTAACGGGGGGTTACGTCTTCCTGCTAAGTGGCTTTAAGATTCCACAAGAGTTCCTTATCGGGTAGCATGAAAACTTCTGGATGGAGAGGTTTTCAATGGAGACGTGGAAGCCTAGCCCATTATTGCTGCCTCACAGCGTGACGCGGTGTGTGACGCAGCAGCCACCCACAGGAATAAACAACAGCGGCACATAAGTGGCGCTGGGGTCAGATCTCTTTCAGGTGGGTGAAATTATTCTGTACTTGTAATGACAACTGGAATCAAAGGGGGGCTCATCTGTTCCTGAACATGTGAGCTCTTTTTTTTTTTTTTTTAACGGTAACCGTAGCAACCCACCGGTTCTCTCCCATCCATGGCCTCCATCCATAATCTGCGGTCTTCTTCTGAGAGAGCCTGCATTGTTATCACGCCGGGCCTACACGCAGACAGACACACGTACACACACACACACACACACACACACACACACACACACACACACACACACACACACACAGATATAGATTTCCAGGCTGTCACTTTCTCTCTAGCAGCACATTCTTATTCAGCTCTACAAAGCTACAACCTAATCCATTAGCAATACCACACACATCAGCGCGCTATTCTTCACCTTCACCAACAGCATCGATATAGAATTCACAGTTCTCTACAAAGATAGATGGATGGACAGGTGAATGCAAGGAAATGTATTTCTGCCAAACTGTACCTGAATGCATGAAAAAGTAGCACAGGAAATGACTGTGCTTGCTGCATATCTATTTCCAAACCAGCAGATGTGCAATTCAGAAAGTAAGATGGAAGCGATGTGATGTTTACTGCATATGGAACAGTGTGTGTGTGTCTATAGAACAGGAGCTAGGTGTGCGTATTGGAAAGTGAGGACATTTTGCTGGAAGTTGCAGCTTCAAAGTTTTTATTGGCTAAGACCTGTTTTAAGTTGGAATTGGGTTTGGGACACGGTCGGTTGGGGAACGCATTGTGTCTATGGTTGTCCTCACAAAGATAGAAGTACAAGCGTGTGTGTGGGGTTGAAAAGAGCTGGAAACAGGAGGAGAGTGGAAGTGAGGCACCACAGGGGGCTGAGTTTGTTACAACAAACAGCTTTGATGACGGACAACTACTCCATTAAAAACAACCGAGCGCCCTCTCGTGGATATAAGCTGTTATTACAAGGATGTTCCGGTTATATTTAAAAATATATTGTTAACAAGAAAAATAGCAATAATAACATAATAACAATGATAATAATAATAATAATTGTTCAAAATATTCACATGGGCTTTTAGGAGCTTTTTGGGAAAAAAGGCTGCTTAAAGATAATAAATCGTGCAAGGATGCATGTGCTGTAAAACCATACACACTAACCTGTCTACAGCCTCGACGTCAAAACAGAACCTCTTTTCTATTGAGTCGGTCTTCCTTCTTGTGCACGACTTCAGGATGAAGCTCTCCTCTTCTCCCTTGAAGAAAAAAATTGAAAATGATGTCCCCATGTGATGCTGATTTTGGGGTAAATGCGAAAAGGTTCACCGTGTTTCATGATACTATGAGGACAAATGAGCACTGGTAGTGGAGGAGCAGCAGGAGAGATGACCTGTGGGCCTTCAGCTCAACTCCAAGTAACTGAGCTAAACACACCTCTTGAGTTCAATTATCCTATCACTTGAGAACAAGACCAAGGGATAATTGTACTTCTTGAGATAACAACTCTCCTCTAAGCTGATGTAAAGAAACCCATTTTTTCTGATGGAGGACCGAGGCTTCAGACTTTAAGGTTCTGTTCCGCTCCAGAACGAGCTGAAGGTCACTGCGTCAATATAAACATCAGGACTAGGTTATCTGTAGCAAGAGGGAACAGAGTCTTAAGGTCAGCGACCCTGGCACCTTCTGCCGCTTGGCTGCAGCTGGAAGTTCTGTCCATAGAAATCACCAGCGGAAGCAGTGATAAAGGGCACCACTGTCAGAGTGCAGCTCTCACCAGGAAACAGGCCGGAGAGCAAATCCAAAGAGATCGCGGTCCGATCGTACGGAAAACAAACGGCCTGCCCTGACAAAGTCGGATGCGGTGGAGTTTTGTGCAGATGATGTCGTCACACACCACGACCTGCTCACCGTTTTCCCTCCAGACTTGGGGTCAAACAGGACCATGGTGACCCTCTTGGGCTCTCGATGGTACGTGCAGTAGTACTTCACCCAGGTAGATACGAAGGAGCCTGGAGGAGAAATAGAAAAGAGAGGGATTACATTTGAAGAGGTTCAAAGGCAGCGGGAGGAGGAAAAAAAAAAAAAGAAAACACATCAAACCACTAGGCTAGTGCTAGTAGACGTTTCCATGGTAACGGCACCCTGCACATCATCAGTCAGATTCAATTTCCTGTGCGAGTAAAGCTGCATTAGTGTGTCAGCCAGGCAGGTGCTGTGGGCACGTACGCTTCTCCTGCACAAACAGGTAGCCCTCCATGGTGTGGTGGCTGACGCTCTTGTGCTCGTGGGGGTTCTCCTTCATCTTCCTCATCAGAGACTCCACCTCCGACCGCGTGCTCTCGAAGCGGTTCCTCGTCTGTCAACAAGGTCACAGAAGACGGAACCGTGGGCCAGTAAACCAGATTGGATGTGTGTACCACAAGAAGTCTTTGTGCTTTACATCCCAGAGAAGAATCAGAAGTAAACAGCATTCAATATTTTATGAGCCTATCAATCATTGAATTATTCATCTGTAGCCTGTACACAACACAAAAGTACAAAAACCTCTCATCCCAGAGATGGTTTCTGTGTTATTCAGCAGCCTGGCGTCTTTGTTCTGATGTGAATGTATAGTTGTAATCTGATGCTATTTAATTGGACTGGAACTGGATATCGGAGCTCTCTGTGGATTCCCATTACCAGACTGGCTCCAGTTCAGCACAACACTAAAGCATCAGCCCAAAACAACATCTCTCTGTCCTGACATTTTGTTGTGGGGACCCATTATTCATCTTTATGTGTGTGTGTGTGTGTGTGTGTGTGTGCAAGTATGAATGAAGAATCAAGTCTTTGGGTCTGCAACTACATATTTCACCTTTGTTTACGTGTGCGTGTGTGTGTGCGTGCGTGTGTGTGTTAGAGTCATTACATTCTGAATGCTGATGGTCAGCTCAGTCTTGAAGTGGTTGAAGTCCTTTGCCAGCTCGTAGCCGTGGTGATAGTAGGTGAACAGGCCTTGGAGGAACGCCAACAGCTGGGGGAACCATCAACGGCGGCAGAAGCAGGATGATGACAAAGAGAAGGAAAACAAACATAGATCGACTCTGCAGGGACGTGGGTGCGAGGGGGGGTTGATGAAAGTACTCACAGGCTCCACAAAATCAAACATCTTCCTCTCCTGGACCTCCTGGACCTTGAACACGTACTCCAGGGACACCTCGTAGAAATGCTGGCGCACGTTGTCCACCTGACTGTCCGCCTGCGACGGCAGACGAGAAAAGCTGAAGGGGCGAGGCCGACGAGAACTCCCGAGAGCCCCCGCGAGCAACGCCCGACCTCGTGGAGGTGCGACTCCTTCTTCCTGGCCGACAGACTGAGGTGCTTCTCCAGCACGGCGCAGTACTTCTCCGTCTCCTTGTCGTATTTTTTCTTTGCCTCCTGTTTCAGATAAACAGAAGCACTTAAAAAACAAACACTAAAAGTCAGGCAAACGCTGCAATAAAGAAAATGATGTGGTTTTTTTTTTTTTTTTTTTTAAAGGTTTTCACATTTTGGAGGAATTCCAGGAGGTTTCTCAGAGAGTGTTCAGGTTTCATCAGAAGTGAGCTCATGGGCAGAACGGGAAAGGTGTGTATCCCCTCTGGACTGAAAAACAATAAAAACAGTCTCCCGCCTAGAACGCTGACATATTCACAGTTTAAACACATCCATGGAGTATTATCCGTCATTATATGTGGATCTGTCATCATTTAAATAGGTGAATACTTTGTTAGAGAAGGAAATGTGACGGGAAAAGAGAGGAGAGAAAAGACCACACAAACAAAGGAGGGGCAGCCCAGGGTGGGTCTCCCTCTCTCGGGGGCCCGGGAGGTATTTTTGGACATCTGGCTCACACTTTTAACAGTCATGCAGCTCTTTAGCGCCCACTCCTCTCTTTGTCCTGACAGAATATTCATGAAACCACACTCAACTGGAACAAACAGCCGAACAAGAGTCGGAGGGCCAGAGGACTGGTCCCAGTTAACGTGCGCACCCCTGCTCTGTTTTAAATCACACTGACTCACAAACAATATGTAAATACAACATTTCATTATTAAGTTAAACTAATCATAAGAAGCTGTTATTCGAACTTACGATGTTATAACTGTAACAGGCCAAATTCTTTTAACAACTTAACAGATTATTTGACTATTTCATCACTGTTCTGGTCCAGTTATTTACGTCTTGGTGAATTTGTCCCCATGTCAGAGAAGGAAACTAAACAATGCCTCCTCATGATGTCATCGCCGCCGTGGTCACATGATGCAGGTGTTTTATTGCAGAAGCTGTTTGAGCAGCGAGAGGAGGCTTCTTGGCCGACGGAGCAATAGAACACAGCTGTGGAATGCATCTGGGATGATGAACAGCCCTCTGAACAACAAGGCCTCTGTTAAACGTCTCTTCCTTGGGCCTTGGCGCAGCCTCTGAGGAATCCGAGTTATGAAACAACTGTCCCTTCTGAGGTCAACTATACATCACATTGTAAAGGAATCAATCAATCAATAATCAAACGCAGTTTGAACAGTCAGGAAGTCTTTTCCCTGTAAACTAATCCCACAGTCAGCCGGTAGGTGGCACTGTCCACCCTGCCACGTTTTTACATGATCCTGGTACTCTTTATTTTATAAGGCCAGTGTTTTGCAGAAGATGGGATTTCTAGGTTGAGCAGCACATCATTCAGTGCCAATAATCACACAAAAGTGTCCTCGAGGTGTCATTTGCGCTCATCACATGACAGTAAACCCCTGAAATCATTAACTTATACAACTGCAGCTGCAGCAAAAAAGCATCTGCGCTGCACGAGGTTTGCATTTATGGAGGCACTAACATATAGTTGAGCACTGACAGGTTATAGACAGCCACTTTTTAACTTGGTTTTTTTATTGCACTTGTCTGATCTGGCCACATTTCGCCAGGGGAAGATGCTGGCAGGACTTTTAGGGCTAAACTGGGATTAGGACATCGCTGCACGGTGACCTGAGCGCACAGATTATGTCTTTACTTCTTAATCTGGCCACCATGTCACAATCAAACCATGCCATAATACAGAGGGGATTAACCATATGCATGATGATAGTATGTTTAATACCACACGTATCAGGAGAACCCCTGCGGCTCGTCATCTAGGTCCTACGGCTAATGGACCAGAGTACGACTTCATCTCTTGACCATGAGATATTTAGTACACCAGACAAGGGATTACCCCAAACAGATATTAGATTTATGATTTATTTCAGCATGAAACAGAGCTCGTCTTTATACGCCTACAAAGCACCTGTTCAGTCCCTTCCCACCCCTCGGCTGTAGTCTTTCCTCCTACAGAGACGTTGAGACTTACTCGCTCTGACAGAGCAACAACACTGGCCGTGTCACGAAGGAGCCCCCCCCCGATAGTTTAAAGCAGGATTATGTATTTGCCTAATCTGTGATTCAGGTCATGCTCTTATAGTCCTACATCTTGAAAGATATTCATGAGCCATCACTGCTGAGGAGGAAGCCCCACTGAACACAATAAAGATCCTGAAAATGTGGTCAAACTGATTTGAGCAACACCCAAATGACTAATAGTTGTCTCTCAATGTGTGTGTGTGTGTGTGTGCTAAAATGAGCTATACGCTCTATATATCTATATATGTATATATACTGAAGAGAATTGGTTGTCAGTGTTCAGCTTTAAGAGCAGCAGAACTACTAAAAGGCTTTTATTGATTGACTCGTGTATGACAGCTGCAGGCTGCTGTGTCAGGCTGATGGGCACCTCCTTACCTTGGCTGCACTGATCTGCTCTTTCCTGAAGCGCTCCAGAGGCATAATCAGCACATCATTGGCATTTTCGATCTGGGGGGATCAACAGACACACAAACACACACACACACACACACACACACACACACACACACACACACACACACACACACACACACACACACACACATACACACACAAACACAGCTGATCAGTTTCTGCTAATGGAAAATTCTGGATTGACGTCTCATCTCTGGTGATGAATGCTAATATGATTGCTAATACGGGTTTGGACTGCGTTGGTGGAACTCACCATGCGTGTTCGCTCGTCCTCCAGGTTCTGTAGGACCGCTGCAAATTCCTGCAGGGACTTGGCTACAGACACCCACATTAACAGAGAGAAGGGGGAGATTAAAGAAGAGATTATTTCATTTCTGCACTCAACAGCCTCACGAACATCTCGACCAGGGATCGATGCGATCTTTAATGTCTGCTTTCATGGCGCTCTCACAGCGAGCGCGGTTCAGCGCTGGGCACTCGGGGAGGCGGGCTTAAATGGTTTTGGGTCAGAGTTTCCACTTGAATAGCCTCAGTCCATGTTCACACTTGACACATAAACATAGGCTGTCCGCCCACAACACCGCTGCTTTATTTCCTGATTTTATTTTAAACAAATGCGATCAAACTTATCAGCTTCAACACTTGAGTGTGTAGCTAAAAGGTCAATTACACATCATTTCTGTATTTAAAAGAGAGAACCGTGCACACTCAGAGGAACAAATCTGTCCCAGGTTTCATCAGTGTCACGGGTTATTTTTACAGTTATGACACAAGTATGCCAACAAGCTTCCCCAAAAACAAAAAAAGCTGAGCACAGAGACGATGAGGAAGGCGTTAGTGCGAGAGCCGAGGGTGGGCCAGCCCAGAGAGGATCTCCAGCCTGTGCGGACACGGCCGGGGCAGCGCCAGAGGGTGTGGTGACATGTTCCTCGTTCTGTTTGGACAGCGATGCGCGGAACAATACAGAGCTTTTACCGTTTACATTGTTCTTTACAGCAGAGCTCGCCTGGGGACAGACTTCAACACGCGGTTCAGAAATGAGCAGCAAGTTTTAAACCGTAAGCTATAAAACAGGTTAATATAAAATGTATGCTTTTAGCCATAAAGAAACACATGGCTACAGTGAAGTCAGCCTGGACCAGAGCTGTGTATGCAACAGATGGGTCTGATGATATATTCCCGTTTTATTATCATCAATTTAATGAATCCCTTGTCCGCTAACAACAGCTTATGCATAATCACGGGACGCCCTCGGGGGGCAGTGGCCTGCAGGACACACATTCACACCGGGGGACATTCAACAGATTCACATAAGTAAACTGTAAATTTAAAGGTGCAACATAATCAAGTGAGAACAATAATGATGCTGTTCACTGAAGATCAGTAGAACTGCTGGGGGGGGATTAACAGGACATCATTTTGTCCTCAGCTTATTCATTGGGACAGGAAATTGTCTGACATTTAATCCATTAAAATATGCTGCAACACAGAAAATTGGGGTGGCTGCATAATTTGAGACTATTTATGGATTTCAAGCTGCCTTTCAGGTCAATGGCCTATTTCCAGCTGCTCATCGTCTCTAGGACGTTCAGTGGATCAGGCTTCATTACTCACCTATGCATATCTCATCATCTGTCTCAGCATCTCCGATACACTGAAACTTAAACTCATTGAGAGACTCGGCAAACTTCCTCTTGGCTGTTGACAGACCTGAAGGAGGACAAGAAAAGAAACGGGGGTTAAAAATGACGCGCCAGCAGGAGCTGACAATCAGGGTAGCGCCATCAAAACGTGAGCATCCCCGGGAAGCTTTCAGGATGAGGGTTCACAGCTCCCCACAGAAGAAACCTCCAATAAACCCGTCGCATCAGCCAGGGATACCCCCCCCCCGACCCCCCCCCTCCGAGACGCATGCTTTTCACATAACTGAGGAGCATCTGAGAGCTCCTGGGAGACCTGCGCACGCAGCCGGTTTGGCTTTTTCCTCCGGCTTAAGCTCACGGAAGGGTCACCTTTGGAACGTCAACATCCCATCCAGTTGGCCTGGACGAGGTCACCCGTATATCAGAGTTTCCTGGATACCGTAAATATTGAGCAGCAACAGACAGATGATGGCAGTTACCTCTGGATTACATTCTTGAGAGCAACTGTTTATGAAAACAGCGCAGCTCATCCGTGTAAATGTGTACGTGTGCACGCTGCCGGCCCAAGACATAAATCACAGACACGGCAGCTTTTACACGCGCTGCTACAAAACTGACACAAAACACTCCCTCTCTCCAGGGAACCGCTTTCTTTTTTTTTTTTTTTTTATCCGGCCGATCAGTCAGCAGCGTCCAAACAACTCGAGTATGACAAGACTTCAGCGTGACCAGAGCGGTGCCACACGCTGACCTTAAAGCATAAACTGCGGTTGCTACACTGGGTTTGAACAGCTGTCCCGCCTTCTCGTAACGTGCAAATAATCTCAGTAAACTAGAGAATAGCCTGGATTACACCTGTGTGTACTGTGTTCATCGTTCAGCGCTGCAGCCCTGCGGGAGGGATCGTTTTCCGGCTTCAGGTGAAGCCTTCATCTGAAGCCGTTCCCTCATTCCAGTGTTGAGCAAACATTTGAGGTGTGCGGCGGCTATAACTCTACACCTGAGCTGATCAAGACTGAGCTTTCAGGAGGCGGATTACTCACAGCCGTGGCCTCAGTGCGGCTGACTGTGGCCCCGGGCCTACACGTACACTGCCCCTTTTTCCCTCCCCTTCCCAACTCTTTATTTTTGGCTTCTTTTCGGAATTCCTTCCCCTCTCACCCACTGACAGCTGCTCTCAGCACCTTCAGCGCCACTCGCGCTCGTGGATGTTGACTTTCACCCCCGTTCCTTCTCATTCCGGCCGCGTAAAAACGTAAGAACCAAACAGCGAGATCCAGAGGGGAGGGGGAAGTTCCTGAAAAGATTAAACCCTAAAATGGAACACGGAGCTCAAACGTCGACGCTTGTTCTGTGACATTAATCATTTTAATTCTCTGATCTGTGGCCACGTCAACGTTGGCAGGCGTCTCCGATTTGCTCATCCAAGCTCGGGAGGCTTGTCCTTTGCATCGCGTTTAGGAAGCTGTAATTCTAATGAAGTTTCTCTTGGCTGTGTGCCGCTATCAGATGAAGCACGCATGTAGACGAAGGCTGGAGCCTGTTTTTAAATTCCGGTGTCAGCCTGGCTGTTTGTATCAGGAGATTTAATAAGATTAATAGGTTCAATTTGCTAAACAAAAGACTTTGAAAAGTCGCACATCATCCGTGCGGAGTCATTCAGCATGTTATCTTCAACACCTGTGACAACACACATCAAGATGTTATCACTTAACAGCTAACAGAACTATGATCTCCAGAATTGCAAGCAATTATTTAACGATACTAATTGCTACCGAGTCTAAGGATGGAGGTTTTAAGGTGTTTCAGCGTGGGAATACAAACAAAGGAACCCGCCAGTAGGACCTTCTGCCATCACCGGTGTTCTCATCATGCAGAAATGAGGAGTTCTTCACTGTAAGCGGAGAAATTGGTCAGTGATTAATTTCTTCCTGTGCGACTTTTGAACATCCACATGAAACAATGAATTTTGAGAGAAGCTCCTCCTAGGATTCCAGAGGGAGTTCCTTAAGAACCTTTTTTTTTCATTTTTTCTTTGGTGAAGAAGTGTTGGATTCATCCTAGAACATAGCTCCGGCTCTTCCAGCAAAGTTTCAGGCTATGGAAGTTTGAAAATCCCGCAGCTTTGAAAGGATTTGTTTGGACTGTGCTCCTTTTCCAACTTCCTTAACGACAACTTTGACGAGGGCCAAAAACATGTTTAAGGTTTCAACAGTCAGGGCGAGAAACCCAAAGCTGAAATATGAGAAACCACTGACTTCTATACATTATTAAACTCGCTGATTACATGTAGAACAGCTGTTAAAATAAGGACTCTAGAAACTCCTCATAACTCCAAAGAGAGAAAAAAAAAGAGTGTGTTTGTCCTTGCTGGACATTATCTGCAGCCTAATCATCAACAGAACCATTGAAAGGTTAGAATATTCATGATAGAATTTAAGGAACACACAAGACAAGAGTAGAAATCCTAATTAGAAAACAGCACAATCAAAGGCTGTGTGGTTTATAATATCATTGGGTGTTGTATTTCGACATAAAGCTAGTGTTGGCTGGAGGTTACGTGACATTGCTGCAAACAAATAAGATATCTGTATAGGATCCAACTTATATTTACCATCCGCAATGAGGTTGTTTATCTCTCGTGTATTTATGCCGGCTGGATGAGAAAATACCTTGACGACTGCCGGGATGATCTCACTCAGCTCGGGAAAACTTCAAAACAAGCCTGCATTTGTGTTTAGCTTTCTGCTCCTTTAAAGGATGTCTCGCTGTACTTTGGCAACTGCAGTGATGAGGTCACGGTGTTATTTTCCTGGCAAGAACATGTGTGTACATCACGCATGTCCCACCGCTGCTGATGGTCACATTCTGGTGAGAGTGGCGCGCTCGCACACTGAATCAGCCTCCATTCGTTTCCCAACTCAAAGCCCATTTTGGCAGCTTTACGTGTCGGTCCTGCCAACGTGGACAACTATAAATTAAAAAAAAATACTGGATATTGCACATAACGTTGCTGCAACAATACATTGCAAAGCTCTGAATAACTGAAATAATAAAACAAGCATGTTTTGTTCAGTGTTTTAGTTTTAGTACAATTGCGTGTGTCCAAACATCACATCTGGAACCAGATGCATGCGTAGAGTTAAGACCTCTCAAGTGTGTCCACTTCCAGGCAGGAAGAACATCTGAGGACAGTGACAGCTATATATAAATGAGCCTGCACAGAATTCACTTCCTCTTCAAGTTCACAATAACTAAAATAAAGAAAAATCACAGCTCTGGCCAACAAAAGTAAAGTGAGGAGCTGGTTCACCCCTCTGCTAATCTGCTGGGACCATCAATTACATCATCACATTCTGACACACAGCCCAAATATAATTATCAGCCTAAATACATTCCACCATCTGCAATAAAGGATCCAATTGTTAATAAAAATGGACTGAATTCCAAACTGGCGAGAGCTTCAGGAACCCATCCGCAATATAATCTTGACATTTGAGCGACGGCGGCTTTGGAGCTGCTGGAATGGACGAAAAAGAAACATGACAATTAACGTTGACACCAACAGTTCACGCAGCACAAAAGCTACACAAAAAGAATCTGTAATGAAGCACAAGCACTGTGCAACGACGGCTACTGTATGTGTATTTACTGTCACACATGCGCCGCCAAAAGAATGGGCCTGTGTGATATCAACAGGATATCCAGCAGTAGCTGGAACTCTGCAGTTGCTTTGTTCCACAAGCATGCGAATAGAAACCCTATTCATCGAGTGGGACAAACACACACACACAGCATCGCACACACTATTCAACCAGGGGGACAAAGACAGATTTCAGTCTTCTCATCAAGTTCTTAACGGGACCCAGCAGCCATTGCAAGTGGAGGAATTTACCAGCTGTACAGTAGATCATTAGATGACCAAAATGAGGTATTTTCTATCAAGGTAAGATAAAACCAGAGTGTAAAACGTACTCTTTTGTGTTAGCGCAGTTCCATGAACAATGCAAGTCACATTAGTGAAGGTCCAGAATGCTACAATTAAATATAGTAACAATTTGGGGAAAGTACCCCATTATGTTTTATCAGAAGTATTTTTTTCCAACTGTGTGTGTGAACCTATAGGACACGGTCATGCGTTCCAGCTGGTCGAAGTACACAAGGTTAGTTTGACACATTGAGGGGAGGAAACGCTCCTTTCACAGCAACAATGAGCCCCAGAAGCAGGGAAAGTCTGACAGAGAGGGATGGCTTCTTTTGGGTGTTGCCGTGGTGAGTGCAGGCTGGAGGGGAAGCAGGGGGTGAAGGGTCACGCTTCGTCTGTCCATTCTGCTCCGTCAGCGCTACAGGAGATGGACCGGGTCAGTATACGCTGGTGCGCGTTTTATAGCGTCGACCTTTTGTCCTGAGTGGAGCCTGAATGGAGGACGGAGGTCAAATCTGGACGTGGACGTAGATCCTGTTACCAACCGTCATTTCAGATCCATCATTTGCCTGTAACACGATCCACCCACACAGCTGGAGAACAGTAAAGAGCCATCTATACCATCAGGCCAACCATCTATCTTCTGTTTGACTTGTGGAAGGGAAGGTGGAAGGGTTGGCGTGAGGCAGGAACGCGCCCTCAACGCAGTGCCAATGGCACCAAAACTTCCACCCCTTTCCGCCACGGCCCCGGAAGGCTGCGTAAGGTTGAAACGGGGGTATGTAAAGGTTGTAAATTAATCTAAGGACGTGGCGTAAATCCCAGCCAAACTCATTTCACCACTGCAGGCTCGGGTTGGACGCGGCTGCAACAGCGTCACTTCGGAGAATGAAGGAACAAGAGTTGGGAGCCATCTCATCGCCGTCCAACAACTAAGCTGGCTGCACCCACACCAAACACATCAGCACGAGAGGCTGCGGCCAAGTGGAGTCGGGACTGTGACGCTCCCGACACATCTCTGCACAGTGTGCGGACGTACGGGAACGAGGACAGATCACATTTCTGTATTGGACAGCAATGGCTTGAAATTAAGATTCTGCAGGACAAATATTAAGGTCTTTAATTTGCAGTCACAGGATTGTTAGGTTCCGTCATACCTCTCAAACACACTGTAATTACATCCACTTGTATAAATATTTCTAGTGGTTGAACAGGGGTCTGACAGCTAGGCCGTACCCTGCAACACCAGACATTTACTGTCACATTTGTGTTTAACACATGCCGAGCCGCACAAGGCAGCGCAGGAGGAAATGAGGTAACATTGAAATTACCACTTTGTCTACTGGTGTGACAGTTTTTCAAAACATTTATACGGATTGTTAAACAGGGGATGAAGACTTACAGCTGCCAGTTATGTATCAAGGCACCAACTCTCGCGGTCACGACAAGTTGGAGGCAGGACGTCGTACTGGACAGATGACGAGTTAGTGTGTTCATATTTACGTTAATACTGTTGTGAATACCTTTGTGGTTTTGTCACCATCAGCTCTTTGGACTGTAAACATTAAGCTGTGATGAGGTATCCACAGGAACTGGGGACGGTCACCGGCCGACATTTGGCTCCACTTACGAACACAAACATGGGCCAACAAATGACACAGCAGTGGGGTTAACAAAGAACACCTAAACACACACACACACACACACACACACACACACACACACACACACACACACACACACACACACACACACGTGCACTCTTTTACACACAAACGCTGTCCCCTCATTCAGTTTTGATGAAAGCCATTTGCTGAGATAGACAGTGTGTGTGTGTGTGTGTGTGTGTGTGTGTATGTGTATTGTAAATGCTGACTATAATTACAAGAGAGGAGCCTGAACCTTTTCATTAAACTAGGCCTGATCTTTCAAACACGTGTGCACACGCCCCACTCGTATCTCCATGCCTTCTTTTAATGAGCGTTGATCCAAAGACCGGAGCTCATGGAAGGAATTCAAAAACAGTGCTGAAGAAATCCGGATCCAACACAGATTGTAAAGCAGGAGAAGCCAACCACTAATATATCATGGCTTTTTGTTGCCTTGTAACGGCACTTTGTTCATCAGAAACTGGCAGAATTGTGGTCAGGGTGCAATAAAGTGATTAACAATGGCTAAATAAAGCCCGGGAACAAAACAGAACCCTACACTGACGTGCAAAGCCCTGACCAGAATGAATCCAGAGGAGAGTGATGGAGGATGTGGGAAGAACTTTGACAAAAAAACAGCTCCACAGTGAGAGACATAAGGAAATGGGTTAATAAACAACTGTAGAAGCAGGAAAAGTAAGATGTCAGGGCCTCTGATGGTACGCTTGAAGAAGTCTTGTTTTTGTTGTTACTAGTGGACTCTTATTTCACACCCCTTGTTCACCCTTCCCCTATCAGTCTCTCTAACCTTTCAACCCCCTCCTGCCCTCCACTTGCTCTCATTTTTGCACTAGATCACGCCTGCTGCTGACACAACACTGACAATTAGGGAGGTTTTCTTTCTGTCAAATCATCTTGAGCTGCTGGCGGCCTCTGCAAAAATCCACAGCAGGAATTTAGAATACTCTGACTTGGAGTGAAGGACCCATAAAAATCTCCATGTCTACAGTATCATGTGAAATAAAGATTGTTTGCGATACATAATATGAACCTAAAAGCTGCATTTTGAATACTTTTCTCTTCATCAGCTAAAGTGGAAGCGTTACTGGAAATCTGTTCAAAGCCTGTCAGTCTGTCATGACTTACATAACAGTCTTTAATCTTATTATGCAGAACTTGAATTGAACATTATGATGCTTCTCATCAAATACAGATGGCTCTGTGAAAACGACTTAGCCTTGATAATGTGGTACTTGTGGTTGTTGTAATGTTTTTGCATGATGACTTTTACTTTAGTGCCATTTGATTTGTCAAGTTTCTGTCGCATAATGGCCAAAACACTGGCGCTTACAACGAGCCCTGGAAAACCTAGATGGTCTCCTGGAGAGCCTGTAGGTAGAGGATGGTCTGAACCTCCTTATCCACGTTAGTGAACTTCCACTTTTACTTCATGTGGGATGCACCAGAGAATCCCAGAAACAAAGAGTAGCCTGTTTGTTATCATAGATCATCACCACTATTATGAAGAAACCGGGGCCAACCCAACAGCAGAAATACATCTGATTTATTGGTGCCAAGAGATTGAAAATATATCATATTGAAGCAATGCTGTTTATTTTCAATCTCCCATATGCCAATATCAAAGATGAAACAGCTGAATCTGCTACAGGAGTTCACTTCTGATGTTACTGGGCAGAAAGAGAAACCCTCCTGAGCACATGACTGGCTAGAGAAAACACCCTAATGAGATTATTGTTATTCTCCAAATGGTCTTACTCCAGCTCTTCCTCTAAACCTGACACAACCCTGAACTCTAGACAATAGCACAAGCAGATAACAAAACCTCCCCTACAAAGGGCGACCTTAGAAATCCTCTGCTTATTTAAAGATCTGACTGAAATTTAGACCCCATTTGACCACCACACCATCGACGTTGTGAATAAAATAATACCCCTTTTATCTTTGCTTCGGTTGTCATGATGATAAATCTAGCTCTTTATCATTTAAAGTGTTCCTGTATGCCAAGTCCTAAAAGCAGTTGTTAGAATATGTTCAACAACACTGTTAAACAATCGCTGAATGACATCACAACAACATAGAGGATAACAAGTAGAAACATTACGTGTCCTCGAATGGCACTCACTTGTTGGGCTCGCCCCAAATGACTTCCCTCAACCATCCTTTCAGGCCCACCCAGCTGCTGTTGTCAAACCAATCAAACCGGGGGTGAAAACAGCCCCGATGGCAGATGTGGCCGCGGCTCTCTTGTCTGCCGCGTCAATCTTACAGCACATTACGTGGTTAATGACTAGATTTTGGACGCCAGCTCCGCAGCGCGCCAACTCGCGCTCAGTCTCATGTGAGCGCTCGGATAAAATGCCAGATTTGGCCGTGTGGGTGCCAGGTCTCTGACGGAACGCCAGCCTTCTCTGGCTGAGATGAGTCAGGACAGCAGCCGCGCCAAGGAATAGACCAGCAATCCCAAAAAACAATGAAAAGTGACTTAAAAACTCAAGAGTACATCAAAAATATACTGCTGGCTCTAGCTGAGCGCTCCGTGCCAAGTCGCGAAACATCTCTGTGAACTTTATATACTTAATGTTTCTGGTTTCTTTCATCTGCATCCGTAAATATTGGCATTGTTACTCTAAACTGTTAGGATTTCATATTGCACATGCACTAAAAGCTTCCCAGGCTTAAGCTTTCTTTGTGGAAGTTCAAGGAAGTTTGCAACAGGAAGTGCCAAACAAGAACAGGAAGATGAAGTGGGAGCTGCGTCCAGTTCAATGCTGTCACGGTTTGTTACCCGGTGCTTTAGCACAGGATTTGCCTCATATCCTGTGTCAGAAGGCTTCACCATTCCGCGCCTTCAAATCGGAATAAACGCTGAGCTGATTGCTTCCCACACATCTCGACTTTCACCCGAGGGCGAGACTGCTGCGTGGCGGCGGAGGCCAACGGCTTTCAGCGCCGCGCGTCAAAAGGGAAGGCGTCCGAAAAGCAGCCGCGGACAGTGGACGCGCTGCTCTATACGTCGGCAGTTCACATCCTCACTGCGTCCTACAAACGCTCGTTTCCATTTGGGTTTGAAGGCCAAGGTCAAAGCCTTGGGCTCTTTGCCATGTTCCTTGAGCTGTTCCAGATCTGTATTAGTCATCGTTTTTCCAGGGTTTGATTTGATGATTGATTATTAACTAGGATGTGTTTTTGTGCTAAAGGGAGTTTGGTCTTCTGTGCGCAGAGTTTTATTTAAAACAACGCTTTGTAGCAGGTTTAAATGAGATGAAAAATAAAAAAATGTATATCAAAAAACTGTATGTCGACATTTAAGGGTGTAATATAAAACAACTAGGATTAGTGTTATTCCTCATAAACACACAGGGAAAGTGAAGAGGAAGCAACATGTGGTTACAAAACACAGGAAAGACTCAAGTCCAATGAGTTTATTGATTTTGGGCCCACACTGACTCCAAGTGCCCACCACATGCAACCATTACCACTATCCACTGAGATAACACATAGATCATCCCATTTGCAACTGCATCCAGACCCCCCCCCCCCGATGGTGGCGACTAAGTGCTGTGGCAGCAGAAAATCAGCTTGTGGTATTGGTGCTCAGAGCCATCCAGCTTCAAAAGGAGCACAAGAAACGGCTTTAGTCTGGCTCTGAACATCTCCCTCAGCCCGGCTGATTCCCCCTCCCTCTCTCCTTTCTTCCGAGAGGCAGGAAAAAATATGTATTCAAATGAATATTATCTGAGGCACACCAACCCCCCCCCCCAACATACTCATGCCACCCAGAGCACTGAAACCTCAACCTTCATCCAGCCAGGCCCCACACAGTAGGAGGACCTCCAGGCTGTAATCCCCCTCTCCTCTGCTCTTGTCTTTTCTTCCCTCAACCCCCCCCCCCCTTCCCATGTCTGGAGTCAGAATATTATCAGGTTAGCAGGACAATCCTATTATTTCACGAGACATTGAATTTGACCAAACGAGAGCTCGTTTCCTTACACGCGTTTTCCTGCGAGGGCCAAAACGTGCCGGGTTTTAGTGTGACCGCATCTCCTGGGTTGGGGTGAGGTGTGTGTGTGTGGGGGGGGGGGGCACGTGTTTGTGCAGCAGCTCATGCATGTGTGAGCAAGCTGTCCCCGACACCTGCCGCAGCCTCCAGCAAGCTGCTGCGGGGTTACGAAAGGCCACCAGCCAAGTCACGGCACGATGGCGGAATAACGCAGAGGCTGTGGTGGAAGGAATGCCGGGGTTCTGAAAACCAGACGACATCTCGGGGGCTTGTTCTGGTTTGCTGTCAGTTAAAACGGTTTCCACGCGTGCGTGTCTTCCTTCTGAACGGTGGGAGCCTCCACGCTTCCGTCACACCGCTCCCATCTGCAGTGAGTTCTCAGATAGTTTTTCTTCTTGACAAACGACATGGATGCAACACATGTCCGCATCTTCACGTGCGCAAACAAGAGCCAGAAAGACGAGTTCGGAGCGGAGGCCGGGCTTCTCACCTCCGCACAGCTGGCCGGTCGCAGTGTGAGGTGGGTGTGATTGTTTGCTTTTTCTTTTTTTTTCCTCCTTCAGACATGGAGACAGAAACGCTCTGAAATCACGCCTACAACAGCGCGGAGTTGGAGGGGGGGGTGGAGAGAGGGAGAGAGGAGGGGGGGGGGGGACTTCAAAAACTATCGGGCCATCGGCGCTCGGGAAACGTCGCATCTGCCCAACTCTGCGCCGCTGCAGGACGCTCCGCCGTGGTCCCACACAGAGGACAGAGGAGGGTGAGGGGGAAGAGGGATGGGCTTCTCCCTGTACGCACTTAACATACCGCTCATTCCACACACAATTACTCTCCGATGATATGCCAAACCCTGATGGATGGAAATATACTGTTCTTAACATCTAACTAACAAAACCACCCACACTTTTGAGTCTGTAAAGGACTCGAGCAGGTCTAAAATTAGCTGGGTAAAAATCTTCCCACCCACTGTACGCCATCCACGTCCTAATCTACTGTAGACCAGCTATAAAAAAGGGGAATTAACAAAAACCAGAACATGCAAGTGAAGTCTTTCCAGCATTGTGATCTCTGTGCAGTAGGAAACTAAAAGCAGCCCTGAAGCCAGGCACCGTCTCATATTTTAATAGGGCCTCAGCCACACACACACAGTCCCATGCCTGTTCTGTGGCTCTTGCTGATAGCCCAGATAAAGAGAGCAGAGACAGCGCGTTCCATCCTGGGTCCATTTAATGGCGGCGGTGCCATTACTCTCTCGGCCTCCCTGTTCCTTTTATCCCTCTTCATCTTCGCCCTAATTCTCCCTTTCTCTGTCACGATGGATAAGAGCAGCCCGGGGGATGTGCAGCCAGGCGGGCTGCTGCCGCTGCTGCTCGGTGGCCTGTCGGTATGAACCAGCGTGACGTGGACGAACAGCCAGAGGAGAGAAACAGAACAGAAAAGAGAACTGTCATAAAAAAAAAGAAAATAAAAATGTAAGGCTTTGAAGCTATGATATAATTTCCCTGCAGGCTATGACATATTGTATTGTGAAATTCATGCTCGGTTCTGCCCCGGCAGGTTGGTGTCTCTCAAACGTCTATCTGGGTGGTATTCTAGCAGGTAAAAACTAATACAGACGAGCCTGTCCATGAAAAGCCAAATATATCCATGAAAGTCAAACAAATAATATTTTCCTTATTAGAATATTTTACTGCTTCACCCATCTGTATCCCATAAGCTTTTCTAACCCGTTCCTGCAGACTGAATTCCACAAAACAGCCCTCCCCTCAATTAAAGAAGCAGTATAAGCTTCAAATGCAGTCAAGTGGAACTATTTAGAGGGTGTATTGTAGGAAACAATCATTTTCCTCTTTAAGAAGAGACAAAAAGCAACGACTCAGTGAATGGTGTTCAGTGTGAGCTCAAGAGTCTTTAATACCACAAGCAGCATTAAAAGACATTCCAGCTGCGCGTTACTCCCTTTTCTTTATTACAGTAACTCTTTGAAGGGAACCTTGAGGTCCACCTAATTATATTTATGTAGCTTCTTATCTAAACCAAGATTAGGCAACAGATACCTGCTGGGAAATGATTTTTCCAAGCAGTCCTGCACAAACTTCACCACAGATCATCGCCGGCCTCACGCTTGGCCCCGACTGGAGCCCATACCGAGCGTCGCACCTCATCAAATCATCACCTGAGCTAACAGTTCTCAGTTTGGCGGCCGAGGCGCATTAATCCTTGATCTCCTCCCGGCATTCCATAAATCTTGTCTCACACAGCGATGGGAAAATGTTCAATGTGAGAGCCTGTTTGAGAAGGTTTCCACAAGGATCACTGCGTCTCACCGCGACCCACTTTACTGCATTTAAAAAACCTGTCAGCATGATCGATATGTCTTCTATTGGCATTAATGTTACTGTGAAATACCAAAGAAATAACATTTACACTGAAATGAGAGCTTGAGAAGTGTTAAACACAAAAGACTGCCAAGAGTTTGTGGATATATATAGATTTTAAGATAACGTCTGCATGATTGTGAATGTCTAAAATTCATCCTGACGTGGAATGTTACACAACTGTGAACGGTGGTGGTTCAACTCCAAGACACTAACCATCAAAGCGTAATCCACGCCATAAGTGCTCTGTTTACTATAATAAATATTACCCCTTGCCCCCGCCCGCCCTCCCACATTAATCCTGCCCTTCTGGTCCCTGATTTACATCAGAGGCACAACCTGACCCCGCAGGACGCGATCGGGTTTGGAAAAGCGTCAAAAAAATACAAATATAGCTCTCAAACTCAAAAAAACTAATAATAACAGAGGCTTCCTCTTCCAAAAACAACGGGCACAAGCCAGACCCACCAGGCCAAGCTCAGCGCATCGACACCAGACGCATGAAAACAGACAGAACAGAAAGCAAACACACAGCCAGCTACCAGATTACTCCCACTAAGCCAGAGTTTTGGCTGGCTTTGCACCAGGAAACCCACCACTCACAACTTCCTCTGCGTGTGTGGGGGCCCGCGTGTGTGTGTGTGTGTTTAGACAGTATGCATATCAAACATATGAGAGCGCGATAAAGTGCTAGAAACACAGGGAAGTGAGCGCGACAACCTGAGGATTACACATTCTTAGCAGGGGGTTATTTTTGGAGCAGGATGGGACACGCACGCTGTTACACACACACACACACACACACACACACACACACACACACACACACACACACACACACACACACACACACACACACACACACACACACACACACACACACACACACACACACTCCCTTCCTTGTCCCTGCCAGTGGACTGCGGTTTGCTTGAGTTGGCTCTTCGTACAGATCTAGGAGAATCTTTCCCCCTCGCCTCATCCTCGCACGTGCTCCTTCCCTTACAGGGCAGGAACATGTTTCTGTTGACTTAACAATCAATCTGGGATGAACATCATAAAGGCAGACAGCGAGATTAACTTATTTCAATACGTTCGTAATAAGCCGCGCTTGGAGGGCGGCCAGGGCAAACGCTAGAACGCTAGGTAGCTGGAGCGCCACTTCCTCCCCACAACTCCGCTGCGTTCCAGCGAGGCAGAAGAGGCGAAAACATGGAGGTTTCAGCAAAGCGCAGCTGAGACGTAAAAAAACAAAAAACAAAACATGTACTTGTTTTAGACTCTAGCTCAACAATCTGCTCTTCTAGCGCGGCGTTCCCAGTCAGCGCTCATTAGCCGCCACGCGTTGGTTGAACCTCCCGACGCACTACGACTGCCTTCAGTCGTCCCCCATTTGGCAGAAAACAATAGATTTCACTATATAAAAAAAAAAGAGAAAATTGATCAAAGACGGGGCTGTCCGGAACAATCTGTGCCTCTGCTCTGAAATTTTTGTGCGGTTTATATTTTGACGCCATCTGGCATCTACTGACAAAAAAAAAAAAAAAAAAAAAAAAAAGCCTTAGCACATGTCCAGGGTGCAGTGTGCACGCGGGCTGGGTGACTTTGGTTGTGGTTTCCTGAAGCCTCTCTTAAAAGACAAAGGAGACGAGCGCGCAGTTTGTCAGCCTTTCAGCGGGGCCGGGTTCGCCCGCGTCCGCGGGGTCCTCGCTGCGTTCGATAATCGAGTGCATCTGTGGCCCCCCCGCCGCAGCTCGCTCGGAACCGTGCTGCCGCAATTTCGACGGGAAACGCCGGAGTGAAGGTCACGGCCATTTGGAAAGGTACCTCTCACTGGGTGTCGTGACCGGGAGCGTCAATGACTGATCCATCGGCTGTGACTGTTTCATAGGGACGCCCCGTCACGGAAGGGATTCATCTTAATGTGTTATTTAAAAAAAAAAAACATTTACAAGATTGTGCATTTCATCTACAGCCACTTGTTGATGATCAACTCAAGGTTGGCAGTTAAAGTCCAACTTCCTGGTCAAAGCTCAGGGCAAGAAGAGAAGTGAAATAGATATTTTTAAAAAGGGAATAAAATGGGTTTTAATGTCAGACTGACCAAAGGAAATTAGGAGGGACTTCAAACTTGAAAAGAGGGTTGAGGAGTTGTAACCAAATGAATGCGCACATCCGCAGCTTGGACAAAAGGAAGAAGATGAGAACGCAACAGGGGAAACACAGATTTAGAAGGTCAACTGTTCTCTTCTGTGCTGGTTTGACCAGACACGGTTTAGGTTTAGAGGCTTAACCTCTTTTACTTTATGACTAGTTTCACAGGGGCTGAGCAACAAAGAGTTTTGGAGGAGAGCGCTGACTCGATGTTTCGCATGTTAATTACCGCCTGGTTTTAATTCTTTATGAAAATGAGGGCTAAAATAACACTCCAAACACAGCGTCTGAACACAAAAACTGACCAACGTTCGTGATTCTAAAACTGTTTTCAAGCGCAGTCTCGTGAATCTTTTAACTGACCTTGATATTATAAATGGAAGACCTCAGCCCTCCCAGCAAACCACTTCAAAGAAAGATATTTAGAGCTTAAATAAAGAAACAAAGAGGTGAGTCTGAGCAGAGTCGAGTAGATGCTACTCAAATGCTCAACCTCTATGCAGCAGTCACACTGTGTGCACAATTATTAGGCAAGTTGTATTTTTGTTATTGTACAAGTGCAGTGCTCTTGGTCAATCCAAAATGTCCAACAACCCTCAAACCTGAACATCTAAGTAGTAAAGGTGGAGTTTTGGCTTTCTGAAGAGAATATCTATATGCACACATTATTAAGCAACATGCATTTGTGTGTAGAATTATTATGCAACTAAATGGAAAACAAAGATTTTCCCATCTCACTTGTTTATTTTCACCTGTTAAAGTGAGAATAATGAACAAACTCAGAATTAACAAATAAACATTTCTGAAATAAAACAAAAACAACCCCTCAGAGACCACCTTTCTTTTCAACATCAGTCACAAGCCTTCCATTCACTGAGTCAGTCCCTTTCTCGATCTGGTCAGAATCAACGGTTTGTGCTGCTGCAACCACATCCTCCCAGACGCTGTTCAGAGGAGTACCGTTAACCTTCACTGTACAGTTCCTGCTTCAGAAGGGCCCAACAGTTCTCAATAGGGTTTAAGTCAGGTGAAGAAGGGGCTCGTGTCATTCATTTTTCATCTTTAAGGCCTTTACTGGCCAGCCACGAGCACTTTGATGCATGGGATGGATTATTCATTTGCATAAAAATCAAAGTCTTCTTGAAAGACGCAGACATTTTCCTGCACCACTGCTTGAACAAAGTGCCTTCTAAGAACTGCCAGTAGGTCTGAGAGTTGACCCTGTTGATTTGCAACAAAAACGTTTGATGGTTCTTTGATAACGCCCCCAACATCTCAGATATTTCTGAGTGCCGCCTCCCCCTGAAAGACTTTTACATTTTTTTACTTTTCAGAGTCAGTTAAATCTCTTTTGTGGCCCATTTTTCCTGCCTAATAATTATGCACAACTTGATTGACTCCCTCCCTTGTTACACAAAAGCACATCACCTGACATGCATCACATCCAATAAGCAAGTTTATGCAGCTTGGAGTTGGATTTTATGGATAAAATGATGATATGGTCAAAATAATCACTTGTCATACAGTGTAATGCCTGCATGTGTGATAATAATTGAATCATTATTTTAGGAATAACTAAAAGAATGGAAGTGATGGGGTTACAAATATATATACATATACAACGTCTTCCTTCCTCACCTCTGCCACCTGTCCTGACCTTTGCTCCGACAGCCGAGGCGCTGCCTCTCATCACAGCACAAAGGCCTACTTGTGTCCCGATCGTACAGTGTGCCCAAATATTCCCATCCTGAGTGCACCTCACCCAGCAAAAGCCTCCCTGCTAATTCGACACCTGTTGCAAGTCCGGACAGCGTGTTCTCCCAGGAATCTGTTGTGAGGAGCCGCACCTTCCCTCCACCACGGGGCCCTGCTTCTCGTCTTATTCCACCAGAGCTTTGGAGATTTGACTGACGGCTGAATGGACCCTGCAGGCTAGGAAGTTCCTTCGCTTGGGCCGCTGGGTGATGTCTCCAATGAGACCGGCCCAAAATAAGCAGGAACCACATGAACCACCTGAACGTGGTGTGGGTCCAGGAGGCGCGTGGCTCTGAACACTGATGCTGAACAGCGGCGTGGAACGAGCTGGAGAGCAACGGAGCGTCTTTTGGCTCTCGCAGCTGCTCTGTGGTCTTGAGAGGTTCTGCTAATAAGATGGGATTAGTGTGACAGGTCCCAGACACTCAAACATCAGCGGGCCTTCTAAAGAGCAGCTTTGGGTTTTCAAAGAGGCAGCAAAACACACGGCTGCGGCGAGAACAAGCTCAACTGGGAAAGAGGTTTTAATCCACCACGAACAGGTTCAGGCTCACCAAGCTTCCTGCAAAACGTACCATCTAACCTTTGACCTGGTGCCCAAGCGTAAAATGTCACTGTTGTATCAGGAGCTACGGGAGCAGGAGGCGTCATTTCTTGTAACGCGGACTGAGCTGAACTCATAAGTCGCTCATTCAGATTTTATTTTTAAGCGATGTGGAAGTGCAGCGATGCCCTTTATCCCTTCTGCTTTCAGTTCCCCTCTTGGCTCAGGCCTACCTGACCACAGATCTAAAACTGTCACCTGCCTGAAACTGCTCCGCGAGCTGCCTGCAGACGTGCCGAAAATCGAGACGCTGGTCGCTGCAGCACGTGCATGCATCACCCGCGGGGGCGGACGCGAGTTCCGCATTGTCCTGACGGCAAGCGCACAAAGTACCACCGTGTCATCGTCAGACACCGTAACCGAATAAGCCCCCGGCTAAACCACTTCTACCAGCTTCAGTCCAGCTGGCGTCCAGCACCAACGGACCACATCAAAGATCCACTAATCACATCAAGGCCGGCTGCTCCGTCATCCCTCTCTTGACTTCTTTTGACTCCAAACGGAGCGCCCTGCTGTGTCTGTAACAAATCTGTGGTGGGGGAAAAACAAACAGCCTCGTTTCAATTTGACGATCTGTTTATCTAATAGATGTTTGATGGGCGCTGCAGATGCACTGGAGCCTTCGGTGAGCGTCCACAGGGCACCGTCGGCACCTGCTGCCTCATGCCAGGTATGCTCATGATCTATATGCATGCGAGGGCCTCCCACACCAGCCTAGTTCAGGCCAACTGGTTGAGGCTGGGACCGCTCTGGACGTCACAGAGGAGGAGCCTGAGACACAAGTTCGGGCTCCTTGGCTCACAATCATCAGGCCCACGCGCAGAAACCGTTAGTGGGCGGCCGGCGCAACCCCTAACGGCCCACGGGCTCACCCAGTAATCATATTTATTGTTATCAGCCAAGCTGCTGGTAATCTGGAGAGGTCTGGGCTAATCCAGACAAAACATTCAGGAACAGCTAAGAGAACGCTTCATTCTAAAATGTCACATTGGTTTATTTTCTTTGTTGTGTAGCCACTTTATTAGGGAGGAAATGTGTCCTTACTTGATTCTAAAATAAAAAGTTATTTTAATCTAATAGTGTGAAAAGTCGCGGGTATGTAGGGCACATGCACCTTTGTGTAGACGCTCATGGAAAAAAAAAAACCAAAGCAACAATGGCACCAAAGCTGGCCTTTGTCGCGCCCTAATTTCATTCTTCACCAAGCGGCATCACAGCTGGGGGAAGACCCCCAACCCCCACAGTGCCACACACACACACACACACACACACACACACACACACACACACACACACACACACACACACACACACACATCTTCCCTTTGTGACGTATGCGGAGGAATGCCTATCCTCGCTCCGCTCCTCCGTCGTCTCCCGCTTTGCCTCCTTTTCTTCTCTCCACAACCTCAATCGCCATCTTTGGAGCTCCTCAGGGGAATTAAGGCCACGATGAATTTTGAAGAGCATTGTGGACAGACACCAACACCATCACCTCCTCTCTGTCTCCCCTTCTCTCTCACACACACTCACACACACACACACACTCACATTTTTCGTTCTCTTGGAACACACTCTGCCTTTTCCAAAAGGACGGTTCCCTCCCTCCATCAGCCATAATTGGGAATTAGTCATGGTGTGTCTGTGCCTGTGTGTGTGTGCGGGGCCCTCATCTATCAGCGTCGTTGACAGTTCAGCCACCACTTCTCCCCGAGTCCTCAGTGGGTGGCTGTGGAGAGGTAGAGTGAGGGACGGATCCAGCACAGGGAATTCCCAGTTCTTCTCCGGGACATTCAGACACAGCCGGAGGTTGTTTGTGGGGTTGCTGGGGGCAGCGAAGGGTTCAATTTAAAGGCAGAAAAAAAAAAAGCTGCCTGAAAGCAAGGGCATTATCAAGATGGTGCTAATGGAAGGAAGGCTGTTTTTAACCAGTAACAGGCAGCGCGCAAGGCCAAACATATGTCTGAACACGTGTGGGGGGTTCAGGGTTAAGTCACACCACAGGTTCAAGAGGAAAACAACAGTCCAGGACGCTTGTGCTCAACCAGCAGTTCAGGGAGTAATTTTAGTTTTGGACCATGTTTTCAAGTTTAGGCATCAATTACTTCCCAAAGAGGGGGGTGGGGGTGTAGGGTGGGTGTGTGTGTGTGTGTGTGTGGGGGGGGGGGTCCTCTACCTCTTCAACAGTCAACAGCTCGTGAAATGATTAAAGAGCCTCCTCACATGTGAGCCACTGATACAGGGGGAGCTGTAGCTGGAACAAACACAGGAGTTGGAATCGAGCTCTCATAAAAGATGCAGACGGCGGATGTATGGACGGACGGACGGACGGGGTAGATGAAGCCAAGGAACATTCACATGTTCACATACATCCATCCCTCCAGCTGCACGCTGAGCTCATTCTCTCAGGTTTCCGGCCTCTTGACCCCAAATGTGTATTTAATGGAAAGCTCCGCGCTAGAGTGACATTTTCTGCAGCGGCGTGCGCGGGCTCGGAGAGCGGCGAGGGTTAAAAGTGAGCCAAAACATTCCAAACGTTACGGCCAGCGGCTCCGTCGCATCGACGGCCTCATCACGGGAAGACTGGTTAATGACAGCAGGGTCCCGGGAGCCGCCGCGAGCGAGCGGCGGATGTGGAACATTAACACGGATGGCGTGTCCCCATTGGACGATGAACTTCACGTCAACTTTAAGAACGTGCCCAACCCACCCGCGTCTCTTGACGCGACAGCGTCAGAGCATGATGAACAGTTTCCTCCCCCGCGCCGAGGGAGCATCCAGCTGCTGGTTGAATAAGGCCTCCCAGGGTCGGGCACGTCCTGAGTAACATGGCACATGGTGGCCCGTCCAGTCTCACGTCTGCTCCAGCGTGCGTTCGGTCACCAAAGGAGGAAAAACAAAACCAAAAAAAAGCACAGATGCAAAAGCTGTCAGGAGACTCTGGGTCTGCGTCTCCGGGGGTAATTAGTGAGTCTCAAACCATTTAAGTGCCTCTCAGACGGTTGCACATCCTCCCGAGGCCGCAAGAAATGCGAGAGGAGGCAGAGTGGCGATGAAAGGCGCAGCAGAACGCGGTTACGGGGCGGCCGTATTCAGGGGACACAATCAGGTTTGGCTTCTGGATCCCGCCGTGGGACAAAAGCAGAATTGTCTTTATGGCCGCGCGTCAGCTGACGGAGCTTTGTGGTGACAGAGGGGGATTGTTCCCGCAGAGGTGACATTCAGGTGACGCTGGGGGGGGGGGTCTGACCCTGGACGTGTGGGGATGTGGGAGCGCCGTTGGTCCGGAGCCTCAGAAGGCCCCCGTCGGCTGGCGCTTCCACACACTGCGGCTTGAAAACACGTTTTAAGGTCTTCTGTCTTTAAGACCCCGAGCAGTGCATGAATACGTTCAGAGCTTTAGCACCTGACACGCCTCTTATCCTGGCTGCCCCGTTAAAACGTCACCTCGGCTGCATGAACGCGAGCACATCTGGCCTCACCACACACAGATGTGCTGCCCAGGCTTCCTTCAAACGCCGCGGCGTAAAATAAACCTTTAGCTTCTTGACTCGCCTCATTAACAATCAAGAGGAGGGTGATAAATCTTATTAACTTTAAACAAGATGTCTCACTCACTCACCACACACACACACACACACACACACACACACACACACACACACACACACACACACACACACACACACACCCCTCTGCAGGCCTTGTACTGTAAGCGGCTGAACACAAATGGCAGCTTTAGAGGACAGCGTGCACCCTTCATGTCTTATCAGGAGGAGCCACACACACACACTCCAGTGCTCAGCTCTGGGACACTTCTGCCCCCCCCCCAACCCCCCCAGGTCTGCAGGCATGCCGGCTGCAGCACCGGCTGGCCCATCTGCACGACAGGACCCGCGTCACGCCGCACGGGCTGCACTTACATTTCAAAGCCTGGATGAGCGCCTTCCCGTCTTTGATCAGCTCCTTGATGAACTTGTTGGTCTTGTCCAGCTCCAGCTCGTGGGACTTGAGCCTGTCCCTGAACTGGGGGCTGTCCAGGTAGCAGTCGCTGAACTCCAGCGCAGGTAGCCCCATGGTCGTTCACACCTGCGGCAGCACCAGCATCCGCCTGCGCGCGCTCCCGCGCAAACACGCACGCTCCCGAGGCCGGGGGCGAAGTTCAGCTCCGAGCTCCGACCACCACCACTAGTGCTGCTGCAGCTCCCGCATGCGCTGGTCCCGCTGCTGGGAATGATGGAAAATCCAATTATGACATGTAAACAGCGGGCTGCGGGACACGAACATGGACACGCACGGCCGCGGCTCCTCTCTGCATCCACCACGGGACCTGTGGGGCTGGCGCGGGCTCTGGTCCTCCGCAGGGCAGCAGATCAGCCTGGATGGTCGCAGAAATGTCACCGCGGAGCGAAGAGCAGCTCAGAAGAAAAGACTTCCTGGGGAGACGCGGCGCTGCGCTCCTCTCCACCACGGCATCGTGGACCCGGGGCAGCGGCACAGCAGCGGCGCGGAGGGAGGGACGGACGGACGGACGGAGGGAGGGAGGGGAGGGATGGATGGAGGGATGGAGGCTGCTGAAAACCGAGGCGGCCCAGTGGACGCGGCGTCTCTCCTGGGCGGTTTTAAGCGCGGCGTCTGAACCTCCGGAGCCGCTCCGGGAACACGCTCGTCGGCCCCCCCCCCCCCGGCCGGGATCATCCGCTGACGGACGGCGCTCCCGGCCAATCAGAGCACGGGGAGGGGGCGGGGGGCGGGGCGTCAGGGGGCGGGGCGAGGAGGGCAAAGCTCGTAAAGAACAGGAGGTCTCACTCGGATGCGTCAAAATCAGTCCTTGTCTGCGTTAAACCACTGCGTTTTAAGTGAACCCTGCATATTGGTTAATTCAGTACACCTTGACTTTGCTCTGCAGTAACCGACTGAAGCTCTTTGCAACACATTAAATTGCACATTTCTCCTCACAAAGTGATAGTACTTCCACACTCTGAATGACAAGAGGACTGGATCAATACATTTCTGTAAGAATAATAGTCAAACGTTTGCTGTCCTTTCACTGTAAAGTGGCGTATTTGTTCAGCAGCGTCAGGTGTCTGAACAGGACAAGTAAGGGATTTGTGCTTCCGCTGCTCTTTCGTGGTCGTAGACTTGTTGGTGAGTGCTTCATCTTCGCTAACATAGCCTATCTTTGCATGTAGTGGCCCGGTGGGCGGGGACGTGACGTCACCCAGCCAGCGCGGGTATTTCTCTCGTTTGGATTAAATCCCGTTTTTAATCTCTACTGTCATCTAGCGGGGGAGATTCCTCATGTACCGGTGTTTGGCCGATATTACTCATTCGTCTGAAAATGTCCCCAAAAATGCGTAAAAGGTGTTTTAAGCACTGATTTCCAATCGTTTTTAAAAGCATCTCTGCATGACTAATCTGCAACGTGATGCGCGTATGTATTTAAAAGTTGCTTATTTGGTTGAAAAATGTTCCCCTTATTAGATTTACGCTGTCATTCTAATGTATTATTTGCAGGTCATCAAAAAGATGAATGTTGAGTCACAGGAAACATTTATTTAATTAATCGCGACCGTCTGATGTTACAATTAGATTCTCTCTGGCGACATCTGGTGGTAAAATAGCGATTGCGCAGATTTAATAGCTGGAGCGATTTTGTCAAATAACGACATTTATTCGTGAAGCAACTTTTTTGCACTTTCAGAAGTTTCAGGACCTTCTGGAGAACTGTGATAACACTTAAAAACATAAATGTTGCGTTCGTTCGCTTGGTTCCAGCATGGACGTGTCCCGGGCAGCTACCGCCCCCTGCTGGTTATTAAAGGGAGAACACGTCTGCGCACACGAACAGGCCCGACTCTCGTTCTGTCAGCACACTTGTTCTTCAGGAGCAAACACAGATCTAAACTCTCACCACGCATTTGCATTGTCCTTTAATTGCAGACTCACAATCATTAATCATGAAGAGGTGTTTGAATGACAAGGCGGATTCACCATGTAAGTATAAACAGGCGTTAAACTGATTGTCTTTGAAAAGCTGAAACATGAGCTCAAAGTCCGGTTTCTTGTGTCCGTGTCTGTCTATTTTCATCTTGCTCGTTCCTGCAAAAAACGCCTGGAAGGCGACCCTCCAGCCCCAGTTACGTAATGTGCATTCTGGGAAATGAAGTCATCCTCCTTTGTGTCTCCTTTGTGTTTGTTTGTGTTGCTGGTGAGTGTCTCCAGGACGCCAGAGTGAGAGGGCGGCGGGCGGTCAGCTCTTGACCCGCAGGGTTACAACATGAGTCTTCAGAAAGCAAGGAGCATCCTCATGTGACCTCTTCACAGGTAGAGGTGAGTCGCTCCATCAGAGGGCTGCAAATGCTTTTAGAAAGTAACACATGAAACTCACTCCACAAATATTCTTGAGGAGAAAAAGCCTCATTTGCACAGATCAACATATTGTTAAAATAAAAATAAAGAAAATTCCATATCATTTTCAGGTGCTTATATACTTTTATATACCATTTTCTGATGCCTTCAAATTCATGTACTTCTATAGATTGATATATTATAATATTTTAAAATATATTTTATCATAAAAAAATAGTCTTTAAACCCTTTAAAATAGTGTTACTTCAGTCAAATATTTTTATTAATCTTCCAATTATGCTGTCAGTGATGATGTTATTAACTATATATTATTATTATTGTTATTATTATATTATTGTTGTTATAATATGTATGTATGAATAGTGTGATTTTTAGTTTCCTTTCTATTGAAACGGAAAGTTATTTTTGTTTAAAGAAACATCTGCCCCCCCCCCGACGTCATCGGGGTCCGTCCAGAGGTCACAGCGGACCGCTCTGCCAGGAAGGCCCGACATTCCTCCCGCGGCTCTCACTCTCCCCTCTCCTCCTCTCACTCTTCTCACACGTCTCCTTCTTTCCGAGACATTCCGGACGTGGGCCGGCCCGCGCCGCTCACGGCCAGAAGCGGGAGGAGGAGAAGGAGCGGTCCTCGCCAGCGCGCGTGGACTCTTCCCGTTCTCAGCCGCGCGCTTGAGGAGGCTTCGGAGGGACTCGGATTCGGTATCAGAACACGTTTCCCGCTCTGAGGAGAAGCATCTGGGAGAACTCCCACGGGCTGTTGCGTTTCAACATTTCCGGAGGGCAGACGAGAAATCTCCTCCGCCCCCCCCCCCCTTTTCTTTCCTCTCTGCTGTAGCCTCGTTGGTGTTGTTGTTGTTGTTGTTGCGCCCGCTCAGGTGCGAGTTACATCAGTCGCATCTGGAAAAGATTTGTGGTGCGCAGGAGGAATGTGGGGATGAGCGTAGGTAGGAGAGGAGACGGCCCGGTCGCGGGGCTCCACGTGGCCTCCGTCCAGATGTGAGTCCACAGCTGCTTTCATCACTTCAGGGGGAGAGAGAGAGAAAAAAAGGGAACATGTAGCACCTTAAAAGGTTGACGGAGCGAAGCGGGGACGCAGACGGACCCGGAGAGGGAGCGAGGACACGTGTCCCCCCCCCCCTCTCTTCCCTCCCCCCTCCAGGAGCCAGCATGAAGGCGGCGTTGTCCTCCCCGTCCTGCTTCCTGTCGTGCCTCGCCCCGGGTGACGGCGAGGGCGAGGCCGGCGTCTCCCCGGGGGCGTCGGGGCCCCAGCGCGTCCTGGGGACGTCCCCGGGAGACTCGGCGGCGCTGGCGCTCGGACCCGGCTCCCCGGAGGCGCCGGCGCTGGAGCGGCGGCCGCTGACCAGGCTGTACGGCCAGAACGGCGGGTATCACCTCAGGATCCTGGCGGACGGAGCCGTGAGCGGCGGCAGGCGGGAGAACGACCCGTACGGTGAGGAACGGTCGGGGTGGAAGTGAGGGAAGTCTGCTAAAGCCACCCAGCTGTTTTTGTTTAAACTGGGACGGAGCGCCGATGATGATCAGGACTCTGCTGGGAGACTGGAAGGTGACCCCCCCCCCCCCAACACACACCGGTGCTGCCAAACTTCCACTTTGGTTCTGGGCTTCTCTAAACCCAAACCCCTGGACCCCGACGGCTCACTCGGGCTGTTTTCTTCCTCAAAGCGCGGCGGAGCCGGAGCTTAAAATAACCCCAGCGTCTCGTCTCTGTGCCGCAGACGTCCTGAGGATCAAGGCGGTGGGCGTCGGCGTGGTGGTCATCAAGGGGGAGGCGGCGGGACGGTACCTGGCCATGGACGGGAGGGGACGCCTCTACGGGTCGGTGAGTGTCCACTTTGTCCCAGAGGACAATCGGCAGTCGCTGAAAGAGTCTGGGTTCTTTCACCAACCGCACCACACCGGAGTGACGGCTGTAAAGGCTGCCCTGAGCAGGGGACTGTAAGGCCCAGGTCCAAAACACTGAGTGAAGGGGTGAGTGAATGGGTGAGTGAATGGGTGAGTGAATGGGTGAGTGAAGGGGTGAGTGAATGGGTGAGTGAATGGGTGAGTGAATGGGTGAGTGAAGGGGTGAGTGAATGGGTGAGTGAATGGGTGAGTGAATGGGTGAGTGAAGGGGTGAGTGAATGGGTGAGTGAATGGGTGAGTGAATGGGTGAGTGAATGGGTGAGTATCGGGAGCCTCGCTGGGTGCTCGGAGGAATTAGAAGGCAGCTAACCCCCCGTTTGCTCTCGTCTTTTACCCCCCACACACGCAGCAAACCCTCAACGACGAGTGTCAGTTCCTGGAGAAGTACGAGGAGAACCACTACAACACGTACCGCTCCCAGAAGTACCGCTGGTACGTGGGGCTGAAGAAGAGCGGCCGACCCAAAGCGGGGCCCAGCACCCACTTCGGTCAGAAGGCCATCTTTTTCCTGCCGAGGCCCGTACGCAACGTATGAAGCTGGGAGGCACCAGGAATCCTGGAGAACCACTGTGGAGGCACCAGGAACCCTGGAGAACCACTGTGGAAGACACCAGGAACCCTGGAGAACCACTGTGGAGGCACCAGGAACCCTGGAGAACCACTGTGGAAGGCTTTACCCAAAGAATGCTTCTACAACTGGTCATGAAAAAA
Organism: Lagocephalus sceleratus; assembly: GCA_911728415.1. Classification (NCBI taxonomy): domain Eukaryota; kingdom Metazoa; phylum Chordata; class Actinopteri; order Tetraodontiformes; family Tetraodontidae; genus Lagocephalus; species Lagocephalus sceleratus. Next base: position 854,090 of record CAJVRN010000213.1, read on the forward strand.
ACAGCAGAGCAGTAAAAGCACCATCTGGAGATGAACATGAAGCCAAACATGTACGTTTTGTTCCAGAGAAAGTGTCCCAAAGAGCTCTTTCTTAGTGTTGTTGATTGTTTGAATGTGCTCGAGCGTGTGTGAAGTGTTGGATGGAGCTGCTGTGTTTCTGTGACGCCACCACCACGCTCAGCAGACGTGACAGACTTTGTTGCTATCTGTGAACTCGCCATCGAGCCGTCTGTGGACCAAACGGAGGAACCGCAGAAATGTCGACGTCTCCGTGACGCCAAATGCTGCAGTGTGAACTGTTCCTCATCTTGTGAAGTCGTCTGTGTATTCATTTTAAACCTTTTACTGTAAGATAACACTAAATTATGTTGCTGTTGTGACTATTTATTTATTCAGAATTATTCTTACATAAGAATGTATTTGAAAGTGATAGTTTAAACAGACAAATTGACACAAATCGACTGCCTAACTGCCTTTTCACAAAGTAATAATACTGTATATTTTAACTGAAATAATAAAATATATTCTACTTAATAAAGATGGTGCGTCTCCTCGCTGAATGAGCGCGTTACACCATTTGGCCACAAGATGGCAGCATTTCTCTAGATCCCCGCAGGATGAAGGCCTGATGTCAAGAAGATAAATAAAAGTCATCTTGTATCCAGGCAGAAAAAGGAATTTTGGTTTATGACGCTTTGGAGAAGGAGGGAAAAAGGCAGAGCGTCACAAATGACTTTAACAAATACAATAAATGAATAATAATTGACTTTTGTTTACAAAACTAACTTACAACAGTCAAGCGCCGCGACAAAAATTGGTTAACTGATTTTCATACATTTAAGACATCAAGCAAATAAATAAATAGACTTTTTAAGGGTTATTGCTGATCAGACAAGCTAAAGTCCTAAACGTGCTGAATGTGTTTAAGTTACTGAGCACATGCAGTTCAAAGAGGCGCGCTCGGCCCCGTCTGCACAGATGTTCACGTCCTGTGACTTCATCTGCTGTACCTTTAAGAACCTTCTCAGCCCTTTCACCGAAGTCGCTGCTTTCCAAGTAAAATGATTGTGACACAAAGCCACGCGGGGTGACACTATTACAAAGCAGAAAAACGACCCAGATCGAGCACTTTACCACATTTCGAAGGCCCTGACATGGCTCCATTAATCCACGCTTAATGTGTAACGGCTGAAACAGAGAAAAGGCAGCTTGAGAGGCCGCGCCAGGAAACAGATCCTGGAGGAAACGCAGGAAAGTGGTTTAAGATGTTTGGGAGGACTGGAGCGAATTCATGGCCCTCAACAAGTTCCATATTACTGTGGGATTTAAACACAGTTGGCAAGACAGATTACAGGAAGGGTGCCTTTCCAAGCATGTGACAGACGGAGCAATTTAAATTTTATATTCTAAAATGTTATGATAGGATTGTTTTATGTCTGAGGAAATTATTACACATTTTACCGTATGATAATGTGGGAATACTGGTAGGAAGTCAGGGCCACATATGTTGGGAAGCGCTCCCAAAGCAGTAATCTGGTTCATGAGGATCACCAGAAGATCCTGTTTTTCTCCTCCGGGAGGAAAAAAAATTGAGTTGAATTAAAATTTAAAAAAAATGAAAACGACATGCACACTGCTACCAGACTGCTCTCCCTAATCTGTTCCATTTGTTTATCTAAATAAAGGGGAGGGGAAACGTACAAATATATATATTTTTCTTTTTAAAAAAGGCTGTCCTGTGTCCTTTGAGGACAGTGACCGGACATACGGCCGTTGGAGGACAAACTATTGACACTATTGCGCAACCTGTGACCTCTCATTTACAGCACGGGCTCTCTGCTCTCCACAAGGACGCTCGCACACACACTCAAGGGACGCGCGAGCGCCGGCAGGCGCGCCGAGCGTGCACGCGCGCACGCACGCAAACCTGGTTAGCCATTGGCCTGCGGGGCGGCGCAGGGCAGGAAGGGAATCATTCACTGTAAACTGAACAAGGACTGACTTCCTCTGGGAGTCCCCGAGCCCGACAGCGGCCAAGATCTCTGCAAAACACACACACACACACACACACACACACACACACACACACTGGAACTGGGACACATTTCTCATCTGTTACTTGTCTCCTTTTGCTATTCTGTCTTTTTTTGTCCTTCCTGCCTTCTTTAACCTCCATCTCTCCTCTCACACGTCCCTCCTTTCTCATTCTTTTCCTGCTATTCCTCCATTATTCCTTCCTTTGATCCCATATATTTCCTTCATTCCTTCAGGGATCCTGATTGTTTTGTCTGTGCCGGAAGCCCCCGGCAGTAAACGCCGTACAGCAACGTGGAAGTCGGCGTGGAAGCTGGCAGCGGCGCCGCCTCCCTTATACTCGGTTTTCCAGATTCCTCGTCGGAAAGCGGACAAACAACCCCAGACCCAACGCTGTTCCAGCGCCGCTGGGACGGAGACGGAGCACGTTGTTGGCCGAAATGGCCGATTACGGTGGTGTGATGGCGGTTAGGTCATCCGTCATCGCCGGAAAAGGGCTGTAAATTCCCACGTCAACCCGGACGCGGCGTTCCCACCGCTGCCGAATGGAGCCGAGAAAACTCAAGCTGTGTTGCAGAGTCATTCCACCCATACTACCTATTCCCACCAACCCAAAAAAGATGGATTTTCGGGAAAAGGAGATTAATTTGTCTGTGTGGGGGGTTCTTTAGATGCAAATGTATTTGAACTCTCTCTCTCTCTCTCTCTCTCACACACACACACACACACACACACACACACACACAGGAACGGAAACAGGGGATTCACATCGGTCAGCTGATCCGAGTGGAAATGCTGACACTGGCCTCCAGATCAGCTCTCTGGGGGCGAGGGGGGAGGGGGGGGGGGGGGGGGGGTGACAGCGAAATTGAGAAGGGGGCATTTTGACAGCCGTTTATCCGGGACAGACACATTCTGGGGGGGCTTCAAAGGGCCAGCGCAGCTCCGTCAGGAGTCACTCAGCGACTACAAGGACGGGCCCGGCCCGCTCCGGAGAGGTCACGACCCCAGCTCCTGTTCAAACCGTCCCTCTCACTGAGGGTCGGATGGTGGGATCCATCAATGATGAAGCCCTGAGCGACCTCGTGAGTCTGAGAGGTCAGTGTGACGTGGGGGGGGGGGCGGTCAGACGGTGGGGCTAAAAATACTGGACTGGGAGGACTGGGACCGGGACTCCTCTCCCAGTTCGGTCAGCCGTTGTTTCCTTTGAGCGGGCGCGCAGACGAACACGCACGTTTCCAAAACCGGAAACCCGCTCGCTGCTCTCAGCTGCGATGCCTCACACACACACACACGCACACACAGACGCACACACACACACACGCGAACAGCGCCCTCACGCAGAGGCCGAGCGCGGCGATGACGCCCGCCGCCGTCCAAAATATCCTCGGTGGAGCAGCTAGCAGTGAGGTCACCGCTCCCTCCGCTTCCTTTCCATGCCTCCGACATCCCGACGGGTGGCTCTAGCACGGCCACACGTGCAGGCGGAGCCCGGATGTCGGGGTTTGGGGACCTTCTGCGGACAACGTGCCCGGCCGATGTCTTGACTGGACATCCTACGGGAAACGCGCCAGGGTCGTTCCTGCTGAGAGAGGACTTGACCGGTGACGTCTGCCCCTTCCCGCTGACGCTGGCGAGGCCGGAAAGCGTGTTCCAGGAGTGTTGGTCCCACAGCAGCATTCAAATGAGGGGGGCCGCGTCTGATAGAGGGGCGGGAGGGCCCTTTAGACAACCCCCGATGATGGGGGGGGGTTAAAAATAACTTTTCAGCGGCTTCACAATATCCTTTTTTCCAATTTCCTGGAACACGTCATGGAAGAGCTCTTGTTCAGGTGGCAAATGCGTAAGCGGAGCTGCCTTTTCTGGGAAAGAGAAAAAAAAGAAGTCCAAGTTTAACTTCTTATCACTTCCTTTTTCCCTTTCCTCTTCCTGTCATTCACGCATGGGAATAAAAGAAAGGCCCGACCGAGGGGGGGGGGGGGTCTGAAAACAAACATTAAAGCCCATTCACGGTAAATTGTTCACATTCCACGCATCCCAGGATCCTCGCGTTGTCAATCCAGGATGCCGGCGCTTCCTCCCTCTCTCCCTTTTGTCTCACCCATTCACCCGTTTGCTCCCGCTTCCTCTCGGTCCTGTTTTTAGCCCGCATCCTTTTCCAGACCAGAGGAGTCGCTATAATTGTCCTCCGCCTCCTCCAGAAAGAATGTCCGAAGCGAGCCGACCTTTTGAAGTGGGCCATTGTTTGCTGACCTTAAAAGGTGAGGGGGTGGAAGTGGGGGGGGGGGGGGCGTGAACGAATGGAAAGGTGAGTAAATTGGATGACGAGGGAAGGGCGGGGGGGTGATGATGGCCGTGCCATCGTGGGGACAGAGGGCTGTTTATGCCCACAAGAGTTGAATCGCCTCTTGAGTCGCTGGCCGACAAAGTTCAGATTTATGGAGCTTTTGGACGTCTCAGAGCGCTCAAGACCCTCACAGATGAAGGCAGGCTCCTTCTCAAAGCCTCACGACCGCTTTGAGGCGCCGCCCCTGCGTCCACACGGGCCTCCGTTCTCACCTTTGATTTATAGGTGAGCTGCCTCACGTGCGCCACGCACGTGGCTTCATAGCCCGGTGCTGCCGTCCCACACACCCCGCATCTTTGTGGGGAGCAGAAGCGAGGGAGCTCTTTCCTTTTTTTTCTTTTTTAATTTTCGCTCGTTCTCGGCCCGTGTGATTTCAGCACAAACGAACACCCTCGAAATAACTTAGCAAGCGGTGGGCGGGTTAATCGGATGTCCAGTAAAGACGTGTGAACCGCACTGATTGTTAATCAGTCGCACGCAGACACGCTGGCTGCTGCAGTCACGCGAGTATTTTTAGAAAAACCCCGGCAATTAGGACAAGAATGTTGGGTAATCGTTTAGACGCTGATGTTTTAGAAGCATTCCGCTCTTTGGGGGATTAAATTGTGTTTCAAGGCTACACATGGTTAGATCATGTTTGGGTAGAACCCATCTGAATACATAACACTTTGATTTTAGCCTGTTTCAGTGTTGGGCTTCTATACCTGAGTTTATGGCCTCTAGGGGGTGAAGGATATGCCTCTGATTGGTGATATAGTGTTAACACACACTGTGTGCAGACCCCCCCCCCAGGTCTCATCCACCCAGAACTTCACTGTAGAAACGGTCCTCTAGACCAACAGAAGCAGAGAGAGTCTATAAGGCTACACTTCGACCTGCCATTTAAACCTGTACAAACACGCAGTTGGAATCCGCTCTGGTGAATGAAAACGGGAGAGAAGAATTAATAGCAATTAGCTGAGGTGGAGGAGAGAAGGCAGCGTTAAAGGAAATATAGATTATAGGAGCCCCGAAGGAAAACAATACTGTCTTCTTTGCATTCATGTCATGATGAAGCAGTTTTGTGCAGGAAGTTTTTTTTGTGCACACGCTCCATCACAGACGCGCTCTCCTCCTCCTTTATCGCTCTATTTGTCTCACTGAAAAACACAAACTTGCTCCTCGCACTCACACAAACACATTCCGTGGCCCGAGGCACACAGTGTACAGTTACTCACATCCCCAGGAAGCGGAGGTATGACATCATCATTATCATCTGCTCCGGCCTCATGGGAAGACTGGGGGGGGGGGGGGGGGGGCAGGAAGGAGGAGAGGAAGGAAGAGAGGGAATTAGAAAAAGAAAAATGTCACAGCAGAATATGATGATTCCTGCTGCATCATAGCTGTCCCTGTCAATCAGGCACGGTCTGGGTTGGGGCGCGTGTTCGAAACAGCGAGCTCTGAAAACAATCAGCCGTAATCCTGCTTGTGCATGCTCGGAAAACAGGTCAGGTCGAGGAAATAAACAGCTCCGCTGCCTTTTATTACTTACACATGACCGAGGAGCCTTGATTAGCAGGACGGGCCGAACCCCGAGATCCGGGGCTGGCCCCTCGGATGAGGAGTGTTTCACAGGGGGACACGCGGCGTTGGTGAAGCCTTCGTGAAAACTGCGTGCGCGTGCGTTTCCTTTGGTTGCCAAGTATTTTCTGGCTGCGTTGCCAGTTGAGCTGGCAGAATGAGAGGCCGCGTGTGTTGTTTGAGATTAATAAACCATGCATTTAGGGGGGGGGTCTTAAATAAATAGTGGTTGTCAATTAGGTGAGATTAACAAGGTGGTTAAATGTCCGTAGTTGTCAGACACGTCCAGAGTTTAATCTGAATGAACAGCGTGCTGAATGCTGAAGTCATGTCGAGACACCTCTGTGCACCGCTGCGTATCCAGCCTCTGGCCTGTACCGGCTCATAACAGCGCTCTCTACCTCCGGTAGCCAGGGGCTTTTCACCTGGGACATGCAAACGAGCAGCCAGCGCGCTAGCTCGCGGATGAGCGCGCGAACAAGAGGCACGCCGCTCCTCAATCGCGGCGCCGTTCGGACGACGCCTGAATGTTGACGGGTCGCGGCTGAGGAATAAACACGAGCAGGGACGAGAATCAAACATGTATAAGAGGAAACAGCGCTGTCTTCCCTGTCTGTCCAATATATACATCAACACACAACCATACATGGAAGAGAGGCAGAGGGCAGCCCTGCTCCAACATATCATGCCTAAATGGGAGTCAGACCAAAAGCCCTTTGATTTCCTGAGATGAAAGGGCTCGTCCGGGATTTGAACGCGGGACCTCTCGCACCCAAAGCCAGAATCATACCCCGACACCAACGAGCCTGAGCTCCTGAGGTACAGTCGTGGACTGTCCTGTCCCACAGCACGCTCTGGAGTCGTACGTCACGTTAGAGCGGCGGAGAGGGAGTGAAACCTTTCCCTGCAGCCCCCCCCCTCCTGGATTAGATTTCCTCGGTCACAGCAGAAATTCTGACATTTAGATCTAAAAGCGAAGGAGAACCGGCAGTTTCCACCACGCCAAAGCACATCCTGGGATGAGGTGACCTACGCACGGCACACGCAGGCCCTTTAGAAGCGCTGCGGAAAGGTCGCTGGGTGGACGGCCGAGCGCTGCCAAATAAAGCAAAACTGCAACGGTGGAGCTGCTATATTTACGCTGCGAGGGGAGTCTGCCTCTGACAGATTATTCTATTATCTACTTGTCATATTGACTGATCCAATTAGTACAAAGCCACACTGGGGCATCACAACGTGCGTCTATAAATGGCTCCAGCTCTATTTATAGATTCATGGATGGAGAGCCGTCAATGTCACCCTGCTTGAAGCGCGGTGACATAACACGCTCCAGTGTCACCGTGCTCCGGCGAAAACACAGGACCTCGTCATCCAGCGGCCGCAGCTTAACTTCCTGGTGAGCAGCAAGGCGGCTCTCATTCGGCTTCTTGTCCCCGTGCTTGTGTGGGAGTTAAACCGGGGTGTTTGTGTCCACACTCATGCATGTGTGTATGTGTGTGTGTGTGTGTGTGTTTTACTAAATATAGCTTTGTTTCCCTGGTAACACCTGAGGATCATACTAATGTGTTTAGCACGTCCTCCCGCCCTTTTTTTTTTCCTCAATGAAAATGGAATCTCTCCATCCCCATTCAGGAAATACTCACCTGCTCTTGTAAATATCACACCCCTGCTCTCTTTCGCCCCCCCGTTTTAGAGGCAGCGGGAGACGTGAACGCGTGAATTTCACGAACACGCAAACGTTCCCATCCACCTCCCAGCGCCCATTTGTGATTGCATAAAGCCAGATACGCTCCAGAGGGGGTGTATGGAGGAGAGATCCATTATTTTAGCTTCTGCCTGCCGCTTTTGTGTGCAGCTCAGCGGCTGAAAGGGAGCGATCAGCCAACCATAACAATCCATAATGGCTTTTCTGCCTCATCCACAAGTCTAGAAGCGTGCCTCCGGTCGGGGCTATCCCCACGCGCACCCCCCCCCCCCCCCCCCACCCCCATACACACACACACACCCCTCCCCCTCCCTCCCTCCCTCCCTCATCCTGCCGCACCTCTGTGTCCCCATGGCTCCATCGATGTGTGTGTGTGTGTGTGTGTGTGTATGTGTGTGTGTGCGCCCCCGTGTAGGGGCCGCCCGTGTGTGTGCGTGCGTGCGGGTATTCAGGGCCAGAGCTGTGACTGTGACAGCGGAAGACCCCATTGTAAAGGAGTGGAGTCAGCCAGTGCAACCGGGGGCCCCTGAGCCTGTCTGATCACGCAACAACGGGGGCACCAGGCTGCGGAGCCAGAGGTCGGATCAGCCTGGGCTCGGGGGCAGAAACTCACCTTTATGATTCATATCTAATACACTCCAAACTAAAACCCCAAACTTGGTTGTTATACTCATAAATGAGTATCATTATGTATGAATAATTACATTTACTCTCAGCAAACAATTTTTGCTGAACAAAAATATTGCTAAAATATTGATTTTTGATCATCATTCTGCATGGAGCGATTGCAGTAGCTGAAAATTAAGTTTTAAAACAAATTCATTCGACTATGAAAAGACTTCAAAACAAAGAAAGCCAGCATTTGGGTGGTTTTTGAGTACTACAGCCATGCATCCACGTAAATCCACCACATGTAAAATGCATACTACATAATTTAATTTCACGTGTGAGCACTGGAAGCAAAAACTTCCACCCTGAAACTTTAGAACATAAATTATGGAGCGTGCACTTCCTTTCATAAACTCCGCCTGAGTGCTGTCGGAAACCGCGAGCTGACTTCCATAAAAGATTTACCTGACGGGGGCGAACCTAAACGCCCCGCGTCTGGGACGGGCCTCGGGTAGGAAACTCGTGAATAAATAACTTACAGGCAACAGGCTGGAAGTATAAAACATATACGGGACAATTAAGTCAGGTGATCACAGTAAACTGCAAGAATAAACCAGTTACGTTGCAAATGAGTCCAACATTTCTTGATGCCTTTGAAAGCAGCAGAGATGTTTCCATTAAAACCACATAGTCCCTTTAAAGCACTTTATAGTTCTTGATTAAACTGGGTCTATTCTAGTGCCCCACTGCTCAACTACAACCTAAAAAGTATCATTTAAAGCGAGTGAATGTGTGACCCATGTTGAATCCCTATATTTGTAGGTGTGAAGGCTCAGATATAATGGCTCTAATCCTCCACAACCAAATAAGAGCATCCGTGTTACGGCACCAGTGTCTCTACGGTAAGTGCCTCCTCCTCCGCTGACCAGTCCCGGGGGAACAGCATCCATTTTAGGGAAGAAAAGAGCCACGGAAGAAAGGCAACGTGATGGAGGAGGAGAACAGGAGAGGGAGGACCGAGAGAATTAAGGTTATCTGTCAGCCACAGAGAGCAGTGAAGGGGGGGGGGGGGTGAGAAAGTGAAAATGAGAGGAGATGGGAGGAAGAAAGGAGAGGAGAGCAGACGGAGAAACAGAGAAGGAAGTCAAGTAGCCATCCGGTGATCATTTTACAGGCTGAGGGGAAATGTTCCTGGAGAGGGGAAGGAGCCAGACAAATGACAGAATGAGAGCCAAGTGGGTGGCACCGCTGGCCCATTTCAGAGCTACTGGCCTTCATCAGTGCAGGTAAACAATGTGAGGAGGCCACGTACGACGTACAGGCAAACACCAGCCATGCAGAGAGGAGCTGCCATCCTCAGAGACAGAGGAAGCTTTACTATTTCATAGCCTGTTGAATGCTTAGTGTGATCATTTCTCCTAATTATTTTACTTCAGCTCATTGGTGAGTCATAAATTATTCATGAAAAAAACTTGGTCAGATAAGTCCTGCCTCCTAACAATAAAAAAAAGATGTTCCAAACATTGTTTATATCAAATATACTGTTAATATTTGTTCTTCTTCTATCGATGGTTCACATTAGAGTTCTGCCTGCATGTAAAGGGGTGAGGGGAGGAGTTGCTAAGGGCTGGCGAGGTGGTTCTAAATCTGCACTTCATGTCAGATGGTGAAGAATTAAACTCTGCTGGCAACTTGACTGCTTCCACAACAAGAACAATGACCTTAAGGATTAAAAAGTGAGTGAAATACCCTGTCAGGATGATAAAACACTCACCCCGATTATTCTGACATGCTAATGTTTCCTTTTGAGATACTTAAGTACAAAGGTACATTGTTAAGAGGCCATAAATTGAAAATCTTGTTGCCAGTCGATAAGTAGATCATATTTCTCTGTGGAAAACAGGGCAGCCAAACCACTTTGTAATACCATTCATAAATCCAGCCCCACCACCGCTCCAGTTCTGCTTAGTCTAGAAATGATTATAAAATGGTATTGCTCACTTGCATTCTGGCTAACGCGGCATTGTATTTGTTTTTATGCATCCATAGATTTATGGTTTCCATGCATCGCTGATATGCTTTGTGACTTTGATTCTGAAAGGTGTAATAAAGCTGAAGTACGCCTCCCTGATTCGCCCTGCACAAATGGATTTCAACAGTCAGCTTAAACCCTGACCAAAATTCCTAAGGCGGGACTTCTGGAGAGCATAGAGGTTGTTTTTAATTAATGTCTTTCAGTACAAATGAACAGACCAGTAATCGGACATGGTCTCGCCACGCTACAAGCTCTGGAAATCACATATTTGTATGATTTCTTGTCAGCTCTGCCTCGGCTGCAGGTTAGAATCAAACCTAAATTGACACAAGGAAAAGCTCAAACTTTGTTTGGAAACGAAAGCTGCGCAAAACTAGAGGGCCAAATCAACGCTAACCACAAGGCAGATGGCAAAACAAAGGAGGTGTATATGCAGCGCAGGAAGAATATGAGACAGATGGTCATTTGTTGACTAATCTGTCACCGAGCACCTTTTGCTCATTTACACTCTGGCCAGACGTGGCTGACTAAAGACCCCGGCAACTTTTCCACATCTTTTACGAATGCACGGGTTTTTTTTTCCTTTTTTCTTTTTTCAAATTCCACACCACCACATGATCGTATTTCTTTACACCATCAACAGAATCCACACGCCCGGGGGCATCGTAAATGTCAGAGACTTCTGAAAGTAGTCAATATCTTATACGGCGTCAAAATCGGATGAAACAAAACGAGGTGTGAGGACGACGAGAACGCTGTGCACCAGGTGTCTGACCCCCCCTACCCCCCTACCCCCCCCTTCCAACTGCAAAACAGACACTCTCGCCTTTGTCTGAAGAGATGCTGGACAGCTTTTGATAATAACAGATACCATAAACGTCGGGTGAGAATCTAATAATGAAAGCTCTCTTTCTTTCCTTTGGAACATGGAATAACCCTGGAACAGACCAGGAATTATTGCCTGTCTACCTGTCTGTGTTTGTGGAAACTTTTTAGGTTATGAGTGAGTTTATGGGTCTTGAAAAAGAAGGTTTAAAAACAGGAAATAATGGCATACAAAGGAAAAACTATACTTGAACAAGTGTGTCAATTTAAGTCTGTCAAGCCTGTCAGCATGCCAATTCTTGTATGTATGCATGTGGCCTTGCCGCTGTGTGTGTGTGCGTGTGTGTGTGTGGGTGTGTGTGTGTGTGTGCGTGTGTGTGTCCTGCAAGGCCCCTGGTATCCAGCAGAGGAATGCAGCAGTCTCTTGAAAAGTAGTTATCAGCTAATGAGAATTCCACTCGGAGCAGGAAGGAAGGGCTTAGAATGCGTGTCCCTCAGCGAATTGGGGCGAATGTTAATCACGGTGCCTTTAAGTGCACGCTCGCACACACACACACACACACACACACACACACGGAGGCGCACGCGCGCCTGCACACGTGCACACACAGGAGTCTGGAGCGAGCGGAGGGCTGCAGAGGCTGACACATGACTGGACTGGAGGGAGAGTGGGAAAAGGGATGTTTTTAGAAACCGGGCCTGGTGGTGTCTTGGTGGTGCGCACCTAATTGGTTTCAGATGAAAATCAGAAGACCCTGAATGACTTTTGACTCGCGCTTCATCTCTTCACCAGGTGCCACCGTTGTCTTCTTCCCGCCCTGGGAGCGAACCCAGTACAACCCCCCCCCCCCCCAACCTTCTCCAGCCCCCTTCCCTGAAGCAACCACAAGCGCCCGCTGATCCCTCACTTGTTACAGCCTCTCAGTCATCTTCAATCCATCGCCGTCTCTCCCTCCTCCCGTCCGTCTCGCTTTCCCCTCCGTCATGCTATGAAGGACACCAGGCCTCTGGAGATGCCGTCCCTCAGGAAGGAGGCGAGCTCGAGTCCCCCTCCCTCCTACTGTTTTTTCATAACCTATTATTTATGTCTGACAGACCTCCTCCAGACAAATGGCTGCCATATGGAGCGAGAGAAAGGCTCAGGAAAGGGAAGGAAGGAAGGAAAACCTCTCTCTGCATCCTCGTTCTCCTGTGGCATTCTGAAAATCTCTGAGCGTTTCTGTGATTATTTCTAGTTACAAATCTTGTATAATATGTACTTACCACATAAATCATCAAAAAAAAAAGTATTGTTATCAAGATTTGCTTAATGACATTTGCACGTTTTAGCTGTAAATACCTCCACTGGAAGACTTTTTATTTCTCTAAGATATGATCCTTTATATGATGTAATCGTGCTAACCACTTCCACAGGAGCTGCATGTAAAGGCACATCTCATTTCTTTCCTTTCCGTCTATCCCTCCTTTACTCGTCTGCTCCTTGCGTTTGTCCTTCTATGATTCATTCTCAGCTTTAGATCATGTTATGTCCTTCATTTATCCCTCCTGACTCTTTCATTGCTCTCTGGAGCCGTGCTTCCTGTCAAAATAAAAGTGTCTCTTATGTTTGAACCATCAGGGAGCAGCTGGCCAACTAATCCCCAATGTGGCCTTCTCCTCCTCCATGATTCTCTCTCTCTCTTTCTCTCTCTCTCCTTCCTCTCTCTCTGTCTTCCATCCTTCCTCGCTTCCTTCCTTCCCTAGCTTCCTTCAAACAAAGCACCACCTTTGTGTCCTCTCTGTCCCCTCGGGGTCTTCCGAACCCTCCCAGCCTATTTTCTCCTTTGCAGCATGAGTAGGGAAATTGTAAACAGCAGGTTTTTGGGGCCTGGGGGCTGAAGCAGAGAGTCCAGCAGGGCAGTGAAGTCGGCCTTTGTTACTGGGGATTAGTTAGAAAGGTGAAGGTAAGGTTGCCACCTCCAACACCCCCCCCCAGTCCACCCACTCCGGCCTCTGTTTCCACTTCCTGTTTCCTGCCGTCACTTCGACCTCACGTTGTTTACAAGGCTGTGTTTGACCTAACAAGTGCCGGAGATGCTGAAGTCATCTGGGAGATTCCACCATCTGTGTTTTTAGCGCTGCGATGCCAATAAAGAACATTCTCCCCATAATGAATAATGAATGAGCCATTACCTGCCACCTGTCTCCAACGTTTCCCTGCCTTCATTTCATTCCGTTTAACTGATCCTGCTGCTTTGTTCAGGCAGAATACGGGGCATTCCTTATGGGTGAGCTTCGCTTAAACGCACCTCACAAATGCCCGTCCAAAACTCTTTACATTCAGAGTTTACAACTTTATAACGCTGTTGTGTTACGTTTTTGGAAACGTGCTTTTAATTTGAAGTGTTAAAGGTTCAACAGCAAAGTACTTGACCTGGAATTGTTAGGTTATCTCAATTTGCCAACAGTTCTGACACACTCCAGTCCCCTGATTGATCTACAACGTGGCAACCGAAAGCTGAAAATAACAGCAAAAGCCTTGTTTGGCTAGATACCTAATCAATAAAACTCATATCAGTACATTGGGGGGGGGTGACATGGTATTAACATTAATGGAATCATTAATATGTACTTCATTGAACTTGCTGAAGTATGTTGTTTACCCAGTTGTTTTCTTCTTTGCTGAGGTTAATGGTTTACTATTCTCTGTCTGGTATTCTACTACGTAATTCACTTGTATAATCATCATTGTAGTTACACAACATAATAGAATCAAAAGCCAGAACCTTCCAAATGGTCTGCACAACTCTTGTATTGTACCAAACTTTGACCTCATAGGTTCTGGTGAACATAAAGTTTTCTTCCTCAACTTGCTGAAGTAACAAAAGCGTTCAGCTTCCAGACTCAGGTGGGGTGAAAGGCAAAAGGAAAAAGGCAGCTTGACACTTTTGATTTGCAGGCATTAATTAAAACCACAGAATGTGTCTCCCTTCATGTCAGGCCATTGAGCCGAGGCTCTAAATCCTTTGGTAAGGGTAGTCCATCAGCGCTGGCCATTGTTCCTGTTTTAACTGCCCATCAATACCTCACAGTAAATCACTAAATGACATTTCCTGTCTTTTGAAGAAATCCCCAGCATGTGGCTCGAAGGTGTGTGCCTTTAAAAACACGTGCGGTGAGGCGAGATCGATCAAAACCCCCCACGGGCGGGCGCGATGTTGATCGGCCATGGAGAGAATGACAGCCTCATGCTGAAGATTTAGTGCTGAGGTGGAAATGCAAAGTGAGAAAGGTTAGTATCGCGCTTTGATGAGAAATATCAAATGGCTTTTGAGGGTTTGCTTTGCTTTCATGTCCCCCCCCCCGCCTCCCCCCCGCCCACCCCTCCTCTCTCTCCATCCTTTCTCTGATTCTGGTTTTGCGTTGAAATTTCCATCCGCAGCCCACCTCTCCTGGTGCGTGCAGCTTTGAACTCCCCGCGCTGCGCGTCTGAGAGGCAGAGTCATAAAACGTCCTTTTATGCAGGCCCGATCTCTTTGATGGGCTTGTCACTTTGTACAATGCTTTACTCAAACCCTCAGAAACTTCAGACAGGCGCGACCACGCCCACGTGCAGCAGGAGGCTGACAGACAGACAAACGGACAGGCCGGCGTGCTTGCATTAATCGTCATCAGGTAAAAGGAAAGGAAAGGAGATTTGGGAATATCTTCTTCGGCTAAATGCGCGGCGGTTAAATCGGTATTTACTTATACACAACTTTTCTAAAGTGAATGTGTGAATGTGTGAGTCTCGTCTTCCAGGATTGGGCCGTGGAATAGGTGCATCCTGTTCGCTGTCAGACGTCATGCTCTGGGTTGGGTTTCTCACAAGCATCTCAACACTGAGGCAATCTTTGTTCCATTGTAATCGGCCAGCGCTGAGACCTTTTGGGGGGGGGGAACCTTTCTGTTCCCAGGGTCTCTTTCACCTGAGCAGAAGAGGGAAGAGAAAAGAGGTAACACAGAGGGAGCCTGTGGGAGCAGGACGGTCACAGTGGTGGTACACAGCATACACGTAGACGGTCCTGCCTCCGCCTCCCCGGGGCTGCTATCACTCCTGGTAACACGTGTCACAGAAAACTCATTGCGAGGTGGCTCGGACCACCGGGGACCACTTTCTTTTGACAGCGAGGATAAAATCTGCTGTGGTGCAGGCATATGTGGGACCGCCCCCCCCCTTGGGTTTACGTAATGGTTCCACTGCCGTCCCACCTTTGTGTTGAGATCTTGTCAGCTAGACTTTGCAGTTTCCTACCGATGTTGTGGTGGTTTATCTGCAGCCGTCGGCCTCATTGTCGTATTTGCAGAACGACTTTTTCCACGTCTGAGGCGAGTGGAACGTTCGGCCTCTGTGGACAGTCTGAGGCACCAGAACTTTCAAAATGTAGAAGTTCCATGAGCAAAAGTGACAATAGCTCATGGGACAGGCTGGTTGTCAAAGTGACCTACACCCGCATGAGTCGGCTTTCTTAATAAGTGTCCTTAATAAGAGCCAATTTTCCCAACCAAAATATTCACAATTGTGATTATTTGTTGACTTAAACCTGATGATCCGTCACAAAAAATGTGCTGCGCTGCTAAACTCGGCCGTTAAAAAAAAAAAAAAAAATCACCAGAATGTTTGACAGTTTCCCTGAAACTTCTGAAATATCCATCATCCTCTCGTTCGGAGTTCAGCGGAAACGCTGTGAGGGTCAAGTATGTGGAACAGATTTCGAGGACAGATTTCTCCATGCAAACATCATACGGATTCTGTTAAACCAGTTTGATCACAGACCTGTTTTCTTGTGAACGGGCCTTCCGCTCTCTGGACGGCGGCAGATGTGTTCCTGGGGCTTTTGCCGTGCGTGCGTATCTCCTGAAAATCAGACGGGCTGAGAGGATGTAAATCACCCAGTCAGAAGAGAACTCTGTGAAAACATCCTGAGCGCACGCTGAGACGCACCCGTACACACAGGAACTATGTGAGATGAGTAATAATTCAGCTGGACTAACACACTTAAGGGATGCACACTTCTATTCTAATTATATATTTATTATAATTATGCCAGAACACGGAGTCATTTTGGGATAAAACATCCTCACAGCTGGTTCCTTTCCGTCACCTTCTCACCTTGGAAACTTAGTTTTTGGTCGCCCGTGTCAGCAACAGACGGCTGAAAAGTGTTGCTACACCAGAAATCTAAATATAGCGTGAAAGTGTGGGAAGACGTTTTCAAAACCACGCAGATAAACATTTTGCAGAGATGTCGGCGGTGAAGATGTGAACTTCCCAGTTACTAAGACGCCTTCCAGACAGGGCAATGAGTGTTCAAGAGATGTGTTATTTGATGATGCCACAATCTGGACTTGGGGGTTAGGAGTGTTGGAGCCTTAATATAGCGCTACACCGTTACAGACGCTGTAATGTGATGGTTTCAGGAAGTTCCTCCCCTTCTATAACACAACAGAGGCACCACAATTTTCAGTTTTGGGACACAATCACCACTCTTTAGTTTGCGGAAGAATTTCAAGAGTAAATGGAATGCAGGGACGACCGGGGGTCAATAGGTCACGTAGCAACAGGCAGCAAAGAGGAGGCTGAAGGCGAGCGCTGCTGCTGCGACTGTCACCACCGTGAGTGACAGATGTCGGGATTGAGGGTGACAACCAAGGGTGAGGACGCGTGAGTTGTAAAATAGCTGAAGAAGGATAAAGGGTTTCCACACCATTTGACCAAGATGTTTACTAGATACCAAAGTTTCTGTCGAACCGGAGATTTGTGGGTATTGTGAAATAGGCGTGTGTGTGTTAATTTATTCTTTCACCCAGACGTTTAGGAGCGCCTACACAGCAGCACCGCCCGACTTGTTTGGTAACCTTAAGCCAGTATCTTTTTAGTCCTCTTTGAAAAACATGTCCAGGAAGGACAGGAAGGAAGTGACTGCACCTCTGCACCGGGAGGAAAATGTGACAATAAGCCTCATTGAGCATTTTGACACTTGGGAAAATGCTTCATTAAAGGGACAACTGTTGATAAGGGCGGGTGGGGGGTGGGAAGCAAAGGTGCTAGAGTGTGTGTGTGTGTGTGTGTGTGTGTGTGTGTGTGTGTGTGTGTGTGTGTGTGTGTTTGTGTGTGTGTGAGTGTGTGTGAGTGGCAGAATAGAGGATAGGTAGGGGGCAAAATAGTGGGTGGGAAGAGTGACCATTGTGTGGTTAGTCTACTGTTAGCTGGGTGGGAGCTGCAGAGGAGATTGGAGGTTGAAGGGTGGGTGTGACTGACACATGGATAGAGACAACTAGCAGGGGGTGGCGGGAGGTGGTGGGCAGAGAATAATGGTGGCAGGATGCGGGCTGCATGAGTGTGTGTGTGTCTCTGTGTGTGTCTGTGTGTGTGTGTATGTGTGTGTGTGTTACCAGAAGTTCTGCATGTTCTCTATGTTGTTTCAGGTGTCCATACACTCCACCACCGCTACAACCAACCAGCAGGCCCTGGAGGGAGGACTGGCAGCTCATTAGCTTGATCAAAGACTCCACTTCCCCCTCTGCTGCTACACACACACACACACACACACACACACAGACACACACACACACACACACACCCTGTCTCTCTCTGCTGTGTTTACCTGGCTAATCTAGGACCAGTCTCCCTGATATCCAGGATGTGGGGATCAATTAAGGAAATTAAGCTGTGATAATTAAGGGAGGGGTGGAACAGGAACAAAAAAGGAAAAAGGTGAGGCCCCAGAATGAAACGCCACACTTCCAGATCAATTATGTTGATTTCCTCAGAAGAGGAAGACACAATCCAGAGGGAAGAGCAGGGGTTTCAGTGACTGACGTGAGATCATGGGTGGATAAGTCCCCATTCATTCAAGTGACTTGAGCAAACACAAGTTATTATGATAAAACTATAATAATCACTAAAAACAATAGTAGTATCATCATCCTTCTATGCAGGTTTGGGCAATCATCAATATATGAGGCCTTTGGAAAATTACATTTCTCAAATTGAAGCAAAAGAACACATGGAGTTCTGCATAGTCTAAATAAATTTAAGGACTTTTTGTAGCAACAGTGTCAAAATATATAATCTCTGTTATGACATTTCATTAAAGCAGGTAATTAAGTGCAAAATGTAATCATCATATTGGACCTTTAAATTAAATTATCATTGAAAATAAATAAATAAAGCGATCATAACCAACAGTGTTAGTCATCTACAGACTGTGTGTTTTATATTAGATTATTGGTTTATTCTTTTTTGGTTCTTATTTCATTTATCTGACTTCTGTTTAATTTTGTGTGAAACTACCAGAGCCATGGTTCACCGGGGGAGGTTTTTACAGCAGCAATTCATCTGTATCATCTTATCTTTACCAGATTTTCTCATCTTGTTTAATGAATCATGTGCTATAAATACTCGTCTTATCTGATGCATGGAAGGAAAATATTATCTCCTTAACGAAGAGCGGGGTTGATGATCAGGATGTGGCGAGCGCCACTGATCCACCTCGTGAAGCTGAGATGATTCAGACCCCACGGTGAAGAGCCACCGACTGCTTTGCTTCCACTTTGAATCAGATCCTGATTCACATCCTGTATTGACGGAGCTTCAGTTGGGAAATTGACCACCTCATCATCCATCACAACAAAAGAGCGAGTGAGTCAAAGGTTCCTGCTGGAGCTGCGTCCTCTCTGCTCAGGAGGCCTGTGAAGCATAATCAACATAATCTACACAATAAAATGATTAAAAACATATTCAGATTCCATGTTTTTTTATATATATGTACACACACGTGTGTATAGACATACATACATGCATATATACACGTATATATGTATATATATATATTTACATATATATGTATATATACATATATGTGTATATATATATTTACATATATATGTATAACTTCAACCATATATATATATATATATATATATATATATATATATATATATATATATATATACACACATATACATATATATATATATATTAATATCTAATAAAACCATAATAATAAAGACCATAACTGGGCTTTTTAAGGACTCAGATGAGGAAAAAATCACATCAATTTAGAGACAACGAAGCTAAATGTGTAAAATTACACCCGTGAGATTGTCTGACCCTAAATAGAACCGTAATGGCAGCATGCTGGTTTCATCTGTGTAATCCTCCTCACAGAATGTCTTTCATAAGAATTCCTCTTGTCCGATTCACAGCTGACCAAACCGGAGTGGAACACACTTTCCTTTGTCCGCCGCCCACTTTCTCTTCCGTGCATTCCTCTCCGGACTGATTGCTCACAGGAAGTTGATGTATCTGTCCCACATTCATCCCTCCTCTCCTCCCATATCCTCTCCCGCAGCTTCGGCTTCCTCCGCTCCTCATCTCCTCCCCACCTCCCGGTCATTTTCCGCTCATCTCATCTATCTCTCACCTTTCTCTTTCATCTCCACACCCCATATCATCTATTTTTTTCCTCCCTCCTTCATCCTCCTCTCCCACTCATCTGATCTTCTCGTCCTTTGTTCCCTCTTGTCCTCCCATCGGAGCACTGATGGCTTAATTTAAGCTTGTCATCAGCGTGTTGGTGAGCTGCAGATGGATGCTGCTGATCCTGCAGCCGTCGCAGCATCTGGGGTGCCAATAACGAACCTGCAACACTGTTGTTCTCTGTTTCTGACAAGCTGTTTATTTCTCCTCTTTTTAGTTTCTCAAATTGAGACCAGGGGCAAATGTGCAAGAACATTTGGTTCGCAGATTGTCTAAAAATAGAGGAACGTGTTGTGGATTTGGTGTGGATTTCGCCAGCATGTCATCAGGATCTGAGAAAATTGGCTCCTTTGTCACACTTCTGTGTTTGCAGCATCTGCCATAAGTGCTTTTCATTGAGTTATTTCCAATTTATATTTTCTTTAGCACCATAAAGATGATCACTTTAGGCTTATATTTACTTAGATGATTTTAATTCAATTATTATTTACATTATAAGTGGTAGATAAATCATTATAAACCATAGGCCCTTACTATGATGAACAATTATATATCTATTGAGAGAAGGTGGTAAACACAATTTATCAATTGTAATATTTGTACTGTTCGATTAAAATGATTAATTTCTTCTCATCGACTTATAATTTGCCCTGAAATTTCCCATATTTATATCAAAATATCAGTGCATCAGATCAGTGTGTGTGTGTGTGTGTGTGTGTGTGTGTGTGTGTGTGTGTGTGTGTGTGTGTGTGTGTGTGTGTGTGTGTGTGAGACTGGATGATATGTGCTCCTGGCGACACCAAGAATGTGCAGAATGTGAGAGAAGGTGAGGTGAGAGTCGTCCTGTGTGGCCACGCCCCCGACATGGTCACGCCTCAGTGATTGGTTGTTCCCCGGAGGCTGAGAGCAGTCAGGGTCCTGTCACTGCTCTGAACACAGGTCAAAGGTCAACTTCCACCACAGCTCTCCTTTCCTCCCCTCTCCCAGCAGGGGTTCTTTCAGCTTACACAAGAACAAACACCAAAGCCAAACCGATCTGTCTATCTGTCTATCAGTCTGTCCATCTATCTATCCATCCATCCATCCATCCATCTATCTATCTATCCATCCATCCATCCATCCATCTATCTATGTATCTATCTATCTATCTATCTATCTATCTATCTATCTATCTATCTATCTATCTATCTCGTAATCCATCTATCTATTTATCTATCTATCCTTCTATTGCTCTGTCCATCTATCCATCTATCTATCTATCTATCTATCTATCTATATATCTATCTATCTATCTATCTATCTATCAACTATCTATCTATCTATCATTTATCTATCTATCTATCTATCTATATATATCATCTATCTATCTATTATCTATCTATCATCTATCTATCTATCTATCATCTATCTGTCTATCCATCATCTATCTATATGTCTGTCTATCTATCCATCTATTGCTCTATCTGTCTATCCATCTATGTATCTATGTATGTATCTATCTATCTATCTATCTATCTATCTATCTATCTATCTATCCATCTATTGCTCTGTCTATCAATCTACTATCTATCTATCTATCTATCTATCTATCTATCTATCATCTATCTATCTATCTATCATCGATCTATCTATCATCTATCTATCTATCAATCTATCTATCTATCTATCTATCATCTATCTATCTATCTATCTATCTATCATTTATCTACCTATCTATCTGTCTATCTATCTATCAACTATCTATATCCATCACCTATCTATCTATCACCTATCTATCTATCTATCTATATATCTATCATCTATCTATCTATCTATCTATCTATCTATCTATCTATCTATCTATCTATCTATCCATCTATCCATATATCTATCTATCTATCTATCTATCTACCTATCTATCTATCTATCTATCTATCTATCAACTATCTATATCTATCTATCTATCCATCATCTATCTATCTATCTATCCATCATATATCTATCTATCTATCATCATCTATCTATCTATCAACTATCTATATCTGTCTATCTATCCATCATCTATCTATCTATCTATCTATCTATCTATCTATCTACCTATCTATCTATCTATCTATCATCTATCTATCTATCTATCATCATCTATCTATCTATCTATCTATCTATCTATCTATCTATCTATCTATCTATCTATCTATCATCTATCTATCTATCTATGTATCATCATCTATCTATCTATCTATCTATCTATCTATCTATCTATCTATCTATCTATCTATCTATCATCTATCTATCTATCTATCTATCATCATCTATCTATCTATCTATCTATCTATCTATCTATCTATCTATCTATCTATCATCTATCTATCTATCTATCTATCATCATCTATCTATCTATCTATCTATCTATCTATCTATCTATCTATCTATCATCTATCTATCTATCTATCTATCATCATCTATCTATCTATCTATCTATCTATCTATCTATCTATCTATCTATCTATCTATCTATCTATCTATCTATCTATATACCTAACTTCAACCTTGTATGACCTTATAAGAACTTTCTAGTGCGCATTTTTAATTTCATCAGAACTTTGTTGTGTGTGTGTGTGTGTGTCTTTTCTTTTATTGTCTATATCTTGCTCTCCACAACTCATGCTGTGGTGCCGGCTAATATCAGTCTACCACACACAGACACGCACACGCACACACATGCACATGCACACACACACACACACAGTCTGAACAGTGACCCAGACAGAACCAGACCAGGCCACACACTAATTACACGCCTGGAATTAGACATAATATCAGCCAACCATGGAAACAGGGATGGAAGGCCAAGTCAGGGGTGCGTGATGGTGTGTGTGCATGAACTGTGTGGTCGTGAACGTTTATGGAGTTATGACTGGGAGCTTAGGAAAAGTGGAAGTTAACGATTTCTTCATATCCTTGAGGAACAAGTGGGCCATGAGGCACAGCATCCCAGTGGGATCTGTTAGAGTGACTTCTGTCTTCTTTCAGGAAATCCCTGAACAGTTTCCATGGCATCCACAGACAACATCAGCCTGGTGTCAGAGGACAACGTCACGCGGATCCTGACAGGGCTCAAAAATAATGGTGAAAAAGGAACATTTCATTAGAGTGGTGCATCAAACCATAGATAAATCTTAGAAGTATAGACCTGCAGTATAAGTTAGTAAAATAAGACCATGATATCGTTGTTATATCACCCTGGAGGGGCCTACAGGCCTACAATAAATTCAGGACAGGATAAATAAATTGATACAGAGTAATCACTCATAAAAGTTTATATCCCCTGACTATGATCATGAGAAATGCCTTTAAAAAAGAGTCCTGTATCTACTCTGTTTTAGTGAGGAGGTTTTATTGATCCCCACTGGGACATTCTCTCAACACTTTTCCACGAACTCAGGAAGTTCAGAGGTCAGGGTCAGCGACAGAGCAGCACCCCTGCAGCTGACACGGATTCAGGGCGTCCGCCAGAGCATTCAACGTGGGGTTTATCTGCACCCGGGCTGGGGATTCCAAACTGGGAACGCCGCCACTGTTCCAGAGGGTTCCCGATTGTGGTCAGTCATAGTTTCCGCTTTTTGCAGAAAAACCAAGCGCGTTTAAAAATAAAGAGAGACCTCTGCTCCTGCGCTACAGTGATGAGCTGCAGCCTTGACTCGAATTCAGCTGCGTTTCTCGGAACTATTCCCAAACAATCAGCAAAAACAACATCCTATGGGCTCGCTGCTAATCGGCATTAGCAATGCGTGCAGATGCTCCACAAAGCCACAAAACCCATTTCCTCCTGAGTAACTGTGGCAAATCACCGAGCGCCGCCTTCTTTTCCATTTAAAATGTCAAATTCTCATGGAAAGCTTTTGTCTTATTGAGATAAAGTTGGATAACGTTGCCAGCACTGATAGGTGCTTTATTGACTAACTCAATAGCCTAATAATGATCACGTTTAATAAGCAGGATTCCTCTTCTGGATTGGTTTAACTCCCTGAACGGGCTTGGCGAATTCATGTCTGACCTGACGTGATCCCGCGGTGAAGGTGGGCCAAAGCTATCCAGCTCTTTATTTTGATGGATGCGGACACACAGATTTTGCGTAACCACGTGTACACGTGCACCAACCCCGATCCCCCCTCTCTCTCTCTCCCTCTCTCTCTCTCACCACACACACGCCTCTCCTGACTCCAAAGCACACAAACACACCTCCTGACTGGGCAGGCAGAGAGGAAGGAAGTCAATATTTGAGGAGTTCGCACTATCAGGCCGCGTGGTTGAAATCCACCTCTTACTGTAGACAAATTAGAGAGTTTTCCTTTTTTTTCAGCGCTGCTCTCTGAGCTCCGACTGTGTGAGTGTTATTGTTGGGTACAAGATTCCACTATTCACACAAACCTTCTGTTTAAAGGTATATTCCTCCCGTATTGGTACATTTAACCTTTAAGCCATGTGGAGGATCTCTAAGCTTCTTTGGCTTTTTGTCTTCTAGCTCACCTCACCTGTCCCCTGACTTCCCCTTAACATTAGTTCTATTGTTAGTTAGAGCTCATTAAGCATATAAATACCCCCAATTGGTTCCTTTGCTTTCCATTAAGATTGGGAATAAACATAACTTACAATAATTTTCCTTCAAATACAATAAAAGTTTGTTTTCTGGATTATTTAGATGTCCAAATATGTGCTCATATAACTTTTATTGTGCTTAGCGGGTTTATTCTTTACATGCTCGTTGCTCCTACAAGATGTTTTGTGGATGCCTTAAAATGGTTTCAAATCCAGTTGTTTTTATTTCCTTGTCTGTGATCTGGTGTCAAAGGCGAGATCACCAGGCTGATTTGCAACTACAAGCTAACGTGACCTGTTTGAGACAGATGTGTATTGTGGAGTGTCAGTGGGCTGCTGGGGGATGGGTGTGGGGGGGGCAAAGAGGCCAGCGTGACGGCTTACCTGCAACAGGAAGCTTTTGATGTAGCTTAAGCACTCATTGTGATTTCCATTAAGTGGTTTCCTCAGACACACAAACACACAGGACAAATACCTGACAAACGTTGCAAATGTCTGACCATCGATCGCAGCCATTCCCACGTACGTGCAGCCTCCCTGGAAGCAGATGGGGCTGTCCATTAAACCTCAGCAGATGTGGCAGGAGGGAGGAGAGCCTCGGAGGGAAGGGAAGGCTCCGGAGAGAAAAATCCCGGCCTTCCCTTCCCCGCGTGTACGCCCGGATGATCGGAGCCACCAGAAAGCTCGCGGCTCCGCCGGCACTTTAGGGAGGCCGTGCCTGCGAGCCACGCAGCTGCGGACGCGGGCCCGCGAGGGCCTGCAACATGTGCATTTTCAGCCTCGTGTACATGCAGGCATGCGTGAGTGAGACAAAGGACCCTTGTCACGGAATTCCTAAAGTGGGTTACATAATTAATAGTGCATTTTTCGGTTACGTTCACGTGTCAGCATCGTGAAATTTTTGACAAAGGTACCTCCATGTGTATTAAGAAGAGACAAGTTCGTAGTGGCAGGCTGGAAAGGGAATCAATAAAGGTTTTTAAGGTGAATTGAGATATTTCCATGAAAAAAGATCATGAATGACCAATTTCAAACGCTCCAAATTGTAAATATAAGAAGCTTTAGATGCAAATTTCCTTAAACAGTTTGATTGTCCTGATATTTATGTTGGTACTGCATGTGATGCATGTGATATCCAGCTCTTTGAACATTTTTGAACTTTTTATTAAAAATAATAATAATAATAATCCCAGTTTCAGAGTGGAGTGGTTTCCATAGTGATATGTGCAGAGGAATAATGGGGAAACTGTTAACCTTTGACTGGTGAATGGCCCCAAGCTGGGGGGAGGGTGGTGGTGTGTATGGGGAGGGGGGGGCACACACGCACACCGGGATGTCAGAGATAAAGGAAACTCACACTCATTTCCTCCGTGTGGTTTCGGTACAAATCAACAACATCCTGTCCTTTTGTGAATCCTGCCTGCCCTCATGCTGGTTTGTGTTTCAGAGTAGGCGTTAACCCCCCCCCACCACCACCGTCATCACCACCACACTCCTTCTCTCCTCCCCCTCCTCCCTCTTTTACACTACAGACGCTGGAGTCATACCTCGCATTGTTGCAGAGGAAGGAAGGGCACGTCCTTGTTCGCAATAAACGGCTTTACATAGATCAGGAAAACAAGGGCCCACGGTCATTGTGTGACCCCATCAAGCCGGGACATGTTTTATTGATATCCTGGTCGAGTGCGACCTGATTTAAATGGAAAATCCAGACGACACTTCTGCCGCACTCGAGAGGGCTCGTAATATATTTTGATTCGAATGTGAACACCGGATTCGCATCTGTGGGAACGGGCCCGCTAATTGCGCACTGCAGCCCACGTGTCTCTCTGAAAACATGATTAAATAATGTCCCATATTTCGTCCGTCAATCGGCTGAAGCCGCAGCCGCTTGACGCGCGTCTTCGCGCAAACCGGCCCCGACGGTTCCCCTGCGGCCGGAGAACCTCCCTCACTTTCCCCCTCGTCGCGTTCGCTCCCACTCTCTCGTTCCCCATTTTTTACCCCATTCATAAAAATCTGGACATCGCGCCTGCGCGCTGAGACTCGGAGTCCTCCCCATTCATAAAAACGTAACCTCCGCCTTTCAGCCCTTCGGAGCCGCTCTGCCCTCCCATTCACAAAAAGAGAGAGAGAGGGAGAGAGAGGGGGGGAAAGCTGAGGCATCTGCGCAGTGCCGTCCCCTTCCTTTCGTCTCTTCCCTCCCATTCATAAAAACTCACTTCCCTCCCCCTCGGTGGTTGCAACATCACATCCAAAGCTTTGCGTCCACAACCGCAGTCGCCTTTTACGCACTCCAGAGTGGAGAACAGTGCAGTAGACTTCTCCCTTTCTGCTTTATATGCCATTACTTCTGGACTTACCCTTCACCCAACATTCCTGGAGCTACCGCCTGCCCAGACTGGACTATATCCTGCGCGCAAACACGTCGTGCCCAGATGAAGCGATGAAATTTTTATCTTAAACCCACTGTAAGTGCTTACCCGTCCGTAATGCTTTGTTAACTTCTGAGCGAGACAGCAGGGACCTGCTTCACAGGGCACTGGCACGCAAACGCTCCTGCAAACTCTTATTTTGCAACAAGCTGCCTCTGCTCGCCGTGTTTGCGCTCCGAGTCAATATTTAACCGCGCGGAGCGGCGTGAGGGCACGGACGCGGCCAACTGCGCTCCGCTCTCCAACTCAACTTCCACGAAAATGGTCGACTGCAGGGCTTCGCCGTCTGCTCCGTGGTCGTTTCCAGTTATTTCGAGGCTGACAGGCCGCCTTTATGGTCCCACCTAAGCCTCCAGCTGGAGCCACCGAGCGGGCGGTTGTGCCTCGCGGCGCACGTCGGACGCGTCAGGTGTTTTTGTACGCGCTCCTAAGTTCGATCGGTGCGCTAAAATAACCTTGAATGGGGCACTTCTGCGGCTCCGGTGAGCAATAGGGATGTAGTGAAGCGCAGCTGTCCGTCTGGTGACACAAAACCTATCATATCCCCGCGTCGATGTCGCGCTTTTAGCATTTACATTTAGGAGTCAAGAAGGCGCGTGTAACTGTGGTATCTGGGCGAACGCCTCCGGTTTCTGTGACTCAATCCCTTCACATATAGGAGGAAGGGGCGCGCACAGACACACACGCACACGAACACACTTGTACATACGAGGCTTGGAGCTCGGTCGATCTGGCGATCTCGAACGCTTGCGTCCGTGCCAGCGGTGTCGCAACAGGTTTTTTCAACCAGGCGTTTGCTAATTTCAGGGACATCACAAATTACAAGGTCGTGTGGAAACGCGGCGACGACTGACACGTTAAAATAATCCGACTGTCGGTGAATCTGTCCAAAACGATCCCGGAATTATGCATGGGAGCCCCGAAAGACTGGTCAAAATCTAAAGCATCGCGGATGTATACGTGTCTATATGATTTGCGGGTGCGTTTTGCCGAATTGGTTCTATTTAAAGTGAATATCGGCCGCTCTCCAGTCACCTTGCTTTGGGTCTTTACCAGCTGCCGATGGCTCATCACTGACGAAACCGATTTCATTCAGCTCCACCGCGACTGGAGCGCTCTGATTCATGCACCTCCGCGTTCATTCACAAAAAAACTGCAGCTCGTTCTCACACACACACACACGCACACGCACACGCACACACGCGCACACACACGCGCGCACACACACACACACACACGCGCACACACACCCAATCGTTTAAACGCGGATTATTCGTTTTCTGTTGCAAAGCAACGGTCGATGTATTTTTTTTTATACGAGCCGATTTTGCCGGTTGGCTTCGTGACAGTCTCTTTTCTGGCCACCTTTTATTCGCTGTGCCTTGTTTTGCATCTTTTGCATGCAAACCCTGCTCTGTGGTGAGGCAAAGACAGTCCAACTTCCATTGTTCCAATGTCAGCCTTAGAGAGGAGGAGGTTTGAAGGTTCGTTGGCGGGGAGAAGGGTCAAGATCAATTTTAAACCTCAAATCTGTTGCAGAGATTTTCCTCCCACAACACGATAAGATTTTATAGTTTGATGGTCTTGCCTGCAATCATTTCTGACCTGTCCTTTTTTTTTGCCTATTTGTTGGTGCGTTAAGTCTTCAAATGTTTTTTTTTTTAAGAATATCGCAAATGTGTGATTTCCTTTTCAAATTATACAAAAACGAGATTTTAACTAATTCAGAACTTTAATGGTGAGCCCAGATATAGTGAATAAAGTCCTACCATTTGTTTATGTCTTTGCAGTGTCGCTAAATGCTGCTTTAGAGTGAAGACGTGCGAGGCACAAGCCTACACATGGAGTCCAGGGTTCCCCACCACATCCCAGGAGTGTCCTCCTCCCTCATTTCCCAACCCCTGCTGGAGAGTCGAGTGCCCTATGGCCGCCTGCAGCACCCGCCCACCATCTACCCCATCGACCAGATCAAGTCCTCACACGCGGAGAACGACTACATCGACAGCCCCGCCGTCATATCCCAGCAGCCCTCGAGCCAGAAGTCCGCCGGCAGAAGGATCACCTGGCTGGGTCAAAGCCAGGAGGGCTTCCTGGGCTCCAACCACAACCACCACCACAACCACCAGCACCAGCACCTTCAGCAGGGCCGCTGCGAGTCCTACCCACAGCAGGACGCCACCACCCACCCGTGGATTTCCTTCAACGGGAGGCCCAGCTCCATCAGCAGCAGCAGCAGCACCTCGTCTGATCAGAGGCTGCTGGACCACGCCGCCCCCACCCCCACAGCGGACCACCACCCGACCCCGAGCCCTCACCAGGGCCCCGTCGCCGCCGCCGCCGTCGCCGCCCGGACCCCCGGCTGCTTCAATCCCTCCGAATCCAAAGTCCTCACCTCCGCCTCCTCCTCCTCCTGCTCGCCCCCCTCTAAACTGCTCGACCTGAAGCCCGGGAAGGTTGCGGCGGGAGGCGTGTGCGCCCCCGGGGGTCAGCGCGGGCTGCCTCTCATCCCTTCCTCCCCGGCGGAGAAGAAGCACCTCCTTCTCTGCGAGAACTGCGGAAAGTGCCGCTGCACGGAGTGTACGCTCCCCAGGACCCTGCCCTCCTGCTGGGTGTGCAACCAGGAGTGCCTGTGCTCCGCTCAGAGCCTGGTGGACGCCGCCACCTGCATGTGCCTGGTCAAGGGCATCTTCTACCACTGCACGGAGGACGAGGACGACGAGGGCTCGTGCGCCGACAAGCCCTGCTCGTGCTCCCAGGCCAACTGCTGCGCGCGCTGGTCCTTCATGGCCGCCCTCTCCCTCGTCCTGCCCTGCCTGGTGTGCTACCTGCCGGCGGCGGGCCTGGCCAAGCTGGGACAGAAGTGCTACGACGGCGTCAGCAGGCCCGGCTGCCGCTGCAAGAGCTTGCAAGGCGGCCCCGCGTGCAAAAGCGGGGGGGGTGGCGTGGAGGCGAAGGGAGGGACGCTAGAGAAGCAGCAGCAGCAGCAGCAGCAGCAGGGGTCGTGATGCTGGACCAAACGGGCGCTGGCCTTCTTCAAAGTCGACCCGGACCGCGCAGCACTCGCTCGCCCTAGAGACAGGACAATCCAACATCATCCCCTAAACGACCCCGCTAGTCTGCTGGAAGGTGACTTGTGTAAAGCAAAGGTACTTAAATGGTTTTTCTTCGACCTATGTTTGTAAGCGTGGATGACAGAAGGGGGGGG
The DNA here is from genome assembly GCA_911728415.1 of Lagocephalus sceleratus. Classification (NCBI taxonomy): domain Eukaryota; kingdom Metazoa; phylum Chordata; class Actinopteri; order Tetraodontiformes; family Tetraodontidae; genus Lagocephalus; species Lagocephalus sceleratus. The sequence continues at coordinate 883,926 of CAJVRN010000213.1, forward strand.
GTGGTCTCCGTCGGCTGGTGGGGGAAAGCCCACAGCTCCGGTGAGATGCGTTCAATTTCCGAGTGTTGCGCAAGAGGACACTGAACTGCAGGACTGGTGTTTTTTTTTTTTTTCCCGAAAAGATGGCTGAAGGCACAAAGGCATTGTACCTCTCTGCTGCTCTGTATTTAACAGCTAATTCTGTAAAGGTAACTAACCGGAAACTGGTTTTTGATTCACGGAAGACATCAGATTACAGGCCCCCCCCACCACCACCGCCCCCACCACCAACCCCAACAGCACAGCCGGAGTGTACCACTGAGAAAAAAGTCATCGCTCGTACTGTGGTATCGAGGGTTTGGGATGTGGGGGGGGGCAGTCAAGAGGTTCTGAAAAGACTGAACGGTGTCCACCAGTCGCCTCACAGGCAACGCATGTCATGACCTGCATGCTCTAGTCTAATGGTTACCCACCATGCTAAATTTCAATGTGTTGTGAAGATTTGTGTTTAAAAAAAAGAAGAAAAAAAAGATCTAAAAAGAAAAAAAACGTACACCCAACCTTCTCAGGGACCGTTAGAGTAATCCTCTTTAGAACTTGGCCTACAGCATGTTACTAAACTGCCTGGGAGCCCGGTATACTTCCTCTTTGCACAAGAAGACAAAGACAAATTTAAGGGCAGAAAAAAAAAAGGCAATTGTGAATAACTTAAGTAAGCTACGTGGGTGACAGACTGGGGTCTGGGAGGAGGGGGGGGGTGCAAGTGACAGCGAGCGGGGAGGGGAGGGGAGGGGGAGGGCGCAGCGAAGTCGCGGAGCATCCAGTCGGCCTTGGTCAAACTCAAACTGCCACTTGCACAATCTTTTTAAAAGGACACAGAACCCCCTAGAGGACGTACTAAAGCACAGTATTAACCACCTCAGCTATCTCGCGTTACGTTGCCGTGCACTAAATTCACCCCCCCCCACCCCCCCTTTTACACACGCTGTCTTCTTAAATCGTTATGCTGCGTAGCTGCATTACTCCTAGTTTGTCGTTTACTCCTAAAGTCTTTTCGTGGCTTGCATGAGGTTCTTAGGACTTTGCCAAAGGAAGCTAGCCGACTGTAGCTTGTTGTTTCCGTTGTCCGATCACAGTCGCTGCGCGCTGTCGCCAACCGGTGTTGACAGCAGCCGTTTCTTGAAAGCATGCTGCCCTTTAATACAGATGGCCTTTTCTGTTCTTCAGCCCGTAACACACACACACGCGCACACACACACACACACACACACACACACACACTACTTCAGACTGTACCCGTCATCTCCATCGAGGTGCCTAACTTTGCTCATTTGTCTTGTTGCACAAAGCGAATATCACACACGAGGAGGGAAAAAACAAAAAACAAAAAAAGAAAAGCTGATAAACACACTGTCCTTAGTCTTGAATGTATGAGGCAATATTTTCAAAACCTAGCAATTCAGTCAGAAAGATGCCAAACTGAAGAACGAGTGTGCTGCTAGGTGAGAGGCCTAGGACCTGTAGGGGGGGCGGCAGATGTCACACATGTTTTGACAATATATTTAGTAATAGAGCTATGCAGGTGAAATATAATTTGCTGTAAATAGTTTCACAAAATTTGTGTTCTTTAGAAGAGACTTTTAAATGTCCTTGAACGATTGCATGGTACATATAACTACAATTCAGTACAAAATATATAGAGAATATATTAGATACGTATTTTGAGGGAAAGTTTTCGTGGGAATCTGAGAGAAAGGTTCGCGAGGGGGTTAAAAAAAAAACTAATAATTTCAATCCCGAGCACTTGATTTAGAAAAGTGTGCCCCGGCAGTATAATGAAAGAGGGGGGGACTCCTGCTGTTTATGCTATCCATGGCTCATTAGCAGTCGAGAGGCTAAGCTAATTCCCTGGTTCCTCTCCGAGTCCTAAATACTGTGGACTCTTTGAATCCACACAGGGAACACAATCTGCCCCTATCCGGATCAACCCATTTCCTGCTGTTACTGCTCAGTGTCTCGGCTCTCCCTCTCTCACTTTATTTTTCCCCTCTTCTTCTTCCCTTCTTCCTCCTCCCTGAGAAATTGCCCCACAAACACCCCTGGCCTTGATTGGCAAACACAGCTGCTGCGCATAAAATCCGCCATACCACAGAGTCGGGGGGGAGAGAGAGAGAGAGAGAGAGACCAGTCGACTTTTTCTCCTCTTCCCCCTGTTCTTTTTTAACCATGGACCTGTTTTTTCAGTCGTTGCCTTTCGTATTTTTAATTCCTTTCTCCCACTGCTCAGCTCTGTTCCTACATTAAATTGCAAACACAACCGGCCTGTTTGTACCTGATCTTTATCGTGCTACAATGCTGTGACTTTTTACACACCCATGCCCCCCCACACACACACTCACACTCACACACACACACACACTTGCGTCGCTCATGCTCGAGCACCCGAATTGTCTTTATTTTCAGCCCAAACGGGACAGAATGTCTGATACAGCTGAGTGAGGCGACTCCATTCCTTCATGCCTTTGCAAATGTCAATGTTGGGGATTAAGAACGAGATCTGTGCTTTCGCTTTGTTTAGATATAACGACAAAAGAAAAAAAAATCTCATATAAAAGGTTCCCTTTATAGATATATTTATTTTGAAGTTCTATTTTATATAGTATTTATTTAGATGCCAACTCTTTGTTTGTGAAGAAAGCTTATGTCGAAATGGAATGTACATTGACAATGGAAATATATATTGTTAAATATATCTGGCTGTTGTGTCGTTACTTTGGGTGTTTTGAACTTTTCACACACTCACAAACACACAAATTTATCATTATGAGCCGTTATAATGCATACATTAGTCAACAGGTTCCAGCTGCACAGGGTTAGGAAAGTTTAGTCAGTTAGTGCTCAAAATATGGTTTATGAAAGAGCACGTTTACAGTTTAGAGCGTTTAGTCAGTGTTTTGTTGGTTTACGCCGACACTTAAGCTTCCTGAAGTCCTCCCTTCCTGTGTCTGAATAAACGGCTCTCTATAAAGCACTCTGAGGGCACTAAGGGACAAATAAAAGCAGTAAAAACAAAATAAGCAACAGGAAATATTTCACTAAATTCCTTGGGAAGAAGGGTGTAAAATAATAGCCAATTACTTCGGCTCATATTATGTGCAGCTTTGTTAAATTATACAATTAACTGAACAAATGTTTGAGCTAATCATATGACTGCTGATGAAATTACCAAACTGAGTTGTTCATGTTTGTGACGCAGGGAGTGCCAAAATATACATTTAACAAGCAAAGTGAGGACATTTGGGCTGGTTCTCACAGCTTTATGGGTCTGTTTGAGGGATAAGACATGGTTTTTAGGTTAATGTTAGGGTTGCTCACTTAGTTGTGATGTATGTATATTATATACACGTATAAATGGGTGGGAGTGTGCCTCTGTGTGTGTGTGTGTGTGTGTGTGTGTGTGTGTGTGTGTGTGTGTGTGTGTGTTTGTAAAGCATAAGGAAGTGCTTTTCAGAGAAAAGAATGTTACACATCCAGATTAAAACAGACCACCCCTATAAACAAGAAGGAAGTCAGTTTACACACACACACACACACACACACACACACACACACACACACACACACACACACATGCAGACTTGTTGTCACTCCCCAGCCCACCTGTGCTGCTGTTACCCTGAGGTGTTTCCCTTCCTTCCTCCTTATAACGCTTTGTTTCCTGGGTGTTTACCCAGTAGCACCTGGGAGAGGGGAGTAGGACAAATGGGCGGTGTGGAGAAAGAGCGCACAAGAACAGCATGGAGGAGAAGACAAGACAGAAAACAGTAGAAGGGGAAGTTTAGGAGCTCTAGTTTAGGGAGAAGGTTGTGCTGCAGAAGCCCAGCAGCTTCAGCCCCAGCAGATCTGAGACCAGCCTGCCTGTTGATCTGCCCGTCTGTCAGCACCCACCTGGGACAGCACACACATAACACACACACACACACACACACACACCTGCTTTTGACTTCCTCCACACCTACATTGTCATCTCCGTACTTATCATCAACACAGGAAGCTTGGGCGCGGGGAGGTGAAGAAGAAACCATTCATTATCTGCTGCTGAGGATTCAGGCCTGGGTCACAAACTGAGCATGCAAATCACTGTTTGCGCTGCGATCCAGCCCGCTGTGCCCGCCAAAGGGGCGGATCCCTGCGGCGGACGATGCAAAAATAAAAATAAAAATAAAAAAATAGATCGCTCCAATGGATTCACCATGCAGGGTTTGTGAAGCAAAACCAGTAGTGCTGCATGTTTGCACACACTGCTTCATTTAGCAATACGACACAAGAATAAGGTCGTCACACCCAACACACACACACACATGCACACACACACACATCAGCTGTCCTGTGGCTGCAATTTTCCATCAGAACTGCGATTACTTTGCTAAAAGTACACCGTGTTCCTTTAAAAGAGAGGCGACTGATAAGAGGGGAAATGAGGGAGGTCAATTTTCCCCCTGTAAAAGTGTGTCAATGGCCCTTAGGCTGGATGAGACTTTGTTCCAGTTACAGCACATGTGGCCCGGTGTGTGCACGTGCATGAACTCATCTCAGATGTGTCTTCAGTGTGACCTGGAATATGTGGAAAAAAGAATCAAAGCAGCATCCAAGAAATGAAGGGATTCTGACGTTCTGTGCGTTGAGCTGCTGTTTCATGAATGATAAAACATCTACAGCACTCATACACACAGATCAACAATGTACCTTTATTTAACCATAGATCTTTTTTTATAGCATTAAAATTTGTCTTCTTTAAGTGAACAAGAACGTATTTCCTTTCCACTCCTCCAAATTTGTATACATCTTTTGGTAGGCCACAATATCTTGTTATTGCACCCTTTTGTTAATTCTATTTAAAAAAACAAGGGAATATATACATATATATCATACATATAACTCTTACATCAGGGAGTGATGCTGCAGGCATATCTATGACATCAGGTGATTTACAGCTGGCTCAGCTATGATATATGAATTATTTGTAATATAAAGATCTCAGACTTGGAATTCCTCAAGGTCTTTGTCACAGCACATAAATCACTGTGGACATTTTTCTGGCAAAATATAATCGAGGTTCAGTTGTACCAATTGAACCAAGCTTTACTGACTCCTCACGTGTCATTAAGAAACTATAGCGCTACAGTAGAACGATGGCATTGTAAAGGCTCTATTAATTATGAAAACCGCAGGAACAGATTAAAATAAAGCAATACATTTGAACTCCAGACTCAAGAGTGAGATGGTGCGTTTAGGTGCATATGGGTGAATTATGAGGTCTGCTTTAGAATCCCACATCATGATTACACAGATGTGCAAGTACACACCCCCCCTCGCTTTTATTCCCTCTGTGGAATTCAAAAGTAAAATGAACCTAAGTGTGACAGGATGGATTCCGCTGCAGGAAAAACAAGCTGGAAGCGGCGAGGAGCCGAAGAGAGAGTTGGGACAGTTGGAGGGAAACAGGACACAACCGCTCCAGATTCTTCCTGTGTGCTGTTGTTGTTCCAAAATAAACAATGGCCGTCATTGTGCATTAGCTCCAGAGACTCAAAACTGCAGCATTTTATTTCGCTTATGTCGCGTTTTCTTAGAACATTCCCAAGCGCACGGGCCGGAGGAAACGGGAGAAGAGGAGCAGCACAAAAGAAGGAGAGGAGAGAAAGGGGAGATTAGCCATGTTTTTTTTTTTTTTTTTTTTTGGTGCGAGTCAGCCAGGCAGTCAGCCTGTCCACCATGAAGCCAGTCACCCAACCAGCAAACAAGCCAACCAGTCCGTTTCATTCAGCGGGGCCACTGGCACGGGACCAAGTAATGCCACCGAACAAAGAGCTACTGTCTTGCATCACTTCCCCTCAGAGAGGCCACGCAGGCTGGAGCTTCTTATCACCAGGCTCTGCCAGTCTGCAGCACAAGGCCTCCACCGGCCCGGCCCCTCTACTGCCTTCTCCCATTATATCACACCATTATACTCGGCCCCAGATTCAGGGAGGGGTTTCGTTTCAGGTCCACAAAAGGACCCCTGCATGTCCGAATCGCAATTAATAAAAGGTTTAAACCCATAAAACGGGTTTGGAACGTTGACGGTTCACCTGGTTCACCTGGTTTTAACGTTCGCTTTAAGACCCGAGTCTGAAAGTTGGGGGGGGGGTGTTTTTAAAAAACGAGAGCCCAGATGTGATATTTTAAATATCATTTATTTTATTTTTAGTCCTGGTATACACAGGATTGAAAAAGTTATGCGGTCAAACTCTGGAATCTTAATGGGCAGCTTTGCTCCCCGGTCTTGATAAGTATTCTGCCGGTGTAGTTTGATACTTCCTTTCATTCCACAAACCGTGCATGTGTTTGTGTGTGTGTTAGTGTGTGTGTGTGTGTGCGTGTGTGTGTGTGCGCGTGTGTGTGTGTGTGTGTGAGGGAGAGACGGATGCGTGTCTGTTTTCAACAGGCTCTGTAACTGCCTGAGGGGGGTGGACATGTGTAAAGGAACAGTTGCATTCCTTTCAGATCCTCCTCTCAAAGGGAAAACACACACAAACACACTCATTCAAATCCATACAAACTGAGCTTACAGGAACTCACAAACCTGCACCCTCTGCCTCCCCTCCTCTCCTCCTTCTCCTCCATCTTTCTGAACAACAGCGGGCCAGAACGCCCCCCCCCGCCGAGGCCACCGAGGGGTCTAGGACTGAACCGACTAAACTTGGCTTCCGACCCTGGAGAAGCGACACGCCCACTTGGCGGCGGCCCGCAGTGCATTCTTGGTGAGAGCATTGTCAAAGCCGAGCACTTCCTCTGGAGCCGGTCCAGCTCCGCCGCAATAACATTTCATATATTTGTCTGGAGGCTTCATTCTCCAACACTTAATACCGGCGTAAACGGGGCGGACACATGTGCGCATGCACGTGCGTGTGCATCTCGTGGACTTAAGGCAGTTATTGCGTTTTAACTCATATTTTATATCTTCGGTTAATATTTAATGTGCACATGCCAAGCTGCACAAGTAGCGCAATTAACCGATTTATGGAAGAGGTGGAGGCCATACGACCATTATACATGTAATCTTTTAAATATGTACTCAAGCACCAGGGCCTTCACCTTGACCTCTGGATCCAGCTCCTTTCACGGCCCCTCCAAGCTTATGTCAGCTCAAGAACACCAGTTCCTCCATCAAAATGAGTCGTAATTAAGTGTAATAAGGTAATGGTCTCATGGTGATAATCTAGACAACTTTTGTGAGTATGAACATATGAAACATCTGTCTAAGGAGGGGGAAAAAAATCCCACGAGAGGACCTTGAAGAATGTTAATAGTATATAAATATTCATGCAATTCCTGCATTGTTATTGAAAGTGAACTCTCACTGACTGCAGAGGAAACAAGCAAAAAAAAAATCTATTTAACTTCTTCCAAGCTGCTCAATAGAATTCCTTCTGAAGATGGTGAAGGTTAAATCTGCTTCATTCACATGTCTGCCTGTTGGTCCTTGCTCCAATTTCTATTCTGTCAGCACAAATACAAAAGGAGGGAGAGCGAGGAAGAGAGCGAGAGAGAGAGAGAGACTTATGTAACAGGTATGACTTCACAGGAAGTCAGCACCATTGTGTGTTTGTGTGTGTGTGTGTGTGTGTGTGTGTGTGTGTGTGTGTGATGCGTGTACGCACACACAATCATATAAGAGCTTCGGTCCACAGTTGAGGCTTTTTTTTTTTCCCTTCTTCCTGGACTCAGGAAGGTGATTTGATGTCCAGTTTGACTTGTGGTTTTGAGTTTCCTGTGTGTTTAAGATGGAGATGGGAATTTGTGATATTAAGGGAGGTGCTGTCAGATACAGAAGGGGCTGATATTTACTGGAAAATGGAAGGAAAAAAGTTCCCTGCTTGCATGTAGTTACTTTTTTCAGAGGGGAAAATCAGTTCAAAAATTTGACACGCTGCAAAAAATGACAGATTACTTGCACGGCAATAACCATAACACTCAAGATGATAAGTATTCCACTGACTGTTGTTTTCAAATGTTAATATGCAAAAATGTTACCATCATGGAAAGATGCGGACGCCAAGGCATCCATGATGGACTACAATGTTCTGGAAGATGGCAATGTTATCCCTAAAAATCAATCCTTTGACAATCCTGGGAAGTTATAGAAGTTTAATCTGGGTAGGACAGACGTGAGGATGGAAGTTTTGATCCTAAAACAACATCTCTCTGAATGAATCCAGTGTTAGGACGCAGTTCTTTGAAAGGCTGTGCCCTTGCACAGGCAGCGCTCCACACACAGGGCCGGGGGGCAGAGGAGAAAAAAATGACAGCAACGACGGCGTTGTGAGTTTAACGCTGACCTCGTCTTCTGCTGCCCTCTCCCTCCTGTTAACATACATTTGTTTAGTCAATATCATGAGCAACTACAAAGATCGCCATGGCAACCGCTGCCTCACACCAGGGCACCTTATAGGCAAAGAAAAAGGAGGTCAAGCCATGTTTTCTCAGATATGCGAGAGTTATGCACTTGTCTGTGTGTGTATTTGTTCGGGTTCCTGTTCCGGACCTCGGGCGGGGGTATATTGGCATATCGCACCACGGTTCTATGTTTTCTTTAAGCTCTTTTGGCGCTCTCTTGTTCCACTTGGCTGACCTCTTCTCTTCCCGTGAAGTTCCTCTCCTGCGCTCTGTTCTGGTGGGTCACAGATGTACAGCTCGCAAACACATAAGTTATCCCAGAAATGTGGAGCACAGGTCAATAAGCCGACGCGAAATCGACATCTTTGTGCAAGCACCTAACGGGGGTTGTAGTTGACTCCAGGAATGACGGGAGCCGTAGGCCAGGCTGGAGGCATGTTAGCAGCAGTGCTCTGAGACACTGTGGCAGAGGCCTGACTGCAAAGCCTTTGGTGCATGTGTGGCTTAACCAAGGATGTGGTTGGTCCCACAGAAATCCTCACAATAAGGCTCCTTCAGTGTGTGTGTGTCTGTGTGTGTGTGTGTGTGTGAGAGAGAGAGAGAGAGGGAGAGAGAGAGAGAGAGACAAACATCATTCAACAGCCGCTCCTCCGTCCAGGAGCATCGGATATTGGATTAGTGTGCTAATCTCCATCTCGTTCTTTTCTCACGTTCTTCTTTCCTCTGAGTGTGTGTGTGTGTGTCTGTGTGTGTCTGTGTGTGTGTGTGTGCGTATGTGCTGTTCAATACTTCCACACAGTTCCAGTCCGCCCTCTCTTTTCCTGCCAATGGCCTATGATGCTGTAACGAGGAGACCAATACCCCGTCCTGCTGTCGTTGACGTCAGAGATCAACCCTAATTATTGAATAACCGGGGACAGGGAGTCAGGCAGCTCGGGGCCCACCCCAGACTGTAAGATAACATAAATTTAACACTGTCGTCGGCTACTTTGTGGGAGTCAAGGCCATAGATCAGCCATTACAGCTAAGGCAGAATGATTTCATCCAGAGCCAAAATGCACTCTCCAATAAAATGTTCCCTTAAAAATTCATTTCATTTCCAATTTGATGATTGATAATAAAACCGTGCACTTTCAAAACCTCAACTGCAGCGTCCTCTCTCTCGAGATGGGGATGTGTAACACGACAAGAGAGGCCGCTTCCGTGGCGTGATTGCGCTGCTCTCCTCTCACACCACATTCACAATATATTGCTAAAAATCCTTGAAACAGATGATCCGAATCCTTCCATCAACACGGGGGGATTTGGAGACTCAAACTATAGGAAAAGAAGAGTTTGAGCCAGTACCGGAGGCTGGAGCGCACCGGCTGCAACATTTACCCTGCAGACAGACATTCCAGGTGCCATGTGGTCTTTAATATCGGAAACTAAAGCTGCACGGCCGCGCAGGTCTTTAAATAAGCAGAAGCACCGGGTTCGTCGAAAACATAAATGGCAGAGGGAGGAGAGAGGGAGGGAGAGAAAAGAGAGAAGGGAAAACAGAGGGAGCACCTGCTCAGCGACCTCGAGCTCGGACAAAGACACCTCTGTCCTGCTGTACAATAACGTCCGGGACACCAACTTCCTGTGTCTGGTGGGACAACCAGACAGCGCAGCAAGCAAGCCGGTTGTGCAGACTGGGCCTATTCACACACACACACACACACACACACATACACGCACACACACACACACACACACACACACACGCACACACACACACACACAATGGGGAAGTAATCATCAGTCATTCAGAGACTGAATGTGTGTGTACAAGTTTTACTTGCAATGCATTTTAGTTTGAGGAAACAAATTATCGGTGGGTCTTTCAAAGAGTCGATAAACACGTCGGCTGTGACAGGATTCAGTGTGACATCACAGTCACTCGTGTCTGACTGTAGGAACTATAGACCTGGCAGAGACTCACGATTTGTCACATTAGGCATTCTGTAGTAGAACAATATCACATTAACAGCCTAAAGTTGGCTTTCCTCTTGAGCCCAGTGGCTGGCGATCACATTATAAATGTGTATATAAATCATATGTACGCTGATCTGAACTATCAATAGATTTGCATTATACATATTCGGCTGTGCAAAGTCGGTGTGCACACAGCAGCTGTGTCAAATCTATCAATATTCTGCTGTATTAGATAACACAAACAAACAAATATGAGCCTCCTGGTTGATTTGAGGTCATATGCTGGGTGTTGGTGTTGTTCCAGCGATACCAAATGATCTGCGACCACAATGTGTTCCGCACATATTTGAGATTTTGGCCTGGCCAATTAGAAAAAGACAAAACAAAACAAGCATCTGCCCATAAATTTGACATTTTGGGGAAGTTCAGAGCTTTGGTTTTGATAACCACAAGTTTCAACAAACGTGTTCGAGCAAGTTGAGCTGCAACGTAAAGAGTAGAAGCAGGAAAGCGAACAGTCGCCATCAACATCTTTGCATGTTGTTTGTTATCACTGCAAACAGTCATGTTGCGTGTGATTACGCATAATTAAGCGGCCACTGCATGTGATTCCTTTCGGGGAATGCGTGCATGGCAGAAAACAGCACCACAGAAAGAAAAGCACTTTGAATACTTTGGAAACCCACCCCAAGAATTCCAGAAGAACAGCCCCCCACCACCACCACCCCCAACCACTTCTGTGACCTCCATCTTCTTCTGTGGACATTCTGGTTCCTTAATTTAACCTCTAATATATGCACATTAAATCTTTGTGGAAAAGCTGGTTATCATCGCTGATTACTGTCAACCCTCTTCCAGCAAGAGACGGAGGCGTCCACCCTTCTCTCGCAGCAGAAACGCCGGGAACTGGAGTTTAAGCCGCCCGCAGTCTCAACCACCCGGAATCTCAGCCCCTCGAGGGCTGCGTGAGTACGGGGTGTCAACCATAACTATTGTTGCTTATTGAGGGACCAAATAAATACCTGGGCCGACTCTTCTTTCAATGACAGCATACACATACCTGAAGAGCTAGTGTATGTGTGTACATGTGCGTGTGTGCATGTGTGAGTGTGTGTATGCGTGTGTGTGTAGCGTGTGTGTATGCGTGTGTGTGTGTAGCAGTTTGCATGTGTGTGTGCAGTGATAAATGAATGTGATTGTGTTTATTTGCTGGCTGTGTTTAGGATACAGGAAGCCTTGAGGGCCCAGACGCTTGGTGTTTGTAATGGAGCAAGGAAGGTTTGTGTGTGTGTGTGTGTGTGTGTGTGTGTGTGTGTGTGTGTGTGTGTGTGTGTGTGTGTGTGCGTGTGTGTGTGTGTGCATGCGTGTGTGCGTGTGTGTGTGTGTTGCAAGAGAGAGAAAGTTAAAGCCATGTCTGCCGTCTATAACTGCTGGGGGCATGAAGTCTCACTGGAGCCAGAGCATGGTGCAAGGACAACAAACACACACACAGACACACACACATACACACGCACACACACACATACACACACATACACATACACATAGGCGAACAGGCGAAAAGAGAGGGGGAGTGTGTGCCCACAAATGGTACTACTTTATTTGAAACATATTGCAGTGATTTATAGCAGCCCGATGGCGCCTCGAGTCGAGTCCTAATGTGTATCAGTTTTTCCCGTCACGTCGTCTGCACGTCGATGGTCAGTGTTCACCGTAGATTCAAGACTAATATTGTAATATCCTAACTTCCTCTGCAATGCTGTGGGTCATCGAATTATTGCTGAATTTGTTGGACTACAACGCTACCGCCAGCGCTCTGCCATTAGAAAAGCAGCCTGTTGCTGTCGTTTTCTGTGCACTTAAATATCTACATTTGAATGGAAAGTCATGATTTCCAAAGCATATGAAGATATTTGATTCCCGTGTCACTTTAAGTGCAGCCAAGCTTGAGTTATTAGCTGTGACCCCCTGACTCAAGAATGACAAAAAGACGATCCCGCACGTACTTGAACTGACCACTTCTTCCCCCTGTAGTCAGAGACTGTGCCCCCCAGCAGCCGGGCCTCAGCACTGACATTTTTAAAAGATCATAAATTCTTCAACAAATACCATTTTGTTTTGGAACACAACAGGCAAAAGTTCTCCGCTGCTTGTTTTTTCTTCACCTCCTGAGGTTTTCCTGCCGTTTCCTTATGTAATTTGACAGCTTCACCACATCCAGTTTGGTTGCTGGCTGGTGTTTTGGCCGCCGCCTGGGCCAATGTTGTCATCTTCTTCTTCTACTGCTTCTTCTTCGTCTATTCTCGCTGCAGCTCCAGTATGTGGTTTCATCTCCAACGCTGGTGGCTGCTGTCCCAGTGGGAAGGGAAGAGAGAGAACAAGTAAGAAAGAGGGAAAGAGGAGGTTTAAATGTTGAAAAACACTCGGTTCATCCTCACAACAGCTCTCTCCTAACTTCCTAAGTGGTTTGTCGGTCTTCTAGACTAAGAATACATGCATACGTTTCTTCCAACGCAATGTAAAGATACGTTCATGCCGCATTCCCCTTTCCATTTTATATTTATCCTCCATCCATCGGACAAACCAGAGAACATTCATTGGTCAGGGTCAGGTCATGTGACCTGCAGACCTCGTTACTGTTGTGGAATGAATTCGAGTCTTTTCCATGAGAGAACATGTCATTAAAATTATAAATATAAGTTTGTTTTTGTGGTTTAATCACTAAAATGTGTATTTAATGGTGACTTGTGGTGTCCTCAACTCTGTCTTGGGGACCTTGGGCTAAAAAAGTTCCACTCTTTATATACAGTATCTTTGACATATTGTTTGATCTTTAGACTTTTTTTATGGACATCACAAGTGAAAAACTGATGGTGTATTTCTTTTTATTCATTTCTCTTATTTCTGACTTTGAGACTTGAAAACGTAGCAAACGTGTTCGATTTGTGTCAATTTTTGATTTTTTTTTTTTCAAACTTCTGATTGTGTTAAAAGTGTTGAAAGTCACCCAGAAAAGAAAGAGATGAGAAAGAATGAGACACAGTGAGAGAGGGAGGGTTGAGTAATTTACACCAGGAAGTAATTATGTAAATTCTAAGAGGGGTCTCCCAGTTTACAGGGTAGCCATAAACCCACTGAGATGTCTGGCTTGCAATAAACATTATTTATTTCTTTGTTTATTAATGCTTCCACTGCTACTCCTCCCCAACGTCCCCGCGTTTGTTCTTTTTAAGAAAGAAAATACAAAACCTCTCAGACTGGGAACTGCATAAAACACTGGAGTATAAGAGGAAAGAAACACTGCAAAAGGGGGGCTGCTAATGTCATTATTTTTTATGGAACAAACATGTGCACTTGATGTGGGTTTGTTGCATGTGGCTTGATGTGTTTTGTGTTTGTGGAGAGAAAAAGCCAAAGTTTCAGAGTTAGAGCATTAAAAAGATTGAAAAGCCCTTCGGACAGAGAGAGCGAAGATCAGATGGGGTCAGACTTTACCAGTGTCTTGTAATCAGGCAGGAAGCTGAGGGGGAAATGGAAACATGCCTGTAAAATAAGACTCCAGTCGCTTCGCTTGCATGTTTAAAGTTGATTGCCTGGGAACATCCCAAAACGACATAACTTTAATGGCAGACTTTGGAAGCGCAAGTTCAACTTTTTAGTGTGGACAATGAAAAGAAGGGACAGGACGTGATGAGCTGAGGTCGCCGTGGGGCTGTAAATTTCCTGACCTTGTTTATTCACTTTACCCTGGTACTAAGCTGCCTCACTTTGAACATTTTTGCTGCCCTGCCACCACTTCTGCAGGCACGTTTGAGCGCTGTGAAACAAATGAAAAAAAAACGTAATGAAAAGGTTCAAATCTGAGACCTGGCAGCTTGTGTGCAACTGTAACATCCTCCCTACAGGGAAAGAAAAAGCTATGTGTGTGTATGTGTGTATGTGTGTGTGTGTGCATGTGTATGTGTGTATGTGCACATGGTCTGTAGACATACATACGCATGTTAAAGCAAAATACAGAAAGAAATATTCACGTGCATGAATGAGAGGGTGTGTGTGTGTGTGTGTGTGTGTGTGTGTGTGTGTGTGTGTGTGTGTATATACATGTGCAGTCACAGCAGATAGCCTTGGTGTTTATTTAGTTTGAGGTGACAGCAGGAAGGAAGGCAGGTTAACGAGCTGCCGGCTCCAGGCACATGGTGGTTACGCAACCTCGGCCAACTCCTCTTTCTCTCTCTCTCTCTCACTCTCACACACACACACACACACACACACACACACACACACATAGATAGTGCACTCATCTGGGTGGGGAAACAGACTCCTTCACAAGCATTCAGGAGCTCTTCCACCTGCTGAATGGGATATTGACTCCACATAAAACACAACTAAATGAAACAGTTAAAGACAAAAACACGGAGAAATCCCTCACCAGATTCCGGTGCCTATGACTCGTCATTCCATTCGGGCAAATTACCGTAACGCGATTGCAACATCAGACAGGCATCAATCAGCCCTTATTGTGTTTGTATGCCACACCTTAATTCACTGTGTTTGCATTCTTTTATTGGCTGAGGAAATCAAAACTGCAATCCATCATCGCACAAGTGAGAGAAACGCGTGAGCTGATCTGCAGGTCGAGTCAGGAATCAGGAATCAGGAGTTGGAGACCTGTCAAAAGTTAATCAGGAAACTGAGGATGAAGTTCAGGTTTCTGTTTTGAGCGGAGCTCTGAAATCAACTTGATGCTGCTGGTGCATATTCCAGCTGATCGGCTCTGGTCCAAAACATCTGATGGTGTTCCTCACGGAGAGGAATGTTTGGATGCACTGCAGTCACAGAGGGCAGGAAGGCCAGGAAGTGCAGGAAGTACAAACGTGTGCTTCATTAATACAGAACTGAACCACGTGCACGATTTGCAGAAGTCTACCCATAATCCAATGTTCCAAAATCAGCAGCAGAGGACTTTCTGGGATTGTCCAGTCCAGAGTAGGACTTCTGTTTTTGTGAAAGCATCTGGAAGATGCAGATGTCTTAAATATTCCCAAGAAAAGAGAAACTGGAAATGAGGGAGCGATTTAGTCTCAATTCTCAAGAACTTTATAGAATAAGATGTGAAACATGAGCCGTTTTTGGTGTCACAGTTAACATGAATTGAATTCATGAATTGAATGAATTGAATTCTCCTGAATTCATGAATTGAATGAATTGAATTCTCCTGAAGCCGAGATGACACCAAGTATTCCCAGTACCGGGTTCACCAGTCTGAGAGCCGCCCCGTGCTGGAGGCACCAGCTGGGAGGCAGGCGCTCGCATAGCTCTCACATGTGCGCACGCGGAGCCTCGCATGTGCGCTCGTTCGATAACTCTCCTGCCAGGTGTCGCATCTGCGATTGCATTTTGCGCCGAAGTACCCAAGCAATGATTTACAGGCGCGGCGGAGGGCAGAGAGGGACGGCAAAGGGCTGGGACGGACGGGTCAGCGCCACGCGCGAGCGTACGCGTGCACGCGCGTGCACATGGCAGTGATGGTCAGCCATGCAGAAAAGACCCCCCACGTCAGCCATTAACACACTCTCACCTTTGACCCTCCACCCCAAACTCCATCAGACGGCTCCCTAATGGGGGCCAGATTTGGAGATCGTGTGTGTGTTCGAGTGTGTGTGTGTGTGTGTGTGTGTGTGTGTGTGTGTGTGTTTTCACGTGCACCTTTCCTCGGTTGCGTGCGTCCATCTGCCTGTGCATGAGCGTGACCAGAGAGAGGAGCGAGAGAGTAGAAAGAAAAACTCCAAAAAGTGAAGGAAGTTTACACAGCCGACTCCAGGAGCTGCTCTCTATTTATAAAAACAGCAAAAACCTTCATTACATGCGTGCATGTGTGTGTTTTCACGTGCGCCATTTGTCTGTCTCCGCATACCTCTCAGCACGTACGCACGTACGCACGTGCGCACGTTAAAATTAATAAAACCCACACAATTGAAGGCTTCCTGTTATTTGGCAGTCGGGGCAGAGGAAGTTATTTTGTGGTACACTGATAATTTTGGTCAGAACGCCGGGCTATAAATACTGTCAGTGCTACGCACTCCATTCCACTTTCTTCCGCTCGCTCTATCTCTCCATCCTTCCCTGAAATGAAAAACTTGTGTGCAGCAGGAAAACAAGGGCAAAATAAGCATGCAGGGAGTTGTTTTTAGAGTTCTCTCTTTTACAGTCTTCGTCTCTGCTACAGTCTGCTCTGGTGTCAGGTTCCTCATAAGAGCCAGCTTTCACACACCCAAAAAGGTCCCAAAATAACCCACAACTAGGATTTGGTGAAGTTATTTTCAGGTCACCCTGCTCCTATAAATTGTCATTATAGCACATTAAATGCGTATTGATCTGTCACTGAAAATAGTCCCCTTCAGAGGAAAATAATGTGCCTAGCGTGACTGAAATTAAATCTTTTCATAGAAAAAATATACAGACAAGGGTCATATGCAATACCCCAGACAACTACCTGTCCCTACAATCCTCTCGTGTACACTTTGGGTCACGGCCGGCTGCACATGTGCAGTGATACGGCGGTGCGAATGCATGCGGCCACTGCGCAGGGCAGGCCAGGAAATTCTTTCAAGGGCATGTTAATATTCCAGATGCTTTTGGATATAAACAAGCCTCCAAATTGGAGAGCGGAAATTCAATTTGAGCACAGTTCTCCGTGGCGATGCAGAGATGTTTATCCCCGCCCGCATATCTCTCCTGAGTTTGAGGCCTCACAGTCGTCAGCGATGGTAATTGTTGTTTTCCTTGGAGATATGATTTTACAAGAACTACAGAACATTTACTTCCGTATTCTTCATTAACAATTAACCATTTTTATGGGTCAAGTGAAGGGTCCTACTCAAATAAATGAGGTCAATTAATCAATCAAACATGTTTTGTAGTGTGTGTGTGTGTGTGTGTGTGTTAGCCACGAGTGATGCTAAACGTGACAATTAACTTTGTTGCAGACTTTTAGATAAGTTTATGGTTATTTAACCCACATAAAGGGGTGAAAGGGCTCTACTGGCCCTGGTTGTCATGTGAACCAGGCAGCCAATGGTGTGCTTCCAGTGTGGCCAGTTCCAGTACAAAGTGGCAACGTCCATATCCTGGAAACTGTGATTGAATGTCTGGACCATCCATCTTTATTTTATATCCCCAAAAGGATGTTTTTATATACCGGAAAAGCAAAGAAAGGCAATAATGTTGAGCGTGTTCCTACTCAGCTACGAGAGCAGCTATTAGCTCCATGCTAATGCACACGAATTCCAGGCAAGCCACCCATTGTACTCCGAGTAGCATCTTAATCATATATCAAAGGGCCTTAAGTGGTGAATTCCCAACTTCCTTTCATAGTATAAAACCTACAGTATATCACTCCACCCTAAAGTACACCACTTCCTGTACTTTAGATACTTTGCAAACAAAGATCCGACTGTTCTTGTACATTGGACTGTAAAAGCATTGTGTCTATAGGTCAAATTCCTCTGAATTATGGGAAGCACGTTTACTCCACATGAGCTCTAGTTATTTGCTTTAAAGGAGAGTTGGGAGTTTATCTGCTTGTTGACTCACACTAACCCCCCCTTGTTAACGAGAGAGGAATATTTAACGGAAAACTTTTGTAAAAGAGTGAACTCGTCACTGCGAACGTCGCAGGTGAGACGTCTGCCGCCAGGAATCTGATCCGTCGGTCGCACTCGAGAGAATAGCTTCGCAAACACGGCTTTTACAGCCGCCCTTTATGCAAAGGCTGTTAGCCTGAATGGCCTCTCGTCATTAAGGACAAAACAAGCACAGTTTACAGCAGCGGTGCTCAAATCAGCGATCCACAGGAAACTCCAGCCCTCCACAGAACCCCTCTCAGTCCCTCAGACGCTTCGGGAGTGTGACAAACAACACACAGACGACTATATCCCTGCAGAAAACACGCACACAGGCCGGCGACAGCGATTTGCATAAAGCGAAGCTATCGGTGCATTTGGCTGTTTTCAGGTTTTTAAGTGCAAAATCAGTGGAGAAAATATTTGACCACCCCCCCAAAAATGTCCACCCCAGCCCTCAGATGTCAACAAATAGTAGTCATGGCCGACAAGTGCTCATTGTGCCGTGTTTGTACGGTTCCCCTCAATCAATCCCGGGTCGTCCCGGGACTTTATCCCGCGGCAACATCGGAACTCACTGTTTACCCATCCCATAATAAGGCTCATTCAGCTGAGGACATCTTGATTAGGTCTGCTGAGCGTCTGGTTCTCATTTGACATGGAGGATGGGACTTGAGAGAAAGGAAGGAAGGAAGAGGTTTGGAAAAGGGGAGGATAGGGCAAGAAAACGATAAGTGACCCCTCAATAAAGATGAATAAACAGAGGGATTGTCGTGCTTTAAAAGCAGGGCTTTTGACCCAGAAAATCAAGCTCAGGTTTTACCATTAGAATTGCATAAATGTTTACCTCAGCTACCCTCTTCTTTAAGGGCCCAGATAACCTTCTGCAGCTGCCAAAAACATTTGATAATTGCTGGTTCATTTCAATTCCCTTTAGAAATACCCGAAAGACCCTGAGGTCAGCCTTTCCTGGTACACACTGGAGTGCACCTATAACGTGTTGATGATATCCATCAATTCTCACCTGCTTAGGTATATTTGGGATTATAAATTGATCCAGACTGGATGGACACACCTACCTGGGGTCATATCCTTTCTTGCCTGTGAACAACCTTCTCTGCAAGTGAAATGTTCTTCAAACTGCTCTTTTTGTTGAAGGACATTTAACATGAGTAATCATGCAGCTGTCTTGCACCGTCAGGGACGGAAAAGCGCACAGTGAGCCCATGCAGGTATCGCATTAACGTGCACTGCAGCTTTAATGCGAAGTTCAGCAGACCACATGGACACACCCACCTACCCACATGTACGCACAGCACTGAGTCCCATTCACTGAAGATATACAGGCTACTATATAATACACTCACGGGGTATATCTTTATGTGTGTAGCCAAATACACACACACACACACCTACACACACACACACACAACCACACATGCACACCGTGACAGTGTAGAGTTCATGTACCAGATAAAAGAAGGTAGAGTCAACAGTACTGTAGATAGTCTGCTGATAGAGTGTTCCTTAGCTTCCGCTGTCCTATGTTTACCTAATGATAAAGTGGTTCTGTGTGTGTGTGTGTGTGTGTGTGTGTGTGTGTGTGTGTGTGTGTCTTTGTCAGTTTGTACCGAGCCTCAAGCGGGTCACATTTTCTGTGCACAATCTGCACACATCATCATGTATAATTGAAGCAGCAGAGATTACGTTAAAATACTTATTTGTCCTCCCAAATATGTTTGCAGAGGAACTCAATCTTCTGCCTGAACGTACTGTGTCAACATCTCGGCGGAAGTGCAGGAAGGAGCGTGACTTTGATAAGCCCATCGAAGATCTGCGATAAGTTAATGTCCTCGTGCCGACTGAAAAGTCCATATAGGTTTGTCTCTCAAAGTTGTTCAGGATGAGGCTTGAAGTCTTTGCCAAGGAAGTTCAGACAGTGCTGATTGTGCTTATCAACAGCAGCTGAATGTGGATGGCAAAGTTCTCTTGAGGGCAACAGAAGGAAAAGGTGACAGCCTGCGGCTCCGGTGCTCTTTTCTGCCAACATCCTAAACCATTTGCATGAAATCACCAGAGATCTGATTAAAAACGAACATAGATGTTAACATTTAAGTCCGAGCAAAATGTCCCTTAAAGCTCTTGTTGCCTTGTTTTCACCATAACACAGCAAATAGCACATTTCCACGCCGACACATGGGACAATTTACCGATAAGCATTTCCAGAAAAGCTTTAAGCCACAAAACATGTGTCAGGAAAGCCTTGAGGTAAGGGGTCTTGATTTATAGGTCACAAGTTCAATTTGCAGATTTAAGTCATTCTGAATTTAAGACTTAATTGAAGCACCTGCAGACAGTTAAAAGGGTATTTTTGTGGCCCAAACTGGTACTGCAAGTGCATTTAAAGTGCTGTCGAGTGCACTAGTCCTCCTCCTAGAGTAGAGGTTGCCGTTTTCATTTTTCAAGTATTTTATTACCTGGTCAAGTTGACAACTCATATATGTATTATTTTGCTATGTAGTTTCTACGACTGTACAGGACATTTGATATGTCCATCCCTACATAAGTAGAGTTATGTTAGCCAAGATTAAATGAATTTTTCCTGTCCGGGAGAAGACTATCAACTTTGATATCAGTCTTCACCTGCTACAGATCCTTGTTTTGTTGCTGACTTTCTGACCACCACAAGGCCTTTTAGGTTTAGCAACATCAAACATTTTCAATGTTAATCATTCGTAGCTGCAGCTCAGAGGTAACGGGCGACCCGGATGCTGAAACACTACTGACATTGTGATTGGTGGATAGGTGGAGGGGGTGGGGCTACAGACCAAAATGGAACAATAAAATGCAAAACAATAAACATCAATAGATGTTTATTGATTACGGGCTGACACACTTTTGAAATAAGAATAATCTGACTGGACAGTGATGTAAGCATTTAAAATGAACGTTACCCCTTAATGTATGGTGACATATCAGGGTGATTTTATGATCACTTTAAATACATTTCTGGCTCCTTTAGGCCATCCTGCCAACTCATCTGTTTGGTCAATGCTGCATTAAACCACACCACAGGAGACTTCCAGCTTCACCTGAAACCTGGTCTGCTGCTAACACCGATACCACATCAAAGTGGATGGAACTCTGGGCTCATCCGTGCTGCTGTGAACGTGCAAATGAACGTGCTCATGTCAGTCGTGAAGTCAACTAACAACTAAGACTAGGACATCCCAGACATAATTCCCCAATATGGAGCCCAATTCACCCTAGCAGCCCATAGTAGTAGTCCAAGTAGAATCATGCAGCTTTTATTTAATCAGGAAATTTGTCCCACTTTTAAATGAAGTTATGTCCGTGACTCAGTATTCCCATCTGTGTTCAACTTTATTTAACCTGTAAATGATGCAGGATTGTTTATGCAGCTAGGCCCTCTTCCTATTTCAGATTGGTGAGACTCATCACCTTGGATGAAGCGGCAAAGCGAAGCAGGCGGTCGTGCTCGCCTCTCTGGCGTCACCAGTCGAACGCGGAGCGGGGGAGTCGCGCACTGGCGCAGGAAATTGGGAATGTGAAACACGCCAGATTAGAAAAGCAATCTGAGGGCATGTAAGACAAGCTCGATGGAGTCGACCATGGGAAATAACCGGCGCGCGCGCGCACACACACACACAAGCGCACAGTGCATTCAGAGTTTGAGCCACCTGCTGCATTCCACAGCCAGTAAGTCAGCTACTTAAGGAGCCAGCTTTTAATCAGGCAGCCAGTCAAAGAGCCAGGCAGGAACACTACCATCCTCCCTAGTGAGACAACTAGTCAGGCTGTCATTTCATTGGCTTTATTTTATAAATGACCGACTGTTTTATTGGCATTTGATCCAGTCACCAAGGTCGCTTCTTTGTTCCTCGCTGTCAAAGGTTTTCGAAAAGCTTCTGCAAAATTCTGCCTTTTTTTTCTTTTCTTTTTTTTCATTTTGGAGGCCCCGCACAGTCCGTGACGCACCGCAGAGATCAGAGCTGCAGATGGGAGCGAAGCCGCGGTCAGCCTGTCAGGTAGCCAGCCGCTCACCCACACAGCCAGCCAGCCAGCCAGGACAGGACAAGGGCAGAGGAAGCAGTGATTACGGAGGAAGTCTGGGCGTCTTAAAGCCATTAGATGCCCCTCAGAGAGAGAGGCAGTCCAAGGCAACACAGATGACTGAAGCGCTTCAAAGCAGGAAAGAGTCCGGCCTCCGCCTCCAAGAGCCTTCATGTTCAAAGAGAAGCGGGGAGTTTAGGAAGGGGGCTAAAGTCCGTGCTGGATGGGAAGCAGCACCGGGACAAAGAGTGCAGTTCTTTTTTTCCAAAGATTCAGAGTTGCAGTTTTATCTTCTAATTATTATTAAAGCTGCACAATAAAGGAAAGTTCCTTTGATCCTGATCAAATCAGCATGTGTGCTACATATATAAAAAAAGCCCGGTCCCCATATTCTTCGTGTGTTAGGAGAGCGAGGGGAAATTACCTGGAGGGAGGATGTTTGTGATGGGACAGTGGAGAGAGGAAGGAAGCAATGGCGGTGATTTACAGCGGGGTTTAAACTCTGGAGAGTAGGAGGTGAAGGATGTGGAAGGAGGTTGCGAAGGACATGAAAATGGGTCTGGCTCTGGAATACCGAAGGCAAGAGAGGAAGAGCCGGACTCCCGAAGGCTGTGGGGGGACTCTTCCTGCCATGTTTTTAAAATAAAGGGGAGCTATTTTAGGCAAACATCTGGATGGTCCAAAAAGTGCGCATAATCAACAACATTCCTGGGCCTGAGCGTACGTTTGACTTGTAGGTTCTTACATGCATCACACTGGATTAACACACCAAATTCTTCTCGAGGAAGTCTTCATTTCACTTTTTAAAATGATTCATCTCAGTTTAGGATGCAGACACTCCTGACGTGTGACCATGGTAACCAGTGTCCCCCATGCCACGATGACCCCGAGCCTAATATTAGCCTCTTAATTACCGATGGCAATCTCGGTTGACGGAGTTACCGTCATCCGTGTGAACAGTGTTGGGGGGGGGGGTCGTTTCTTGGGAAACTCTGATGTTGTGAAGTTTCATGCATTTGTGTTAACTGCGTCATGTGATTTGACTTATTATTATTATTATTATTACTATTGTTATTGTTATTATTTGGCCACCCCCCCTCCCCCATGCGTCCTCTACCTCCTGCTCCCCTCTCCAGCACCTGTGTCCCTGCAGAGGGGAAGTTCCGGAGAAGAGGAAACCCCCGGGGCCTCAGCAGCCACCTCACAGATGGTTAGCAAATTACACCATCATTACCTCTCCTCTTCCTCTCCTCCTATGGCCGCCGCTTCACAATGACTCGCTGTTCCTGCGACGACGTCTCACATCTGTCGGCTGCCGAGACCGTCTGCTCGTAAAAGAAACCCGGCGAGAAGGCCTCCTCCAGCGCGGCGAGGGGTTAATTCGCGCGCGGCCAGGAACACCCCGAAATTTTTCCGGCGCGAGCGCTTTCTGTCCGAACAGTGAAGCGTAATCATCGCGATCGTTCCGAGATGAAACGCGGGAAACGCCTGTAGACCCGCTGCCAAGTCCTCTGAATTAAAGATCTGCGGTCTGGTTGCGCGCGCTCTTTAGCTTACCAGCTGGTTCTTAATTTGTAATTACCAGCGACTGACTCACACACTCTGTCTTACGTCTGTGCCTCCTCCAGCCCAGCGTGAAAGTGCAAGCCCCAGTGCACCCATTAGTCAAGGCAAGGAAGGCATGGAATAATAATAAACACACCTCACACGCACGAGCACGACCAGCGCCGGCCCAGCGGTCAGTTTTCCAGAAGGTATTTCCATCGTGTGACCTGGACGTCCCCCCCTTTACGTCAACGCCGCTGTCCGTCATCTCTTGGGGGCTCTCAGCGCCGTCCGGTCGGCCACTTTTACCCCCGGGGTCCGACGCCGTCGCGCTGCTGTAGCTGAAAACCATGCAGGAGGAATTTCAGGTCTATCCCGGGAATTTGTGGATCTCCTTTTGTGTCCATCTGCAAGCACACCAGAAGGGGTAAAATGACGATCTGCGTCCATCCCCTCCTCACACATTCTTCTAGTGTCACGGTATTTGTTGCATTATTTGAGGTGTGATGTGAAAAGGGACGGGCTGGACTCCCCACGATGGTGCATTTGCACGTACCTTTGGTGGGTTTACTCCTTCATATTCATATCGCATTTTCGGGGGGTGGGGGGTTGAGGAATAAGAAATGGGTCAACGGTTCTTCCTCCAGCTGCATCAAAAGTATTTTAAAGAGGAGAGCAGATGCGGAGGCGATGACGCGGCAGCGGAGAGGCGACGTGGACCCGCGGACACGGCCGTGCGTGCAGGAGAGCTATAGGAGGGAGGGCCCAGAGCAGGCCACAAGTACTCCAAAGTTACTGCAGTGGAGTGACAATAAGAGAGGAGAGAGTATGAGTCATACTCACCCCCCCTCCTCTCCTCTCTGTCTTTCTCCCTATCACCCTTGCCAGCCCCCCCGACACACACACACACACACACTCACACACACACACCGCCCCCCCGTCTACAGTGCTGATGTAGCCCAGTTACGTCGATCCTGACTCATTCACACGCTCTCCAGCTTATTTTTGTCACACAGTGGAAATTGTGTTACTTAAAGGACTCGTTATGGTGCTTTGACAATGTTCTATCGCTCCATTCATAAAAAAAAAAAAAAAACGCTCTGGAGTGTGTGAAGAAGAAGGCACACGAGCCGAGGCGTGTGAGTGTGCGTGCGCGTGTGTGAGAGTGCGTGCGTGTGCCCCCCCCTCGCGGTGACACACTTCCTGTGACTGGGTTCATGTCTTCCTGGGTTTTTGGCCGATTCCCCCTCTTCGTCCTCTCGGCGGAGCAGCATCTACCTCCATGTGGTTCGCTCATCTCCTTCTCCTCCTCTCTTCTCCTCTCTCTCTCTCTCTCTCTCTCTCTCTCTCTGGTTAGCTCATCACATCTCCAGGCAGTCAGCTTTGCAGGCTGCTAATTATAGGCCACACTGTGGAGCGCAGGGCCGGATGTGACAGCGTGCTGTGTTTGCCCGTGTGCGTGCATGTGTGCGTGTGTGTGCGTGTGCGTGTGTGTGTGTGTGTGTGTGTGTGTTAAGTGTGGACACGTTACTCTGCTCTTTTGTTTCATCGCGTCTGCCTCCCTCGGAGGTTCGACCTCCAGACCCCTGCCGGGGGGGGGCGCCGCCGCTTGGCCGTCCCTCCTCCGGGGGTTGGGGCAGGTACTCGGTCGGTCCTCACAAGCGCAGCCCCACGTGCGCATGAGCGGCTGTGCATGTGTGGATGAGCCACCAGCAGGATATTCAATCCCAGCCCCTCCCACACTGTACTGCAGCTCTGACTCATTCAAGGTGGAGGCAGAAAGAAGTGGCAGTGAACATGTGCGCAAACACACACACACACACACACACACACGCGCGCACAAACACACACACGCGCATGCACACGCGTGCAGGTACTTTTCATCAGGCTCCTTTTCAGCTCCGTGGCTTCATTAGGCGATAGAGTTGCCTTTTTCTTGCCTCTTATGCGATATTTAATTTTTTTCTAATCCACTGCGTTGCTGCATTAAACTTCCTGCGAGCTGCAGAGCTCAGATCAGCTCATCCCGTCCCTCGCCATCATCGAAACGGGCTCGGGCTGAAAGCTTTAAGCACCTCTGTTGGTCCAAAGGTAGACCCACGTGAGGGGAAAGCCTGCTTTCCTTATCTCCATCTTGGTTTTCCAAACTCTGCGCGTGTCGGAGGAAACCTCAGACGTGGAATACCAACAAGCTCACCCCTCAAGAGCCGAGGGGAGGATTCCTCCGTGTCAGGATCTTGGTCTCCTGCGTGACTTGTCATCTCCACATGTTCTCCATAAAGCTCGTTTGAACCCCCCTCCCCCTCCACCCCCGCTCTCTCATCCTCATAGATGGTTCTGTGGTTCCTGCGGTGACGACGCTCCTGCCACCCGGCGTCTTCATCCGCCCGACTCCGTCTCAGCAGGAGCCAAATAACACAAATTTGTCTCTCGTCTTGTTTTTTTGGGGTTTTTTTAGCCCTTATAAAAATGGTGTCCCTCATATCACGAGAGCTGAGAGGGAGGCTCAACGCTCAGCTCTCCTCGCTAAGTTAATAGAACATAAATCAGCCCCCAGATGCACTAAAGGTACATACGTCCATCCATTTTTTTTCCCCAAATCCGATGAGAAAGACATGTAGTGCGCATGCTGCAGGCACAGGAAGCTACATTTTAATCTCAATTATGACCAGATTTTATCTCATTTTGCTTCTGCTCGATGGCAAACAGCGTTTGCTTTAATGATTTTTGCTGTTTGTTTTGCTGCGCAGCCTCCTAAAATCAGCGTTAGAGCTCGTTCACTGATGGAACAAATGGATTTGATATGCAAGTATTTATAAATAATGGCAATTAAATGTCCGATTGTGGTCTTCCAGGTCTGTTTGCATCAGCCGCAGTATAATCATTGAAAAGTTTATTATTGTTTCAACTCTTATAGATTCAAAATCAGATTTTTTTCCCCTCTATGCAGCAGAGCTCCACACTCTGGTTTGCGGTGACGCAGGGAGCTTCTGTGCAGACAGAAAAATGTCTGCATGGATTATAATCTATGAGCCAATGCTGCGACGTGCGCGTGCCTGTGTGTGCGTGCACGCGGACACAACAAGGCAGGGCCCCGCACGTAAAGGGTGAGATCAGCAGTCAGCGTATATCCGTCCAGATGCCATGGAAACTCTCTCTCATCCTCACTCCTTCTTCTCCATCGCTTCCTCTGCGTCTGGCTTCCTGTCTCACCCCCCTCCCCCCCCTCCTCCTCCTCCTCCTCCTCCACAACCGCAATAAAGGCAGAGAGGCCTGTTCATTCACGCGTTCAGCCAGTCAGCTGAGGGGGGAGGGGGGGAGGAGGGGGGGGGGGGCAGGTCGGGTGAGAGAAGAGGAGGAGGGGCTCCCTCGTGTTGATGAATAGGTCACCTGTATTACATCACTTATGAGGGATGGGTGGATGAAGAAAGGAGAGAGGTAAGACAAAAAGCCCCTCCTTTTCTCCACCACCCCCCCACCATCTCTCCCTCCTTCGGTCTCCTCTCCATCACCTCCTTCCCCTCCCCGTCCTGACAGTATGAGTCACAGACAGACCAGTTCCCTTGATGCACTGCGGAAACGTAACGTGACGTAGCCGCCGCCGCCCCCCCTCCCCTCCCCTCCACCCTCCCCCCTCCCTCCCTGCTCCCCCCTCTATTCAGCCATCCTCCTCTCACAGACTCCATTCACAAAAATCCCATCCGAGGCAGACGGCAGGATCTGTGAATGGACGTAAACCGTGTCCCATTTCCTGCATTTCTGAGGCCGAGGCCTCGTGAACGCGGACGCCATCGCGTCTGAACTCAAGCCCCATGAACTTCACCTTAATCTGATGCTGGGGGGACTTTTGAGGCGCTGCGGAAAACACGTTAGAGGCAGAAATGTCGCTGGCGAACATGCGGGCTGCGCCCGGCTCAGCGGATATCACATCATATGGTGCGCGAGGGTGGAAGGCGGGAGCGGCGCGAGGGGCAGACATCCCTGCAGAAGCTCAGCAGCAGCCTGGAGACGAGCCGCGCAGCCACAAACATGACTCACTTTTTCATAATGGAATTAAGACGTGTTTGACTGCTACATTAATCTGTGATTACCAGATAAACACACAGTGTTTTAGCCGTTATCGGATAAAGAATCATCGTGCAGAGGGATTTAATGTGGAGGACAGGTTAGATATGTCATTTGCTTTATTTAATAACGTCGCACATGTTTCCATGTTTACAGCCAAGTAGTGGCAGTATTAACCTGTATTCTGGCCTTTACCCATCATCAATCAGGATAATCCATCAGTGATTCCCCACACAAATCAACCATACATCACATACTGCAACTGGTATTCTAACTATCATAACTGTGCATTTGTTTGTGGAATGCAGTGTTTAAATAAATAACGTGCATTTTTCAAGCTTGATCAGTTTCTTTTTCTCAGCATTTACATTGGGTTTAAATAACCCCATCTTTTGACTAAGGGTGTTCTTGATGCAGAGGAAGACCCAGAGGACGGAGGAGAGGGTCTACGTGCGCGCCACAAGCATCTCTGAGAACCACCCAAAGACCTGCCAACATGCGTCCGCGATTACATCATCGCATGGATGCGAAGGACGCATGCGATTGGTGGAGTCTGAGTTTATGAATGAACGGGTGACATTCAGGTTGCCCCCCCCCCCCGCCCCGACGCTCGGTGGAAGAAGTCTCAACGTACAGTATGATTCACCACAACAGCGTGTCGGAGGGGGGGGGGGGTGCAGTGATGTCATAGGCGGCGGGGTGGTGGGAGTCATCCGTGAGTCAGAGAGGAAAGAGAGGAGGAGGAGTTGGAGGAGGAGGAAGAGGAGGAGGAAGAGGGGAAGGAAGAGAGGTGGGTTTCGGATTAAAAAAAGAAAAAAGAAAAAAAAAAAGGATTACATGGGGAGGTGGGGTACCTGCTGCGTGTGACCCATGGTAACAGGCAGTGCTGGCCTGTGGATGACTCACCACTGCTTTACCAGCCACACATGCACACACAACGCATGCATGTTCACGCCGTGCACTATAACGCACACACACACACACACACACACACACACACACACACACACACACACAGAGCACGATTCATGACTTCAAATGGAGATTTTTTTTTTTTTCCACGCTGCCCCGTCTCAAATCTCCCATCAGGATGCACATCCTAATACGCACACGCACGCCACATGAAGGGCGGGGAGGAGTGGTGGTGGTGGTGGTGGTGGTGGAGGGGAGGGGAGGGGAGGGGAGGGGAGGGGGGCGTCAGGATGACTCACACATCAATGATAACACCCCTCCCCCTGTCCCAATCACACACAGACGGAGGACATATCATTTGGATTCTACCCACATCCTCTCCACATCCTGGGGAACCTCCCATCAGGAAACTCTGGCGGGCTGCAGCTCCGTCCCAGACGTCTTCACGCCGGACCGACTCCGTAGCGGCCTCCGTCTCCGTCGCCTGTCATTGTCGATCTATTTTAAGCTTCACGTCAAACCTCTTTCTGCTCCGGTCCAGCTGGAGTGAAAGACTTTAAGGAAAGAGGAGGGTGTCGACCCCCCCACCACCACCACCTCCAAATGGAGGACGGCCCGATCAGCCCCTCGCTGCGACCCCGCTGCTTTGATTCTCCCCCATCAAAGCAAAACGCTAAACTAGCTGTCGCCCTAAAAACACATCTGATAAAGATTCATTTCCGAATGGGGAGAAAAGGGCTGGAGACGCCTAATAGAAGCCAGAAAAGTAAAACACGTCTTTTCTGCGAATGGCCGCTTGCTCCGAGGCCCCCCCCCCCAAAAAAAAAAAGAAAAGGAAAAAGAAAAGAAAAGCTCTCCTCTTATCTTTTGATAGCTAAAACATGCAAGCGCTTGGCCAGGACATGTTATTCCCATCAATCCCTCCAAGAAATACTTCCGCTTGTGTAAATGGAGGGCAGCTGACGCGGCCCAGACAGCTCCTGGCACGCCGCGCCTATTTCACGGGCCACATCTGGACGCCGCGGACACCTGCACCCGGGTGACCCCGCGGAGCTGGGGGGGGTGGGGGGGTGTTGGGGGGGGGTGAGGTCCGGGGCGGACTGCACACGCGGATAACGTCTGCGGTCAGGAATCTCGCCGCCGGAGCACGCGGCCAGAACGGCGCCCTCGGCGGACCCCGCACGAGGCCCCCGGCGAGGGGAGGCCCGTCGACCCGAGGCGACGCGGCGACCTTTGCCCTTTCCTGCCGCCTGCGCAACTCCTGTCCGCGCGGCGCCAAGTCCAACAGAGACGGAGGCGCCTCAGGTCCACATCGACTCCCGCCGAGATCACAAGGCTTCGGACATTAGGAAGAACCACAGGAACAACAGCGCGAACAACGTTACTTTAGGGTGGCCGCCGTGAGAACTCCCCCAACAACTCCCCTCCTCCAGGGCGCACGGTTCAAAGTTCAGCTTTTCGGTGCGAACCTGCTACCTGTGTGCGATTTTTCAGGCGCAGCTGTTTCTATTTGTCCACCGTGCACGTTGCAAAAGAACGATTCTGGGATGCTGGTTTTCCAAAGAAAAAAAAAAAAAAAGCCCAGAGGACAACAACCTTAAAGGCACAAAATGGAGCCAAATCTGAATTTAGAGGAAAATATGGATGAAATCTGGGAATATGCTCTGAATTGAACTTTTTTTATAATCTAGTGATTTTTAGATGTTTTTACAGTTACGGTTCAACCTTTCTCCAGTGTCAGGGAGAGAGTGCGGTCCTAGAAGCGGTGGGCCGAGAGGTGAGTATGGAAACGAGCACGTGTAATAACACCCAGCAGGGACAGAAATAGCTCCCAACTGATCTGGGCTGACCTATATGACAGGTCGCTATATAGCTCCAAGTTGTTGCGGTGAGCCAGCTGAGAGGAAGTGGAAAAATCTTAATGAGAACAACCTCACCGCACTGGGCTTGTAACCAATGTACGGCCCTTTACCGTGTAAAATTAAATAATCTGGAGGTCTAAACAAAAACAGACCTCACTTATTCCCTCTAATGCAAAGGACGTGCATTTCAAATCATGTCAGACTAAAACCATTTGTCGGAATAATTTATTTAACCCAAACAGCCAAACGGCACATCTGATTCCAGTGACAGACTAGTACATTTCTCCGCCCCTGCCTTCCTGCGAACACATATCGAAACACATTTCAGATTAATGAGATATTACTAAACCCATGACAGGGAAAAAAATGTGGTCCTTTACTTCTTTGGCCCCTAAACTTCTTAACACTTGCCAGCCTTTGTACAATCTCCACTACAGCTCAAACATAACTGGTCAAACAGGTTAAAAGCATGTTAAATTAACTCCCTAATAGATGATTTATACAATGTAAATAAATTTAAACCACTGCCCCCGGCCCTCTGTACAAATGATTTAAACAGATAGAAGTCATGATGTAATACAACACTACCCCCTGGTGGCCAAACAGGAGTAAAGCGCATGCTACTACTGACATTAAAAAAATAAAATACCACCAAATAAGGCGTTCATTTATACCTCACACGGTTTAGAAATGTGAATAACACCCGACAGTCCATCACTAACAATCAATGAGTTATCGTTTACACATTTCATTCACTATTTCACACCAAGGTTTTGTCCAGAACATGTCAAATAGAGCGAGGCCTTTTCCGTTTTTCCCTCTTTTGATCGGGCGAACCGAAGTTGGCGGGTTTAATAGATGAAGAGGACTCGGGTGCGGGGCAGGGTGGACAAGGTGTCGGCCATCTTGCGGATCCTGGCGTAGTTGATGAATCCTCGCAGGAATAGCAAGAATCCTGAGGAACGGGCAAAATAAGAAAAAAGGAGCAATGTTTAAATCCAGCGAAACTAGCAGCAACCGAGGAGTTCGGACCAACTTACCCAGCACCAGGAAGACCCACCAGAGCCAGTACTGTCCGTCAAAGTACCCGGGAAAGTATGTGGAGAACTAGAAACACACGAACACACTTGGTGGCTGTGGTGTCTTCACTTGAACACGTCTTGAAAGGGCAACAAAATGTGGACGTACCCTAACTATGAGGACCCATTTGATGAGGGACAGGCCGAAGCCAGAGATGGCCCCGTAGCGGCCGGCAGCTGAGGTGGTCAGACAGAAGGAGAGGAAGAAGCCGATCCAGTTGAACAGGAACGCCACTGGGAAGAGAGGACGGCGCCTTGAAGCGACGGGGGGGGGCGAGAACGAGGCGAGCGGATTGGAGGAACTCACTGAAAAAGGTGAGCATGAAGATGCCGTCGTTCCCTATCCTCAGCTGGTCCACGTCCTCAAAGTCGTCTCGGGTCACAAAGTCTTCGTCCTGGAGCAGACGGAGAGGCGGGAGGAGAAATCAGAAGAGAGCCCCCGACAGCCCCGTCCGTTTTACCACAGGACCACAGGAGCACTCTGCTTTCCAGAGCTTCACAGACACCAGAACCACCGCTGTCCAAGCTAATCGCTTCACCCGTCCAAACCAGGCGTGAGGCTGGTCGCAAAGCCTGCAAAATGAAAATTACGAAGCACGGGAAAGCAGCGGGAAGCCAGCGTGACTGAGGAATACAAACACCACAACAGTAAAAGGACCACGGAACCACCACGACACAGCAAGCTTGTCGAATGTCTACGACTGCGCGTTCTATCCAGCTCGGTGTGGGACGTGAGGAGAACCTGGACAGCATTCCCATCTATGCACGCAGAACTCACTCTAACCACGTACACACACACACACACACACACACACACACACACACACACACACACACACACACACACACACACACACACACACACACACACACACACACACACACACACACACACACACACACACAGGGTGGGGAACTGAAGACATAAACACTCCCCATCGGCACTCTCACAGATACACTACCTGTCACCGACCCCCTCCCTCCAGACACACACACATGAACACACACTTCCCTCTGGTTACCTCAAAAGAATTGCGAATTATATCATCAAATGTCTCCAGGCGTTCCCTGTGCTGCTGCTGCTGCGGCTGCTGCTGCTGCTGCTGAGCACAGGCAGCGTGAGGCAGAGAGAAACACAACAGCGACAATCAAACAGGGCCGCACAGGTCAGCTCCAGAGGTCAGAGGTCAGATTTGCGCACACAGCGAGCCCGACGGGTCCGTCTGATCCGTACGGACGCGCGCTGCTGCCGGCCTCGGCGCGCACAGGAAGCGCGCCTGCCGTCTCTCGCGAACGCCTTCGCCCACGTGACAGCCGCCGCCGTCTCTACACGTCTTCTCTCGATATTCCCGTCCCGATCTGCCCGTTGTCGCGCTTTTCCAGCTCGTTTTGTTTTTTTGTTTTTAAACCAACAGTCTGATCCCCTGGTTTGGTTGTGGCTTCAACTAAATGAGACACACTTGAAAGTTGCATTGCGACAGGAAATAACTGGAAAAAACTGGAAAATATCCGATAATAACAGAACATCTAAATTCCTTAAATACGTTATTGTGTGTTTTTATTTGTTAGAGGAGGCAGCTGAAGTGGCAGCAGGACAAACAGTCACGCTCAGATCAAATGATAAAGGAAACTTTCCATTCTGCACGATGACAACTTCCTCCCCTGCAGGTACATAAATGCTCCACAGCGTACTGTGTGTGTGTGTGTGTGTGTGTGTGTGTGTGTGTGTGTGTGTGTGTGTGTGTGCAGGCAGCGTAGAACTGAAATTGGCCAAAAAAGGGAATAAAGGCAGACACTCACTCTTCCAGTTACCAGGGGAACGGTCGTCTCTGCCTTGCTTCTTTCGGCCTCATCATAGGAGGGGAGCGTCGTGGCGACGTTGTAGGACGGGGGTTTGGGGAAAGCCCCGTCGTCCTTGTAGTCGAAGAAGGCTGCGGAAGAGACAAGGGTTTCAGGGGAGACGTGGGGGGGCGGGGGGGCCTGAGTCACAGCCGCGTCGACGGGAGCTAGAGAGCCTTCAAGTGCAGTTGACAGATGTGTGTGTGTGTGTGTGTGTGTCTGACCATCACTGTCCACGGTGAGGCTGCTGTAGGGGGGGGGCGCATCAGCTGCTCCCTGGGGGGGCCCTTCTGGGGGGTCCTCCTCGTTGGACAGCTGTCAGTGGAAGCACACCAGTTCAGAACACTGACACAGTGAGAGGAGATGTTTTAAGATGTAATAATAGTAACAATAATAATAATAATAATAATAACAATAACAACAATAATGTTTCAAGATGAGGAAGTGTCGAGCTTTGTTGAGCTACTCAGTAGTTTATATCACCACCAAGACATCTTGAGGTTTTCTCCTAAGTTCTGCATCGATGTTCAGACCTTCCAGCGTGAGTAAAGAGTAAATATCGAGCTGAAGACTAAAACGTGGGTACTTTATTTCGGACGCGGAGGACCCTGGAGCTAAGCTAACATGTGCCGTCCTTGATTTAGTGCACAAGTGAGGGCTTTTGGGGCACATTTCACTTTCCCTTCTTCGTTGGCGTGGCCGACAAAGCGACGGAGGAGAAATAATGGAGGTGATTTAAACAACAATGGAGGCGTTTTGAAGATAATGGAGGCGTTTTAAAGATAATGGAGGCGTTTTAAAGATAATGGAGGCGTTTTAAAGATAATGGAGGTGTTTTAAAGATAATGGAGGCGTTTTAAAGATAATGGAGGTGTTTTAAGGCTGAACGCGACGACCGCGTTTTGTCCGCAGACGGGTGTTTGGCCCAGGTCAGCCGTGTCCTTCAGTCCGGCGGAGGACGTCGTAGAGGCGACGGGACGAGGGAAAGCCGGCCGACAGCCCCCGACACAAGCGGGAAGGGTGGTTGTGGAGAAGGTAAAAGTCAGACGCGCAGGCTGGGCGCAGGTCCGCGCTAGCGCCGCTCGGCTAGCTCCGGCTCCCCCCCCAAAGGGCTCTCCTACCTGCTGGTATCGGGCGTTCGTCTCGGCCATCCTGCCTTCGAGCGGCTACAAAGCGACGACGGAGAAGGTTCACGCCGAAACCCCCGACGAAAATCAAATTATATAATCGTTCTGGCCGCAAACTCAATCCTCGCCGTAATGGAAACCTCTGCCCTGCGCTCACAGCCGTCAAGCTGCCTCAACGGCCTCCACTTCCGCTTTCATTTGACTGATTAAACCATTCATAATTGAACGTCTTGCTCACGATGTCATAAACATTTTCATTCAATCGATAAAACATTTCTTATTTGTCTTGTGGTGGCTATTGTTTAGTTTATGTAATTTAAAATTAGGTAACTGGTGCTTTTATTGTGAAGAGTATCCGGTCTGGTTCTTCTTAACGGATGTAACCTGATGTCGTTTTTTCTCATCAAGCCATTGACGTCATCGCCCATAACAAACTCTCTACCGCCACCTTTCAAATAAAGTGGAACTACACTGTAAACATGTGACATTCACTAAGGCCATGGCAGCAAAACACCACTTATTAAACCAATTACACACAATTAACACAAACTCTCGGTCAATAATGTATTGGTGATGATTTCCTATCAGTTTGTGCATTCTGTGTCCTCGTCTAAATATGAGATATCCCCCAAGAAGAAAAGAAATGACCAAGCTCAGTCTTGTAAGGTTTTATTGTATCTTTATCTAAAATAAAAAGACAACAACAATACCTGTGACACTTTGCTTGTCAGGTCAAGCTCAGTTTGAGAGGCCTCTGACGGGCTACTCCTGGTGTTGGTACTTGAGCAGCACGGGGTACGTGGTGCCGATGTGCTTCTGGTTGTAGTGGTGGCAGACGATCTCCACGTGGTAAAAACTGAACTGGATTCTGACGCGCTCGTTGGGTGAGGTGAGGAAACAGAGGGTGTAGAGGGCAAACTCGAACTCGGGGCTGACGCCGATGAAGATGCTTCCCTTGGGCTTTATGCCGTTCTTCCAGCTGAACTGTAGCGCCAGGATGTGTTTGTTCTCGTCGGGCTGGCGTGAGAGAGGAGGCGAGGGAGAGTCAGGTCGCCGCGTTATCTCGCTATCCTGTTTGGTGCAGCGATGCTTGACCAGTGCACATAAGGTGCCATTAAACCTTAAATAATGTGCAGTCAGAGAGCCGGTCCACCTGCTTACGACACACCAACCTATGTTCTTGCCTCGTCTGATTGGTCGTACCTGGGGGGAATTAGCGTTAACGCTGTAGCCCTTGTAGTCGATGTGGCCCAGCTTCTCCTGCAGGTACAGCTGGATCCAGTTGTGGAACCCGATGACGGTCCGTCGTCCCCTCGTCTCGCCGACAAACACGTGCTCAAACCCCGAAGAGTCTGGCCTGGAGGGAAGCGCAGTCAGAGCTCTGTCCCCACGTCCGCCCACCCCCCCGGCGAAGTGTTTGCTCTGGCGATCCACCCCGCCTCCACGCGGAGCCCCCTCTCACGCCGACGCTACCCCCGAGCCGGGAAGGTGCCAGATTCCGTCGGTCAAATTAGATTTAACCGTTCCGGTTTCCACCCACCTGCTGGATCCTCTCCTGGCGTAAAGTTCAAACCAAATCCTGTACAGCTGCTCTTTGAATTGCGTCTCGTCTGCCGGAGAGAGATTCTTCTGGACCAGGTATTTATGTGCTATCTGCCAACAAACAAGAGCTCCTGTGAAGTTCAAGGCCTCACTGGAAGTGGATCAGGGGCACCCGGTCCTCCCGGAAGGCTTTTTAACAAAAATTCAAAGCGATATTTCACACAAAAACTAAAGGTTTTCTTTCCAGTTTTTCCCCCCGTGAGCACCGGTGGTGTGCTACCAACACCCCACCTTTGCTCTACTCGATCAAAGCTTTGACCAACACCATCCCATCTGCTGTGTTTGTGCACCATCGCTGGTGTACTTCCCAAACTACCTTCATCGTCTGACTCTGAACGATGGAGTCGAGGAATTTGTGGTTCTCTGCCACCTCCTCCGGTGTCACGATCTCCGGCTCGCCGGTGTCGCTTTCGTAGTTGTCCAGCAAGGAAATGAAGGCTGTGGAGGGCGGGAAGAAGGTCACTCGGTTTATCGGGGCGAAACAAACCCGTAGACGGACGTAAAGTTCGAGGAAAGCCGTCCGTTGTTACGCAACGAGGCGGCTTTTGTAGGCCGGCGTCGTTCGCTGAGCAACCTGCCGCTGCTCATCGTGAGGAGATTACTGCGCATCACAAAGCCCTGGGGGGGGTCGAACATCCCTCCGTGCTCACCCACCCAGAAACGTCTCCTTCTTGAAAATGTTCTCGTCCACGAACGTGAACAGAGGGGAGCCCGCTCCGTCGTTGTTGTCGTCGTTGTTGAGGGCCGCGCCGTCCCCGGCCTTGCCCTGCGGCGGGAAGCGACAACCGGTCAGACTTCGGCGGGCCTCGCCCCCCCCCCTCCCCCGCTCACCTGCAGAGAGATCCTGTAGTCCTTCCCGGGCGTGAGCCGGTTGACGTCGTTGTCCCACAGCTCCTGCACCATGGCCGACAGCTCCCTGTCACTCTCGATCATGACGCGGCTGCTCGTGGTCGTGCGGCGGTGAGCTGAGGCTGGAGGTGTCTCAGAAGAGGCCCCTGACGGGAGAACACGCGTTTAGGCCCGAACCTGTCACCTGATGGAGTGCGTGCGGGATCTTCCCGGTTCTCCTCCTTCCTGAATGAAGCCAATGAGAGCACGTTTGGAGGTCAGGAAGAAGTCGAATAACTTAACGGATCCTTTTCTAAACACGAGAACACACGGACAACCAGGTTAGTCTAGTCCAGGGCTTTACACTCTCATTTACAGCTCTGTCAGTTAGTGATCAATACGATACAAAAGGCAAACATAAAAATAAGCTTGTTATTTTGATGGCCCCAGACTCTTCCTGTCTGCTCCCTTTTCCTCGGGGAGTGCGACCCTTCTCCTTCCCTCCTGCGCCAGAGTGGAGCATCATTACTGCTCACGCCCGGGCCTCTGGGTGCTGTCAGTCGAGTTTTGCCTGAGCGAGAGTCTGTCCTGGCCGATCCCGACTGAGAGCGGCGGCTTTTGCCGTCATTGTGCTGAGGTCTGAGTCGCGCTCAGATTAGAATAGGGAGCGCCGCGCGGGAGCACAAGGAGAAGCTGCACGGCCAGGGTGTTCCCGCAGCAGTAACAGTAGCTGTCTGTAACAGTGGTGTACTCTAGGACACACACACACACACACACACACAAACTCTGTAACAGATTCAAACAGTTCAGATTAGGGACCACACATTCACCATGATCAACCTGCTTACTAGCATGTGTATTAAAAAGGTATCAGGGCTTTATTATTCATGAGAAAACACTTGTGACATTCTCTATTAATCACACCATAATAAGGCTCCACCAGCTATAGGCTCCTAATCACTGCTGCTCATTGGTCATCAGGACGCTGTTGTACATGAATTCTGATCTCACTACACTCACACAAATTCATATTAAGTACCTGCATGTTAATGCTTCATTAGTCATTAATAGCAGTCCTGATGCTGGCCTGCCTTAGTTAATGGTGAGGACGGCGTCCTTAATTAATAGTGATGAACATGTACAGGATCAGTCACCTTTGTGAAAGGCCTGTAAAGAAGGGCGGTTAATGGTGGTTCATTCTTAGTGATGCTTTATTAGGTCTTTTACGAGAGCTTTTCAGATCTGAAGATCAGGCGCGTATCATCCAGGACGGCACAAAGGCGTCAGACCAGACTGGATCATCAGTGCGTCCACACAAACATGGCCGGCGCCTATCAACGGGCGCTCTGGGAACCTCAGTGACCCCCCCCTCCACCCCCAACCACCACCAACCACCACCCCCCAACACCACCCCTCCACCCCCAGCCACATTCCATCCCTCAGAACTGGCTCACCTTTTCTGGGCAGAGGTTCAAGCGGCGGACGGTTGCGGTGTCCGTGAAGGTCCTGGGTGGAGGTCAGGTGGTGCTGCTGGCGGTTGTTGTGTTTACGGGCATAGTGACAGTTCGGCCAGTCGCTCGGCTGCCACGGGGAAAGGGCGGCAGGGGGCTGAGGGGTGGCGGGTGAGGGGGGGGTGGGGAGGCTGAACAGGAGGGGGGGGGGTCGTTTTAAAGGGTTATCCCCTGTCAGCAACTCTAGCCAAAGGGATCGCACCACGTTGTCGTCTCTTTTCAAGCTCAGGCTTAAACGTGCGACCTTTGTTTCTTTAGTGTCTCATTGTTCCAGTCTCTGTCGCAGCGTGACCTCTGGACCAGAGTAGATGTGGGTCACGGTTCAGGTAATAAGATCCATTAAAGAATACTTCAAACGGCTGCACTCAAACTTTAGAGTTTGCTTTGCTTCACTTTCCCACTCTTTCTACAGCACGCTTTTAATTTGCCCTTCGCATTAGCGCCAGAGTTTTCACTTTGGGTGTGAATAGGTGGGGGGGGGGTGTCTGTGTTGCTGTCTGGAGTAACGCCTCGATACAGTTTACAGGCTGTTGTGAGAAGCTGGTGTATGCAGATGGTGTGTTTGTGGTTTTAAATTCAAGACAGTAGCACCTCCCTCGTGCTCTAAACCTGCACTGTAATGTTTTTTTTTCTGAATCTACGGCGTTAAAATCTTTGGCTGATGACAACAGGAAACCTGCCACAGCCACACATCAGACAGAGACAGGACCGCCGTACGGGGGTGTTGCACAAGTATAGACATCACTGCGTTGGACTGGCACGTATCGGGTGCCAGTCCAACGAAATTCAAAAAGAAAAACAAAAAAAAAAAACACAAATAAAAGTCCAGTCATAAGATTTATGTGAACTCTGCTGAACACATTAACATAATTTATTTAATTATGCGCGTGTTCAGAGAACTACAGGACAAGGAAAGAACGGGAAATTAATTAATTTTATCGGCTCATTGAGTCACAAGACAAAAAAAGAACTGAAAACAACATTCCATAGGTAAAACCCAAAACAATACATAATAAACCCAGAGGTTGTAAATGTTAATAATCTCCTACCCTTAAATTCC
Source organism: Lagocephalus sceleratus (assembly GCA_911728415.1). Taxonomy (NCBI): domain Eukaryota; kingdom Metazoa; phylum Chordata; class Actinopteri; order Tetraodontiformes; family Tetraodontidae; genus Lagocephalus; species Lagocephalus sceleratus. The sequence continues at coordinate 923,429 of CAJVRN010000213.1, forward strand.
TAAAAATATATGAACTAATCCGTCAATTAACTTTTTTTGGCAATATTTAGACATATTTTTATAAAATAATGTCCTTTTGATTTTTTTTTTAACGACCCATGAAGCAAATTCACTATGAGTTTCACTCCAACACCCAGCAAAAGCACAAACAGGGTCATGTAAAGTGCACAAACTGGTTTCACAACCTACTGATGAACCAAACCTTTTCCTGTTTGTGTAATCTGGCCGTTAAAGTGAGGATGCCTGGCTACAGATTCTCTTCTGTAATGGAGGAACTCTAGAGACACTAGAGTGTCTCAGGAGACAGTTCACACTGACTCCAACATGAATGGAGATTTGTGCATGCCCCAAGTAAATGCAAATGATAAATAGATATTTGTTTCATACCAATGTGTGCTCATATGAAAAAAACAAAATAAACGCAGCATACATTTGCAGGCGGCCGTGTGAAATAAAGTGCATTTAAACGTAGTGGACACCACTGAGCCATCAATCTTCCTCATCGCTCCAGAAGGCATCTTCTGCTTCCAGGTCCACACCGTGAAAGAGGCTGAAACAGGCAGAGTTAGATCAGCGGAGGAATATGTCAGCAGAGAAAGACAAAAGTAGCTCCCTTACTTGTTGTAACAGGGTGAATTTGCGTTGTTAAAGTGACTGTACGGGTTGAGCCTGCTGAGTATGCTCAGACACAGCCAGCAGAAGTACTGTTTACATGAGGTACAGGTCATCTTGTTGCAGCCGTCCACTTTCTACGGAAGAAAGGAGACAAGCACGAGGAAGAGAGGATGGGTTGAGATCGGTGTGGCGCTGAGGAGACGCTGCTCTGTGGGTTTCACTGGTTTGTGACCAGCAGGGGGAGGCCTCACCTGTATATTTGTTCCACAGCGGGGGCAACTTTTGCAGTTCTCCTTCAGCCAGTCTCTGCTGAAGGACTCCTCCACTGCTTTCTGGATGACCTTTTTCCCAAAGCGCTGCTCCAAAAACTTTTTGCTTTCGGCCGAGGCCGACAGGTACTCGTCTCTGAGGTTACGCAGCTCGTCTGGACACAAAAACAACAAGAAAGAAATGAATTCATTTCCTTTACAGCGACGGTGCGCCTTGGTGCTCATTTCTGACACTGCCCACCTGCAGTCATTTTACAGTGGGATAGACCGTGGTAGCCCATTTTGCACAGTGTGCAAAAAGCGTAGCGGCAGGCGGAGCAGATGCCCATGGTGGTGTCGGGCTCCACCATCACAGCGGTGCCACAGGACTGACGGGGACAGTAGACCACGTCGGCCATGAGGTCCAGGGTGGACTGGAGGAGCAAGCGGTCGTAACGGGCAAATAGATCCTCGTCCACCAGCTCTTTCACCTGGTGGACGAAGGCAAAAAGGTTCACTGGTGAGATCAGGCGGGGTGGGAGGCTGCGTATTTAACGGTAATGTACATGAGGAAAGCCTTCCTTGCCTGCAGTGGTGTGGCCAAGGATGTACACTTGTGCTCAGGACAGCAGAGGTTCTGAACGTTGCCGTCGCGTATTTGGATCTGGAAGTACTCCGTCATGCAGGCCTTACAGTAAACGTGCTGGCACTCTTTAAAGCAGAGGCAGCCCGAGCCCAGCTTCTCCACGAAGCAGATGCCGCAGCCGAAGACTTTGCCGTCAAACGCCTTCTGCCTCTGCGCCTCATCGAAGTCCAAGAGCTGAGGTAGGAGGTCAGCGCAGGGGTCCAGCAGAGAGACGGCGCGCGGGTCCAGCGGCGACGACGAGGACAGCTGGGGCTCCTTCGCTACTTCGTTCTTCTTCTCAGAGGGCTCACACTGAGTTAGAGCTAAAAAAAAAAAGAGGGGATACACATTAAAAAAATAAGTTCTTCTAAGGCAGCAAACTAACAAGAAAAGCATCTTTCTGTTGCTCTTTCATCGTTTGCTCATTCTGAGAACCAGAGGTGTGTTTGTGTATTCTCACAGCTGACTGGAGCCTCGGGGTTCCTGTGCTCAGGGCCCGCTTTACTCCCTCTCCTGCTGATTTCAAGGGGCGACGTGACGCCCAAAAAATCCAGCGTCTCCTCCTTGAGGAACTGGATCCAGGTGAAGAGTATCTCACAGCCCTGGTTCTCCTCCCACAGCTCATCCAGCCGCCGGCACAGACAGCTCATCTAAAAGGAAAAAAAAAAAAGAGTTTGAAAAGTGTAAATGACAAGTCAGAGCTCTTCAGAAGGTGCTGATCCTCCCACCTGAGCCGCGGTCATCCATTTGGAGCTCAGGGTGAAGATGGGCGGGGAGGCGGAGGGGTAGTCTTCAGGGAGCTCGAAGTTGAGCACCAACGGAGGCAGGAAGCTGACGTCGTGCTCGCTCTCTTTGTGCCCTGCAACACACACAAACGCGTGTGCGCTCGCGTGTCCCGCAAACCAGCGTGCAGGGGTGAGGGGGGTGAGGGGTGGGTGAGGGGGGGTGAGGGGTGCCTTACCTTTGACGACAACCTTGAAGTGAGCAGCCAGCTGCAGGCACAGCTGGATCTCCCCCCCCTGAGCAGCCTCGGCCCGGTGGAACTCCTCCTCATCGTAGATACTTGTCAAAGCAAGCAGCTCGTCCTCCTGAGCTTCCTTGTTACTCGACATTTACGTTCCTGCGATTAAGGCAAAGAGGGGCAGAAGGAGTTTTAAAGAGTTGTTGTGAGACCAAAGGGGGTCTTTGTGGCGTTACACCGAGAGCTCAAAGTTGGTTTATCCGCGAATTAAAGAGGGGTTCGGTGGGCAGGTGGAGTCCCGGGGTCGAAGGTGGCGTGCTGACAAACACACCACCAGAATTCGGAGTTAAATAGTTATGAAATGGTTCTGTTCGGCTAAACAGCGCAACAACCGGAGAGACAGACTCCCGGGTAGACGTCTTTAAAGGGGTTTATAATGCAGCTTTATGGTGGCGATAACACTACGACTAGCGATATAACAGTCTTATAATGACTTCAATGATGAATGGCGTTACCTTGTTGGATCCCAAACATTAGTGACCCTTGGACTTTAACCGGTTCACGTCGAAGATGAGAGCGGATGTGGCAGCGCCCCCTGTCGGCCGGGGTCTGCACTGCAGGCCGGTTCTGGTACTCCTACTCACCCTCTGCTTGGTTCCTCCACTGAGGGTCGTGGGGGGACTGGACAGACTGGAGCCTGTCCCAGCTCACTGGGCGAAGGCGGGGTCCACCAATCACAGCTGACACATACAGACACACAAGCATTCACTGTCACACCTATGGGACATTTAGAAGGATCAATGAACATAATCCCTAAAACCAGTGGTTCATGTCTTTGGACTGTGGGAGGGAGCCAGAGTACCTGGAGAGGTGAGGCGACGGTGCGGACCACCACACCACCGTGGCACCCTCTTGGTACGACTGTTGATACTTTTAACACTGAAATACCAAGAAAACATCAAGAGCTTTATTACCTCCGCCAAGGAGCTTGTTGCCGGCGTCTGTCTGTCTGTCTGTCTGTCTGTCTGTCTGTCTGTCTGTCTGTTAGCAACATAACTCAAAAAGTTATGGACCAATTTTGATGAAATTTTCAGGATTTCTTGGAAATGTGAAAAGGAAGAACTGATTTCATTTTGGGGGTGATCCAGAAGAAATTCTGGATTCTGGATCACTTTGAAATTTTCATTAACATTGTGGTAAATGGGGCCAAAAATGTTTATTCACGTTAGTTGGGCTACATGTTCTCTTTTTAAGCCTCATGAGTAAATAACCTGTGTCCATGTGTCCTGTTGTTATAGTTTAGGTGTCTCAGAGCACACGCTAGTGCTGTCATTTAACAATGTCTTTAAAAATGAACTTAATTAATACTATTATTATTGTAATCTTTTACAGTGAATTATGTCTGACATGTAAAGCATATTTATCATACACAAATATAATTCTATTACCTTGTTACATCTGTACGTCTTGTTTGTATGACAAAATCAAATGTGTATTTTTGTACATGCACATTCTGCTGCTGCTGTCTCTATAGAAATTATATTTGATACCAAACGCATCATTTGTATGTTGTGTATCTCTTGATGTCCAACGCACACAAGAACAAAATATCATTGATCTTAATAAATGTCGCTCTTGTGTACAGACGCTCTGTAACTCTTCAGAGCGATGGGGAGGGAATGAAGAAAATGATCAAGTCTGTCACAAAGACAATTAAACAATAACGTATTTATTTGTGTTCAAATATTAAAATGTCAGAAGAGAGCTGGAGTGGAGGAAGTCAGTCGGTGAAGGAGGTGGAAGAACGTGAGCTGAAGCAGGAAAATGGAGGTGGACTTTATTTCTTCCAGAAAAAGAGAATCTTCCTCCAGAATCCTTTTTTCTTCTTCTTCTTCTCCTCAGCGTTGAGCTGTTGGAAAGAGAAATGAGTTTTAGTTCTCACATCCAAACATGTAGAGAGTGAAGGACTCAGAAAACAGGAGAGACAGAACAAACACATGTGCAGCTGCTTACCTGGAGCTGCTGGATCTGCTCCCTGAGCTGCTGAGTTTCCTGCCTTTGCTCCTCCTGTCTCTGGGTTTGCAGGTTCAGGACCTCCAGGAGTTTCTTCTGCAGCTCCAGCTGCTGTTCCTCCTGGTGTTGAGCTCTGGTGGCCCAGTGGGTACAGAGCACAGACAGCTGCCTGTTGAAACTCTCCACAGTCTCCTTCAGCAGCTGCCTTGTGCTCTCCTCTTTCTCCCTCAGCTTCTGCCTGTAGAGCTCTTCCCTCTCTAAGAGCTGCCTCTGGAAGTCTTCCTCCATGGTCAGCAGCCTGGTCCTCATCTCCTCTTCCATCTGCTGCTTTTCTGAGAGGAACTGCTGTTTCAGAGCCTCTGTTTTCTGGGAGAGCTCTTGGTTGAGCATCTCCTTGTATTTGGACTCTTGTCCTCTGAGGTGCTCTCCATCCTCCAGACCCTGGGGGCTGTCATCTGTCTCTACAGCTTTATCTTCCATGTGAGGACACATCTGGTCTCCACCCTGGATCTCAGCCTCTGTGTAGGTCATCAGCGTGTCTGTTTGACTCTCTGCTGCTGTCGTGATCTGTCTGTTCTTCTCTTGCTGCTTGACCTCTTCTTCTTTTTCAGCCAGCAGTTTCTTCAGGTGACTGACTTCATTCTGAAGATCAGTCACCTGAAGATCAGAACTGACTTCATCCTGAAGATCAGCCACCAAACTCTCGGCCTGTTTCTTCTCCTGTAACTTCTTCAATCTCAACCTGTTGATCATCTTGTACCTTCTCAAGTATGTCTCAAGGGTGTCTGATTGAAAAAAATACAATAATGAGGTTATGGTATTGGTTTTGGGGCCAATGTAGAGTTTTAGGCTTTGATGTGCATTTCAAAGCTTTTGTGTCAACAGTCCTTTCATGTTGAGGGAAAATTTTCAAATGATGACACACAAACACACATCCTTGTTTTTCTATCTTTGTGGGGACCTTCCATTGATAAATGACCCTCCTTCTCTAACCCTCAGTGGGGGGCCGTAATGCCCCATTTCAGCTGGTTGACAACCACCAATTAACTAAAGGGAAGAAGAGGAAAACGTTAAACAAGGGTTAAAAAGTCCACGAATTACAAAAACTAAAAAAAAAAAAGATCCTGGGACTATTTTGATCGAAATGCTTCTAAAAAGGCCAAACTGGATGAGAATAATTAGTCTATAGTAGCCTAAGTATCTGTTAGGCTTTTATTCACGTTAGTTGGGCTACATGTTCTCTTTTTAAGCCTCATGAGTAAATAACCTGTGTCCATGTGTCCTGTTGTTATAGTTTAGGTGTCTCAGAGCACACGCTAGTGCTGTCATTTAACAATGTCTTTAAAAATGAACTTAATTATTACCTCCGCAAAGGAGCTTATGTTTTTGCTGTCTGTCTGTCTGTCTGTCTGTCTGTCTGTCTGTCTGTCTGTCTGTCTGTCTTTTAGCAACATAACTCAAAAAGTTATGGACCAATTTTGATGAAATTTTCAGGATTTGTTGGAAATCTGAAAAGGAAGAACTGATTTCATTTTGGGGGTGATCTACAAGAAATCCTGGATTCTGGATCACTTTGAAATGTTCGTTAACATTGTGGTAAATGGGGCCAAAAATGTTGTTTCTCAATATCTCAGTTAATTATTGACCAAACCCCATGAGATTTCACTGAAGGATGGATAATGGGATCCTCTATCATATTCCAAAGGCTGATCTGGATCTGATCCAGAAGACTGTTTTTATTGCAATTTATATAAACTTGGTGGAGGTCTGCGCTCTCCGAGTGTTTCTAGTTGATAATGCAGCAGACATTTCTACTCTTTTTATGTCAAGATTTATGTTTACTCTTTGTTGATGGGGAGACAAGAACAGCTCCCAGGGTTATGAGAGCAGCCATTAAAACTATTTGTAACAAAAAAAAAGAAAAGAAAAGAACAAATGAGGCTACCAGAGAACGATCATCAGCTCACTGCTTTTGAACAGAGAAAAACAATGAAATCCTGCTTGGTGTTGACTTGTAGTATCTAATTCCTACACAGTAAACGCAACAATAAACAAGTCTAATTTTGTCATGAACAATTGGGAGCCATTAATGTTCATTTACAAGTGCCACTGTATATGTGGTATTTAAACATAGCTCATCCATTTACATTAGCAGACCTCCTGGTGTGTCTTTACTAGTTATGTTCCACACGGTCACTGTTGACACTTGAAATCTGACATTCGCAGCATAACTGTGCTCAGAGATGCTGAACAAAACAATCTTGGAAGATAAAGAAATAAGAAGAATCTGATCTCACGTTCAATGGTGCTAATATAACTTAGGTCACAAAAGAGTCCTCAGTTATGATTTCTGGTCCCCGCTGTCACGTTTGTCGTTATTCAATAAGGAAATAAAGGTTGTGGATGGGAAAAAAGTCAATGAATCAGTGAAGAATGTTGAAGTCTTTATTTGTATGTGGAATCCAAACAAGTGTAAAAGAAGCCAATAAAATATGTTGGAAGAGATCAGGGAGCAATCAAATTACATAATGGAGCCTAATATATTGGGACTATATAAAATACAGTTTTAAAAGTTTAACAAGCAAAAAAATATTATTATGATAGAACAGACACAATTAAGATTAAGGAAAAAACAAAGAAGAAGCTTTGGGTATCATGTGAAGCAAATACATTTGAAATTGGGCTCAAATATCAGTGTTTGTTGGTTTTCTGTTAGTTTGTGTGTTTGGACCGTCCTTTTACTCTGTTAGTTACTTCCTGTCTGCTCCCTCTCACCTATCTCACCAGGGTTTATTTTGCCCCCCCTTCCCTGGGGAGTGAACCCCCCTTGCTCTTCCTTTATATGCCAGAGGCGAGCATCCTTTGACCTCTGGGGTCATCACACTTCAGTTTGGTCCGCAGTCATGTTGCTGGTGTCAGACACGCTGGTGTCGGCCGTAGCGAGCCCTGTGGAGCAGGAAGGTAAAACACAAGGAGACCCTGCGATCTCAGGACGTGTCCGCTGAGGGTGGAGGCCAAAACACACACCTTAACACAGTATAAAAGAGGGGACCAGAAGAGGATGTGTTCAGGATCAGGGCCCTTTGTGGAAGGCCTGTTAAGAGGGGCCTGTGGTTAATTATTAGTGATGCTTAATTCATTAAACTGCCCTCAAATCCTGAAAATGGAACCAAAACCTGAATGAGCACGCATCAGTCTGTGATGAGGTGAGACTTGAAAGACCTCAAAACGTCCCTCAGAACTGGCTCACCTTTTCTGGGCAGAGGTTCAAGCGGCGGACGGTTGCGGTGTCCGTGAAGGTCCTGGGTGGAGGTCAGGTGGTGCTGCTGGCGGTTGTTGTGTTTACGGGCATAGTGACAGTTCGGCCAGTCGCTCGGCTGCCACGGGGAAAGGGCGGCAGGGGGCTGAGGGGTGGCGGGTGAGGGGGGGGTGGGGAGGCTGAACAGGAGGGGGGGGGGTCGTTTTAAAGGGTTATCCCCTGTCAGCAACTCTAGCCAAAGGGATCGCACCACGTTGTCGTCTCTTTTCAAGCTCAGGCTTAAACGTGCGACCTTTGTTTCTTTAGTGTCTCATTGTTCGTTGTGGTCGTTGTTTGTGTTTTCATCTAAATCAGAGACGTTGCAGCAGTCGCGTTGTGTTTTTGAGTGTGAAGACATGGTTTCAGGGGGGGAGGACCGCCTTGTAACATGTTGTGTATCACGACAGTGAAATAGTAGTTTAACAAAAAAAAACCTGACAAAGCAAAAATGAAAACATGAATGTATTTAAGCATTTAACAGGTAATTCATTTTATGGTTTAGACTCAAAGCTGATTACAGACGAATGGCACTTTTCATCCTCCATATTTCATTAGGTGATGATCCAAGTATCAAAGAGGGTTAAACAGTGAAACAGCAGCTGTAGAGGACAACAGTCGTCAGAGAACGATTGCTCATGTTGATTTATGTCACGTGGTAGGTTACCTAACACTGAGCAGATTAACTGCTGGTGGCTCAAAGCTGTTTCCTCATCTGTTTGTTCTTGTCTTTATGGATCTGGAGTGTTTAAACAGTCCGTGTCCAGGGCGTGAGGGGTCCCGTATGACCCCGTGGAGCTCTTTCTTCCGTGCTCCTGCAGCTGGAGAGCCGAGCGGGAGGCGGGAGGTCAGGGTTCTGTCTGTGCAGGGACAGAAGGTCACCAGGAGATCCCCTGAGACGCTGTTGTTCCTGGGAACCCTCGGGAAGAGAGGCTTCTTGTGGGCCTCCTTCACCAGCTCCACGGTGTGCAGCGAGGTCATCTCTGATGTTCATCAGACATCCCAGTCCCTCTCAGAAAGACCCCGCTCATATGAAGCGGCCGGACGTTGGATTCCTCTCCCCCGGAGTCACCGAGCTCCCTGGTCTTCGTGTGTTCAGGAGCAGGTGATTGTCGAGGCGCCACGCTGTCAGCCGCTCCACCTCGTCCCCGGAGGTGGACTCATCCTCACCAGAGCCCCACCACTGTGGCGTCATCAGGCCGCGGTGCTGCTGTGGTGACCTGGGGCGGGGGGGGCGCAGTCATGGGAGCAGAGGGGGGTCAGCCCAGCCCTGTTGTGAGCCAGTGCTGAGGCTGATGGCTCTGGAGAGGTGTGTGTGTGTGTGTGGGGGGGTACTCTAACCCTGTGTGTGCACTCTGTGGGGGCGTCCTTAATTAGGAGGCAGGTAGAGAGTGAAACAGGCAGAGGAGGAGGGAGGTCAGAGAACGACCAGAGGGGGAGAAAAGAGACCTGCCTTTCTGGTCGGATCAGGGTGGATTTGCTTTATTAATTATTAATTATTATTAATTGTTTGCTGGCTTGTGACCAGCAGAGGGAGCCTCATCTGTATATTTATAAATTTCTACTTTCTACTTCCATCTGTGGCTGACAGGTACTCATGGCTGAGGTCCTGCAATTCATCTGCACCACAGGAGACAAAACGATAATAAAGAAATGAATTTTCTTTAAAAATCAAACCTCAGGTATGGCGCACCTCAGTCTTCACCTGCAGTTCTTTTAAACCTCCATCCTCTCTCTGCTCCTTTTCATTCAAATCTCACTCTTCCTGTAAACATGTGTGCTGTTTCTTTTAAGTAATAACATCAATTATGATAAGTGATAGCCCATTTACTGCAGATCTTCATCCACCAGCCCAGCCGTCTTCTTCATCGCCGTTGGACCCACGCTCTGCTGGACCCCTGCGCTGACCTCCTGCCTCAGCTCTGGGACTTCGATGAGGCGCAGAGGCAGAAGGCGGCTGCCTCTGCTTTAAAGAGAGCCAGCACATCTTCTGTAAGGCCAAGCAACGTTCAGGGCCTTCACTCAGATTTCCTGATGTGGTTCTTCTCCCTCACCTTCCCCTCCTCCCTGGAAGACACTGCTTGTGCCTGGTAGTGTTGGGTTTGTACACCAGCTGGTGAGATTTGTGCTTCTCTGGTCACATCTCTGCTGAAGCTTGTGTCAGCTTCCCGTACCGCAGTCGGTTTTAATAAATTTAATGATCACCAACGACCGTTATTTCATCCTGGCTGGTGTTGATGGTACTGTGCACTAGGCCAAAGGAACTGGATAAATCAAGCAACCAGTCTTTATAACACCCATACAGGCAGTGTCTGAGGGGTCATGACTGAGGTGATGTGGATTGTGGATGTGTGTCTTCATTCTGATTGGACTGTGATCCCCACACATACGTGACTACTGTCCGTACCACCAGGTACAATCCAGTCAACTTCAGAAGTTGGATTCTCACCAGTGTGGGTGTGATCCATTAGTCTGGGAGACAGTGAGGGCCTCACGCAGTGAGAGCGCCCCCTGTAGGTCAGTACATATACTTACATGTTTATTCTGGCAATGCTACTACTATTAGGAGTATACTCCAGGGATTTATAAGCATACATTTAAAAAAAACTATTCTGAATGCTTAATTTTAATAATTAGAAAATAGATTTTCTTGGAATGTCCTGATTTTCCATCTTCACCAGCTGATTACAGGACAAACAAAGAAAATTTTTTAGGACAACAAAATTACCGAATTAATGACTTCTGCATCAACTTTACTGCACACATCTTTTATGTCAAGATTTATTTTTGCGTTTCGTTAATGTGGAAACAAGAACAGCTCCCAGGTTTATTGGGACCAGCAGTCATTTGTAAAAAAGAAAAAACAAAAGTAAAACAAACGAGGCTACCAGAGAACGATCATCAGCTCACTGCTTTTGAACAGAGAAAAACAATGAAATCCTGCTTGGTGTTGACTTGTAGTATCTAATTCCTACACAGTAAACGCAACAATAAACAAGTCTAATTTTGTCATGAACAATTGGGAGCCATTAATGTTCATTTACAAGTGCCACTGTATATGTGGTATTTAAACATAGCTCATCCATTTACATTAGCAGACCTCCTGGTGTGTCTTTACTAGTTATGTTCCACACGGTCACTGTTGACACTTGAAATCTGACATTCGCAGCATAACTGTGCTCAGAGATGCTGAACAAAACAATCTTGGAAGATAAAGAAATAAGAAGAATCTGATCTCACGTTCATAACTTAGGTCACAAAAGAGTCCGTTGGTTGCTAATATAACGCAGAGGACACAGCGAAGAGCCTGATGAGGAGCACACGAGCGCTGCTGCTGTCTGTGTGATAGAGATACAGTGCCATCAATATTCATCTGAGAAGAACAATAAAACTGCCCCTGAAAGGCAGGAGGACAAGATTGTAACCAGGGTGCTGCTGCAGCATCATTTAGTCAATGTCCATTTCAGGGAGTTTGGTCTCCGCTGTGTCCTGTTCCATTCCTGCAGACGTGCTTTTGTCAGGGTTGGACGACTGGTTCTCCGTCCCCTCGTGCCCGTTGACGGGGCCGTTCTCCGTCTTCTCTTCCTTAGGAAGCTCCACCTTGGGTTTGGGTTTGGAAACCACGGGATTGCAGGCGGAGTAAAGCTCCTGAGCAGAGGGAAAGCAAACGCGCATTAGAGGAGGGGGATAACATGTAGACACACGTGTCTGATCTTGATCTTTACTGGTTGATTTTTAAAGATGGCGTGTCTCCTCACCTTAGCCTTGGCCTGGATCTCCTGAACTTTGACCACTGGGTCCAGGGTGAGGTCCTGACTATTCTGTTGGTTCATCTTGTTGTTCATCCAGGCCATGGCATCATTCACCTGCTTCTCCACCCGTGTAACATCAAGCTCATCCAGGTGATCATACTGCTCATCCTGGTTGGGGAAATAGAAATAGTTTTACTATTTTGATACAAAACAATACTAAAGTTAAAAAAGTACCTTTGTTACCTTCGCCTTGTAGGCTTCTATGAACTTCATGTACACCTGAATTTGTCTGCCGAGCTCTTCAAAAGCCTTTGGCCTGATCTCAGCTTCCATGTATCGGTCCAAAATAGGTTGGCCCATTTTCTGGAAAGCAAAATGGTATCAGGTTGGGTTGGTAAACCAATCAGCTGTGAGTGACAGTTCCTAAGTGCCATGGTAACCTACATATACTTATTTGATTTGCAAACATTCACACATACCTTCAATTCAGCCAGTTTATCAATATAAACTTGTTTCTGTTGGTCCTCTCCTTCCTCATACAGCCAGGTCTCCGTGTCCTCCAGTTTTAGAGAGAACGTGTCCCGGTCCTGGAGGGTGAACCACAGAGATAATGTGTGCCACCCTGTGTCACATGACCATCTACGTACTATGTAAGCCTCGAGGGAGAGTCATACTCACAGCTTCATTCACAAACTTCTCCAGGATACCATGCAGTTTATCCCTCATGTCGTAGACATACTCCTCTACATTGTTCTTTGCATCATTCCTTTCTTTCTCCAGTTTATCCTGCATGATCATTTTGCCCTGGAAAATTCAGGAAAAAAAACCAAGATCACGACAAGAAGACAGTTTGAGAGTAAAATAAAAAGCCTTCCCAACATTTTAGCTGTAGCACTTCTTGGTCAAGGAGTGAGCGCGTGCTAGACATTCCAAGTGTTTTTAGAGCATTACCTCATTCTCCACAAACATATTTAGGACATCAGTGGGCAGTTGCCAGTGCAAATTGTTCTGTACAGGCAGCTCCACAGTCTTCGTTTTCACTTTGGGCTTCTTCGCCTGAGGAGGCTGGTCGTTCTTCTTCTCCTGCTTGCCGTCCCCGCTCTTCTCCTGTTTGCCATTTTCTGTCTTCTCTTGCTTGCCATCCTCTGACGTCTGAAATGAAGAGGTAAACCAAACCTAAACTGAAAAACGGGATACCATCGCCCCATCATTGGATTTACGAGTCAGTTAAACCCCGGCTGGCTCCAGTGAGGCGTTAACCTGCTTGTGCCGCTTAGACTCAAAACTGGAGTGCTTCAACAGCTTTCTGATCAGAAAATACTTATATCAACATTGGCGTTATCAGGATATCAATGGTGGCATTTACCTCCATCTCCTCAGTCTCTGACTTCTTCTCTTCTTTATCTCCAGTCTGATTTTTCTGATCCTCTTGGTCCACTTGCATTTTGTTCTAACATATTTACAAAAGTAAAGTACATGGTGCATAAAATATATCAAACTAGTGGGATATTTTGCCCATAAAGGCATTTCCCATCAAAACTACTGTGAAGAGTGGTTCATGCAAAAGTGTGTATTTGTGTATAACAGACTATTTGACATTTGCTTTATATGCTTTTTTTTTTTTTTTTTATAAATTGGAGCCTCTTAAAATCAAGTAAAAAATGCAGAGTTCAAGTTACAACAGGAACTGTTCCACTTAGGTGTGGTCTGACTCAGTGTCTCAAACAAAGTAAACACAGGACTACAGTCAACTGGGCTTTACGCTCCCTTCTGTTTCTCTCACACATACACACGTCATTCTTCCCCTCCACCCGCTGAAAACATACACACACCTCCTCCTCCTTCGCCGTTTGGTCCGTCTCCATTGGCTCCTCTCCTTCAGCTGTCTTCACAGTCTCTACTGAGGAGGCGCTTGATACGCTGAAAACGCCATGAACGTTGACTCGGACTTTCACTTTGACCTTTGCGCACTCTCCAGACTCCTGGGGAACTACATTCTGGATCAGGAACTGGCCTGGAGGTACACATGTTGAAATCAATGAGACAAGTATAGGAAAAAAGACCCAACAATTCATATATTTTATAAGGCTGCCAACATGCTTAAATCTGTATTCAAATGTATTAAGACGCTGCCAAAAAAATACGTTGTTGAATTTGCGGTACCTATAGAACTGTTGGGGTAGGGCAGCTCCTTCTGGTTGTTGTAATAAGCTTCAAGTGTAAATGGTTCTTTCCGGTAGAAGGTCAAAATTTTAGAGAAGGGTGCTGCGTGGTTCTTTGGGAAGACCTCACAATCACTGCAAGTAAACAAGACCAAATGTTAGAGGAGCAGGATTATGGTAAAGAGAGCTGTGTATGCTATTCAAATATTTAGGGATTCCATACTTTAGTCCCTCCTCTGCAGCCGAATTCCATTTCAGAGAGATGGAATAGGGAACGACATCTGTAATGGAGAACTCTCTGACTTTGAATGCTGGTGACAAGATAGCACACTGGGAAGAGAGAATAAAATGTCTTTAAAAGGAAGGAATTCAACAGTTTAATTTCTACAGATCTAAAGATGGTGATAAACACTGTAAGCTTTAATGAAACCAATAATTCTTTACAAATCATAGATACAAAGCCATGAGCCAAGATCAACAACTATTGCATATGAATGACAGGTGAGCATACCTGCAGTGCGCAGCCTCTAGCCACGGCCTCATCTGCATTTAGAGTGGTGCTCAGTTCTTTGCCAAAGAACTTGGCAATTCTCTCTTTAATGGCCGGGATCCTGGAGGCACCGCCAACTATCTCAACTGCATAGATGTCTTCCTTCTTCAACTCTGAACAAAGAAAACAGGAGAGGATGACACCGGTCCAGTCCCAGGTTCGCTTTCGGTGTGAGACGTGAAGGTGAGAGGGCGGGGAGCTTTTAGTAAAGACCATGTGACTGAGCATGGGTGATGATGGAGCGTGTGCTGGTGAGGGATGTCCGGCTGCGACTGGAGCCAGATTTACTCACTAGTTTGCTCCATGATGCTGCATAGGGGACCCTCTACTTTGGCCAGCAGCCCTGCACACATCTCCTCAAACTGGCCTCTGGAGACACAGGTTCAGAGATTATTTATAGACACACACACACACACTCAGTTACACTATGAGTCAGGCAGGTGGATGCTGGGTAATATTTTCTATTTATATCAACAGTTTATTTAAAGGTGAACTTCACTTTAACATAACATACCCCGCTCTACAGGCTTTTTTGTTTAACTGTTTCACAAGAACTCAAACAGCTTTTAATGAAATTTTCAGGAAATGTTGATAATGGGCCAACAAAGAGATGATTACATTCTGGTTATGTTTCTGATTCCGGGGGGACTTTGACCTTCCAAAGATCGAAGCCAAGGGGCATGGATCATAAAGAAACCTATGTTATGTAACCCTGTATCACTACCGCCTACAAGAACCTACTACAGGTGTACGGCACAGTATGTGGGGAAATGACCTGCTTGGGAGTCTATGTTCTCTGACTGCTTTTCTAGTTTAGAATAGTGAATATATTTTCAACTCACCTGTTGAGTTTGCTGGAAACGTCGATGTCGTTCATGAAACATTCAATGCCGAGGGGCAGGTCAGAGGAGTTGGCGCTCATCAGCTTCTTTAACTTCTCACACTCCTGATAGAGTCGCACCAGGGCTCGAGGCTTGGACCTGACGTCCAGCTTGTACTTCTTACCAAACTCCTCACAGAAGTGCTTAACCAGGATGTCGTCAAAGTCCTTGCCGCCCAGCTCTGGGTCAAAGGCAGTGGCCAGGATCTAACAGTGGTGGAACATTCACATTAGGACTACATTAAATATATTACGTTTGTTAATATTTATGAATAAATAATAATGAATAAATAGTCAAATGGTGTATTATTCACATTCATACACTCATCTGTCTGCTGTTCTAATCTTGGCAGAACATGTGGGCATTTTTGTCACAGGGACAAAGATTTCTTTTCACAAGCGTTACCAAAGGTAGCGCTCATAAAGTAGCAAGTGGAAAGGATAAAACACCAACCCCCCTTCCCTTCAGTCACCGCTATGGAGACCAGGCAGTTCAAGCAACGTGGGAGTAATGATGATTTAGTCTCTCAGCCAATGGTTAAGCTAACTCTGGGAGTGCATGAGATGAAGCAATGGACTGAACCTGACCTCTACGTCGTTACTGTGCAGCGATACTACCCGTCAGCAGAACTAAAGTTGGGCTATATTTTTAGGTAGTTCTCTGTTGCTCATTTCAAGTACTCTTCTTTTTACTTTATGAAATATTAAGATGATTATTGACCTCTCCCCTGGAAACAAGGGTCTAATTAGACAGGTAAATAAGGCTGTATCATCACAATCTTTTCTCCTGCCCCACCTTCCTTCCCTGCTTTTCAAAAAGCCACAAATTATTCATTGCTCACCTTGAGCTTTCCCTTATTGAAGGCACAAACTGACACCTGGTAACCCGAGTGGCCCACATCCACAAACACCACAATTCGAGGCTTCTCTTCTGGAGCTGGCAGGTCCTGCTTGTAGATGCCGTATGCCAAAGTGACTGCAACAGACAGGTTTAAGAGCTTCACGTTTCAAGATCTGCTCCTTACAATTTAGCAAGAGTTAAGATTTTAAATAAATGATGCAAGGTGTCATTTTACAGTATTTCCAATGTCAAAACGCTCCCTTGATTGGGATAGCAAACTAAAGTCACTGCATCAATGACATCACGCATTCTAGTACCTGCAGTGGTGTCATTCATTAACCGTAGACAATTGAGGCCAGCAATCTGAGCAGCATCCATGACAGACCTTCTCTCCGCATCTGAGAAAAAGCTTGGAACCTACGAGAGGACACAGAGCATTACTAACACAAAACCTAAGAGCTGAACATGTGCGGCTGATGGTGGGAAAGGAAGCACCCACCCACGTTTTATCGTTACACCCTGGAAGACACAGGTGAGGTGATCAAATTATCCAAAAATAAAGGCCTGCATGACAAGATGACATGACTATGCTAGCTGCGCTCGTTGTCAAAACAAAACGCTCGTGGATAAGTTTACGAGATAAATTTAGACTCAGGCCACAGCAATAATAAACAGATTATCCATCTCTGGAGATGATGCAAACCGCCAATTTAGGACCAGAGAGAGAGCTGTAACGTTACATAAGAGAGGCTGTTGGGGGAATTCAAACACTGAGCGCAGCAAGAAACACACACATCCCACTCTTCACCAACAAGGTGCAAAGGGAAGAAATAAGGCTGTCGGTGAAGACATCTGGTCAAGTGCTGTAAGCTCTAAATGTCACACGAACACTCGGCACCACATTTGTCCTCTCAGACACTTTTTCCCGCAGGTTTTTGACACTGATGACTTCAACATGCTACCGCTCAACCGAGTGGGAGGCCAAAGTAACATTTTAAGAGGAGAGAACAGAAGATGAAGTCACGGGTTCTGTCAGTGCCGCGTCACTAAATGAACATCTCAGATTGTTTGGTAACATATTGCAGACATCAGGTCAGCGAGCTTTGCAGAGATACACACCGAGATGACGCAGTCTGCAACTGGCTTCTTCAGTGCGCTTTCAGCAGTCTCCTTTAGTTTGGTCAGCAACATCCCAGTCACCTGCTCGACACTGAATACCCTCTCCTCTTCCATATACATCACCTGGGGATGGAAAAAAAAAAACATTTCAGTAATTGTGAGTGAGCCCTTTTGCCAATGGTTCTTTCACTGTCTCCATACAATTAGTCATGAAAAAAGCTATTTTTACCTTGATACCAGTGGCCCCAGAGGGCATCTGTGCGAGGTTGTAAACCACGTTAGACTTGGCTGACTGGACATAAGGGTCTGCAAAAGCCCTGCCATGGAATCTCTTGAAGCCCTGAACGGTGTTCTGACAGTTGGTCACCACCTGGACAACAGAGAAGGCAAAAGGGAAGATTCTTCATTTTAAGCAGATTTACATTAGCGTTGACTTTTAATTGGAAGGTCAAGTGTGCGACTGGCCAATTTATTTTACCTGACTTTTTGCAGCTGCTCCTATCGATCGATTTCGTTGACCAAAAGACACAAACGACCTAAAAGAAAACAAAGTAGAAGATAAAGCTGACCCCTGGCAAAAGGCTCTTCAATGTTACATGCTCCTACCAACAAAATAAAACATCAAGTCTAATAAATCCAGCCATGTGAAAGACGGATACAATGATTCCTGATGGTCTGGTGGGATGGAGTTTGCCCTTTTTCATAACAGCGATCTGTGCTGGGGGGTCGTGGTAGTCAGATTCAGATGTCAGAATCACAGTTGCCATCAACAACCACCTGTTTAGCAACATTAAGGTACAGCCTAATAATAATAATAATAATAATAATAATATACCATAGTCTTGGATTTTGAGATTAGGATTATGATTCATTTTTAACAGAAACACTACAACATTTGTGATTTGTGTGATGGGCTGTCTCTTTTTGTCTGCCTGGCTCATTTTGCACACAGCTCAGTTCAAGATAACGTCAGCCTTACAGCATAAACAGCAAGATAGGAAACAGAGAGGAAGCTGCCGCTCCAGAAGTGTTCTGACAGCAGATAAAGCCTTTAGATGACTTAAAGGTTTTGAATGGACGCGAGAGGGAGGGAACCACCCATTACACCACCACATAAACTCCACCACCACATGACGCGGGAGCTAGGACATTTCTCAACGCTGAGACGTAAACAGCAACTTGAAGACGCCTTTTCGGAGTCTTTAAGTAAATAAATACATTTTTAAAAAAAGAGCAGGGATCGCTAGAATATTCTAGCAAGCGATTGACTGTCGGCGTCATCGTCAGGGCGAATGGTGTAGCACACGGGACGTGCCGGCGGGGCGGTGCTCGTTCGTCCACCGGAGCGCAGAGACACCGCCCGCCCCGCCCCCCCCGCCGGGCCGCGCGGGCACGCTCTCAAACGCCACAGCGCAGTCCTCAGCGTTAATAATGGCGATAAAACAAAAATATGTAAACTTGCACACAGACGGCGAGGCGAGTTCAACCAGCGATTCGCGTGAACGAGCCCACGTTATCCCCGCCAACCAACCCCGCCAGTCCGACCCAGGCCGCCCCGGCGGAGCCTCACAGAGGCACGAAGTGGAGCCGGGCTAACGCGCTAGTGCGGGAGCTACAACTCGTTCACGTGTGTTCGGGCGACGCGGACGCCTCGAACAAAGAGGCCCGGGCCCCCCCCTGACGCCCGGCCCGGGGGGGGCACCGGGGCCCGGCGGGGCCCGGCGGGGCTACTCACGGCGTGCAGCGGTCGCTGTACTCGTTGGCGACCGTCTCGATGCCCCCTCCCCGGGCCACCGCCACATAGCAGCTCTGGAAGCCCAGGTCGAACCCGACCACCGACATCTTCTGGCTTCGTGCTCGTGGTTGTGGATGGTTCTGCTCCTCTTGTCTTGGCGGCGCCTCCTCGGTGAGCGCGGAGCGGCGGGCGGGTGGAGCGTCGCAGACGGAAGGGGGGAGGCGGCGGGCTGCGGGCGGTGCGCCGGGGCTAAGGGGAGTCGGAGCTGGGCATAATCCAGAGCCGGCGCTGCGCCGCTATCGCGAGACCTGCCGTGTTCTCGAGAGATCTGGAGCCTGCCAGCAGCCCGTTCCAGACCTCTGTGGAAGTTTCCTGACTCCTCGGCTGACATCATCAGTGACATGTCTGTCCGTCCGTCCGTCCGTCCACCCGCCTTCTACCGCTCCGTCCTCCACATGCTGAACCCCCCCTGTGTCCCAGTTCACATCGGGGGTCCACCCTTGGACCGGGCGCCCACTGGACACACAGAGACAAGCGACCATTCGCGCACGCATTCACGCCTGAGGACATTTTAGAGTCTCCATTAACCTAATCCCTGGTTGTGCATGTCTCTGGACGGAGGGAGGAGCCCAGAGAGACCCACACAGGCTCAGGGAGAACATGTAGACTCCACACAGAAAGTCCCCGTTCTCCATCCCAACTGGGATTTGAACCAGGCCTTCTTACTGTGAAGCAACAGTGCTGACCACCACACCACCGTGCCGCCCCTTCATTGACATAAACCCAGAAACAAAATGTGGGTTGTGTTGTAGGCTGTGGTCGGGGAGATCTCACTGAATCAAGGCACTTGCAGAGAGTTCTGAGATGTCTTCCTTTAAAGTGGGAATCTACTAACTAACTGGAGGCCTGTGAGTTAACCAATACCACAGTGGGCCCCCCCCAGTCAGACTGCTGGGCAACAGCAGTCAAAGCTTAGAGTGATGTACTCTCGAGGGCCCAGATGTCCTCCACCAGATCAGAGCAGAGCGGTCCTCTGGGATCTTGGCTGCTCTGGGTGACATCAGTCACCAGAGGCAGCGCCGCAGATAAACAGGCAGGTTGCACTGCGCAGGTACCGATGCGGGACACTGCTACCCACACTTTGGACCGCCTCAGTGGCGCGTTCTCCAGAACAACGGCCACATCGATGACGTTCCCACCTCGGCCTGGTGTCTGGGTTACGTGGTAGAAGGGGGTAACGCCACCTCGGCGCAGGGAAGCCCTGGGCAGGTCCGTGAGGAGGGGTTCCGATGAAGGCCAGACTGTGAGGCCGGTTGAAGCCAGAGCTTCGGACCTCGGAGGGGAGATGTCTGAAGGTCACATTTGAGGCGTGTCCTGACTTGTTCTGAACAGCTGTTGAGGCCAGTAGGGGGTGGATTGGGACCTCAACCTGTAGGGGCTTCCTCACAGATTGAATGTCTGAACGCGTCACTGAGCAGTCATAAATTGAGGAGTAGTGGCGGGACAGGAATAGACTATGATGCGTGAAACCTGTGGATGAAGTTACACACATGCTGAATCATGTCCGACTTCGACTGCACCCTTTACCAATAGTGTGCATTTTTAAAAGCCAAACTAAGCTAAAACACCCGGTGTTGTTACCCAAAAGCAGCGACCACTGGGGAGCGCGTGTCGTGCAGACTGGGCGCAGCTTTGGCATAAATGAAATAAACGGGCCCGGAGGGATCTGTAATGACGGAAGCATCAACTGAAGCGACGAGGCGCCGGGAGCCATATGTTGAAATCCAACGCTTCTTTGCACGCAGAGGTGTTAATGTGGGTGTTTGAGCCAATTTGTGGTTCTTCTTTTCTGCGTAGTCACGATGTTCATATTCACATTTCACAGCAGGGGGCACAGTTAGGCCTCCGTGCGACACAAAAGGGAGTCTGTCACACAAGTGAGTTCCAGTGAGGAGGGAAGACACACACACACACACACACACACACACACACACTCTACCATGGATACAGGCATTCACTGTTTGGTTGTGTTTTGTTTTTTAGTCTCTTTTTTTGTGTTTATGAGCTATTTCACAAGGGTTTTTTTGTCAAGTACATCCAGATTTGTCCTCAAGTCATCCTTCACCTTCAGTTTATTTGCTTGGAAAGAGACATTTCTCCTCAGTACCACGGTCTTTTCAAAGGCACTATAATAGGTTTTAAATACCTCTTTTTTTATTTGTGTTTACCTAAGGTATGCATGTTAAATTCATTCATGCTGGAGGTCAGCATGAATCCGACAGTGTCTCATCAGGGTGAAATTTCCTCTTTTACAGAGAGAACCTGTCACTTTGTGTTTTAATGGTCACATTCTCACACAGGAAAGAAAATCGCTTCATGAATAGTTTGTGGATATTAAATGACCTGGTATGTGTCTTTGCTGGGTGTAACATTGGGATGAATGTGAATGCATCATCCTGACTATAATTAACTATTTAGCCTCTTTGACCCGTGGATCCATCCCCTAATGCTTTTTTTGGTTTTCAAATGAATATGCATTGGTGTGAAACATTAAGGAAATGATAGTACTATGCTGTGAGGTTTATTATCATTTATTGCATTGAATTTATTGCGGGTTGAATTTATTTGAGAGCTAATGGCAATAACTGAAATGAGAAAGGATCCACAGAATAAAATGAAGCCCATTGGCAAAGTACTGCCTGTAAAATTTGGGTGGTCTATTTGTGGATTTCCTCAAACCTCAAGCATTTATAGATTAATACTTTAGATATGTGGAATAGATTTGGAAACAACAAAAACCTTGTAAGTTATATTTTAATAATAGTTCACTGACACATGAAATTCATGACTTGAAATCACATGACATGCTCTCTCAACAAACGAACCAAACTGTTCAAACATGCTTCAACCTATCTAAGAATAATAAGAATAAGAAATCTTTTATTCATTCCACCATGGGCAAATTTACACCATACAGCAGCAGAGCAACGAATAAGATCAGTAAAAGAGTAAACAGTAAACAATGTAATGCATCTGTGTATCTATGTTATTAAGTAATTCTGATTAACTCATTTGTGACTTAACGTCAATAAACTTAGCCTTGTTGTTAATTATGAGTGACAGTGTTGATCAGTGAACACTCAGAGTTGATCTGGGTCCGAGGCGCTGAACCTCTGTCGCCGCTAGATGGCGATGGAGGCCCAGACCTCCCCGGATATGCGGTTTTAGACCGTTACCAACGAAGAAGAAAAAGTAAACTGCAACATGGCGACTCCCATGCACAGAATAATAGCCCGACGACAAGCGTGAGTATGGGCCATAGGACCGAGATTACAGCGCTGCTTTCAGCCGATGGGAGGAGCGGCTTGTACGTCGAGACCGCACCGGGCTGATGAAGCAGCAGAGCGGCTGTTGGGGACGGGGACAGCGCTGTTTGAGCGGCGGTCCGCTGGCGTGTGTCGGTACAATGACGGTGTGATCCCGACGAAGACTCAGCCCCGATCCTGTCGGATCCTGTCTACTCCACTCCTCTGGGCTCCTCTCTCCTCCTCTCTCATCCCCTCCTCTCCTCTCTCCTCCTCTCCCCTCCTCTCCTCTCTACTCCTTTCCTTTCCTCTCTACTCCTTTCCCTTTCCTCTCTCCTCCTCTAGATTCTTCTCCTCCCCTCTCTCGTCCCCCCTCTCCTCTCTCCTTTTTCCTCTCTACTCCTTTCCTCTCCTCCTCTTTCCCCTCTCTTCTCCCCTCCTCTCTACTCCCCTCCTCTCTCCTCCTTTCCTCTCCTCTCCTCCTCTCCTCTCTACTCCTTTCCTTTCCTCTCTACTCCTTTCCTCTCCTCCTCTCTTCTCCTCTCGCCTCCTATCTTCTCCTCTCTGCTCCCCTCCTCTCCTCTCTACTCCTTTCATCTCCTCCTTGCTTCTCCTCTCTACTCCTCTCTGCTCCTCCCCTCCCCCCTGCGCCTCCTCTCAGTGCTTCAAAGGGCCCCAAAGGGCCCACAAAAGCCTCAGGCTGACACCGTGGTTCCAGATGTGGGAGCTGGTGTGGAGCGGACTGTGTTTTGGTCCATCTTGGGGTCACTAAGTGGTGAAAGTGCATCTGTCTGTTTTCTGAAGCAGGATAAAACCGTGATTGCTCTTCTTCTGGTTTAGATATAACATGACCCCCCTCCCGGAGGTCTTTCTGTCCAGTTGTGAACGACAACCCTCAGGTTCTATGTCGATGGAGCCGACTGTGTGCCCCCCAGTCTGATGTGTGGTTGTGTGCAGGGAGGCGAACAAGCAGCATGTCCGCTGTCAGAAGTGTTTGGAGCTCGGCCACTGGACCTACGAGTGCACCGGCAAGAGGAAGTACCTCCACAGGCCCACCAGAACCACCGAGATGAAGAAGAAACTGAAGGAGAACGAGGCCAAAGTGCTCAGCATCACAGGGTAAAGGCTCCAGAGACCCTTAGTTTGGTGCAAACTCTACACAGATCTCGTATTTGACTGTTTTCCAAAGCTGTCTGGGAGGGCTTGTCAATTCCGTCTCTATCATCACCGGAACAAAAGAGAAGTGTGCATTTCTTTTAACAACCCATCATGTAACTAATACGTAACTAATATCATTACAAGATCATCCCCAAACCTTTTGTTTTGGTTTGAAACACGTTGCGTTTCATTCAGATTTGGCATATTCTGTGAATTCAGACGTATAATGTATGAGACCTAACTGGCTTTCACTGTTATGAACCTTTCCTTTTCAGACCAGGAACAGAAGGCTCCACTGAAAAGAAATCGAAAAAGAAGTGAGTAAAAACGAATATCATCGTTTGTAGTTGTAAACAAAACTCTATTTAACATAGATAATTCAACCTTTTTAATTATTTTTTTTTAAATGAACCATTTTATACATGAGCATGAGGTGCGTTTCACTGCAGTTTTCCACGTCAAAGAGGCTCCTTCAGGAACTTAAGCCAGTGTTGTGTGTACATAAACCAAGGAGGAGATACTGGGGGGGGTAAAAAGCCTCGGTCTGACCTTTGACCTCCCCAGAGTGGAGCCCCATCGTGACCAATGTTTGGCTGCATGTCTCCATCTAGCGGCCGCCGGCAGCAACTGCGGCTGAGCGGCGAGGTCACGTGTCTGAAGCCGGCGTGGTGGTGTGTATTAGAACTGGTTCATTCTGACGACGAACCAGAGCTTCTGTTTTCATGCTGGCTTTCAATTGTCGTTTAACCTATTAATCACTGACGAAAGGAACAGAGGCTCAGTTTCCTTGTGTTAACACTTAACACGCTTAAAAAAATGTTTGTTTTTTAAAGAAAACATGATTAATTTCACAAATAGCCTCTAGTATCAGTAAAATGGCTTGACCTTCAACTAATCGGCTCCGCTCTATATCGGGAATGTGAACATGTTATCTGAAATACACACTGGGGACGTGTCACATGTTCAGAACTGTTTGCTTTTTACCATGTGCTAATTCGACCACATGACGAATCAGAATCGGGTCTGTGCTGATTCTTGAACTACAGGATTAGAACTGACCCTGAGGTTTATCAGTTCATTTGACCTCATAGGCCAGTAGACCGTCATGGACAGGGCATTTAAAGGGAGCACTTATTTGAAAAATGTGATCATTTTTCTTGTTTTTGTAATCCAGGCAGGTCTCCTGTATAAAGAGTCTAAAATTAGAACTGGTGATCTTGTTCTGAAGTGACATTGTAACAGGTACAGCCTGAGACCATACCAGCAAAACTCTCACTGTTTATTTATTTGCACCCCCCACCACACACACACACACACACACACACACACACTCTCAGGTCTAAAGACTCAAGTGACAGCAGCAGCGGTTCAGATGGCTCCTCCAGTGACTCATCATCAGACAGCAGCGACTCCTCGAGCTCCTCTTCTGATGACAGCGACAGCAGCAGTGACAGCGACGACGACAGCTCATCCTCCTCCTCTACCTCCTCCTCCTCGTCCTCAGACAGCTCTGACTCAGGAAGCAGCAGCGACTCAGATCAGGGGCCGCCCAAGAGGAAGAAGAAGAAGAAGAAATGAACAAACGTATTCATCTTTCTGTACTGTTTAATCCGTCACAGCTGGTTGGGTCTGAGTAGGACATCTTTAGGGCTGTAATTCTTAGAATGACTGCTTACTATATACACAACAAAGGAGACTAGTACACTTTTTTCTTTTCTTGACCAATGCATCTTTATGTAATCCCCGTTACTTCAGTTATGTAATATTTTCACAAGTTTTATAGTAAAATTTTAATATCAGGAGAAATTAGAGTGCACGTTGACCTTCAGTTGTGATTTTGTACTAAATATATATTTTCAGTCTAATTTCCTAATATCTGTACAGCTTGCATACTTAAAATAACATGTCTAGCATTGAAAAGATCCGGATGAGACATTTAAAGGTGTCGTGTGTGTGTGTGTGTGTGTTTCTTTGTCACATTTGAAGTTTTTGGTTGCTAGGACATTAGACGCTTGCTTCATAACAAAATAAACTGATTTCAAAGCTCCTTGTTTGTTCAATATGACAAATTTGGATAAAGGTTAGATAGGGCCAAGATGAGGAAATCAGGATGATGGTGGTAAAGCAGAATTGCAAGTGAGGCAAAAAAAAAAAAAAAAAAAGCACAGGATAAACAAAACCGATGATAAAACCAAAGAAAATTGAAGTTTGTTGCACAACAGTTGAATATTGCAGTGTTTTCCTGATATGATCGATTATGGAGACACCCGAATTCAGTCTGCAGGCACCTCGATGCTGGACTGTTCCAGGGGTCAACGGTGATTTAAATGACTTTTTTTGTTTTGTTTGCTTTTTATACGCGAAACGTGCGTGCAACAACCGGAGGTGGAGGCATCCGTGTGCGGCCAGCAGCGGCGGAGAACAATGGGACGCTCCTGACGATGTTTGTCTTGAGCGAGCCTGCGTCAGAGCGGTGCTGCGTTCAAAACGCGGGGGAACCCGAACACAGACAGGAGCCCCCGCACCCCCACGCCGACCGCGGGGGGCCCAAACGAGCACGGCCTCTCCGGCGGGGTCAGCGACGGCGACCGACCACGGGGTCCGCGGCGTCCGCCCGGCCCGGCGTCTCGGCGCGGGGGGGTCGGATTGAGACATTTCCGACGGCGCGTGAAGGCAGCGCTGCTCCCCGAGCATCAGTGTCGTCTGTGGTACCTGCTGCTAACTCGGCTAGCGTCCCGACCCAGCGCCTCTCTCCAGCAGGAGCACAATGAACGACGCGGAAAAGCCCTCTTTTCCGTCCCCCGCTCGACGCGCGCCCGCGGTTTGAGGAGAGCATGGAGAACGCGTGTTCATTTTTAGTGTTTTAGCCGCCGGGGGCTTCGCCGAGTCCATTTTGCGCGTGACTGGAAGTGGAAAAGACAAAGAGAAAAGAGCTTCCCAGTAGCTAGAATGGTTTGGGCCTGAGAGGAGGACGGGAGGTAAGGACGACCGACGCCGACCGGGACCCCGTCCGCTTCGCTCGACCGCGCCGGGGGGCCCGCTCTCGCGGCGCCCCGGGCGGGTTTTAGGCCCGGGTTCACCGGGGGGAGAGGGGAGGAGGAGGAGGGGGGGGGTCCAGCGGGCTCGGCCGCCGCTCGCCGCTAGCAGCCCCGGGGCTGCTAGCCGAGCCGGCCGGCTAGCGTCCTGCCCGGGCGCAGACACCCCTGGAGCCTGCTCGCTTTTGTCCCCGCACGCACCCCCGGACCTCCGACGCGACTTCCCCGTCTTCCCGTAGAGCGGGCGCGCGGCGGGGGGCCGCGGGGGGGACGGTTAGTTTAACGTTGGCTCGCAGGTCGTGACGTGTGATGTTTATTTTCCTCTCGCTCTTTGTCAACACCGCCTAAACATCTGGACGCCCCCAATGCCCCTCAAGCGAGGCCCGACTTGGTTCTATTGTGAAAACTAAACCCGGGCATGCCAGCTGATTCGCCCTGATGGCTTTTTTCTTTTTCTTTTTTCTTTTTTTTGCATTCTTTTTTTTTTTTTTTTTAAAGCCGAGCCCGACGTGTCTGAAATTAAGACTTGAACTGGTGGAGAGGTTCTGTTTTCCTCTGAAACTGCCATTGGTTTCTCAAAAAAAAAAAAAAAAAAAAAAAAAGGGAAATCCCCTTCTCCTTTTCGACTGCACGGCCCCAACCAAAACTTTTCGACGTCGTCCAGCAGTGTTCTTGTGTGTGCCTTTCTTTTTTCTTTTTCTTCTGTCCCATCCCTCTGTGCCATCTCATGCTGTCACCACTCAAACCCCCAAACTAGTGCCATCCACCAGCCGGGCAGGAATGTCCCCAGGGAAGGCTGAGAGCAGCTCCAGGACAGGTGACATGCTTTTCCAGGAAGCCATTTTACGTGCGATCCCTGGGTGGGTGAGGGTGGTGGTGGTGGTGGTGGTGGTGGTGGAGGGGGGTGCAGAAAATGCATCATAAGTCCGGTGGAGGTGTGAACAGTTGCACTTGAGGGATTGTTGCAGCCGCCCCCCTCCTGACCGGTGCAGCGCCAGTAACTTGGTTGACGCAGCGTGCTGGGGAAGGTCATGAACTCATTTATGGTGGGTCTCTGGTGACGGACGGGGCCTGCGAGAGAGCGGCTGAAGCTTTATTATAGCCTTATTACCATATGTATTATATAATGGAAGCACATGCAGGACTAGATGTTTTTTTTCGGGGTGCTTGGGGCGGTGCAACTGTTTGGCCATGTTTCAAGATTAGACTTTAACGAAGAAGAAAATGTCTTTTGGACAAATGCGACAGGGTACTTGGTGAAGGTTGTTGTAAGGGTCTTCTTAAATAGTGCGCATTTGTTGGTACTTGAACCCTCGTATGTTTTCATGTGTGCCCGTGACGCAGGCGATTGTAAAGTCCTTCTCATTTCCTGTTTACATTTGGCTTTAATACAACCGTTTCCTCCGGAGCTGTGAAAAGGACGCGTGCACGCTGCGTGGAGTCGTTGGGGTCACTTGTTTCCAGTTTGGGTCTGTGTTTGCCGTGGCCTTGACAAATTCATTGTGAGTTGCCTCATGACTACAGTGTGATGTTGTGTGATGGCTGTTTGGAAGGTCGAGGCCACAAGCCGGCCCTGTGAACGTTACAACCCATCCAGTTACTGGTTTTCTTTAACCGATTAGCCCTCGTCCCGTTGTTGATTTAAAAGAGGAACCACAAAAAAAAAAAATCCAGTGAACCTCCCCACCCTGGCTGATCTGTTATAGTTATTTAGCTTGAGTTTGGCTGTTATTTTTTTTAAAACTCCGGCTTTCAGCTGGAGCTAATTGTCTCCTCGGGTATGGCCTGCGAGTTCATAATCAGATTTAATTTCCCTTTGCAAAGAGAAGCTTGACAAAAGTGCATTGTTTGAAAACTCTTCCAGACTCCGCCAGTTTAATTAGCCCAAATCTAATCAGACATCGGCAGTTCTTCTTTATCTCTGCCCTGTTGCACACGCAGCAGAAAAACGGGCCGCTCGCCGCGTCCTGACCTCACGCGCCTGTTCTTCGGTCTCTGGGATGCGGGCGTATATACATCACACATACGTTATTAGTCTGGAAATGAGTCCACAGGCCTGCGCAGTGCCGGGGAAATATGACGTTTGGTGCCCCATAATTGCAGTCTGCTGTCCTTAATGTCTTTATGGTTTAGGTTTGCGCTGTAACATGTCATTTTTCTATTATCCCGCAGAATAATCAGGTCTGTTCAGGTCACGAAACAATAAGATAACAAAGCAGAGCGGTGCTACAGTGACTCTGACCCGGGCCCTGACCCTGGGTGGTGATCCACAGGTCCTAGGCACACGTAGCCATCTTTACCATAAAGATACGGCCAGAAAAGGGAAGCCGGTTTGCTACGGTGCGCTCATTTACAGAAGATGACAGGCTTATTGTGAACGCTGAAGAGCTTGAATGACGCAGATCCTTAGGAAATGTTGCCAACTGAGGGTTTGTCATGTTCCATTAACAATGTGGCAGAACATTGTGTTTTTCCTTTTTTTTTTTTTCTTGTCAGCAGTGTTTGACTAATTTGCTCATCTGACCTTTCTTCTATTTTTTTTTTTTTTTTTTTAACACCAAAATCCACTTGTAGATTCCGGGTATTCACAGAATGTTATTTCCCCAGATAATTTGGCTTTTGTTAAAAAAAAAGTTATGCAGTTAAATATCTCAGGTTGGCAACATTTAATGGGTTTTATTTTGTTTTGAGAACGATTCCCCTGGTCGATACATTTTGTCCGTTTTTTTTTTTTTTGTTGCAGAAATCTTTGCAGCATTTTCGGCAAACACGACCCCAAATTGAAGTGCTACGAATCAGATTAGTGAATAAAAGCCACAATGGTGTGTGCTGATTGGTAAATGCTCCCCATTCCCGCCGTGCAGGCCTGCTGAGTGAAGGCATTCCACCCCGACAGTTTTGATGCCAGGATGAATGGACGCTGTTGAGAGTCCAGTCTTGATGTGTGAACAAAGTGTTACATCCCTTTAGAGGGGGGTCCTTTAACATGAAGTAATCTGAATACTTGCATCAGTGGAATTTCTGGAGTTAAGGCACTGAACATAATTGTCACACAGAGAGGAGCTTGTGTGTTTCCTGGAACCTTTAAACAACAGGCATTAGTTTTCATTGACACCCTAATAGCAACTTTTATTTGGAAATTTTGTGTCATTTAGACAGGCTTGTCCTTGATTGTCTGAGCTGGTGCCTTCAGGCACACTTCCAAAGCACCAGAGGAGGTGGCACTGGTGGATCCTGGGAGGATTTTAACCAATATGATCAATAGATCTATCTTCCCTGAGATCACAAATGAAACAAAACACAGTTACAAATGCAAGTTTATCTTTCTTGTGTATAGTGGGTTTCGTGCTACGCTTTGCGATGTGGGGTAAATACGCCGCCAGTGTGAAATAATGTAAAGTTCCTATTTTGTAAATCCTGACGTCACATCGCTAACAGTATTCCCTGGCCCGTGTCGTCACCGTGCACGGCTGATGAAAACAAACCCATGTTTGTCACAACCTGCACGTAGGAAAGTGCGTGCTGTCTCTTTAACAGGCTGCACGGGCGCTGCGCTCCGTGCTCTGGGCATAGTGGGGAAGGGGAGGAGGGCGAATGTTGATGGAACGCCGGGCCCCGATTGGCCGATTCCTGCCGAGGGCTGTGACATCACGAAGGGGATGGGTCCCATGGTGAAAAATTACATGTCCTTATATGGGGCAGGCTGGAACGTTCCATTCTGCGAGATTGGTGAGGTTTTTTGTTCACCTAGGCCCCTCTTCAGTCCTGGTATAGTACTATATGTAAATTATTCTTTAACGCTTAATCATTAAGTTTAACTCTTTATCTTTTTTTTTTAAAGTTCTTCTGCTTCCATGTGATTTAAAGTTTAAATATCTAGTTAACAACCTTTCAGTTTGCTGCCCAAGTGTTTTGAATATGATACAATAACTCAAGCTTTTGAGTCGTCACTTTCATCAGTAAATACTGAAACGTTTGAGTGCTTATTTAGCGTTGCTGTTAGGTTTGTAACTAACACACTTTATCTAATTATCCTGGAAGCTAATTAGACTAATTTTTTTAAATACTCCTGCCAGTTCAAACATGTTTACCACCTGAACTTGTTTTGTACGTTTGTGGGTATCCTTGTATCAAGAAGCTCAACGAGTTAAACAACTGTTGAAAAAGTTGCCTTTTAGTTTCGGAGAAACCGTTGAATCTTGAAATGAAATGGTTTCTCTTTTTTTTTTTTCTTCTTTTTTTTTTTGCACCGTTTCCTCAGGCAGTCAATAATATGAAATAGATTTGCTGAATCTGGAAATCCGAGAATTGTGACAGCGTCGCACGCCCTGTTTTCAAGGCTGTATGATTGACGTGTGTGAAATCGGTGGCCGTGACCAATTTACTGTCTTTACTACTGTGATTCGCCTTGCCGATCCAATGTCTCCTCGATCCTCCCTCACACTTTTAACCTTCAAGCGGTGCAGAAAAGCTGCAGCCTCACCTAACACGATCCCCCCCCGCTGCTCCTGAAATGGTATGTCCCGAGAGCGAGCAGTCCCCTCCCCTCCCTAAGTCAGATTTGTCTTCACTCCAAGGAAATACACTCCACCTTCAATTCGCGTAAAGAAAGTGCCGTTTCAGTTCTCCAGCTGGGCACACACAGAGTAGAATTAAATAGAAAAAAGGCCGTGTTGTCTCCGGAGGAGGAGGTAGAGCTTTAGGCTGACGGGTCATGACGAGAAAACTTGTGAATCTTTGGGAGATCCCCTGAGCCCTCCTACCTCCTCCTTCCAATGTTTCAGTGGTTGGGGCCATGGCCTCTCAGTCAGGGTAAGAAATGTGGCTAGTTGGCTGCTCTCCGTTTTTTTTTTTTCCCTCTTGGTGTCTGACAAAAAGAAACCATTTCCAAACTTTCAGTGTCTTTATTTAGTCGCTCTGAATGGCTGCCAGAGAGTGCTGGTCCTGTATTCAAGGTGCTCAAACCACCATCATTCTCTTGTTTTTTTCCCCCCCCTTTTAGTGGATTGTGTTGAAAACACGGTTTGACACTCGAGTGCTGTGAGTTCGACTGAGATGAGCTGATTAATGTGGGTACAGAGTGAACTGGTTTTTCACCGTGTAGACTTTGACCTTTTCATTCTGGCACCCTGTTGAATGATTACTGTAAACATAAGAGGCCATTTCACATAAATGAGGAATTGCATTTCATGTTATGTGTGTAAAACTCTTCCCTTTGAGTAGATTGTAACTACTTTCAGCCTATCCCTGGTTTTCACCGGTGTCTCTTGGTTGGGGGGTTTTTAATTCAGGGTTGAAGAACATTTGCTCTCTCAGTTCATAACAAGACTGGGGATAAGTCGTTCTGCGAATGTGGCTAGAATGTGTGGTTTTCAGAGGCCGTAGGTGAGGAAACTATCGTATTTGTTCAGTTGCTAACTTACTGAGTGACCGCAAAAGAAAACTAAGAACTGCAGAACTAACTCTTTTGTTAAAACAATTCCCCTAAATTAAATAATGAAATAAGAGTTTAATTTGTGGGAGATGGGGATGAACATGTAGCTTTCAGTAGTAGGAAGGCTTTTGCAAGAGTGCTACTTGAGTCTTGATACAATATTTTGTTGTGGCAAAGGTTGAAGTGTTGCAACATCACATCTTGATATTTTATCGGAGAATGTATCATGTCACGTGATGTCCAGCAAGTGACTGTTTTTGCCAAGAGTCAGTGAAAGGAGAATGGCGGCTTTCATAAAACCAGTTTGTATGATGGACTGCAACGGTTGATGTCAAGTTGGATCTGATGCCCCGATAAGTCTGTGGTGTATTGGTGCTTTTCTTGGAAAATGTACATTTGAGAATGCTAGTTTTGGTGGAGAGGTCCGCACTTGTCACCATCTAGTGGTCTGGTTATGACCAGGAACTCAAACTGTTCCTATTGTGTGTGATGTTCGTTCAAACATGGAGACTCCAATAAAAGATGTTGGGTTGCCCTTCCTTGTTTAACAGGCTTAAAGCCCTTAGCGCTGGTCACCTAGCCAGAGTAGATATAACAAGCATTGTGTTTGAAGAGGATTCTTTATCTAAGTCGTTAAACATTCTGCTGAATGTCGCCATTCACACCTTCAGGCCATCCCAACATATACACAATCATTAATATGGAAATGTGCTTAGTGTTTGTTTTTAATTAACAACGATGTCCAGACTTATTCGTTAAACTAGCGTCATCTTAAGCTTTGTTTTAAGTGGTTATTTTAATTAAAATAATGAAACCCAGAGGTGGTGATGTATAAGCAATCGTTATTGGCATGTCTGTGACTGCTCACATTATTATTGTATCTCAATTCTTCTCATGGAAGTTTTGCCCTTGGCTAATTCGTTACAGTAGTGTGTAAATCATATTTCCTAGTTAAAAGTGACTCACAGGTAGGCGTTGTTGGTGATGCAAAACAGTCGTGGTTGGAAAATTACTATTTGGGTTTTTAGAGATAACTTAAGGATGAATGGTCAGCAGCAGGATGAAACTATTTGTCCGGAAGAATATGGTTCATGAAAACTCGTCATGACCTTACACACACATACACACACACGCACAGACACACTGCCCAGTTTGTCATTTGCTACATCTCTTTTGACTTTAAGCTTCCTGATAAGTTTTCCATAGCTTTTTATCTTTTGCTCATGCACACTCGGGGGGTTTTGAAGGCGAGGTCTGTCAATATTGCTGTTGTCATTTGTAGATCCTTCTTAAGCGGACACGCCTGGCTAATCTCCAGTTGTTTCTTCAGTTGAGTCGCACTGTATCAGCCTGGCAAGTCCCATGAAACTCAGAGTTTTCTTTGCTTTTTTTCTTTTAAACATTTTTGTCTCTGTGTATTCTTTTTGCCCATTTTTCTGTGTGAATCCATACATCCACACTTGAATGTTTTACATAGGTCTGTATTTTTTTAGTTTGTTTTTTAAGTTTATTTTTGTTTTAGTGAAGAAAGTCACAGAAGTCTCTTGATCAACCTTAAACGCAAAGAAACAAATCAAGTAGTCGTTGCTAGTTCTCAAAATTGCATTGGCCATCTGCAGAAGGAGATTACTTGCAGCAGAAGTAGGCTACCGCATAGTGTCTAGACTAGACTAGCCTAAGCTTATTAGGGCCTACTTTCTCTTACAAGTCAGCCGCGTGGTCCAATGCCCTTCTGATGCTCACACAAATCATACTTTGACTTGTGGCTTTCCAAAAAAACCTGCCCAGAGAGTGGGAAAACTGTAGTCAGACTGCCTTCGAGATTCATTTAAAAACCCCGGAATTCGGAGCCGGAATAAACCGATCGGCTCATGCCGTGCACATCACTTTCACACTCGGCAGGTGTTTTTCCCCACTTCTCTTAACAACCTCCAAGCCGACCGTGGAAAGACGTGACATAAGAAGTCTGTTGACTTTCTTCGGTGTGGTATTTTTGTTGACATTATTTTCTGTTTATGTTATCAGCAACATGAACCGTGAGGACCGGAATGTGCTCAGAATGAAAGAAAGAGAAAGGAGAAATCAAGAAATCCAGCAGGGAGGAGAGGCCTTTCCAGCGAATTCCCCTCTTTTTCCTGAACCCTACAAAGTGGTAAATCTCTCATTTAGTTTTGGCTCATACATTTTCCAGTTGAGATAAATTGCTATAGCTAAATTCTGCACGGGGAAATTGTAGGCTTTTATTGCAGAGGTTATTGTTGGTTAAGAATCTTGTTGAATACTGGGAGCTCTGCTCCAGTATGTGGAGAATTTTTTACCTTCATATGTATCTTTATAGGTTTTTATTTGCAAACTTTGTATTGATGAAAACTAATATAGAAGATGTCTTCTACATCTGCCTTGTTTTCAAAGAAGCGTGTGTATGTAGTCCATCTCTTGCCTGCTCAGTGTAATTGTAAGAAGGCTTTGTGTTCCTCACACTTGTCTAATCTTTGCCAATAACCAGATTTGAGTGCAGGTAAGTGGCTCCATTTAGCTGCAGCTAGCCATCAAAGAGGCAGCGTGGAATGTGTTCTGACAGGTCGGTGAATACAAAGGGTACCAGAGGTGAGGGTAGGGTGAATGCCTGTGTTTACAGACTGTAGAAAAGTTAAATCTGACTTTGGTGAAGGAAAAGTAATGAAAACACTACAAAAAAGATGCTTTTTTTTCCTCATTTCCTTCTCATCCGACACAAACCTGCTTGGTAGCAGGCTGTGCTCGAGAAGGGGCGTGAACCGATAGACCTATCTGCTTCTTTGTCTCTTGCTTGTCTCATCTTATATAAGCTTGAGTTGGCCTTTTCCCTTATCTGTTATGCTCATGTAAGTGGAAGTTTACTGCGTGCCGCTTTAAAGTCCACATGTGAACACAGCTGTGGCTTCCCAGAACTACGCTAACATGCAGTCATGTGTGGTGCAGAACTAATGTACTTTTAACTCTTAGCAACAAGATGGTCTGAAAATATAACTCACATATATGCTTTCTATGATGTGTATATAGAATTGTAATGCCATAAATAATCTAGCTAGGCCCCCCAACAATTTATGAAACTCTCTGTGTTACTTTGATGCTAATTTATTGTTTTATACTGTTGTCATAGTAATAGGGAACTAAACATTTGGTCAACTAATTATTTCTTTGAAATACATGCGATCCAATATATTATACAGATGCATTAAAGTATGAACTGTATTTTTATCCTTCTGGTATCATAAACATGTGCAACATAAATCATAGAGCAGGCTACTGAGCAAAGATGTATCTGTATCGCTTGATTAGGCTAAACATGGTCTAGAAAGGTAGATCAGTCACCTCTGCTGCATGTATACGAAGAGTTAATACATCTCATGATCTCAAGATGGTTGCATTTCCTGATGTTGACGTCACTTTGTGTTTTCGCAGCCCAAATCTCTAAAGAAAATCAGACTGAAATGAGACTGTGAAACGACATTTCCAAAGCTTGTGTCAGTGGCTGTCTACAGCCTAGTGATTGATTAACCTCTTTGTTGCTACTGGTGGTGGACTATCACCAGTGTGGACTAACCTAGCAATGTGACAGGTTTAATGCTTCTGGATTAAATTCTTCTGTGTACTTTCTGCATTTTAAAGACATAGAACAACAAATTTTAGTGTTTTACATCTGTTTTCAGTGGTATCACTGGACAGAAACAAAATATCTGCATTTGTGCCTGCAATAACTGTTTTTTTTCCCCTCTCTGCTTTATCTTTTCCCCTTCATCTAACTGTTCTCTACCTCCTCTTCTTCTTTTCTCTCATCTTCTGCTTCTCTCTTCAGTCCAGCAAGGAAGACAAACTATCCAGTCGTATTCAGAGCATGTTGGGCAATTACGATGAGATGAAAGAGCCAATCGGTGACACACTTCCAAAGAACAGCGGTAAACCTTCAAACAGCTCGTCTTCCTCAGAGGAGAAATTGGGTCCCCCTCTGTTTAGCGGGGACCAGCGTGGCATCAGTAGCAGTGGAAGTAGCCAGAGCAATAAGTGGACTCCTGTCGGCCCTGCTGCAAGTGGATCCGTATCCCAGTCCCAGAAACGCTCAGCACTCAGCAGCCAAAGGGGCAACGGAGGCAGTAGCAGCAGCAGCAACAGTAGTCAGAGACACGGTGGGGAGGTACGGGAGAAGAAGTCGAGTAAACACAGTGGTGGTTCTGAACACTCAAAGTCACACACGTCAAGTCCTGCAAAGGGCTCCCTTAGTTCCTCAAGCAGCAGCAGCCACTTAAGGAGCTCCTTATCTGCTGAACAACACCACAGCAAGGAGCGCTACCGCTCCAAATCCCCACGGGAAAGAGAGCCCAACTGGGACTCACCTTCTCGGGTTCACACCTCCTTCTCCAGCGGACAGCACTCAAGTCAGGCCTTTCTTCCAACTCTTATGCCCAAACCTGGCTCGATGCTTCAGAAGCCCACGGCATATGTACGGCCTATGGATGGCCAGGAAACGGCAGAACCCAAGAGCTCGCAAGCAGAAAGCTACAGCGGACAGTCACACAGCAGCACCATGGGAGAGATGAAGTCGAATGGCAAGGCCTCACTGTCCAAACTCAAGATCCCCTCACAGCCTGTAGAGGTAACACTTCATGCAAACTCTTAATTTTCAGATTATACTGGCAAATTTATAATGTAGATGCCACATTAGATGATAGAGAAGATGCAGGTCATCATCAGGGTTTTACTGCTGGTTGTCATTATTTAAACCACAGCAGTACATCTCATACAAAAATACTACTTCAGATTCAACTTCAGATTAAGTAATTAAAGATTTCTAGTGGCCTGCAAGGGAAGGATGGGTCCCCATGGTTAATGTAATCATTTTTAGTAACATTCACTGATCTAGAGTGTAATTACTGGTATTTTCTTCATTCTGCTCTCAACACTTCACCCCGTATTGACCATTTAGTCACTGCTTAGTCTCGTCCTCAAAAAGTATGCTTTTGTGTTGCTCTACCTGTGTGACTTCAGCTGCTGGTCACATTTAGAATACCCAGAGCATGAGACTAGTGTTTTCTTTGGAGAAAATCTTCATCATGATGTAATCTTTGGAATAAATTACCTCACAGTAGGTCATGTTTCCTTTGACTGAACCCACGTTTTTAAGCTCAAAGAATTACTCAGACCGCTCTCAAGTTGTTGTTTGGTACTTGATAATTTCACTGTTTACTTTTTAGGGATCGGGTGATGCCAACTGTGTGGATGAGATTCTAAAGGTATGTATGAACACAGTTGCTCGCATCTCCCACTAAGGTTAATCTGTTTATCCTGATATTCCCAGTCAATCCTTATAAATGAGCAACATTTTACTTTTTTCCTCAGGAAATGACTCAGTCATGGCCCCCTCCTCTCACAGCCATTCACACCCCCTGCAAAACAGAACCTTCCAAGTTCCCCTTCCCAACTAAGGTCTGTTTCTTTTTTTATTTATTCATAAATTTTACGACTACCGTGAATACAAATTAGATTATAAAATGATTTTTTTTAACTTCAGGATTCTCACCCTTTTCCAAGTGGACACAGTGAGTATTGCACATACTTGAATATATGTGTGTGTGTGTGTGTGTGTAAATATTCAGATACATATCTTTCTGTATACTTATGCTTTTTGCTTTTTTGTAGAGCGAGGAAGTTCTTCCAAGAGCTCAAGCAGCCACCAGCCCAAAACTTGTGATGACCAGCCAACGTAAGTGCTTCACCCCTTTTTCTTCCTTGGTTATTTCCAAGCGATCAGAATACTAAAAACGGATTTTCATGTTCTGTGACAAATCTAAATTTTAATTAATTGCTGATAATGTCAGGATGTTGGAAGATGACCTGAAATTGAGCAGCAGTGAGGACAGTGACGGCGAACAGGACTCTGCCAAGAATGCCTCCAGGAACACATCACAAGGAAGGTAACTACAAAGCAGAAAAAAAGTAGTTCACTTTCTTAGAATTTCTGCCGATGCATTTTTTTTAATGAATAATTAAAATGCCTACATTTCTACTTAAGTAAGAACATTAGTGAAGAACACCTTGTGCACGATGTTTTATTGCTGTACCCTGTCCAAACAGCAATAACAGTGAAGGAGCAGAACAGTCACGGGATGACTCAAGCAGCCACAGCGGCTCGGAGAGCAGCTCGGGATCCGACAGCGAGAGTGAAAGCAGCACGACTGACAGTGAGACTAATGAGCATCCACGGCCTGCGTCTCCGGAAGTAAGGAACCAACAAGTAACTTTTTACTATTATTACTTATTATTCCCTATTTATGTGTAATTATTGATTATGTCTATATTCTCTACCCCTTTAGCCCGAGCAACCAATGGCCAACAAGTGGCAGCTGGACAACTGGTTCAAAAAGGCCAAGCAGTTGTCACCAGCTTCCCCAGTGGACAGTAATGTTCCAACAAAATGCAAGAAAGAGGGCAGAGAAAATAGCTCAGGACGCAGCTATGGCAGCCAAGGAGGGGGTTCAAAAGACTCAACAGCACCGACCCCTAATAGGGACCTACGGGCGGCACAAAAAGGTGCAGAGGGGGGGCGCGGCCGGCAAAAATCGCCAGCTCAGAGCGAGGGAGGCCCAAACCCACGAAGGAGTGTGGGTAAAAAACAGCCCAAAAAGTCAGAGAAGCCCCCAGTAGTAGAGGAGCCCAAAGGGGGTCTGAGAGTGGAGAGTGAGCCGGCCCCAGAGATACCTCCTCATCGGCCCAAAGCCGCCACCAAGGGTTCGCGCAAGCCAAGTATCAAAAAGGAGCCCAAATCGTCCCCAAGGCCCACCCCTGCTGCCGTCACAAGCACTGCAGATAAACGCAAGCCCAAGGCGCCTACCAAGACCTCCCAGAAGTCTCGGGAGTTTGTCGATACGGACTCTACATCCTCAGACTCTGAAGGGAATGACAGTATCCCATCCTCGTCACAGACGCCCAAATACACAGAGAGCATCCGTACCCCTGTGTGTGTGTTCTCTCCAATGGAAGAGAAAGAGTTGTTGTCTCCTTTGAGCGATCCAGAGGAACGTTACCCTGCGAGGCAGCCTCAGCAGCAGGTGTTACTAGTCAAGATCGGTTAGTGTTCTTCCTGCGTCCAACAGAATGGTACACGCGACTCCATTGTTGACTTGTGCAGATGACAACATCTTCTGTTTCCTTTTTATTTCCTACAGATCTCAACCTGCTGTCTAGGATCCCAGGGCGACCCTACAAAGACCCTGTTGAAATAAAGGTGGAGAGAGATGACTCTTTAGACAGGGATGGGAAAGACTGTAGCAAGCCCATCTCTGAGAAGAGTTCGAGTAAAGCCAAGAGGAAACACAAGGTACCTTCCCCTTACAGTTTTGATGCATGATGTATATTGGTTCCATTTTAATTAGTCTTTTATACATTAACCTGCTGCCAGCTTTCCAGTAAAATGAGAAAATGCCACTTAATTGGTCTCAGCTTTGGTGGAGATCCAAATCTGGAATTTTGGTATTAAGTATTTGGGCATTTTTTCCAATCTTAGCTGTGAAATTGCCAAAAGAAAAGAGACTTAGACTTTTAATCACAGCTTAGAATTTAATAGCAAACTGACAAATCAGCAGAAGGTTGCAATTAAAATCTTCACAAGCTTGAGGTCTTGTATAATGCATAAATCTTAGCTCTAAAATCATCCTCATGTACAGACACCAGTAATTTTTTTTTTTGTACTTCTAACATTCTGGTCTTTCCGTTTTCAGAATGATGAAGAAGGCTCCAAGCCAGAGAGCAAGCGGTGTAAACTGGAGGAGAAGTCTTTATCCCATCATAAAAACAGCTGTAAAGAGTACGTAATCCTCTTTTCCTTCTCGCTGTTATTCAGAGTAAATGTTGCACATCATGGACACATGGCACATTTGGTTTCAGGCAAAGTAACGCTTTCCAGATGTGTCCTTTTTCACAAATCAACTCTTGGAATTAAAAATATAAACCGTGCAAACGTTAATGAGCCTTATAAAATGTAAATATAAAAGCGTAAGTCATTCCTCTTTTGCACCTGTTAAGATTTATTGTTTTTAAATCACTGTGCTGGAATATAAAGAGAAAATAGCTGAATAAAGATACAATGTTTTTAGAAAAAAATTAATCAAACAGTTAAGGAAGGAAATACCCCAGGCAACTTAAAATAAATTTGCCCCACCAGGTCAAAAAGGTCACTGGAGAAGAAAGAGGAGCCAGTTCCCTCTCCTTCCTTGTCAGGACTTCAACGGACACCAAAGGCGGAGCATCCGAGTCGGAAGAGGACAGTCAGCCAGTCGTCCACGTCTTTATCCAGCGGGACAGGAAGTGGGAAGGAGGGAAATCACAGCACTAAGAACAACTCTACTTCTAAACACAGAAAGGGCGACGATAAAGGACGAAGCACACGTGATGGCAAGGTGGGTGTGAGCAATGGCGATGTGGAGCATTTTAATCTGTGTGCGTACGTGTGTGTGCGCGCACATGTGTGGGTGTACTTGTGTGTATGTATGTATGTACCTAGCAGGCATTGTGGACACAAGTGTTGAGTTCACTCTTTCATCGTGTTTGCCAACTGTGCAGACTCTTCCCCAAGGAATTAACTGTGCAAGCATGAAGCTGTGAGAAGTAGAGTGTAAAATAATCGGCTGATGAAGGGAGCTCAACAAAACTGACTGAAGAAGATGTTTGCATCTAAAAGGAGTCGCACCATTTTCTGTTTTATCCTCCTCTTCAAAACGCTGGGCTCCTCTCCATTGTATTTGTCCTGTAACTTAATTCTCTCACTTGCTGCCTCTGCAGGAAAAATCCTCAAAGAGCTGCGATAACCAGCTTGCTGTGCCGCCGCTCTCAACAGACGGCTCCAAATCTCAAAGATCGAAGCTGGTGTTTGAAGACAGGTAAGAGGAACCCTCTCTGTTGTGAGTAACATCTCAGCAGGGCATTTAGAGGGATCTTGTGGGGAGGGCTGCATTCAGCTTTGATGCAGAAACCAGAAGGTCGGGCATGTCAAATGTGGCTGTGCAGAGGGAAACGGCATACAAATGCAATTGGAAAAGCACTGTTTACCAGTTTAACAGGCCCATCCCCCGTTGTGGTAAAAGAAAGCTTAGACAACTGTAAAAAGATAGGAAAGCATTTCTTAAAAGCATTGACATTTCTGAATTTGACATTTGTTTGACCTGAGAATAACTGCTGTTTTAGGGTCCATTCAGCTGATCACTATTTGCAAGAGGCCAAGAAACTCAAACACAATGCAGATGCACTGGTAAGACTGGTCATAGCCATGGGGCTTTTTACGTATGAAACTGAGATGTCAGTTGCTGCATGCAAAGAAGTGTTAGAATAAATTATTCGCCTTGTGCGTTGAAACTCAGTTTCAGTTCGTGTGTGTGTTGTATGACTTTGTTGAACAACTGGGCCAATATAAAGTCCAGCATGAAATCTCATTAAAATAGTTTTGTTGCTGTTCTACAGGTCTGGTAACTTGCACTTCATTTACCTGGGAATTACAGAAATCTCACTGGGATAGATGTGATTTGTTTTACTTTTTAGAGATGCACAATAAAAAGTTGGAAATAGTAGGATTTTCATATAGTTAAAAAACATTATTATGGGCTGTTTTAATCAGCACAGGTTTGATGTTATGTGCATAGGCCAGTTGGATTGACAGCTTGAGGAAGAAACTTATTCAAAACCATGCGTTGATTACATTTTTATGTTCTTCCGACAGTTGGACCGTTTTGAGAAGGCGGTTTACTACCTGGATGCTGTAGTGTCTTTCATTGAATGTGGCAACGCTCTGGAGAAGAGCGCCCAAGAGGCCAAATCTCCATTCCCAATGTACGCTGAAACAGTGGAACTTATCAAGTAAGGACATGCGCTGAAAAACACCATGACTTTTTAAAGTGGAAAAGCAGGGATGAACTTCTGTAGTCCAATTCTGTTCATTCTGTTTCTGAAATGTTTCTATAAGAAAGTTTTGAGTATGTGCTGTGGGACTGAGCATGTGTCCTGTCTGCTGTGTTTAGATACACTATGAAGTTAAAAAGCTACATGGCTCCAGATGCTACTTCAGCTGACAAAAGGCTAGCTGTGCTTTGGTAAGAACTCTGAAGGACACGGGGGACAGATTGATGTGCGGTATTGGAAGAAAAAGACTTATATTGGGATTATGACACATTTTTCATCCTCTTGTCTTCACAGCTTACGATGCCAATCTCTCCTCTATCTGCGGTTATTTAAACTACGGAAGGACAGCGCGTTGAAATACTCCAAAACACTCACTGAACATTTAAAGGTAATTTCACAGTTGAGAACGTTCACTTTGAGGTGTATTGTGACTTTTAATCAGTCACTGAACATAATATTGTTTTGTTTTTAACAGAATTCTCTCAGTAACACCCAGGCTCCTTCTCCTGGAATGGGAAAGTAAGTCATCATCTCTGTTGCTGTAGAGTAGCTAAAAGTTAAAATGACCAAATGTAATTTACTGCCCTGCCAAGATAATGATGCTAAAAAAATGTAAGAATGTCCCATTCATTTAACATAAGTTGACTCTCAGAGGCTCATTAGCGTATCTGCCTCTCGTGTGTTCACTTGCAGCAAGGCAGCAGGTATGCCCTCTCCTGTGTCTCCTAAACTGTCCCCGGGCACGGCCGGCGGCTACTCGGCGGTCAGCAGCAGCAGCAGCGCCAGCTCCTCTGTGACCATCCCTCAGCGCATCCACCAGATGGCTGCCAGCTACGTTCAAGTCACCTCCAACTTCCTGTACGCCACAGAGGTCTGGGATCAGGCTGAGCAGTTATCCAAGGAGCAGAAAGGTGCGTTTAACACTTGAACACACACATGCTCCGTTGCCCCTTCACCTCTTGGTTAAGCCTTGACTTTTTCCCGATGTTTCAGCCTTAATATCGTAAAACACAGCCCGCGTCTGGGTGGGATGTTTGTGAGATCTACCCCAGTTTATGCTCTTGTGTTTTTTTTTTTTTCTGTTTGTAATTTGCAGACTTTTTCTCCGAATTGGACAAAGTGATGGGTCCTCTGATTTTCAACACCAGCAGCATGACAGAACTGGTGCGCTACACCCGGCAAGGTCTCCACTGGCTGCGCCTCGATGCAAAGCTTATTCCATGAGCGAGGACTCTCTCCTTACATGCTGCTCCCTTCCACCCGCCATCACACACGCCATGTGCTCCGACACGTACAATGTCACAGACATACAAGTATGCACTATAAGCACACGCACTCACGGTCCAGCTTTGGTTCTCCATTGACATACACACTCGACGAACTTCTCAGACAGATTTCCAACACTGTGTTCATTTCCGACACCAGCTTGCCAAAAATACTGAACGATTTAGAGCGCCACCTACAGTGTCACGTGGGGAGAAGCATGGGAACTGCAGCAAAGGAACAAAATAAGCTCATCGCCACACTTCATGTCCCGGCAAAATGTTTAAAGGGGGTTTGGGCTGTTGGCTACTTTGGCTTTTTACTTTTAATTTGACTTTTTTTTTTCACCAAAGTACCTCCCGTAACACCAAAGGTGCTTTAAAATGAAGGTTTCTCTTTATCATTTTTGTGCCTTGAATGTGAGCTGCAGGAAAACAAACAGCCACCCAACATATCCAAATAATTTTATTTAATTTATTTCTCTTTTTTCCCAATTATGTACATTTTTAATCAGGTCCTGTTCAAAGCAGATATGGTCACTGGCCTGGTCTCGTCCACATTTGAAGGTTAAAGAATGCTAACAGGGTTTTACGAAGGTTGAGAAGGGCTGATGCGCGCACGGTCTGACCATCACTTATTTATAAATGTTCTTTTTATTGAGCAGTTTTTAACAGCGTGGATCTATTTCCCATAATCATGAATTCTCACAGCCTTGCTAGAAAATGAAATTGTCAAAATGAAGCGGTCTTCATGGGCCACTAGCAGGGTCGTTCTGACCGTTGGCCTTAATAATATGGAATATGTCCTAGAGATCAGGTTTCTTTGAAGCTCCAGAATAGCCTCTTCCTGTGAAACCTTTCATAATCACAGCTACCTTTTGTTCATTGAGAAATTTCCTTGGGGATGAGTCACTTCCAGGCAGTGTTATTAATTTTCTTAAACCCCTTTGTTTGCTCAGTGTCTATTTTTCTAAGGAACAGCAGGGAGTGTTTTAAGTATTGAATTCGTCTCCGCATATACAATGCAGTTATCCCCACAAACGGGCCTGACTAACTTCCAATTTGGCACAAAACAAACGCGTTTGAGAGGGGGGGGGGGGTTTGGTGCAAATTAGCAGTGTTGAATTTATAGTACAAAGAGTTTTAAATCTATAATTGTATATTTCAATAACGGCCAATATAGATTTTATTTATATACTTAGCAGTTT
This sequence comes from Lagocephalus sceleratus, assembly GCA_911728415.1. Lineage (NCBI taxonomy): Eukaryota > Metazoa > Chordata > Actinopteri > Tetraodontiformes > Tetraodontidae > Lagocephalus > Lagocephalus sceleratus. Next base: position 967,551 of record CAJVRN010000213.1, read on the forward strand.
TTTAAAATGCAAACTTGTGAAACAGGGTTAAACAAGGGATATAAGATGCAAAGTATTTCTATATGTAATTGTTTTTAATTTAATTTTAAAGATCCTACTTGTATTTATGGCAGGTAGATCAGCTAGTTGCTATGGTACATCAGGCAGAGGAAAAGGTGACGACGTCTTTACTGATATCAACAATTCTGATTATTATTGCTAAATAAAAAGGGGACGGGTCCTATTTTTCTTTTAAACCTACAGGTTGTGTTGCAACGTCAGCTGTACGGCGAGTAATGAAGGAAACGGGGGGGCGGGGGCGGTGCACGAAACGCTAGCATTAGAGCCAAAGGTTGGACACGAGCGGCTGGGGTTGCAGTAGAGTTTTCCATATGATGAGTTGGGCAGAGCTGCTCCTCTGGAGTCCCCAGAGGGAAAAGGACACCTCGAAATTCAAACATCATTTTCCTCTTTAAGTGAATGTGGAAGTGTGAAACCTCAAACAGATTTTTTCCCCCCCATTTCTTCAAGCCGCATCCTTGTAAAACACGAAATACTAAGTAATACACAGGAAATACTAAAACCTGGGTCAGATAGTTCTCACGGGAACTGCGTTTGATTTAGAACGACCGAGTTTGGTCTCCAGGGACTGATTCTCTCGCTTTATTTCCCACAATGCAGTTCTCCTCACACCTCCGTTGTCCACAGTCTTTCATTTTAAGTGGAAAGTGATGATCGACTGTTTGGCCCAGGTTTAAACGTCTTCTTTTTTTTTTTTTCGTATGCATGTCTTTCTTTCTCTGGCTCCCTGGCCTTTGCTGTAGGAGGGGACACTGTTATTTCCTCTTGCACTTGAACTAGACAGAGGACATATATTATTTTAATCTATGCAGGATTTTTACAGGAAAGATCTGTTTCTTTAGGAACAAAACACGGAACAAGGCTTTTTTTTCCTCCGCTTTTTTCCCCACCTCAGTGAGAAACCTGCTAAACTCTAATGTCTGATGCCTTTAGCTTTTGCAATTTTGTGTACTGGTTTAGTATACATATAAATATATCTGTATATAATTCTGTTTTTCTTACTAAACAAATGGCTTGAGCCATTTTGTACTTAAAGCTGGAGGCCACTTTTCTCATAGGAATTGCTCTGTGGGTTTTGCCAGCCTAGTCTTCATACACTGGTACACTTTGAGAGTACAGGACGGCGCCTTGTGTTCCCTACACTATCTCGCAGTCAAATGTGTAAATCTACCATTAGGTTAATTAACATTTTGCCACTCACGTTTATTTATTTTTATCCTTTGCTTATTCCCATGTTGCCAGTACAGTTTTATGAAATAGATTATGTAAATGTCTTGCAGTTGTTCATAAAGAGATTTCATTGGAAGTCATTAATCAATATTAATTCTAATTTGAAAAAAATCCAGGGTAAGATGATTTTTCTTTCATTCATTAAAAAGTTTTTAACATTTGCATGTTTCTATTTAAATAAAAATGTATAAAATGTAAATATAGGATTTCTTTAAGGGTGGATTTCTACTACAGTTTTTATTGAAATTTAAAAATCCTGTAAATACATTTGTGAGATACTGCACATTTTGTTTTCTTCTCTGTGGACTTTTGTGTTGTTCTTCCAAGCTGTTACAGACGACAATTTCAATCTCTGGATTTCTTTTCCAGTCCTTTTCTAACTGTGCTTGTACTCTATTGTTTTTTTGGGCGCCAGCGCCGCCACATAATCATTAACGTGTCTCGATCCAAGTGCGACTATCTTGTCTTCTCTGTATTCGATATGGAGGCGTGTGTACTTCTCATGAAATGTATATTGTTGACCTGGCAGGATGGATGGAGTGTACAGTCTTATGTAAAACCACATCTGTTTTCGTCCTCATGAGAGATGTATTTACTATTAGTCGCTTTTGAACAATTGGTCCAACGTGTCTTTTGAAACAGAGGTATTTCTCTACAGGTTCAAACAGTTGTAGCAGTTTCTACGGTATGTTGTATAACACCTTTTTGCTGAGCTGTCTCTCAGGTGAGACGAGCAGCATACACTATGTACAATAGTCTAACTTGGACTAGTTTTCAGAGAACTGATGATAGAGATACTATATATGATGGATGCAATATGATTAAAGGTACTCATTGAGTTTGATCTTCAAACTTAGTTTATGTAATTTAAAAGCATTCTTGTGAAGTGAGTATTAATTGTGACTAATGAGTCTGTCCTAAATATTCTTTGTATTTTGCCGTAATGAGAATAAAATATATATGATGTTTAATAGTGTGTTTGTTGTTTTTCCCCCCAGAGTTAAGGTAAGGAAAGTTATTTCAATGCCAACCTGTTAAACTTCATAGGGGTTTGTGTATTATATCACAACACCGGGTTGTCTTTAAGATAACTGTTTAAATATTAAATATTATCAACACTCTTTGCTGCACCTATTTTTTTTTTTTTTTTTTTTAAAGACCCATAACTCCAATGAGGGGAATGAGGGGAGGGAAAACATTGACGTAAATGAAAATAGACGTTGATGAGGTGGTCTAATCCCTCTGCAATGTGCATGAAACAAAAGTATTCAAAGTAGTTTATATAGCTTTGAATTGCAGAGCCTCTTAGAAATGATTAGCTCTTTTCAATCCACATTGTGCCTGCCCTAAGAACATTACCTCTTTTCAGGACACGATACCTTCATATTTGTTACTTACGATTATAACGCTTTATTGAACTTTTTTAAAATAAAAAAAAATGTGGTAGAGTAAAGTAAAACTTCTAACTGCATTCCTATTTGTCCCCTCCAAACCATCAATACAATTTAAAAATATCAGTATTCCTGTCACTCTTCCCCTATTAGAACAGGCTGACCAATGGGAAGTCGTGAATTCCCAAGCCCCGCCCCCCTCCGCATCCGATTGGCTGACGGGGCCCTCACCGTCCATCCGTCCTTCTCTCCGGGGGACCAAGGTAAGCTAACAGCGAGCCACGGGAAGAGGGAGAAAGCAGCCCGGCCGGGCTCACCCACCCAACAAAGTCACGTTTAAAAGTCCTCACCTTGGTCGTGCCGCTTCTTCGTTCTTTTGCGGGGAGAGGAGGGAAAGGAGAGGACGCGGGAGTAGGAGAATGTCGCCGTGCGGGACTGGACAGGTAGGTGAGCGGCAGGTGCACCGCCAGTATCGCTCCTCGGTTTCGGTTCAACACTTTCGCCTCTCCCACTAAAGCCTTGCTGCTTTTCCTTCATATAGTCAGATGCTGTCTGTTATTTTTTTTTTCTCTCTAAAGTTGTGCATGCTTTCGAGACACTTTTTAAAAGTTCTTTTTAAACTTTCCCAGCCGCTGGTTGTGTTTATTCGCCTGGATCAGTTCAGAGCAGGAAGCTTTTGGAGCGAATAATCCCCTGGAATATCCGAGGACATGGATTAATATAATATTAATGACTTATTCTCTCCTAATAGACTTAGACGCAATGCAAGGCTGTCATATCTTTGGACCGCTTTGCAAAACAACAAGTCTGACATAATCATTTCAAGTTCACTCTTGGTTTTTATCTCATACTTCTATCATGTGTTCCATTATTTAAACACAATATTTGACACCTGACCCCCCCTCCCCTCTGTAATTGATATCTCTCGCTGAATTATGCACAGGATTTCCTTTCCACCTAATGGCTGCAGTATGTTTTATTTAAAGTGGGAACAAAAGGCTCTCCAGCTGTGGTGGAGCACCTTTGTGGGGGGGTGGGAGACACCAGACACTGGGGTTTTGTGTGCGGCTGAAACCCAAGCGCCGGGGCCGGGTGTTGATCGGGTGCTGGGATCACACTGGCCCCTCTGTGCGCTGGGGGGAGGTGGACCCCCCGAACCGGTCTGGGGTCTATGTGCACGTTTAGGAAAGAAAAGATGATCACCACAGGCCGAGGAGGACCAAAGTCCATCTCGGAACGCTGCGGAATGCACGGACGCTCGGGCCCGTCCACTAAAATCTAAACTCACTAACACTGTGGCTGTTATAGCTTGAGAACTGGTGTGTGTGTGTGTGTGTGTGTGTTTGCACTAAGATTAAAGAAGAAAGGAAGCCAGGAACAAAAGATGGAAGCAAATACAAAGAGGAGGCTGTAAAATATGAGTCGGGCGCGTTCACATAAACCTGCCCCGGGTGCTGGAACCTGATTCCGTGGCTGTCATTCTGTGGGTTCACAGCAGGATATTTATGATGCGCCCAACATGCACGCAGACGGAGGAGAGCGCACGATAGGGGCGGTGCGCCCACAGTTGACTTTGAGCTGCTGGGAATGTTTATAATGGTGGAAATTTACTCATGGTGTTTACATTCTTTCCGTGACCTTTTTTTTTTTTTTTTTTTTTTTTTTTGCACAACCAACCTTGGAGAGGATGAACGAACTGCCCAGACTAAAGACGTGGGCGAGGTCGATTAGATGTATTCAGAGGCCGTGCAGAGCCATTGAGAAGTCCATCACGTGTCATCACGGCTCGTCCTCTCAGTCATGCTAATACTGATTCAACAGTGAAGGCCAAATTCAGCCTTGTTTTTCTTGTTGTGGATATCAGTCTTGTGTTGACTCCACTTCACAGCTTTTATGCTGTCAGTGTTTATTTTTTTTTTAAATTATTTATTTAACCTTTCAATTGACGGGCTAGTCCACGTTTGTCGTTTTTGCTTTTGTCAGAAGAACAAACATGTCAAGGAAATGCGAGTCAGTGAGTGTCGGTCATGGGGAACGCGGCTCTGCTTTTAATTATTAAATGACTCACGCAGTCAGACTGCCCTGACTGGGTTTGGCTCTATTTTTAGGACAGGACGCTTGTGGTAAAGTGAGAAATTGGTTTAATTTAACCACCGGCAATAACAAGGACGGGCGCGATTCCTTTAAACGCCCAAATTGAATTCAAAGCGCGGCGTTACCAGCTTAAGTGAAGCGGCCGTGCGTCCATCTGGCGCCTCTTTATTGTGGGTTCAACCGTGTCACATCCCAGATAGCGAAGATAAACAAAAGGTGAGTCAACACGAGAACGCAGGTAATCTTTGAGAGAAAATGGAATTCTGGATTCTAGAAAATAATTGTGAGCAAAGTCACGCTGTGTTGTGGTTATCGATTGTCCTCGCTCGATGGGATGATTGTATCAGTCAGGTATTCGCAAACGCTGATGTGACATCGCAGGAGCGCAACTGTAATCAGGAAAGTCTGTTTAAGCACTGATAAGATGATCAGAACAGTTTGATCCACTTTGATGAAGGGTTCACTGATATCCTGCTGCTGGAGTTTAATCGATTTTGAGGCTTATATTAGTTATGTCACTATCGACATGATGTCATGGCTGAGGTACAGGTGAAGCTGTAAAGCTGATAAAAACGGTAAGAAGTAGAAAAGGGAAGCAAAGGTACGGGAGCACAGGGGAACGCTGAGGACAGGGAATGCACCAGAAACAGGAAGCACTGGGAGGTTGAGCTGATGACACAAGAAGTAGCAGCAGGAGGAGGAAATGGGCACTAAAGACGCTGAGGAGGAAGGAGAGATGCTTCAGAGCAGAGGAGGAGTTCTGGAACCTTGGAGCAGGAAAAAAAACAACTGTTTGCTGAAGAGGTTGGACAGCGGTTGTTGTTTGAACAAAAAAACATGTCTATTTATTTTCCCATATTGGCCAAAACGAGGAAAACGGAGTTGAAACTACTTTTAACAATGCTGCTCCATAGATGTGCCTTTCCCATCACTTTTCCAGCTCCAGTTTGGAATGGGTGGGATTTAGGGTGTCTGGTGCACGGACACTGGAGATGGGAAACGCGCTGTCCTGCTTTTGTGGGCCTGTAGCTCCCTCATAGCCCTCCCCGGCCCTTCCCTGCTGAAGCCTCAGAAGCCAGGCCGCGTTTATTTATTATTTTCGGCCTGGTTGGGAGTCACTCTTCTTCTGATAAGGTCGTCGAGAGCCTCTTATCAGGTCCTGTGGAGCAAAGGGAGACAAATGGTAGACAGGTTATCGCCGGCTGATGGTGGACCCCTCGAGGGCAGCCCACGAAGTGTTTATGGCCGTGTGTATCTAGCGTTTCTCGTCCACACCTCCACCATTGTAGGGATCCTTTCTGACATGTAACAGGGTGGAGACGGTGTGAAAAAGGACACGGCAGCTCCGACAAGTGCGCCTCTCCTGTTTACATCATTAACACTATCTTTGCCTGTGCATGTTCCCACACTTTTTGCAGTGTGGAGCAGTCCCTTTGGTGTGTCAGACAGTAATAATATAACATTTTAATAGGTCTGCTGTAAAGTCCTCTCAGGTTTCACAGCCCCGGTGTGGCTCAAGGCCAAAGGAGATCTGAGTTACAGAAAAATGCCTGCTCTCTTTCCTTGTAAAAGAGGCCTTCACTGCTGGCTGACATGGCTGGAATCATAGACCTGGTGTTTTGTGGAAACCTCAAAATCTGTCCTTATTTTCCAGCCGTGGCTGAAACGGTTGTTCTATAATCTTAAAAAAAAAAAAATCTCAAATCTGCCCTGATTGTTCTGTCCTGCCTATTATCAATCACAGCAGCACATGTGACCACCACATTATTTCCCTTTAGGTCTCAAAGTCCAGAATGTGTTGCACAGTGTTCTGGTGAAGTTTAATCTCTGCGTGATTTATTTTACAGCCCCCACTCCCCCCCCCCACACACACACCTCCTTCCACAGCCCCCCTCGTTTTCCCCCAGCTCTGGGATATGGGAAACCTGCTCTGGCGGCAGCAAAAAAGAAGCCCATTGTGATCGATTCCCTAAATTAACCACGGTGGCAGAGAGCACAATAGAGATTAGGGATCACTTGACTCCTGAAAGCAGTGATCAGGACTATTAAGTGACTGTATATGTTTCTAAAGGAGGGCAATTAAAAGTTAGAGGTCCTCCAGAGGGGTACATTTTGTTCCCTGAGGTGTAGGTGGGATTTGATCAGCATATCAGACTGAAATAATGCCCTCTATTGTTAAATATGCAAAAATGACTTCAAAATGACATGGCAAGTACGACACCCCAACAAAAGGATTACTGTGCTTGGATACAACAATCATTTTCTTTTTTGCTGTTACATTTTCATTATATAGCTAAAATAAACTTCTCAGGGGAAAAGCGCTTTATCGGGATTATTCAGTTTTAAAGACTTACCAGCCCGTTCGAGCAAAATTTGTAGGCCATTTTTCTGACTCATCCGTTTTTCTAAAAGTGCCAAAAGCCTCGGAAAACTAGCTAAATTAAATCTGCAGTTCGTTAATTGTGTACTAGCCGTGGTGCCAGGAAAAGTGTTAATGGTTTCGCCATTTATCGTTATTTTTCAACACCCTGTCACAAAGGAAAAGCAATGGAGCATATTAAAACCTGAGACCTTTGCACTTTTTAGAGCTGCTGTATTATTTTCCCTCTCAAGCTTTAATCTTTGCACTAAATCAAATCTGGGTTCAATTAACAGGGAAATTCCTCCACAGAATAATAACTTGAATTTAAATTTCTTTGGGGGGGGGGTGCAGTTACATCACAGAATATCTGGGCTGCTTCAGGGGGAGTGGGCGTGTGGCTGTGCTGTCTGTCTCTTATTCAAGTGTACATCTCAGGCCTGTCCTTGGCTTCACTGGCAGCTGTGTGGGGTCGTTGAGGGGGAGGGAACGTTAACCGTGAGCCCTCACACGGCGTCTGCTTCCGCCTGCTGCCTTGTTTTGCAATTCAAATGTGCAGCGCAACACCCAGCGAATGTTTTCCCGACATGGCAGCGTGTCGTGTATGTGGCCGGTCCCTTTCAGGCTACTTAAGGCATCGTGTCACGTATGAAAGGAGAGATTATAAGCTCGTCTGTTCGCCTCCATCACGCCGTATTAGACGCTGGACTGTGAGAAGGCTTCACACACCTTCTGAAGGTGTCTCTTTTCATTTGCCCCCTCCTCCATCTCTTGGCTTACACAGTGCTGTTGTCCTGCCTCCTTGACCGTCAGAGCGCCACACGTCCTGTACGCAATCCTTCATCTGACGTCACTGACTACATTAGAAAGCACATCAGGACCTACTTTTTCTTTCAGAGATGCATTTATGGAACGTACAGCAATGATAGGTGCTGCAGTCATTCTGCACTTTCAGCACATGTTTCAGCTCTCCGGTCACCTGTTCATCACATTCCGAAGCTGCTTTACTGAAATGATCAGGTGACCGGGACCATTTGAGATTTCCAACAAAGGTTTCATGATTTTTTTTGACAGCAAGCAGGTGGGTTTTAAACCTGTGTACCTGCTCCTGTCAGGGTTTTATCACTTTCAAACGGCTCTATTTTGATGCTGAGCCCTACCCAGTATTTGGTTTCAAGGTGTGATAAGTCCAAGAACAGCTTTTGCTATGGATTTACCAACATTAATGCATTCCAGGAGTAACTGCAGATGCATTCAGGGGCATTTTACAGGGCTTTGTACAAGCCCATTCTTTGTTCCAATATTGACCATTTGTTTTAACACAGTGCACAGTCACAATATTAGCAGAATTCTGCACTTGTGGTCTTTCATGTGACCACGGCTTGATCCAAAGTTATGATCTGCAGCACTCATAGTTCAAGGGTGGCACGATACGGCACTTAATCCCACCATAAAATTCTCTATCCCTACAATTAAGAATTTCTTCCATCCCAAGAACAATAAGTTTGCTATGAAGTCGGTGTCTCCCCGTGAAGTTTCCTCCTTTGTGCTGAAACTCGTGTTACTGATGAGGTCACGCCATGCCACAGGCGACGCGGTGCCAGCTAAGAGCTGGCAGCACAATGGGTGGATTCCTGCATCTTTTAACTGGTCAGATGGTCAAACCACAGCTCCTCGGCCAACAGGACGGAGATGATCAGAGCAGCCTGGTCAACATCTCGGGGCAGACGATCCACCTCTCTGTTCCAGGGAAACGTCTGGTTAATTGTTAACTCTCATGTGCATGTTTTATTGGGCAGTGCGATAATCGATTTGATTCCCACGTATCGGGCACAATGTCTCTGGCTGAATCTACGTCATAAAAATATAAATGTCAATCATAAAGAGTTCAGACCATGTCACTCGTTACACATTTTGTTGAGTGTAGACTTGCACTAAGATAAAATATCTTTTAAATGGCACACTACTGATCAAATGTAGATTTCTTTTTAAAAATTCTCTGTGCGCTGACAACAATGGAAAGGTGCTGTGGTAAATTGTTACTTGTATTTGGACAGCTGATATCTGTATTATCTTCCCCTGTGTGACTTTATGAGCTGTTGAGAGATGAAGCTTGAGCTACAGGACGCCCTGGAGACCCCAAAGACAATACATTTTGTTTAAGGATAATGCTTTTCCGTCATGGATGTGGAGTCACTGAGACTTTTAAACAGGAAGGGGGGCTTTTTTTGTTGTTATTCAGCTTCTTCCTTTGTAGGTGGCTCAAGAATTATTGTTACGTAATATTTTATTTCATGTGTTCAAGGGCATCTCAGGTGGCACTGTGATGATGTTTATTTGATATTACTTATGGTCACTAAAATCATTTTATGTCTGATAGACCTTTGACCCAGGTCAGCTGAAAGCCTTTTATGATTATAATGCTGAAGTACGCCCAAACACTGATACAACCTAAGTCTGGAGGCTGCAGGTTTGTATTATATTAGTGAGGAGAAATTCCAGCAATATCCAGTTAAACTCTCCATAGATCAGATTGCCCCCTGCAAGGGGGGGTTATTACAAAATCTTCCTGAAAGCCTCTTGAAAGTAATAAAAAAGTTTATCATTTGCAGAGGCATGTGTTTTTCAGGCAGAAGGGTGCTGGTTAATGTTTGCCCTGTAAAGGACATGACATGGTTGAGGGTTATAATTTTAATTGGTGGAGCATGACTTTCATAGATTTTAATTGACTCATTTTTGGTAGAGTTGCGCAAGTTTGAAATTCCCAACATTGCATTTGGATTTGCACCTGCAGTTGTACATCAGTCAGCTCCTGCCGAATTAGTTCTACTCAGCTTTAAGTTCACTGCATATTGGCGAGTATTGAGGCCGGAGGGCAGGAATGTGCTGCTTATGAAGCGTATGACCGGCTGTTTCACAGAGTCGAGAGTGGTCATTTTAAACGCTGATGCGATCTCTGCAGGAACACAGATACATTCTGTTCTGTGCTGCGCACACACAGACACGCGTGATCTTTCCACTGATAGCGCTGCATGGCAACAGGCCTTTCTCTTTCCCACTGTGGTCACTTCCACCTTTTCCCTCACCGGTTCCGTACAGGACAATGGGAACGATGCCTTCCTTGTCCCGTAGAAGACTCGACCCTAGATTGCTTGTGGATAGATTTCTGGGCATTCGGTGTTCTGAAAACACGACGTTCACTTCGGCCTCCGTATTTATCAGTCCTTACACCATATTTGCTCACTCATTCACTGTTTTCATTTGTGCTGGCACTTTTAGTTACAATAGAAAACAATAGAGAATCATCTATGGCCTTTTTTTCTATACGACAACAGCTTCCAAAGCAAACACCTTTGACCCCTTCGACCGCCAGGTCTGTGTGTTTAAACGCTTTTAAATCCAAGTTCTATTAACCGTATCATTTTTGGAGTTACCAGTAGCATGCTTTCTTTTCTAATTCTTTCAAAGACAAGAAGAAGGATGGCGAGGCTAAGATGTTATAAATGAGGTAGGAAAGGGTAAAATGAGGGTGATGGGGGCTGGGGGGGGGTACTGGGAGGTCATCCGTTCACCAACATGCCCCACCACTGCTGCCTCCTCCCCTCCTCTGTCCTCCCTCCTGCCTTGGCTAGTCTCCATGCGCAGGGCTCAGGGCCTTGAGAATGAATAGCGCCCAGGCTCTGCGTGGTCTTTGAAGCCAGCCAGGAATGCGAGGCCTCTTTTCTCTCTCTCTCCCTCGTTGTTCGGCACTAGCTGCAGTGTGCAGCAGTGAAATATTCCCTCTGCTGCTCTCATTGTGCATCTGAGAGCCGGACGTCATCAGCTGGCCAATCATTGGCTCCCACTAGGCAGACGCAGGTCTTGGTGGGGGGAGAAAGGACTGGATAGAAGTCTTCCCTCTAATATCTGGCTCTCCTGGTTACTTGGTCTGGTTTGGCTTTAGGGGAAGGACAATGTTCTAATGGAAACAAAGGATGCAGCCCATTCAGGCCATATAACAAAACCTTCGTTTATTTCTGCTCAGATGGATATCAAGACATCCGGAAACTTTGGAAACTTGAATGAAAAGTTTGGGTGAGTTAATCTGTTTTTGTTTTGCTGAGTTTGCTTGAGTTAACTAAACCCGAATTAGAACCAAACTTGTTGATTCCTTGAGCGTTTCCCAGGATCTCACAACTATTGATCCGCGCCGTGTCCCACTTTCCTGATGCCATTGTTCATTTCTTGTTGCTCCTCTTGTTGTGGTTTGCGTGTGAGGGTATTTGTCTGGGCCGGTCGCTCTCTGCCTCACCCTCCCTCTTGCCCTCCTCTCTGCACATTTTGTCACTGCCTGTCCCCTCCATCACTTCCACTTGAGCGCTCCCCTGTTTGGGAGCCCCAGTCTGTTCACGGAGGGAAGAGCAGCGCTGGAAACCACACACAGATCAGAAGGCCCTTCATAAACACACAGAATCCTCCTCGGTACTGTAGTTTGAAAGGCTCTTGGGAGGCTTTGTGTTTATGCAAAATGACCACCTACGATCATCTTTGGGGAAGATTTTTCATCTTATCAATGCAAAAAGTTGCCTTTTCCTATCAATTGGTCAAGACAGGACAAGTTTTGTGTGTGTTCAGTGATTGACTGGTTGTTTTTCTTTGTTTTGTAGACAATATTCAGTATTGAACATGCCTGACAGGGATGTCGCTTCAATGTCGGAGGCATAAAGGCCCCTGTCATCAGTCTACAGTAACACATGACAAGCAGCCCTTAAAGTATTTTCCGTATAACAAGTGTAGTTTAAGTAAATAGGACTATACAAATATTATAAAGCAGCTATTAAGAAAACGGTGCAAGACCAGTAATGGCAGAATTACAGGCACATTAAGGGACAGTGCTGTATTACAGGACATTATACCTCTGTCACATGCCTAATCCTCTAAGATTTCTGTACTTCCATATGGAATTCCTGGCATTTCTTGCCATGTGTGCTGCAACGTGCACCACCAACCTCATGGCCTTTAATTAGTGGACTCGTTGATGCAAAAAGGCAGATGGAATCCTTTAGCGGGTGATTAAATGCAATGACCTACAAAACCAGCAAACTGTAGTCAGGAGACATCGAGATTGTTAAATTCCACTTTGTAGAGAACATCACTGGTGTTCACAGTAATCTACCTTGAATTACTGTAATCTGAGTTTTAATCAAGCAAATAATTTAGCATGAGATGAAAGGATTGGGTGATTTTTTTTTTTTTTTTCCCCAGATTTAATTAACTGGTCTCATTGTGAGAAAATATTCAGCTCTTCTCTCATGTGAAAGGTCTCTGTCCTTTACTGAGGATGGGTACAAATTCTGTTTCCACATATTTAACCAAATCACTAAAGTGTCCCTCCACCTTTGCACTTTTGGGAAAAGACTCTGCTGTTGTATATTTGTATTTGCAGCTTATAAGATCAAGAAAGATTTCTGACAAGAAGAATTTGACCTAGAAATGCAGGCAAATATTTTCTGTGGTGGCTTTTTTTTTTCGCATCTTAAAGCATTTTTTAACAGGAAAGTCTTTGTGAGGAATAATGATCTTTCTTTATGAAGCACAGGAGAGGTTTGTGGGGTTTGGTTGTTTTTCCCTGAGGTAATGTTTTGAGCTGTGCGCACCATTAATTTAACCAACCTGCCAATTTGAGTGTCTGACTCAGAAGTGTTTGTGTTGAAGTCTCATGCCAACTTGAAGCAGTCAAAACAACTATGCAATGTATGTTTGTTCAGAAAACACCACGTGAAAATGAAATATGTGTCTGTAACCCTGACTTGCATACAGTCTTCCTCATGGACGGTGATTTGTCACAGATCTGTAATTGGTGCATGACTCCAGCAAAGATTTCAGACTGATAAGCAGCCTCTGCTGTGTTTATGCTTTTCCCCTCAGGAGCAACTGAGCGACTTTCAAGAGGCCTGGTGAACTCCAAAAAGGAAGCAGGAAAATGGCCTAATTGGGAACAAGCATTCTGGACGAGCTGAAGTGAATTTCCTGTTTCAGTCACAAGGAAGCCACATGCATCTGCACACAGATACATATGCCACATTTACGCGCCCTTTCCTTCCCGTCCTAGTCCTTCATGGATTCCTACAGCTTTCACTTTGAAAGAATGAGCAACGTGGACCTGCATCCTCTGAGCCTGCCCGTCAGCCGGCTCTCCCCAGCCAAGTCCAGCAGCAGCATTGCCGACCAGTTTGCTCATCACAAACACGGCAAAGGAGATTCCGCCTACAGTTCCTTCTCTGGTGGGTCCACTGCCCAAGACTACCCTTCTCCATTCCTTCCTGATGACCTGCAGTCTAATTCTTTCAGTCCTTATGCTGATCTCAAGTATGTAAGATCCATTTACCACCCAGCTCAGGCTCTGCAGACTGACACAAAAACCATGGACCAGCTCTATCGCTCTGTGGAAGCCATCTCACAGCAGTATCGCAACAATACTAACATTAAAGCAAACCATGTTAACAACAACTCTAATGACCCTGTCCACTCCAACAACAATGCCATCTCTAAACAAGAGGTTCCTCAAGCCCAAGCCACTTGTCCTAGTATTCTTTGCCCCCCTCCCATCCCGGCACGCATGGATAGTTTCATAGCTACAAAAAACCTGGAAAACACCCGAGTTCAACGTCATAGCGCAGAGATTCAACCCCAGCAGCCTCAACAGCAGCCTAGATCACACAGTCAACTCCAGTCACAGGCCTACAGCCTAAACGCTCCCAGGCCACTGAGAGTTATGTCAGAAACAGGCAATTTGTGCCCAAATTCTGAGCCAGTGTACTCGGTCTGGAGAGGCTCTCAACAGCACTTACCGCAAGTACACAAGCAATCAAGCTACCATTCACGATTCACATCAAACCCTGAATATCTTTTCATCACAGATGCCAAATCTGTCTCTGACCAGCGAAATCCAACAAACCTCTCCAGACAAACGCCCTCTCAAAACTTAAGTCAGCCACAGGAACACAGGAGACCATCGGGTAGTGGTGCCGGTAACGGCGGTAATCACAATTACAATGGTAGCGATAACCAATCAGAGAGTTACCGCAAGAGAGCTTTCTCGACAAATGACCGGCTCGGTTCAGAAACAGCCCGGGCGCCCAGCCCGTGGAACACCAGTGTGGTCAACAGCAGCATCCAGCATAAGGGTCAGTTCTACTTTGTGACGGGAGTGTGCAGAACACAGTCGGCGTCGTCGTGTGGGTCCGAGGCTGGAAGCAGGAGTTCCCCTGGCCCCGAGAAGTACCAGCTCAGAGAGAAAGAGAGGTGCCACAGCACGGTTGAAAATCTGTTTAGGCCCCTCCAGCAGAGCTCTCGCTCTTCCAGCGGTACGATTCAAGACGAGGTTTTCACGTCAGTGTCCCACGATCAGGACTCGGCACCGTGGAACCAGGATCAGGAGAACCGCCGACTGTCGTCAAACTCGACACAGTCCACCCAAAGCTTTGACATTTTAGAAGAAATTAACGAGCAGAATCGAGAAATCGGCCGTCACACTTCCAGCAACCCTATATTTTACTGTGGACCTGACAGAAGCTACCAACCACAGTCGACACCACAGGCAGCAGAGCTCACATCTCACACAAGTAACGAACAGATCTACGACTCCAAGAAGGGGGACCAGGCTAAGAAAGGGACGAGGCAGCCCTTGGGAGATATAGGCAGTGAGAGGATAAACAAAGAAACAACCCCACTTCTTTACCATCTGACTGGAGCCAGCAGAGCAGCATTGCAGCCCAGAAAGAAACCCAATTTCAGTATTAAGGGCAAAGAACCAAATCTAAATAAATCAACTCATGACATAGCAGGGAACGGTGACAGTCCTCCACAAACTAATGCAGACAAGAGTAATAGTGGGGAAATATCAGCCTGTAATACTCTGGATGACTCCTATAAAAAGTACTACAAGGAGAAGCTAAAGGATGCCCAGTCTAAAGTGCTAAGAGCGACATCATTCAAACGGAAGGACCTGCAGCTCTCTTGGCCGCACCGCATCAGACAGAAGCCCGAAATAAATCCACCTGTGATTCACACTTTCTCTTCATCGCAGGACTCTGAAACCTCCACAGAAACACTCACCCCTTCCCTGGCCTCCGAGGAGACGGAGACCGGAAGCGTTAGAGAAGGCGTGAAGGAAGGCGAGGAAATCGTCAAAGAGCCTGAAGAGGTAAACTGGTGCCCAGTAAATGTGGCCCAGCCCCAGGTAATACGCATGAGAGGCAAGAAGAGGCTAACCCCGGAACAGAAAAAGATGTGCTACTCTGAACCAGAGAAGCTCCACCAACTGGGTGGTGCCCCCTTCCACTCTTCTTGTCGTTCCTTTGGAAATGAAAGCGAAAACCCGTTTGCGGTCGAAGATGAGGACCAACAATGTGCGCAGCCAGGAGAGCCCGGACTTGTTGCAGCACGGCGGAAGATGTTTGAGACAAAAGACCACGCCTTTTCAGTCCCAGCTGCTCCCAAGTCCAACCTAAAGCATCTGCAGCATAAAGCCCTGCTGGAATACATGGAGCGCAAGACTGGCCACAAAGTCCCAGAGCCACAACAGCCGGGGCCTCTGGTACCACCCACTTCGAGGCACAGACATTCCCTCGGGGAAAAACCCTTTGACTGGGGACCCAGGCTTCAGTCCGCAAACCACGATGGTAAAAACTCCAAGAAGAAACTCCACAGGCCACACTCTGCGGGCCGCATCCTGGATTCATCCACAAGTTCAGCCAGGTACTGCCAACAATAAAAGCCACACGAACGAGGGAAGTGTCTCATTAATGTGATGCAACAGCTATTTCATATTCTGGTTTCTCCAAATAGGTATGCCCAGTTCTTCTCAGCTCAGTCTTGCTCTGGCCAGTATGCTCTCCAAGCCAATCAGCCCAGGTGGAGCAAAGGTCCATCTCAGGGCAAATATGGCTCAGTGGAGAGTCTGTTGGACCAGACGGAACCATCTAGCTTCTTAAGGAGCAGATCTGCATCCACTCCCCAAACATTAGAGGTAAGATGGTTTACAAGAAAACAACATTTACCTCCCATCTGATTTGATAAATGGGTTAATTTTGGAGAATATTCTCCATTTGTACTGAACTCTTGAGCTTGAGCTGCCTTTGTTTGTTTTTGCAGGATGTGCAGGCTTCTGACCGTGACGAAGACACACAACCAGTTCAACTTGTGGAACCCACCAGGTCTGTACCAGCACTGCAAACAAACAGGGACTTTGTTATTGGTTTTAGGCCAGAAGAGTTTTAGGTCACTGATGTGTGCACTATTGCATTCACGTGCTCAGAAATCCAGCATGCCTTTTCAAATGCGTATCCAGGGAATGTGCAAAAGTCATTTTCTGACCCATTTTCAAAATTGCAGGGTAATTAATAAAATGAGCCCCTTTCCAGTTGCTTTTGAACCTACCGAGACCTTTTGTCCCAAAGGAATTGTGCTTACATGTGACATATTTTTATTCTTTTTCCAGTACGCAGAGGTTTTCCACCGAGGACTCTTTGAAAAAGGCCGTGGCTGAGGGTCAGCAGCGTTTGCGTGTGGTCGCACAGAGGGGGAAGTCCATGGAGGAGCTCGGGACGGGAAAAATCACAGGACTGCCAGCTATCAGCAAAAGTTCCGAACAGCTGGATCAACTCAGGTCTTTGAACGGGCCAGCTGGATTCAACAGAGAAACGAAGAGCGTGTCGGTCTTTGCCGAAGCCAGACAAGCCCAGGGACAGGAGATGGACATACCAGAGCATGTAACACAGCAGTCAGCAGAAGAACCAGAGACCGTTCAGGTCACTCAGGGTCAAACACCAAGCCAAACCCAGAGAAAGTCTCCAATAAGACACGCCGCAGACCCAGGGGACGACCCCTCTGTAGTCACCAGGACCTCCAGCAGGTCCACGTCCCCCACCTCGCCCTCATCTTGTAGGATCGGGGTTCTCTCTGGATCTCACGGCCCTGTTTCGGATACACCCATGTCCAGTCGGCCACCGAGTGAGTCCGTGTCTCACCCCCCTTCCCCCAGAGGTCTGGAGACCAGCGAGTGTGAGAGCAGATCCATCCCGCCATCCCCCACCCAGACAAAACCACCTTGTGAGAGCAGGTCTCATTCAAGGTAAGATGACGCTCCGCACCAGAGCAGCATCGGTTTGACTTTCGGTTTTTGGACTTTGGGACATTCTGTTGTACACGTGTGACTTTTAACCTCATTTATTTAATTTCCATTAGAGCCAAAATGTCTCCTTCTGTGGACGAATCAGAGAGTGACCCCAGTGAGGATTCCAAGCATGAAGTTGCGCTGAGCTGCGGGGTCACCACCGACCCTTCGCTGTGGAACCTCCCCCCCGAAGAGCCCCCGCAGATGACGGACAGCGTCTTTGAGGATGACGCCGCCCCCGCGTCGCCCGGAGCGCTCGCGAGGAGAGCCTCCGCTTCTCCCAGCGCCTCGGTCTCCGACAGAGACGTCAGCGAGCAGGCGGAAGACGAGGCAAATACGGAAGGCAAGGACGAGGAAGAGAAGCAGGGGACGGAGGACAGGGGAACACCGGAGGGAGAGACGGAAGGGGCGCAGAAGCCCATGGGCAGGCCGCAGTGGGAGGAGCTCGTAGAAGCTGTGGTCGCAGCCGACCCGTCCCTGTGCAGGGCGATGTACCCGCTGGCCAATCGGAAGACAGCGTTGATGCTGATGGAGCAGCTGCTGTCGGAGGACACGCTGCTGATGGAGGAGCACTACAAGAAGAAGCAGGAGCTGCAAGGAGCAGAAAGGTAGACGTTGACATCTAGGTGGACCCCGCTCCGCTGTCCCCTGACGGTCGCGGGGAGACTGACCTGCTTTTATTTGTCCCCAGTGCTGAAAACGCCAAAGTAGCTGAACCCGCGCCTCTCCCACCGGCCCCCGATGGAGATGCACCCGAGTGTCCGATCAAAGCTGACGTCGGCGAGAAGAAGGTAACTGTGGCTGGATCATTACGAGCGAGGCTCGTCTGCAGCCACACGCGTGTCACGTGACTAATGACAAGCTTTTAGAGTAGTCTGATAGTTTGGTTACACGCAGGCCTGAGGGCAGGAGAAAAGATCTCTCTTTTGAAGAGCAGCAGGTGATTTAGTTTATTGCTGTCTGAATCCTTTATGGTTAAGTTGTGTGTCCTACCACATGATGTACCGTCTACCTCTGATCTGCCTCACACCTGCCACACATTTAGTTAACCCCCCTTCTTTCCTCTCATATTTCTAATCAATATTTCTTTGATCCTCCTGTACTCAGGAATATCAAAGGGATTCTGTTGCTCCTCATCTGGCCGGCTGAATAACCATGTTTTTTTAAAGGCCACTTTTTTAATCCAACACGCTGCCTGCTGTGCTTGAATCAACAGCGTCTTTTAGTGTCTCATATCGAGGAGCATCTGCGCTCCCTGGAGGAGATGCGCGGCCCCCTCCAGGCCGAGGTCCAGCGCAACGCGGCCCACGGGGCGGCCCTGGAGCTGCTGGTCCACGAGCACTGCCTCCCCGTGGAAGTGGAGAGGTACGGCCTGTTCATCGGAGACCTGGAGAGGGTGGTGAACCTGCTGCTGTGCCTCTCGGCCAGGCTGGCCAGGGTCCAGAACGCCCTGAGCACCGTGGACAAACACACAGACGCCGAGGAAAAGGTGAGGAACCCAAGGAACGTGGGAGATCACCACGCTTGCGTAATCTCCAGGAGGACTTTATGATTTTAGATATGATTTAATCTCTGAAGGTCAGATGCGTAATTAAGACCTGATAATGCGCTGCTGTGTGCTCCACATGTTCTGCTGCTGTTTGTATTCCTGTCTTCTATCCTGAAGTAGTTTAAACACACGCTGTAACCCACCCATGTCCTCCCTGCTGGCGCTTTTATTGACGACGGTCCTGAAGACTTTCAGCTCTAAAGACGGCCCCGAGCGTTGGACATGTGTGCCTGCTCCCAGGCCCTCAGGAACCCTCCGGATCTATTTACTTTACTAGATCAAACAGGCTACTAGATGCTAAAGGCTGGAGGGCGACTTTAACCAAGTCCAGGTTCCTCACGAGGCTATAAAAAAAGAACGTGTTGATCGTCAGTTTATAGCTTCATCTGTGGAACATCGTAACACAGATTGAAATATTTCCAGACTTGAGCCTCTAAATGTGCTGTAGGGTTTTCAGCAGCGGCACGCGTTGGCGTGCGTTCCCCTCCCAGATTAAGATCCCAAGAGGCTCCTCCTCAGAGGCGCTCTGAGCACGAGCAGCGGCGCAACTGAAGCAGCAGCCTTCAGCGGATTCGCTGGAGGTTCATTTGTTTTGCTGTTATCAGCAACGCTGGTATTTACACTGACTCACCGAAACTCCAGCCCAGTTTCGATGGCATTTGTACCTACCCTGCCCTCTGTTGACACAAGGGAACGGTGCACCTCGTTGGAAAGTGATCATCCAACTTTCACAGGCTGCTGCTTACATAAATATGAAGCCTGAATAATTCAGCACTCGCTTTTCAGAGCGCCACCATCAGGGATTAGAGAACGCTAGAACTCTCTAGTAGTTGTTGATTTATATAATGAGTGAGTGTCTCTCTCTCTCTCTCTCTTTTCTCATCAGCAATCTCTGGACAGTCGCCACCGTCTGCTGTGCAAACAGAGAGAGGACGCCAAAGATCTGAAGGACAACCTGGACCGGAGAGAGAACATGGTCTCCACCTTCCTGTCCCGCCAGCTGTCGCCCGAGCAGCTGCAGGACTACCGGCGCTTCGTGCAGACCAAGGCGTCGCTGCTCATCCGCCAGAAGGACCTGGAGGAGAAGCAGAGGCTGGCAGAGGAGCAGCTGGAGGCCCTGAGCACCAGCCCCAACCTGTGAGGGCCACCTGCCCAGGGCCGGCTGGGCTGTTTGGGCACAGACTCGGACATCACTGATTGGAATCCTTCTTCCGGCCGGGACTCCCAACACGTCACACGGCGTCGCACGAGTGTTCGGTCCCCGCAAGGACAGCAAAGAGCGGCGAGACCCTGTCACAGGTGGCGTCGGCCTCTGGGACGCTGAGCTGCGTTTGTGTGCCTTCATGTTGATGTTGCTGTGAACTGGTTTCCAGTAGATCTGCAGGTTCAAGAGCAGTCCAGCCCACTGCTGCTCCACATGCTACAGCCCTCCATCATCAGATCAACCTGTTTTAAAGCTTTAAGATTGTATTTTTACCAGTGAGAAGTAAACTGGGAGCAAGATGAGGACTGTCACCCAGCAACATGTACAATAGATGTGGGAGATTTTAGTGTTTTTTTTAAATGTTAATTTTAAATATGTTTCCAATTGAGGCACTAAAAACCAAAAAGGGTGGAAAAAAAGCACTTTGTAATTAAACATAAATGCACATTTCTTAAGATTGAATTTGTCTTCAGTTTAGTTTCAAGCGAAAGCCTTAATCCATCCTGTTAAAGCATATTTTTGTTCTCTCGTCCAGTTTAAATAGGAAGGTCTAAACTAAGGTACATGAGAACACTGGCTAACATTAAGTGTACTTTTCCAGCTCATTTCAGACTGGTGTCATTAAATCTTGATGATTTCATGCTGTTCTAGAGGATCTTAACCTCTGTAAATCAGATTATCCTGTAAGTGGGTGTTTTCTCCCAGGTTTGGTGTAGAGTGATACTTGAAATAAGTTTTTTTTTTTTTTTTTTTTTTTTTAAAAAAAGGACAGACCAGAATCTTTCCTTCAGGGGTCTGTAATTCATTTTCTATCCTCTACCTCCAGTGTAGACACTCAGAGGTGTAGCTTTAGATTTATTTAACGTCTCCTAGCTCTTGTTGGTAGCCTCTTTAAAAAGAATCGGTCTAATTTTTAGAAAAGAATCTCGGCTTGTTTTTTTTGTTTTTTTTAAACCTGCCTTTATGTTTCTTTCAAAAGTGTTTTAATACTCATGTGTTTGTTTTTATGGAATCAAGCAGAGGCATTAGCAAGTTGCTTTAAACACCTGAATCTGTGCAGATCGTACTTGAAATCATGAATTCAGCCTCTCCGTGCTCGCTGCGCACGGCCTCAACAAAAAACGGTCAAATCATCCCTCAGGAAGCTCTGCCGGGTGACTGGACTAAAAAAACAAACAAAAAAAAAAGCTAGTGTGAATGTTTCTAACACACATGGACGGTGACAAAGATCACCAACACGTCTGGAAAACAATCAGCTATCCTCCCGATCAGCCGACACTGGAAACGCCGAAAGACATTTTCCTGTTTTTGGATAAACAGTTTCGCCCCCTCTGCCCCCATCTGTCAGATATTCCGACGGAGGCTTGGGATTCGACCTGGTTTCAGTTGGCTAAACACGTGTGTGTTGACGCAAAGCTCAAAGGTGACCGCTCAGTCAAGGAAAACATCAAGAATCTTTTGGGGTTTTTTGTGCTGAGCGAACACTCAAAAAAACCTCCTGTCATTTCTTCTGTCAATCAAAGCTGTATGTGTGTGTGTGTGTGTGTGTGTGTGTGTGTGTGTGTGTGTGTGTGTGTGTGTGTTTACATGATAGCTGGAGGAGGAGAGGCCTTTATGACATGAAACATCCGCTGAAGCAAAGGATATCGGAGGCATTTTGAAGTCTTTGTCTTGTGTATTTCACACTTGTTTGCTCTTGAGAGTTTGTGTTGTGCCTGTTTGGAGTTGTAAATTCCACGTTTCTAATATTGTGAATAAATTAATCTCCCTCTCCTTTCAGACAACACGTTTCTTGTGCGGAGGGATGACCTCTTTCTGCATTTAACTGTAAAAACAAGGCGTTCACGTCGTTTCTTCAACGTTGCAGAGCTCTTCTCTGTCCTCTAGTGGCACGATCGACGCGCTGCCTCTGAGCCCAAACCCAAAAGGAACCAAACAACAGAAACGCAGAGATAGAAACGTCGTTATATTATTGTAAAGCTTCCGACTGAAGGTGACACCCACATCCGTGGCTCCTGTTCATCGCTGCAGGCCTTGATGGGTGTGACCTGCAGTACTGGAAGTTCCAGGCCTGGGGGCCCCAGAAATACCAGTATAAACACAGGTGTTTCCAGTGGAAGATAATTAAAGTCCTGCCCTCCTGTGCAGGCCACAGTGAGCCAGGGCTCTGCTCGGTTGGGGTCAGGCTCTCATTTGGCTGAAGTCTGAGCTGACAGTCTTCCATGTTTGGGGTAAAAAAGGGCACCACATAATTAGCTCCCTGTGATGAACCGCTTAAATTAGTGCACCGACCTCCACAGTCAAGTGGAGAGGCACCATTTAATACACATGCACACACATTCCTTCCAACAAAAGCTGCTCACAATCTGTGTCAGTGTGTAATTTATCATTATAACCTCAGTATACAGATGGAGCTGGTGAGGTATGCACAGCTACACAACTATTGAAGGACAGCTACACAACTATCCATCCATCCATCTTCCGCTTATCCGGGGTCGGGTCGCGGGGGCAGCAGCCTCAGCAGGGAAACCCAGACTTCCCTCTCCCCAGCTACTTCGTTCAGCTCCTCCTACTGGTGGGACATGTCCTGAACACCTCACCAGGGAGGCGCCCGAGATGCCCGAGCCACCTCATCTGGCTCCTCTCAACGTGGAGGAGTAGCGGCTCTACTCCGAGCTCCTCCCGGATGGCAGAGCTTCTCACCCTATCTCTAAGGGAGAGCCCAGCCACCCTGTGAAGGAAGCACTATTCACTTTTAAATTCATTCAACAGTTTACAAGAATCTAGAGAGAATATTAAAAAATATAGAAAGATGAAGGTCAGAATCTTTGGTCAGTTTTGAGTTGAAATAATTACTGCAATGTGAAGCAGTTACTCCTCATGGCCGCCAGGGGGCGAGCGAGTTGCTTCAACCTCACAATTAGGACCCTTTTCTGTGTTTAAACAATAAAGTTAATATTTTCACATTGGCAAAAATGTTTGAAATGAAAAGTCGTCAAATCTGTCACCGTCACGTAGAATAAACCTTTAAAGCGATCAGGACGAGACTGACTTCGCGGTCTGGTCCGTTGACGGTCCGGTACTGGTGCCCTGGATTAGTGATCCAGTGATCGTTGTTTACGCTGATCTTTGCACTCTCCTCCCACTGGAATGTTCCACACACCTTCAGTCTTCTTTATGTCAGCAAACGTCTGCCAGAGCCTCGTTATTGAGCCTGAACAGCCAAACTGTATTTCCGATGCAATGATTTATGACCCTCGTACAGTAGCTGTGGGAGGGCGTGTGTGTACGTGTGTGTACGTGTGTGTGTTCTAATTAAGCCACCATAAGCCCTGACACATGCATGGGATAAAAGTCTGAGGGGGGAAAAGCATTCAACTTGTCACTAATTACTATTTCTCTCTGTAGTTCCTGACAGGCTTTGAAAAAGAATCCTAAAAGTAGTAATTATGTGTGAAATTCACATTTTAATGTTCAGAGATGACACACTTACGCTGGAGCCCATCCAACAGGCCCAGACAGAGCCAGCCCAGCCCCGCTGTGATTAAGACGTTTGGACGTGCGGGGAAATGCCGATATCTGGTGTCACGATGTCGTCACGTCTGCCTCACGTCTGCCTCGGGGGCAGAGCTGAGGTCAACCCCCCCCCCCGTGGTTCCATTCTTCAGCTTCACGAGGCCAAACCAACCTCTGCTGCAGCTCCTTCAACATACAGACGTGAGTCACGGAGCTCTAACTCCAGTTATCAGACGTGTACGAGCCACCAGATTCACGCTATCACGTTAATACGTCATCACGTTATCCAGCCAGGATCCCGGAAATTCTGGCTAAATATTACCAAGAAACAAATATGTGAATGACTGAAATATGTAATAAAATGCACAAAACAGCAACATTAAAACAACTTCAAATGTGTACTGAAGTCCAGTGTGTGAGGACTGGACTAGGTTTGGTCTGTGACATCATCGCTGACAGTGACTGTACATACATATGTATGTGTATACACACATACATATGTATGTACCGGTACATATATAAAGACATGCCCATACGTGTGTATATATCAGGTCTCAGTCTTAACCTGCCCTGGTGTCTCCAGAGTTCTTGACCCTTGACCTTTCTTGTAACATGCGGAGAGCAGCGTTCAGCTTCAGCCCCGAGGCCGGCGCTGAAGAACCGCTCAGACGTAAAGATGACAGATGCTGCCATGGGGGGGTGGGTGGGGGGGCGAGTAGGGGGGCACGTTCCTGGTCGGGCTGCAGATCACTCTGACTCCCAGCTGTCTCAACAATCGGTCCAGAGAGGTCCTGGGACCCCCCCCCCCGACTTCTCAACTCAACTCTCCCCATTCCAGTTCTCGGTGATTCGCCCGCTCACTCCGGCTGCTCCTCGGGGGGCTCCTCGCTGAGGGGGACCAGCCCCGGCCTCTGCCTGGGCTTCTTCTTCTGCCCCCCCGCGTGGGGCTGGAAGAGGCGGGATATGGAGTGGCGACCCCTGGAGAGGTCCGCCTCCTCCCTCTCGCCTTGGGCCCTCTCGGGGGGCCTCTCGGGGGCCGGGGGCTGGCCCAGCATCTCTCTGACGCCCCCCGAGCCCCCCCCCTGCAGGTAGTGGTGGGGCCGCTTCCCGCAGTTGTCCCTGATGCTCGGGTCGGCGCCGTACTCCGCCACCAGCATGGCGGCGATGTACTCCTTCTTGTGCAGAGCGGCGATGTGCAAGGGGGTGTAGCCCCCGTGGGTTTTGGCGTTGACGTCCACGTGGACCCCCCCCTCCTTGGCCACGTCGATGATCTTCACCAGCATCTCGTGGTTGCCGCTCTTGGCGGCCCAGTGGAGGGCGGTGAACCCCGACATGAAGTCCCTCTTCTGGGCCAGGTGGGTGTCCCTCAGCAGCAGGCCGTACACCTGCCCCCAGTGACCCGCCGCGCACTTCACCAGCCACTCGTGCTCCGTGACCTCCAGGGGGACCGCCGGGGGGGCCCCGCCTCCCTGGGCTCCTCCGGCGCCTCGGAGCCCCTCGCCGCCCTCCTGGGTTGCGCCGAGGGGCAGCCTCGCTCCGTCAGAGGCGGCCTCTCCTCGATCCGAGGGGAGCCCGCCGTCGACCTCGTGGGGGGGTCCGGGTCCGGATCAGGGACCTCCGCCCTGGCGGGGGCCGGCGTTCTCAGGGGGAGGGCGTAGGGTTTGCTTGGCCCCCGACCTCCCCCCGTCCGCTGCTCCCGCGCCTCCACCTTGGGCGTGCTCTGGGACCGAAGCCCCGACTGGCTCCTGCGCAGAGCCAGCTCCACGGGAGAGAGCAGCTCGGGGGGGCTCTCCCGACCGTCCCCCCTCCCCTCTCCATCGGCCGCGCCGCTCCCCCCCCGCCTCCTGGGGCCGCTCAGGTGCGCTCCCGGGCCCGCCTGGCCCCCGGAGCGCGTCCCGGTCGGGCTCGTCCGCGCCGCCCCGCGGGTGTCGGTACCTCCTCTTGAGCACCACGTAGCGGACCCCGTCCTCTTCTCTCACCGTGGCGACGCCGTTCACCAGAGTTTTGAAGAGATCCCTGTTGCGCTGCTTGTCCGCGGGGTCGGCGCAGTCCAGCAGACCCTTGAAGTGGCTCACCATGTCGTTTTTCCTGACTTTGCCGCCCTCGTTTATGAGCCGAGACAGGACGGATTCGTGCGTCAGAGCCATTGTTGAGTGTTATTGCGCAGTCACACCTTCGTCCCGGTTCCACCTGGATCCTCTTCTTCCTTCTGCGTCTTTCCGGGAAAACGCACACGTGGATCAAATTTGAATAATATATGCAGAAGAAAAGTGACGCCACAGACTGTTTGTAGACAGTCTTTGAATTATTTACCGTCGTTTATCTCTCACAAACTAAACAAGTGGAGTTCATATAAATCTTTAAATGTGCGCTCTTCTTCTTCTTCTGTGTGATTTCACCACATTTGTTATATCAGGGTTGTAATTTAAAGGTGTTACGCTCATTTATGTAAATGACACTAGGGGATATCAATATTATATAACAAAATAATAGTTTTGGGGGGAAAGCCCAATTTCAAACGATATAATTTGCAGTAATTTGTCCCATTGTTAACTTCTGGATTTTTATTTATTGTTTTGCGCTGCAGGGAAACTACTTCTACCATTGGACAACAGAGCCATTAGTCAATGGGTTTAATTATCATTTGTTTGGACACATTAGTGAACTGTCAGGGAAATGATGTAAAGTGCGGCGCCCAGCGTTTTAAGTCTCCTGGTTGCTGCAGGAGCACACCATTGTGCAGCGGCTGCAGCTCCTGTCGTGACCTGCAGCGGCTGCAGCTCCTGTCGTGACCTGCAGCGGCTGCAGCTCCTGTCGTGACCTGCAGCGGCTGCAGCTCCTGTCGTGACCTGCAGCGGCTGCAGCGCCGCATTCCTGCAGCCGCGGGGAAATCCTGCCGCCGCCATGTTGGAGCGGCTGTCACGCCCGGATAGTTCACACCCTCTTCCGGTTTAAAAAAAAAAAAGGGGGGTTTCAAAGTTGCCTGCTATTTCGGCAAGAGTCGCTTTTAAATGCGAGAAAATCAACAGCCATATATACAGAAATGAACGTGTTAGGTAAACAGACGTTTAAGGTAAAATCTCGATGATTAACACGCTTACGTTCACACGAGTGCGCATGCGTACATCACAACGCGTGTCTATCTTCTTCTTTTGTAAAAAAAAAAAAATCCCATCCTGTATACTTTAACTAAACCTACAAAGCAAATCATCACGCATTTTATCTAAAGAGAAAATTAAATAAATGAATAAATAAAAACGATTGTAATCCAGCCCCTGGCGAACGAGCAGTGACGGGGGTGGGAACTATCTGGAGCGGGGCCGGTGGGCGTGTCCAGGCCGCTCCGTCGGTCGTTTAGCAGCCTAGCCCGGAGAGACGCGTCCGCCCGGCCCGCCGACACTCCGCTCTCCCCCAGCCATGGCTGCCACGGACGTCGACGTGTTTTCGGTAAGCGAAGCCTTTCCCCGCTTTCACCCCACCTGGCCTCCCGCGGCGCTTTCGAAGGCGGGGAGCGGAGCCGTCGGTGGGAGCGCGGCGGCGGCGAAAGTGTGTGCGTGTGCTGGATGCGGGGCTGAGCCTCCCCCGCTCCGGGGCTCAGCCTCCCCCGCTCCGGGGCTCAGCCTCCCCCGCTCCCCTGCTCCGGCGTGGGGCTCAGCCCCGATGGACGAACTGGTTTCAGCGATGGGCACTGGGCTTGTACCAGTTCGCACACGGTTTGGGCGGTCATCACCATTCATGCTTGGACGAAGCACTTTTAGTTTTGCATTCGGGTCTTAAAGGAGGTGCGCGTTGCTGCTCCCACGTTTATTGTGGACGCTGGTATTACTGGTATTGTTGATAAATCCAGGCATTGCCACGATCAACGAGCTGAACCATTACTTTGAATGTGCATATTGTTCACGCAGACTCACGGATGTTGCACAGGAAGAGTGGAAACCTCAATATTTTGTATTACTTGTGCAACCTCGACATGCAGGAAGCATCTATCTCCCGGATGCACTGGGACGAGATGTAGATGTGTATTCAAACTACAATATTGTCATGCACAATACGTATATGCGACCAGTTTCAATTTCTCTGCTCAACCTGAAACGTCGCAGAAAGCCACATCACTGCTGCTTGAGTGGATCGGATTTGATCTTCATATCACCCTTTGGATTGAGATGGATGGTGTTCGTGGACCGCTCCTATCAGCTTGTCAATACCTTGTTGAGGGAAACACCAGTGGCACACTCTCAGACCTGTCACCCTGGAGGGGTCCACTCAGCACAGCATGTGTGCAACCGAGAGCAGGCAATATGGGGGGTTAAACAAATGCCCAGGACGGTGATTAACTTTTTGGCAGATGCTCGAAGAGATCCCTGTAGTGGAGAATCGGAGAGTAAGCTGCGATGAGTTGCAAGGATAAAGGGATTAAGATCACGGTCTGGGCCACTCCTACCACTTAATGGTGCTACACATGGCTGTGAGGAATGGAAGGGATCCAAAACCATTACACTGGTTTTGCACAGCTGGCTCTCTTTTCATGTTAAGAAGGACGGTTTCGCAGACTCTGCGATTTTTGTGAAATGCAATGTAAAAAGGAAGGAATGGTTGAAACTGGCAAATGGGGTGACACACGGTCCTGCTAATTTCCTGCCTCAATTTAGGAAGTAAGTGAGACCGTATTGAACAAACCGAGCGTTTGTGTAAAGGGCACATTGTTAATTACACGCAGCTATTGATGGGCATGTGTTGGTGGTGGAGTTGTTGGCCCACTTTCAATCCCGGTGGAGCTCTGATTTACCGTTCTGGGACACAGCGACGTAAAGCAATCAGTGGAGGCAAGCATTGATCCCTTATTGCAGCTCATTAACTCCATCGGTTGCATGTGTAGCGGAATGTAGTTCACTCAAACGGTTGCGTAATGAATCGCCCCTGCATGGACAATGTTTAGTGACCTTGAAGACCACTGTGTCTTCAGTCAAGCCTGCCTCTGTGAGCAGCTTGGAGCAGCTCCCAGGCCAGATGCAGATACGGTGTTACATACATGCATTTATAAATGTATTATTGCTCTACAGGCTCCTCACCTTAAAGCCCGTAGTGCATGTTTTAATGCACGATTTCATGCACTACGGGCTTTAAGTTGCGAGTTTAGCTCTATTTCATCGACTGCAATTTGTCACTTGAATGTTGAATGTGTACAGCACAGCGCTTGGGGCAAGCCTTGTCAGACACAGCGCTACAGATGAGTAATGACAGCCAGGCTGCAGCATCGGTGGTGATGAGTCAATGTCTATCTATAGAATCCATAATTTCTGAATTGCTGCGAGGTTTTCTGCTGGAATAAAAGGGAGAAAGTTTTGGTGAAGGCACACAGCGGAAAGCGCGTATTTCTTTTGTCATGGAAATGACTGGGCTAAAAATAGAATTTTAGAAGTTTTCATCCTTAATTTAAGTTTTGGACTCAGAGAAATGCACCTCTGGCCTCCTTTCAGGCTTTTTTTTTTTGCGTCTCACTTGAAGAAGTGGTGATAGTGGTAATGCAGAACATGCTGTATTACTGTACAGGCCTCATAAGCTGCTTCACGTGTCCTTCCTCTCAGTCTGAGTCATATTTGTCTTTCCTGTCGGGCGCAGACACGTCTGATTGGCGATATGTTTGTGACAGAAAAGGGAGAGAATCTGACGAACTCAGAAATGGGGAAATACTCGTTTTTAATCCTCCCATTTTGCAGAGATCATAATCTTAACCGTCATATTTTCACAATGACAGCCGAGCAGAGAGGCGAGACTGGAATGCAATCTGACTGAGATGTGAGCTCGTAAATAATACTTTTGGCCATAAATCAGAATGGTTTCATTTTCCGTGGCTGGAACACTCTCGTCTCTGTACGATGTGCTTCGAAGGACAACTGAAAATTATGATTTAACTCGTGTTAAAACGACTCGAAACTACACTCTTGAGTATGACTGACACATTTACTGTCCTTGTCACGTGGGAAAGGCTGTGGCTCCACGTCCTTCGCCAATCAATTACAGAAATGTGCTCGCGTATGGCTTCCCCACTTTGACATTGTGCTTCAAAACACAAGACGAATCGGGGAAACCTCGCGTTCACGCCTCAAGTGCGACTTTAAAGGCCTCGTCTGGCTGTCCGTTCCACAAACCAGCATCTGCTGCCGAGGTGCTCCGTCAGGTGGGGGCTCACTGGAGCAGACACCGACCGCAAGGAGTCATACATAAGTCATCTGGGAATGGAGGCGAGGTCAGAGCGGAGCTGCGGAGCGGGGCAAAAGGCTGAAACTTTCATGCGGGCTCTCTAGCCGCGGCACATTGGTGCAGGTATGACTCTGAAAGGTGGAGCCTGGTCCTGCCGGCTTCCTCTGCGGGCTGGGTATGACAGGTATGGCAGCCATCACCCTAACAAAACAAAGCTAAAGAAGGCATCGCACGTACAAAAGAAACACACCAGTCACACCAACTATGTTACATAAAGAGCAGCATACCAGCCTGAGCCGCCCAGCGTTGTGTCAGAAGGATCTGGCTGAATGCACATGGCTGACAGGAAAAGGGTGTTTGCGTTAGTCCGCTTACGAGCGGGCAGCATTGTGAATTAGCTTATGTGGTTGGCGGCTCATTTTCGAGCCACCTGGGGGCCCCTGTTTCCTGTTGGCTTGGTGGGAATGTCGCCGTTTCCTCGGCCTGGGACAGGACATTTCACCAGGCGCTCCTCATTCCTGATGTGCTTGTCACTGCGGAGAAGTGGGGCAGATGCACCCGAGGAGAATAGGCCTTTCATATTTAGGTTTTGTTTAGTTAAAACAGAAACTACACACCACCATCACGTTGAAATGCCCGATGGGCCTGTAGGCGCCCCACGGTGTTGATGATGATGGAAGAAGGCGATGGTGAACACAACCTGACCTGATGCCCTCCTGCGCCGCGCGTCTCTCCGATCATCTCCAGCAGGAACGCGACATGCCAAAGCGGAAGTGTGGGTGTTGTTTGACGAGTTCTCGGTTGTACCAGAAACCGTCACAAATCCTCCGCAGCTGCGGAAGCCTGCTACTACTGCACCACAAACATCACATTTGTTCCCGGCGAGGCCCGCAGCCACACTGTGAAAGTACTTGTGCATCACAAGTCACGTTTTATCATTTTTAGCGGGCGTCGTCCCCGCGCTGTTGATGTGGCAGCGAGAATATCGCAGCGCATCCAGAAAGGTTCTGTTGGGTCCGAAGGCCCCGTCAGGAGCTGTGGGGCAGAAATATCCCGGTATATCTGGTGAATCGTAGCATGTTGAGGCTGCACTCTGCAGCCCTCGGCCCGGCTGCGCTCGGTTTACATTCAGCTGAGCGTTGCTCTGCTCTCGGGCTGCTCGCGCTCGGTGACATCAGCCTTCAAGTATGCGCTCCTTTGTGGCTGAGCCAGACGATCTCGGGTGGCCCCCATTCATCTCAAGGTGCTGTCTGTAGGGCCCCCATTAGCCCCCTCCTCATCCACCGCTTCCTCTTTAGACAGACGTGAGGGGTTAAACATGGAAGGTGAAAACATTTACAGTATTAGCAAACAGAGAAATGTCCCCCTGACTGCACAGTGGCTGTGATGGTCCCTTGATGAGTTACCTTGAGCGTGAACTAATCTGCTTGCTAATTCTAAAGTACTGTCTATAACTGCATTATTCCTGAAGTTATGTGTTGGTCAACCATCTGCAGAATGTACAGAGCTTCATTCACACACTTCATTTCCATAGGAATGTGAGGCTTCAGCAGCCAGCTTCACCTACTGCTGACTAATGTCTTCCCCATGTGCGTGTGCGCTCCTCAGGCTGCGATCAGCCTTCTGATGCTTTCTTCTGCGTCCTCCAGAATGAAGAGAAGCGTAGCCTGTCTTTGGGCGGACATGTTGGATTTGACAGCCTCCCCGACCAGCTGGTCAGTAAATCGGTCACCCAGGGATTCTGTTTTAACATCCTCTGTGTCGGTGAGTGTCAAGAATCTACCCCGCTATTTTTCAACCACATGGTTGGATTGCACGCCGTACACCCCCCCCCCACACACACACACACACACACACACACCCTCATCTTCTTTACTTCCCGTCCACAGGTGAGACCGGCATCGGCAAGTCCACGTTAATGAACACGCTCTTCAACACCATGTTCGAGAACGAGGAGGCCAGCCATTATCAGAACGGCGTGTACCTGCGGCCGCGCACGTACGACCTGCAGGAGAGCAACGTGCAGCTCAAACTGACCGTCGTGGACACGGTGGGCTTCGGTGATCAGATCAACAAAGAAGACAGGTGAGGGCGAGGGCGCTGGCGAGGGCGAGGGCGAGGGCGCTGGTGAGGGTGAGGGCGAGGGCGAGGGCGAGGGCGAAAGACGCTCCCAAAAGCCCTTGGAAGCGTTTGCGCGCCGCTCCGTGTTCCTCCTTGGGTGCATCAGAGGTTTTTCTTTTCCGTTTCACTCTCTCACCCAAACCCCACATCTCTGCTTGCGAGACGAGCGCCGTCGTCTCGCTCTTTTTTCAGATTGAAATGAAGGAAACAGACACCGGCTAAGCGTCAAGTTTTCCTTCACGTTCCCGGCTCTCTCTGTAAAATGGAAATGATACGAGGTGGGATGAGGCCGGAGAGGAAATAGTTGATCTCGCTCTTTTTTTTTTTTTTTTTTTTTTAACGTTCAGCTGTGGAACAGCGCTGTTGTTGTTGTGACCCAGCCAGCGAGCTGCACTCTCACGCCCTCTGATAGGGACTCCCCCCGTCGGCAGTATAACCCAACACGGCTCCGCCAACAGACGTTAAACGCACACTGAGGGCTCTTGAAGAGGTCAGAGTTGGTGCATTCCACAAAGATTGAGGATGGATGTGAAGGAAGTGGAGAGAGAAGTTACATTTTCTGTGAATTAAGCCTCTTTCTGAGCCACATGTAAAATATGTTGAGAGTCAATATGAGGATCTGCAAAAGTGTTTAACCGATAGGTCATTGCAGAGCTGTATGGTGGCCATAAAACAAAATCTGATCCAACAAATTCCCACTGAACTACAATATTTTCATTTTTAGCGTGTTGAAATGGTGTGTTTTTGTAGCTTTGAGCCCTTGTTTTAAGGTATCAGAGTGTGTTTCTTCTTCCAACAATAAGAAAAGGTGCTTTTATTGTAGCTTCCATTCCTTTAAACAACCGGGGGTCCCTGCAGGTCTGTCAGCAGGTATTTGTTTTCACCACATGAGATCTGACGTGAGGTGGGTTGTGTGTGGTTTGGACAGCACAGCACGGGGGGGGGTGGGGGGTGCGCAGGGGCCGTAGGTGATCAATCGGGTTATTGATATTGAAAGGCGTTTGATCACAGCGGAAAATAGCCGCCTCGAAAGAGACTCTAACGTGGCAAAGATGCAGTTAATTAAATACCGGATTCCCTCCAAATTATCCAAACCAAATGAATCCAAGCTGCTCAGAGCAACTGGCTGAAGACCCAGCTCTTTCACGCTGTTGGCTGCTCTGGATGACAGATGTTAATGCATTCAGACACAAATATTCAGGCCTCAGTCCTTCTCTCTGCCTGTCTGCACAGCTACAAACCCATTGTGGACTACATCGACACTCAGTTTGAGAACTACCTCCAGGAGGAGCTGAAGATCAAGCGCTCGCTGTTCAACTACCACGACACCCGGATCCACATCTGCCTCTACTTCATCTCTCCGACAGGACATTCCCTCAAGTCCCTGGACCTTGTGACGATGAAGAAGCTCGACAGTAAGGTACGCAGCGCTGACACACATCTGTAAAGGCGGGGCCGACTTCCCCTCTCGCCGTCGTCTGAGTATCGGTGTCATTGTCGCTGCGGTTTGAACGGATTAGCGCTGATCCGGTGTGGATTTCACACCTGAGGATACCCGAGGTTTTCCCCCACCCTCCCCTGCTCTGGGATTCTCAGCGTCCCAGTTGAAAGAAGGGGAAGGATGTTGCGTTGACGGGGCAGGCTCCCGTTTCAGCATATAGGATTTCCAGCAGCGTTCTCATGCTGTTCCCTGGGAGTGAAGCTATTTTGCTTTAGGCTTTAGACATTAATGTCGCCGTGTCGGGGGAAATCTGATATACATGTTAGAGGTTTTCATTGTCCTGGATCATGTCGCATCATTTGTTAAGTGAAGTTCTCTTAACGTGTCGGCGTGTAATCGATGGTGCAGCATTCTTTTAGATCTATGTTGCATTTTAGTGACATTCAGAAGCGTATTGATTTGTGGCTGAATGGTCAGTGCTGGTATTCACCTGATTGGTGGTTTATCATTTGTCAATAAATAAAAGAGCTAAAAAGAAATATCAGCACCTCACGGAGTGTGAAGGACATGGAGAGGTAGATGATTAGTTTCGGTGTGAAATAACAAAGTAAAATACTTTAAATGAATTCAAGGTAAATATTTGCACAAAGGAAGCAGACACAGTTAAACTGTAAAAGTGCTTATTTGTGCTTTGTAGGGTGTTATCTGAGGTCACCCAAGCTCATAAAAACATCCATAAACCTAAAAATTCCTTCACTAATCTATCATATATCTGATTTTTAATGCGGTTTGCTGTTTAGGGATGCATCTGAGGAGAACCTGTGCAGAGAAAGGCTGATGCCTGTGCAGAAGAAATGACCCTGTGGCAGATTTAGCCGAGCCTGTGATGCAGTTATGGGTCCAGAATAAACCAGATGGTCAGCTTGTGATCAAAACAGGCTGGAGTACCTCTTCCAGTCATCAGTTCGCTGCTGCCAAATGTGTCCTACAACCCAGACACTTGATCTTTTCATGTAAATAATGAATATTGTTTTAATTTCACAAGCTTGTTTTTCTGTTATAGGTGAAAAAACATTTCACTCTAATATAAGCAGGCAGATGCATCTCACGTTACATTATTTCAGTCATCTCCTCGAGGGCCAACTCTAATTTGAGCTCCTCATGCTGTGAAGGAGCCAACACACTGATCAGAAGTGAGCAGCCCACACGCACCAACTGTTTCCTGACATGGTCCAAACCATCAGGACGTCGCCTGCTCTGAAAAACGCACGGCTTACCTGCGATAAAAATATCTTCTGTCTTTATTTATTTAGCGTTTGAACCGCCGAGTGTTTAAACGGGAGCCTGTTTCTCATGGCCTGCGGTCTCAGATGATAATCCATACGCCGCTATCTGACCCCTGGCGTATTTGGGAGCGAGCCAGTGCTGAGTGACCGCAGCCTGGAGAGACCATCTTGTTAGAATTGTTTATCTTGTGGTCTCAATTTAGATAAATATGCTGCAGGATGTTTTCTGCCGCTTCGAGTGCTACTGAGATTCTTTTGCACAGTCATAGCTGTAAAAAAAAAAAAAAAAAAAACCCAGCCGATTCCCGAAGTGAATCTGGAATCTCAAGATATCCGAGTGGGGCCGACCTTGTGGCCCCGTCACAGGAAAACCAGGGAAGCTGAGCAGAACCAGCTTTCCCTCCAGAGTTCAGTCTGAGGCCCAGACAATGGTGTTTTTGTTCACCCCCTCCAAACCTGGTTAAAGGCCCGCCACACTGGGTTTAGCTTGTGGTGGCTGCAGGCAGGAAAAGAGATAAGAGCCGGAGAGAGACATCCCTTGTTTTAAATAAAGCTATTTACTGAAGGAGAGTAGATAATTACCTGACGGTTATCTAGTATTAGCGTAGCGCTGACTGGCATTTGACATTTCCAACAACCCTTTAAAATATCTGCAGTTTTCAAGAATAAAATGTTTACACAGAGAACTAATAGATGTCCAATGCTGCTGATCACAGATGGATAAAGGCAGGTATCCCAGCTGGTCCTTCATCGTTGTAACAAGCTGGTTGGGAATGACCGTAGTTCAGCCATAGGAAGGGAACAAACGCATGACGGGACACTCCTGCCTGTTTCAGTGACCACAGACGTCTGTTGTCAGCTGTGGTTAATTAGTAATGACTTCATAAGACCCTGATCCATTCTCAGAGTCCTGAGGTACACTATAGAACTGATGAATGGGTCTTTGGGGATCGTCCTCATTATTTTACCGGGTGGTTTTGGGCTTAACCATGGAGCAGAGCACAAAGTGTCTCGTTCTGCATGTATCCTGCCTTGTTTGCTGTCATAGGTTACTGTCTGACTGCTTTTTAATATACATGTACCCTGTACGCTCCGTCAACCACATGCACCACTTCCCTTGCCTCGATGTCTTTAATTAGTCTCCAGTGTAGCTTGATCTGCAGCTTGGTGCGATTGTCTCGTCTGAAACTCTCAGATTCAGCCGCAAAAACGAGGACGCTCCGCTCAGTTCCTCTCACTTCCCACAGGTCAACATCATCCCCATTATTGCCAAAGCAGACACAATCTCCAAGAGCGAGCTGCACAAGTTCAAAATCAAGATCATGAGTGAGCTGGTGAGCAACGGCGTCCAGATATACCAGTTCCCAACAGACGACGAGGCTGTCAGCGAGATCAACGCCTCCATGAATGTAAGTCTGACTTTGTCTTGTTAAAAACGGTCAGCGTGGTGTTTTGTATGCACACGAATATATTTTCTCTCAAAATAAAGCAGTTAAAGTGGTGATATAAGTGAGGGAACAGGCGCAGACAGAGCATTTCCCTGCTTGCAGCCCACATAATGACGGTAACTCCTCACCTGTGTGTTGACAGTCAACAGCGCTTCTGTTATTTGGTCCTGGTACAGTATCCTCATCTATTCAGAGGAGCTTACATCAGCGCCCACACTCACCAGCTTGTTCCCTGGAGCCAGCCAGCTGGTTTCAGCCCGCCGCTTCGGTTTAGCGCTTATGAATCGGGAATGTTTTCTTCTTCATGCGGCACTGTCACCGCCGAGGCTCTGACAGCATCCTATGCATTTTACTGAGAAGGTCACGTGACGGCGTGATCTGGTGGGTTTCACGTGTGTGTAACGTTCACGGTTTCGAAAAGGGAAGCTGGAAAGCACGTAATCCTGGCTCAGCTGGGTCGGCCTGGGCGCCCGCTGCAGTCCCTGTTGTGACCTTTTGAGCTTTTCCACTCACTTCTAGGCCCATTTGCCATTTGCTGTGGTGGGGAGCTTAGAAGAGGTCAAAGTGGGAAACAAAACCGTGCGAGCCAGACAGTACCCTTGGGGGGTCGTGCAAGGTAAGAACCGCTCGATTGATACTTTCATTTAATTCCTATAACCTGCCTCAAAATACTCAAACCTGGACAAAGTCCAGCTGTGTCTTTGCTTAATGATCCATGAATAATAAAGGAAGTTAGAAAACAGAACAATATCTGGATCAATGTTTGCTAAAATACTGTTAAACATTTGCAAGATGCAACATGGCCTTCCATGGAGGTGCACGCAGATGAGGAAATGATATAATCCAGTTACTATAATCTAATCTTCATTACATCAGACTGACTGGATGCTGCTGTATCTGCAGAGCATGGGATGAAGTTTGTTTTGTCTTGTCAGTATTTTATTTTTATCAACATTGAAATCAGAATGCAGCAACAGTGGCCCTAAGTGAAGTCCTGTGTTGTAAAGAAATGCAGTTTCGTGTGAGTCACGTAGTCGTCTGTCGGCATCATTGTAAAAGCCGTTTCCTGCTGATGCCCCCCACAGTTACTGTGTTTACACCAAACCTTCCTCATTAATGTGGAGCGCCTGCCACAGAGCATGTGCGCGCGTGTGATTTCACATCCAGTGACACTGCCAAACGAAGGTGGAGTGGGTAGATGTTGTTTTTGGACATTGCCTCCGTTTTCTTTCTCTTTTTTTTTTCTTTAATATGTTTCCATTTCTCTTCTTTGCGGCTGTGAGTGTGGACACGTATGTCACCAGCACATATGGAAACATTCACAAGTGTTTTCCCACAGCTTGTTGCCCTGCTCTCTCCATGAGAATAAACATTTTGATTTAATTTAATAACCTGGTGCTGATGGCACTCATGCGCACTCCCTTTTCTTCCTTCCTTACTTCCTTCCTTCCTTCCCTTGGTTTCCTGCTGGTGTCCTCACCCTCTCCGCCCCCACCCCTCTCTTTTTTCTACATTCTCTGACCACTCTCATTCCCCAACCCTCAGTGGGACAAACTGTGGTTATTTTTAAAGACTTGTGTGTCTCTAGGGAACAGATTCTTTTGCTCCATCAGTCATCATAAAGTCAGAGTCTCCTCTAGCGATGGACACAATCACGACATCCTCATGCATTTTAAAATTTACTGCAAGATAATTTCAGCTCCATTTTCCTCGCTCTGATATACAAGTATAACTTATTCGGGGGTATTTGTACCTTTAAGTCAGCTGAGTTCTCTGTAACAGAAATCCAGATTCCTTCCTTGACTGATGTCTCATTATTCATATCACAGACAGTGTCTGAGGAGAACAGAAGAGCAGAGGACACAAGTTTGAGTGTTTTACTGCTCTCGGGTGGCTGAAAGGACAGCCTCTGTTAGTGGAAACAGGCTGCAGATGCCAGATGTCATATAGATCGGTTATGTTAACCTCTCCGAGAGCCATGGGAAATTCACACAGGCTGGACAGAAGACAGAGGGAGGACTGTGTGCTGATAAAAAACCGAGGAATTGTGTGCGTAGGCTCCCTGAGGATGTTGATCCTCTGTTACCTCCAGACTTCTGTGACATGTAGCAGACAGATGCCTGGTGTTTCTAGTTTGTCCAACTGTTCACACACACAGATTGGGTTTGTGTCACGTGAACGTGGACGCCGTTAATCACTGCCGTCACCGTTTGTTGTTGTTGGTTCCCAGACATATTATTGCGGCAGAGCCTCAAAAAGTTTCACACGGAGCTTTTACACCAGTCAGATGGGTGGATTTCATATTTCCACAAGCGTTCTCTGCGCACTTGTTATGGCTGCGACAGGCAGAACTACCTGGTGGCAAAGGCCAGATTTCATTGACCTGCATGTCCACCACGTCCGTGAAGTGATGTCATTGTGTTCTCGCGGGGCCGTGCGTCTGCAGAGCCCCGAACTGGGCGAGGTGCTGCAGTGGCTCAGAACTGGCTCTGTCAGCCCTCGGTGGGGGGCCTGCACAAGGCGATGGTTATACGCCGCCACAGCCCCAGATGAAGGCTCTAGCGTGATACGACACACGTGTGAAACGGCACAATCGCGGCACTATTTTACATCTTTTTAATACATTCCGGCTCCATTTGGGTCCTCCAGCTTCCGAATACTTTGATGTTATTTGCGGGTCGTTATTGCGCTGCAGGCTGTCCTCCAGGATGTTCTGGAGAAGCAAAATGCCACATTAATTGGGCCCTTTCAGCTCCGTTACTGCTGTGTTTACGCCCTCAGAGCTCACAGCTTGTGTCAAATTAAACATTATATATATCCCTTTCCCCACCGGCGCTACCCCGGGTTAATGGCATGAGCTCTGAAGAATCACGTGCTTGTCCTTTGCATGAGCCCTGGACTCAAACGTGCAGCACCCCCCCCATTTTACCCCCTCTGACACATTTCAACTGATACAAGAGTAAAGGAGCTGACCCTCTCTGCTGTCACAAAGGCAACATTTTCTACCGTTTTCCCTTCATTTCTCCGTCTGACTGTGACAGTCACTCCGTTTTATAGCCAGAGCAGACAATAATTGATGTGAATATCTCTCATTTCGTGGTTTGTATCAAGTCACCAGCTGCCAAATGCAATTTGTCTGAAGACAGCCTGACATTTCCTGTACAGACACGGTGATTTCCTGCATTTGAAAGAGAAATGGAGAGGATATGAGGTTAAGAGGGCAACAGATGGGGTGTTAGAATAAACCGAGTGGTGAAAAGAGGCAAAAAAACAACTTGAAATCTGACATGACTGCTTTGTAACACTAAAGACCGGCGACTTCCCCGCTGATTCTAGTCTCCGTCTTCCCTTTCAGTCGAGAACGAGACTCACTGCGACTTCGTGAAGCTCCGAGAGATGCTGCTCAGGGTGAACATGGAGGATCTGAGGGAGCAGACCCACGCCCGCCACTACGAGCTGTACCGACGCTGCAAGCTGGAGGAGATGGGCTTCAAAGACACGGACCCCGACACCGAGCCCTTCAGGTAGAGAGCGAGCCGGGGCAGACACAAAACCATACTCTTCCCCCGTCCTCCCCTCATTCTGAGCGTTCTCCCCTCCAGTCTTCAGGAGACGTACGAGGCCAAGAGGAAAGAATTCCTGGCGGACCTCCAGCGCAAAGAAGAAGAAATGCGACAAATGTTTGTGAACAAAGTCAAAGAGACAGAAGCAGAGCTGAAGGAGAAGGAGAGAGAGGTCAGGCTCCAGCTCCCGCGTCCCTGTTTTGAAACGGCGTCCGCGCCATTTTAACCCTCGCCGCCATCTCGGCCCCCCTGTCGCAGCTGCACGAGAAGTTCGAGCAGCTGAAGCGCATGCACCAGGAGGAGAAGAGGAAGGTGGAGGAGAAGCGCCGAGACCTGGAGGAGGAGATGAACACCTTCAACAGGAAGAAGGCGGCGGTGGAGACGCTGTCCCTCTCTCAGCCCCTGAAGAAAGACAAGGACAAGAAAAAGTAAGGCAGTCCCTCTTTCCTATCACTCCTCCCTCCTCCTCCTTTCCTAGACTTCCTGCTCTTATCCCGCTTCCTTAATCCCGTTCAACTTTCTAATTGGTGCCTTAACGCGGGTTTCCTCCTCTTCTGACCCTCTGACCTGCTGGGTCCCATCACACTAACTTCTCTGCAGTCGTCTCATCTCCAGCGCACAAGAGCTCAAACTCAGACATGCCTGGCACATATTAAGGAAACGTCCTCCCCTTTCTGTCCGGCCCACACGCTCAACACTTCCTGCCATTTCACTCTTTCCTTCTGCACCGCTCTGATGTTTCAGGGAGGAGCCGCCGAGCTCGCAGGCAGCAGAGGATACAGGGCGCAGATCGCACAGGGGAAAATACCGCTCCACCACAATGATAGAAAATAAAACGCAGGCTAGTTACATGTCATCTCGGATATTTCACAGAACTGCTGACTTAACTGAACTTGTATGTCTGGAAAGTTTTTTAACCTGCCAGGCCTTTATTTGGTTCGTCACTTTCCAGAAAGAGGCTCTTGCAGACACGTAGCAGATGTATTATTCAGACAACTTCATGTCACATTTACCCAACTGTCAGTTTAGTTCCTAGGTTACATTAGGATTAAAGTCTCTCGAGTATATGTGGCGGCTTATTTAACAGCCAGAATGTGAGCAGACCTCAATTAGCTTGATTAGCTTGATGCACAGAGGCGCTGATGTTTTAGATAAATGGGACCCCACACTGGACAGGCTCAGTTACTCAGCATCTGCCCAGTGCCCAAATATCTGCCCTTCTCATTAAACTGGGTGTGTTGGGAGTGTTTTCCTGCAGCCACTGAAGGTCGATTCAGGTGATGTGGACTCAGGTGAGGTCAGCTTTGGAAAGCACCAGCGCTGGTCATAAAAGTGCATGAGTCGTGACCTGAGCGGAGACGTAACTGCGTCGAGTGGCTCCCCCTAGCGGCCGCGTCTATAAAGCGCTCCTCACAACAGACCACTCACCCCTGCTCACTAACCACCACTGGTGCAGCCTCTTCACTTCACCCCCTCCCCTTCTCAATTATGATTTCTGATTCTTGCAGTTGCTTCACAGTTATTTGTTGTACTCATTTTTTATTGTTGTTTTTTTCTTTGTTCCAGTTAATTTATGGGCGCTCTGCCCCCTCCCACACATGAGCATGGATTTGTCCTCCATCACCATAACATCAACCACACCTGTTTATTGGTTTGTCTGTTTATCCTTTTTTTTTTTTTTTTTTTTTGTCGACATTCCACCTTCACACTGAGCACACGGACCAAAGACACTGAGGATGAGGATGGTGATGAAGCCACAGGGGAGAAATAGAGTGAAGGCTGGTGAGAAATTAAGAGATCATAAAACTTGACTTCCCAGCAGTGGCTGTCTCATTTATTCAGGACCCCACCCCCCCTTTTTGTTGGGACACTTTATATAAATATATATAAAATTTTGCATTTTTTTAATGTTGTGATTAAGATCTGTTTGTTTTATGTTTGCCAACTCTCCAAACCAAAATAGGACCATTGATCCATTCAAAGCTTGCGGGTACTACAGTTTAACACGAGTTACTTCAGCCAGTCAGTATGTTTTTTTTTTTTTTTTTTTTAATATTTACGGTTTGATTGATTTTTAGACATTTCAATTTCAATCTCAAATTGAAGTCTATGAAATCTAAAACCTTTCCTTTTAAGTTAGATTCCCCTTTGAAAAGCTGCCCATTGTGCTTTGTCTGTTTAGTTGAGACTTTAGTGCATTTTTATCACAAAAGAACAACCCCCCCCCCCATTTAATAAATTACACTAGGTCAAGCAATAAAACTGAGTACCTGTATTTATCACTGCAGAGGTACTGACAACTTAAATAAAAGATGCTATGTACTGGTGCTGTTTCATATTAACTCAATAAATATATGTGAATATTTTCCATATTTATCCACTTTTACTATGCAACTATTTACTAGTGTTGAAAACAGTGTTCTTAAGAAGCTCACAAGTGTTGCAAGTGTATGAACAACCATGAGCGATCGCCTCAACGACGCTCTAACATGATGTCAGTA
Organism: Lagocephalus sceleratus; assembly: GCA_911728415.1. NCBI lineage: Eukaryota > Metazoa > Chordata > Actinopteri > Tetraodontiformes > Tetraodontidae > Lagocephalus > Lagocephalus sceleratus. The sequence continues at coordinate 1,009,671 of CAJVRN010000213.1, forward strand.
TGTGTGCAAGCTTCAGGAAAACCCCGCAGCCTGCTGTGGAGCAGCTGTAACCACTGTGGATGGAAATAAATGTAAACGTCTCCCTGCTATGGTTGCTTTATTGCACGGTCGTTGGGGAGGGGGGTTAGAGCAGCTAGACGGACGGGCGACCCTGTAGTCGGCCGCGGACGCGCTCCTGCTGCAGAGCTCAGCTGGCTCTTTGATCCATCAAAGGTCCCGTGGTCATGTGACCCGGCCTTGAAAGCTTATTCTGTCCCAAACCTGCGGGGTTGTGGATCTCATCCAGCCGTCTGTTCAGAGCTCTTGTGTCCCCAGTACACCAGCAGAGTGGACATCTGACAGCCTGTCCAGGGTGCCCCACGCTGACGGTTGTCTTAGATAACATGTGATCAGGTCTCAAGGATTCAGGGGTTACATGAGGTCATGTCAACACAAAAATCAAGTCTACAGGAAGTTAAATGAAGCACTCAGTTTGAAATATTAGGTTCTTTAAGTTGCCTACATCAACGTACAACGATAACTTATGGGAAAGAAATGCCAAAATGATTATGATACAGACACAAAGCTTTGTAAAGTCATAGCTTTATTTTGGTGTTTGACCACAAAGTAGCTTTAGCTGCCTCAGTAAATGATTAAACATGGAAAAATAAAACCTTGGTACTGGTGTTGCTTCCACCCAGACAGTTACCACTTCACATTAAAGATAATTCAGCAGCTCACAGCCAAAAAATGATGACCTAAATCCAGTTTTACTGAAATATTTGTCCACCTTGTTAAGTTAGTATTACAATTATGCTGGCACCTGAAACTATTCACAGAACAGGACACTTGTATCCCAATTTGGTAACCAATAACACAACTATACTGACAATGGTGCATTTATACGGTATGAAAAAGTCTCATGTGAAAAGGACTGTGAAGGTGCTCTTAAATGTTGCATATAGTTAAAAAAAAAAAAAAAAAGATTTGCAGCATTTAGTTAAAGCAAAGATCATATAAAACAGCTTCAGTAAATTAAGGGTCAACACTTTACAGTGTTTAAAGGTTTAGTACAAAATCAGGTTAAATAAGGTTCAGAAACAAAAGTCAAAGTGCTACAGGTGTTCTGGGGCGAACCTCAGCACCTGGATATCAAAACCACGATCCGCCTTCCATCTCATACTCTCAGTCGTTGGTTAAAAAAGTAAAAAAAGACATGAAATTATTAGAAATAGTCGAAAAAACAGAAATGACCGAGAATGGAGCAGGCATTCAGAAACAGTCGTACGGTCCCACTTCTCTCACGTCTGCGTTTTTGGCTTCAGTGCAAAAACAGGCCTGTGAACAGCAGCGGCACGCTTGAAGTGATAGTTGAGACAGGTAAAAAGAGGTTAATAATAGTAAAAAAAACACATGGCCTGGAAAATGGCACAGATGTAATAATTGCTGACGCGCTAGTCTCACTTTGCCTCAGCTCTGCAGCTGGAGCTTCGCCTCCCCTGGCAGGTTATGGATGATCAGGATTTGTTAGCGGTCTCGGAGCATCAGGCGCAGAATTGAGACCTCAACCATGATACCGGTTGCCCTCAGGCGGTTATATACGTTTGATTTATCAGAGAACTTTTAGGAATCACTCGGGTGTGGGGAAAGTGCACAGATAAACGAGGAACATAATCCTACTCTCTCAGTGCCGTGGATCTCAATCTGATTACAGTAATGGTGTTTGGAGTACTCTGGGCGATGTGGACGGGGTTAGTTGACAGCGGGGTGCAGCGGCGGACACGGCGATACGTTTTTCTGCAAACCCGCGTCCTCCTCCACCGCGAACTCCCCGTACAGGCGCCCAAAACCATCATAATACTCGTCGCAGTCCCCTTGCTCTTTGCCGCACCGCCCCCTCCTGGCCCGGCGGAGCTGCTGCAGCGAGCTCCAGTCTCGCCCGCCCTCCTCCCGGATGCAAGCGCCGTCCAAGATGTAGACGGCGTTGGGCGGCAGGGAGAACTCCAGACTGTGGAGGTACTCGTCCACCATCTCTTTGCAGTGGATGAACTCGCCGCTGTCGATCTGGAAGAGCAGGACAACACAAGGGTGGAGGAGGCGACCTCGGAGGGACACTTTTGATATGAGAGCATTTAAAGCTGAGGGAGGGTCAGTATATCCCTCAGAGCACCATGTTGGGCTGAAACACCCTCTTCATTCTAGAGTGTTGACGTCTTTAGGAGCTCTCTTGTGATCTGATTGTTGTTTGTGGTGCGTTTGTAACGTTACAGACCTGTCTGAATGGATAAACACTAATGTGGAGACGTGGGGGGGGGTTGTTTCAGGGCACCTCCAGCTGTGTGTCTGTGGTGCGGGTGTCTGTGGTGCGGGTGTCTGCGTGGTCCTCTTACTTGTGCTTTTTTCAGCAGGTCCGTGAAGACCGAGAACCAGTCTGGAATGAGCACCTCCAGCTCCAAAGTGATGATGGCCAAGGCCAACGTGGAGCCTTTGAACTGCCAGAGCTGGTGGCAGGCCATACAGTGCTGCACCTGCCTGGTCCACAGCACCGCCTGGAAGCCCGGCGGCGTCTTCTGATGCCCCGGCCCGGTGGGGAGCACGCCGGGGCCCGCCGCGGGGTCCCAGGCCACGCTTGTGCCAAGCCCGATGGACGGAATGAGGTGAGGGTGGCCGGAGACGAGCAGGGCATGGAACTGGATTGGGAGGGGGAGGAGGGGGAGGAGGAGGGGGGGGGGGGGGAGAAGAGCGAGACCAAAACTTCATCGTGATGTCATTGTCGCCTCCATCCTCCACCTCAACGGCTTCATCGACCACATCAGCGTTAAATATACCACGAGACCAGACGTCCCATCACGCGTATCTGAGCAGGCTTCTGCAGCCTGACGTGGAAGCAGACCTGCGCCGTTAACCCCCGCAGCCCCACTCGCAGGCCTCTTCCACCACGACCCCGCCTTTGCCCGCGGACGCGTAGTGACCTCGTATGTATTGTTATCGTACGTGCAGTGCTACCCCCCCCCTCGTGTTCCCGTTTAGAGTCAGAGACCACTGAATCCCACCCCGGGGCCCCCGAGAGACAGGCGAGAGGATTTAGTAGCGACGGTCCAGGCGAGCTCCGGCGAGACCGTCGGGGGGACGACGGCGCTCGTTGGAGAGATGGAGCGAGCTCAGAGCAGACTTTTTGGGTTTTTTTTTTCTTTTCCTTTAGAATCCACGTCATGGTCGGCACGTTTCGGTTCGTCGCGTAGTGAAAATAAGCCATTCCAAAAAGTGGACTTTAGCGAAGGGCAACCCCCCACGGTCACGAGGCGCTCGGACTGTCGCAGGTTATTGAGTATTTAATCAGAGCGCCACGGTGGGAAGGAGAGCAACGCTACTTCAGCAGGGCTAAGGCGAGTGGGAGATGTAGGTAAATGTATTTATTTGAACAATATAGAAAGAGAAATGTTTATTTTATTATTATTTTTATCAATGCACTGTGTCTCTTTATTTTCTAATTAAAGTGAAGTTGTGGTGTGATCCGTAAGGGATCATCTGGAGGATCGGAGGAGGCTCAAAGTGCCAAAAGGGTTGGCTTCTGTCGTTGGTAGCTTAAAGAAAACACACCTGACCCCCCCACCTCATTCAGGAGAGAGGCATTTACTTTTGGAAATTATGGTTTTAATCTTCAGAACTTTGATTTAATGCACAAAAAGTCGTCGGAAACGATATCTGTGGCATTTAAAGAGCGAGCTGAACGGGCGTCCCCTGAGCTAATAAAACAACGCGGGGGCTTCGGCGTTTACCAGCGCAAACGCGCCTGCTGTGGAAGAGTAACGCGCCGCTTGGAGTCTGAGACGAAGACGAGCCTCGCTCCCAGCAGGAACCCAAGATCGGTGCTTTGCAGGAGATCTGGGATTCACCAGGATTCAAAGTGCCTTGGCCTGACGCGCCACGCGCCGCCTTTCGCTCGAGGAAGCGGCTGAATTCAGGCAGGCTCGGTCCCCATACGCAGGAATCCCCCCGGCCCCAGCTCACCTCTAACGTTGTTCCATATGTGGCCTTTTAGTTTCACCCCCGATATGACGAAGAAGCATCTTGAAGGTCGACGGGTCGTGACCGAGTATTTCCGTCCATTTTTATCAGAATTTACTGGAACAGCCGAGTAAATCTGACCCGCTGTTCCATTGATGAGTCTTTAAATGTTCCTAAGATAAGAGGCTGTTTTCTTAGTGGGGGGAGGGGCAGAGGGTCAAACGAACGCACAATCGCCGAGCGGAGCGAGTCCTTTGTGGGGCGTGGAGGTGGGAGCGTCAGGGATTCTAGAGCTCCTCTGGGAGCCAAACGGGACGCACGCATGTTTGTGGTGTGCTTTTTGTACGTGTCTTTCTGCTGACGTCTGACTTACTATGTGAACGAACTCGAGCGGCGTGGCGCTGTACAGGTCCCAGTGCAGCTTGTCCAGAATGATCCTCTCCATGCGAAGAATCTCCGCTGCCGAAAAGCCGCACCCGCTCTGCATAACCAGGTCTTTAATGGAGCCTATTACCTGTGTGAAGAGACGCAACACGAAAAAAAAAAAAAAAGGGAATAAATATCGTTTTGAATGAACCCCGCTGTCGCTCTCAGTTTCTCCCCACCTCATCTTCCTCGTTGATCTTGGCTGCGAGGACGAGGGAGGTGAACGCGATGCATCTCAGGTATTTGGGCTGAGCCTGGAAAAACACCAAGAGGTTCAGTCAGGTGCTGTTTCCCTCCCAGCAGACAGGGGGCGGCCTGCCCACGAAGGGGCCGGTACTGCCGGGGTTTCCTGAACTACGAGGCGGCGGTCAGGCCGTCTACCTTGACGGTGGACAGCAGGCGGTTGAGGATGCAGATTCCCAGCGCAGAGGTGTCTGGACAGAACTGGAACAGTCTGCTCATCTCCCCCAGCCACAGGATCATTTCTCTGTGCTGCTCTGAAGAGATGTTTGTGCCCTGAGGAAGAGGAGGAGGTGGTGGTGAAGGTGGAGGAGGAGGTGGTGAAGGAGGAGGTGAAGATGGAGGAGGAGGTGAAGGAGGAGGTGGTGAAGGTGGAGGAGGAGGTGGTGAAGGAGGAGGTGAAGATGGAGGAGGAGGTGGTGAAGATGGAGGAAGAGGTGAAGGAGGAAGAGGTGAAGGAGGAGGTGAAGATGGAGGAGGAGGTGAAGGAGGAGGTGGTGAAGGTGGAGGAAGAGGTGAAGGTGGAGGTGGAAGAGGAGGAGGTGGTGAAGGTGGAGGAGGAGGTGAAGGATGAAGAGGAGGTGGTGAAGGTGGAGGAAGAGGTGAAGGTGGAGGTGGAAGAGGAGGAGGTGGTGAAGGTGGAGGTTAAGGATGAAGAGGAGGTGGTGAAGGTGGAGGAGGAGGTGAAGGATGAAGAGGAGGTGGTGAAGGAGGAGGTGGTGAAGGTGGAGGAGGCTGAGGGTTCCCTGGACCGCAGCAGCGCTGATCTAACCCTGACCCCAGCGTCCCGTGCCCGCGGGCCCCCTCACCTGGATGGATCCGCTCTTGAAGACGGGGGCCTTCCAGAGCCGGGCCTCCCTCTGCAGGGCCGCCTCCAGCAGGACGAGCAGGCGGCGCCTCTCCGGAGCCCCCGGGCTCTTCATGGCGGCCAGGCTGGACCCAGGGCGCAGACACCTGACGGAGGAGAGAGCTGAGGCACCTTCACAACATCAACCGCCTCGGCTCTGCTGCCCCGCTCACACACCTACTGTTGTTGTACCGGTACAACCAGCGAGCACATTGGAAACATTTAGTTATGATAATACTCTTGAGGACACCTGGTCTAAACGTGGGACACACACACACACACACACACACACACCCTCCACACTTTTAGGTTTTCATCCAACGTTCAGTGTCCACAGAATGGTGTTGTTGTTAACTGGCTTTCGTTAACGTGAATGGACCAAAGGTCCAGGGCCAAGTTCAACCAGTAAAGGATAAACCCTCAAAAGCTTTTTGTCCAGCTCTTCAAAGCTGACCTCAGGTCCAGCAACAGGAAGCAGCTTCAGGTAAACACCATCGCCATTTTGCCCGCATTCTGCACCGGATTAAGCTACAAAATGCAGTGCAAGTCTTTGCAAATAAGATGCGGCCTACGTGACTTGTGTCAGCTGTGTGACCCCCCCCCGCGCGCACACGCACACGCACGCACACACACTTGCAGGATTGGAGTAATATGCTGCAGCTGCTGCAGCCTCCTGCACAGTTGCAGCTTCTGTTACGCACACACAAAAACATCTTCCTCCGTCATTCACCAAGCCGTTCTCACCTCTTCAGTCGGAAAAGCGGGACAGAGCGTCGAAAGCGGGGGCATTTATACGTTTTCTGTCCCAATTAGTCCATTTTTACCGAGACTGTCCCGAAAACAAACGGCCGTCGGACGCTGTTAATGGACGAAACCTGGCGAAGAAAGGGGGTTTGGCGCCAAGGTGCAGAGGAGAGACGCATTCTATAAACTTAGCATGCAAAAGAAAGCGGGAAAGATCGCGAACGAATAAAAAAATATGCGAAATTAGGCGCGGAGAAGCGCCAAAAAGAAGAGGAGGCAGGAAGCGAACGCGGAACCGAGCGGACGGACGGATTGTTTTGAACGCCGCACGCCCCGCCCCCCTGCCGTGACGTCACCGGGGGGGCGCTGCAGAAATGTGTTAGTGGGTCAGACATACGGGACTCCTCACACAAAATGGTCGAGCTTGTGCAGCAAATGGTCGATTTCTGTCTTATTTTCAGCACTCGGGCTTGCTGAGGGAGAGACCTCAGTGGCTGAGGAGGCGTCCAGGCCCACCAAGTCATAAAAGACGGGAATAATAACTCTGTTCTGCTGATGGATCACTCCTGAGTGGGGGGGTTAAAAGCACCCCACTGGTGTTAATTTGCTCCTGGTTTCCTCCTTCATGATAAAATCAAATAAAGCATCATTTTAGGTGTATTTGCTGCAGTTGCCTGGAACGCTAAGCACCATAATATCTGGAAAACTGAAGCAGGGGCCCTGCAGCCCTCAGGCGAACTCCTCTCATGAGCCGGATGAATGACTCCACAGTGACCTGCTCGCCTCAGTCCAGAGCAAAGGAACCATTCCTGTCTTTTTGAGGGCAGAAGCTGTTTGCTCTCCGTGGCTCGCTCGGCTGAGCCAAAACAAAGGTGACCGGCGCGACGGAGCCGAGGTCACGGCTGAGGAGACGGGCTGAGACCGCCGCTGACGGGGCCGCGTGATGACGGAACCCGCCCCGCCGCGGCCGTTCTGTGTTCGTCCCCGGAGGAGAAAAGCACCTCGCGCACCCCTCTTCTCCTCCTAACTTCACCCGACCCCACAGAAAACCGTTTATGAGGCTTTTTGGGGCTTTGGTTGCTGGTTTTTAATCAGGGGTTTTAACGCGCGCTGAGTCGCCGGGCCCTCGCCGGGCCTCAGGTCAGCCGGTGGGGTCGCCGCCTCGCAGAAACGCTGCCGGGCTTGCAGATCCCCCCGTGAAGTGGAGGTGTCAGAGCAGAACTGCTCATTAGTGCCGCTCTGGTGCCATCGGCCTCCCCGGGGGGTTAAAGGGCCCCCCAGAGTGGAGCTGTTACACTCCAACAAGGTGACACAGCTGCAGGTCCCACGGGGGCGGGGCCCCTCAGGCAGGGGAAGACGCAGCCCCCCCCCCCACGCAGCCGCTGTCATGCAGAGCCTGGAGGGAGACCTGGAGCTTCTGCTCTGCTCCTGGTGGCCAGGTTGGATAGCTTCAGCATCGGGACACCCCCCCCCCCCGCCCCCCCCCAGGGGGATCCAACAAAACTGGTCCAGTCACACCACCCACTTAACCCCGGTGACCCCCATCCATCCATCCATCCATCCATCCATCCTTCCACCTCCGCCAAGCTGGATGGAGATGTCCAGGAGGCCTCCTCTCACCCGCCAGCTCGGGGGGGGGGGGCACGGACCCAGAGTCTGGAACAAGCCCAGGACCTGGTCCAGGTTAGATCTCACCTGGGTGGGCCCTGAGCTTCAGACACATTTACTCTAAACAGCATCAAGTCAGATCTAGAAGGTTTGACAAGCACATAAAACCACTGTCAGCATGAACCATTAAACCCACACGTGATCTAAATCTGCATCAGGAGGAGGCTAATTCAGTCTCACTGCCGAATAAAGATGCATATGAGATTAACGAGTCAATCAGATTACAACACGTAACACGCTGCAGTAAAATGCTCCACAAAAGCTCAGAGAGCGCGGGGAAGAGGGACAAGACGGGACGGAAAGGACGAAGAGGACAGAAACGAATGCGTCCATGTGGCGACGCAGGAGTGCCTGGAAGAGAGATGAGAAGACTCACAGCGTCTGAGGGAACCAGCGGCCCGGGCTCTTCTAACGCCGCAGAAGAAGAAACATCTGAGCGTGTGCGGAGCCCGCCGCGTCTCTCCTTCGCCCGGGAGGAATGTTCGCCCCCCCCAAATCAGCAGCGGCCCCGGACCAACTTTGGTCCTGTCGGGGAGGTTTTCCTCACGCCGGTGAACACATTGTGTTCCCAGATTCACGTCTGAAGCCTGACTTTGATCTCCGCCCGCCAGGACAAACCCAAAGGCTTTTCCTCTTCCTTTCCGGCCCGCGGGCCCAGAGGCCCCTCTGGACGGGGTCGCCCCACTGTTGGATTAGCTAAACTTACATGTGCTGGGGGGCCCGTGACCGTACCCACGGACTGTCTGAACACGATGTCCGCGACCGCTATGAAAAGGCCGACATCACAGGGGCGGTCGGGGGGACGCGCCGAGTGCACGCCGCCTCACTGTCTGTCAGCAAGGTTGCATCGTGGGTTCAATTCGCCGTGCAGGCTCCGCCTCCATCAGGCCCAGCTGCAGGTTGTGTCCGGATCTAACCAGCAAATGTTCGGGCGAACACCAGATGAGGAACGTGAGGAGCATGTCCGCCCTGGAAGCACAACGCCCGAGGCCTCTGTGAATGGTGGTTGTGGCTGAAGCGTGCCCCGCAGCAGGTCCCGGGGGGATGGCGGGGAATGCCGCGAAAACGGATCACGGTTGCATTTCGCAACTGAGCAGTTTGGAAGATAAACAGCGCTGATGGAGGTGGGGGGACCAGGCCGAGCAGGAAATGTCTCTGGGAGGCTGCTGCAGGCTGTGTGCGCTTGACTCCAACGCGTCATGAAGAGTATTGATTTAGTATCTTGATGACAGCAGCGCGCTGCCAGTCATATTGACACATGTTAATACTGTCAGCCCAGCTTCACAAGCGCACATTAAAAACCTTGAACATCTCGAAGAACTAGACCACAGTAAACCACGTGATATAAATGACACGCGCCTGAAACGTTAAAGGTGCAAGTCACTTTAAAAAGTCTTTAACTTTATAGCACCTTTATGCAAACCACAAATTAGGTATTAAGTGTATCCACATATATAAGCAATGAAAACATACACGGACATAATAATAATAATAATAATAATAATAATAATAATAATAATAATAATAATAATAATAATAATGTAGAAGCTTTGCAGCAGAAGGTGCAGAAGGTGCCTCACCATCTGTAGGAGCGACTGCTGAGCTTCACGCATCCAGCTCTGCAGCTCAGGAAGCATCTGCTGCGCAAACACCATCCAATCATTTAAGCAGATCAGCCGGAGCCTCCAACAGATGCGGCTGCGCGTGTTCCGCACTTATCTGTCAACACCACATGGTCCAGATGTAGAACAAGTGACGGGAAGTAAGTAGGCCATCAGAACGCCGCACAAGTCAGGAGCGGCAGACCGCCGCACATGCGGCTGTCCCCGTGTTCTCCCGTCCGCCGCTAGAGGGAGACAGAGGCCGCAGCATCGCCGCCGTCGCCCCTCCACAGCTCCTCTTAACCCCACTCATGTTCAACTCTTTATTTTCTGCACCCTCCCTTTGATACAAAGATGAAATGCTCAACCTCGCACCCATTTTATTTATTAAAATAACTCCCCTCTTCGTTTCCCTTATTCCTCTGAAGCCCACCCGCCGTACCAGGCCCTCAGATGTCAGATTTCACCTCTGCCTGCCTTGAAAGCTCTGGTGGAGAATTTCCAGAGGGTGAGACTTCACTTTGTTCATCTTAGAGAAGAAAGAAAGTGGTCAAGGAGGTGGGAGCAGCGAGTGCATTTTGACTGTCATCATAATCCAAAAGGGGCTGAATAAGAGAGAGGAGGGAAAGAGCCCCCAGTGGTCCTGCTGCTGTGCCTTCATGCTACTGACATAATAATATTGAGGCTGGCATAATCAATTTCATGGTCTGTTTAATGGGAAAATGGCAGGTTGCCCTATTACTTTGTACAGTCAATAGGTCTGATGTGGCAGAAGAGAAATAAACAGTGGGAGAGACGTCACCAATGTGCACGTCTTATTAACTCCTGAGGAAGGAGGACTCTTCTTCATCATCGGGATAAAACAGGAGTGTCAGGGATCAGGCTGCTCCTTCTGTTTTTCAGCTATTATTAAGGTTTCATTGGTCTATTCCTCGATAAAGCCAGAAATGTCACAACAATTTGCATGTTTGGGTTTAATAAATGGTGATGAATTATATAATGAGTAGCCATAAACACGACAATTATGACCCAAGTGTCACATTTTCTCATTTGAATGCGAGATAGCGGATATAGAACTGTTGTTTTTGATTCTTTTGATCACAAACAGCCCAGGTTGTGTCCATATTTAGACACCAGGCAAAGGTGGCGCGGTGGGTGTGTTCTCCTTCCGGTCAGCAGGGGGCAGTGTTGACGCACCGGAGCTGCTCTGATGCCCCCCTACAAAAAAATAAATAAAATAAAATAAAAAAAAAAAACTCTCTTGAGTACAAAGAGACGAAAATATTATATAATAAAATCAGCAGCAGTCACCTAGGAATTTCTGGAACGGAATATTTTTTCAGACGTTCTCTCTCTGATCCTCGCGTTGCCTTTTTAGCCTTAAATCTAACATTAAAAACAAAAACCAACACAGAAATCTCCCTTTATTTTAGAGACGTTGACTTAAATGAAATCTCCCTCCTCTTATTTTGCTTTTTGGATTCGGGGGGTGCAGCTCGCCCTTGTGGCTGCAACCTCGCTGAAGTGCAGCAAAAAAAACCCCCAAAAAAACAAACTACTTCAGTCATATTTGATTAAAGGTGGTGGTGGTGTTGGGGGTGAAATGACAGTCACCGGCGCTCCTCTTTCTGACTCCTGTGCAGGTTCCGGCTCTGCCTCTGATATGCTGAGCCGCACTCGGAGCCTTTTGTTGGGCTCGACTTTGAAATTAAATCACCAGCCTCATGCAAGTGCTTAAAACGGAATAAGCAAATTTCCATTTAAATCAGTTCCGTCTTGTACAGCACCCTGGGTGAAAAATGACATCGGGCCCTAATCAGTCCTGAGCATGGGTTTACTTCAGGCATTAAACAAATTAAGATTTATGGCATCAGATTGCTCGGCTGCAACCCCCTTCTGCATGGTGATCCTTGTTGCTGGGCTCATTGTGCGCCATTGTGCGTGTCGTTGTGCCGGTCGGACGTGCGAGCGGCTGACGCCGCTGCTGTGCCGGGCCTGAGGATTATTAACATTCCTATCCGGCCCACCTGCGAACCGGCCGCGTCTCCGAGCCGGACCCGCCGGCCACGGCGTCGAGGAGGAAGCCCGAGTCACGCCTGCTGAAATGTCAAAGAGCTCTGCGGTCTCATTTCCCAGCTCGTCCTCCGCCGCTCACACCACACACTCACACACACATGCACACAGTCACACACACATGCACACACACGCACACACACACACACACACACACACACACACCCACATGCACACACCCACACCCACACACATGCACACACACACAGACATGCACACACACACAGACATGCACGCACTCCCACACATATGCACACACACACCCACCCACATGCACACACACTCACACATGCACGCACTCACACACACTCACGCACACACGCGCACACGTCTGGTTCGAGTCGTGGGAGCAGCCTGCAGCAGCGTGCTTAATAACAGCCTGACCAGCGTCTTCTCCATCGCCCTCGCAGGCTTGATGTCCTATTTTCTGAACCTCATTATCGTCAGATATGGCGACATGGTTGGATCTTCTTTTTTTTGGTCCTGGCTAAAGTTTGACTGCTGATCAGGGGGCTGGGGACCAGTACCACCAACTGGGGTGAAAATGAGAAGTAGAAGGAACATCTCTGGGGGGTTGAACTGGGAGCCCACTAGTGTCTGGAGCACTACTGGCTGTTTCAGAGTAGAAACTTAGATTTTTTACATTTAGTTTGATTTCTGTTTTATAAATGTATTTCATTATTTTACCTGTAGTCCAGTACAACATGCACCAGAAATAGAATTTATAATGGGCCAGCAGGACGTCTGTAGGGGCCTGGGCGGGGAGTCAGAGGGTCCCTGCAAATGGCCATCAGATCAGAACCCAGCGAGTGTTCAGTCACGCACAGCTGGAGTTCAGGAAGGATCCAGTGCCCCCAACAACGCAACACAACAACCTCCTCCCACACGGACCCTGAAGGAGAGACCCGGCAAGCTCCAGCTCCCGCTGCCGCCCTCCGACAGCCGTGACGGTGCCTCCGCGTTGACTTTGCTCTTCAGCGCAGAGTGGAGGTGGAGGAGGAAGAGGGCGAGGTGAAGGAGGCATCAGAGGAACCGAGCTTCACCTTCAGGTGGAAACAAAACACACAAGAGTGTGTGAGATCCACTCGATTCTCCTCCGAGGCCCAGAGCTCTGAGAGACAGCTTCAGACCCCCGTCGTAATCAGGCGGTGGGCTGCAGCACCACTTCTCCCCTCAGAGGACCAGTCCTTCTTACAGGGACCCGCCTGGAAGGTGCTCATTAACACACACACACACACACACATGCACACCCACACCCACACGCACACGAACACCCACACCCACACGCACGCACACACACACACACCCACACATGCACACACACACATGCACACGCACACCCACACCCATACACACGCACACACACGCACACCCACACACACACATGCACACACACACATGCACACACACACACACACCCACACGCACACACACACCCACCCACACATGCACACACACTCACACTCACACACACTCACACACACACACACACACACACACACACACACACACACACACACACCCACCCACCCACACACACACACACACACACACACACACACACACACACACACACACACACACACACACACACACACACTCTAACACTCTAAATACACTCAGAAGCCCTCAGCATTTTATTTACTTCAGCAGTTCAGATAATTCTTTTGGCTGTTATACTTTTAAAATGAGGACAGCTTCTTAACAGCTGTGAGGTGATGCCTGGCTGAACAAACACACGTGCACGTACTTGAGCTGCCACCTTGGATTTAAACACACTCGCACAAATATAAGTATATTTTTTTTATTACTTTGATGCATTACCTTTTTTCTGTTTCCTTGATGGCTTTCTAGCTATGACATCACCATCATCACCTTGGAGATGTCCCGCTCCTCCACTACACATTTAGAAGCTTTATGAGGTCACAGGTGGTTTCCCAGCGAGTCCTAATGTGTCTCTTCACATTGAATAATGGACTGGGGAGGACTGGTGTCCCATCAACCTGAACACCATTAGAAATCAGATTATAAAGTCGAATATAAACCATCCCAATAAGCTGTCCAAATAGATGTGCTGATTGATTGAACCTGACGCACATTAAGATGATTATTGCTGCTTTTTTTTTTTTTTTAATGAATCAATAACATAATCCTATTGTCCTGCCAGATTAGCTCTGATACCCCATTACAGGACTGACTTCCAGCCTGATGTCTTCATTACTGATGCCACATTAGTTAAACCAGCGCAGGTTCTCCATCAAATGTCCAATTTGTTTCGGTGCATGTCTGACTTTTAGAAGCTCCTCCATAATTAGGAGCCAGTCCTGTAATAAAAAATACCATCCTGGAGGTTGTTTAGAAGCAGCTCATGACACGGATCGTGTGCACGAAGACGTCGTTTAACAGCCGCTGTCGAACGTAGCAGCAGGTTCAGGGTGCACCTTGAACATGGTGTTCCCTCCCAACTCTGACCACTAGGGGCGCTGCCGCCACAATGGGGGTTTGAAGGGTTTGGGGTGCTTGAAAAGGTGAGGTGTTGGTTTGTGTCCGAGCTGATTCTTCCTCCAAACGATCACAGTGTTTTTTTCTTTTTTGCTTCACACGTTTAGCTGTGACTGCAAATGTGACCTGACATGTAGGATAAATGGAAGGCTCCTCTGTATCGCACCCGTGTGCATCCTCCGGAAGGAAACACTTGAAACCACTTGTTGCCAGAGAAAAACAAAGCGTGGAGGGCGAGAGGTGTGGGGGGTTCTAACGGGGAGGTAATGGGACATGTGGTGCTCGTGGCAGTCCTCTGAGCCTGGGAGGTACCTGTGGAAGATTGTGTGTGTGTGTGTGGGGGCATCTTACTGCACAAAAAAACACACAGGAATGTTTAAGTCAGCTGGTCTGGCATTAACAGCTAATATTTGTGCAAAAGGTATTGGTACAGGTGACACACACACACACACACACACACACACACACACACACACACACACACACACTTGGAGCGTGCTCTAATGTGTATGTTAGCATGAAAACTCACTGTTTAACAGCCCCGAACCAAATTAAAGATTTAAGAGGCTCCGCCATCAAAGGGATGTAAAGGGAAATAAATATTAATGACTGAACCAACGTGCAGTTCAAAGGGCTGAAAGTTGGCAAAATGATAAAGGAGCAAGGGTCTGAACAACGGAGGGGGGCACCGAAGTGTTCCAATCCCCAGGACAGATTCCTGCTTCTGTGTCAGATGCATCGGCCTGTTTCAGTTGTTTTGGCCGTTTATGAGTCTTTATGTGCAGGTAGTGTGTTCAGCCTGGTCCCGTGATACCTCTGCCCCCCCCCTTCCATGTCTGTCCTCCATCTGTGTCCTTCTCTCTCCTCCCTCTTCCTCCTGCATGAAAGCCACCTCTCCTCTCATTGCTGCTGCGTTGCTCGTCCTTGCATCAGCGGCTGTGTCGACCTGTTGGTGGAGCGTCTGACTGTCTCTCTGTTTCTGTCTGTCTGCCTGTTTCTGCCTGTTTCTTGTCTGTTTGTGACTGTGACTTTTTCTGTCTGTTTTTGTTTGTGACTGTTTATGCCTGTCTGTTTGTTTCTGTCTGTGTCTGCCCCTTACTGACTGTTTCTGGTGGTCCTGATGGAGGTGATACTCAACAGTCTGAACCTTTCCCTGTTCGGGGTCCTTGCTCACTTTAAACCCTCCTGACCTGAAAGATTTGGATCCAGGCGTAAAACCTTCAACCTGAACCAGAATCTTTTATCTTGAGCCGATTCGGCTTCACATTCGGTGACAAAGTTTGAAGTACGTGTGCTCTGGTGGAGAACACTCGCCACAAACAACCTCCTGAACATCCTGTTCTAAACCAGCAAGTCGCTGAATAGAAAGTTTCAGGGTTGTTGCAGATATGCAAATGACCCCAGAGACTTGCTGCCCTGTTAACTGGAAAATGCCCCCGTGCCAGTTCTGTCCTGTTGCTGACCCCGCGGGAGGTGAGCAGGAACATGGTCTTCCGAGGTTGTATTCTCTGATGACCTGCAGCTCTGTCTCCATCTCGCCTGGAACAGAAGGAACCCCTGTTCCCTTCCTGTAGGCATTTAAAAAAAAAGCCCGTGTCCTCAGGCTCGGATGGGAAAATGACTGCTGGGGTGATTATCACGGAACACAGAGCATTTGGGAATGAAATGAGTGTGAGCTCATGTGAATACAGCACCTACAGACTGATGTGTGGAGTTATATTAATATTTAGAGGTGGCTCCTCATCGTGATTCGCTCAATGGAAGAACGATGGTGTGATGCTGACATGTTGGCCACAGTCAAACAGGGTGGTGCTGCTGACTCCGTATTTTAGTATCCGGTAAAGACTAAACGACCTCCACCCTTGAGCAGTCTTATCAGACAACTCACCTTTAACTCCACTTGTTCCCATTAGGACTAATTGGAAAGCAGCTCAGAGGGTGGAACACATTAACTTGTGTCATTAGGTCGAAACTTTAAATCCAGTTTGTTTAAGTGACTGTGATTTTAAACACGAGGAGCAGCCGGTCCTTAAAACACCGAAGAGACTCGCATCCACTGACATGGGTTACTTATCCTCCAGGTTTTTATTATACGATGACACCCAGTCGCCCCACAGCAAGAAGGTTCTGGGTTCAAGTCCCCTTGGGGGTGGAATCGGCATGTTCTCCATGTGTCCGTGTGAATTCTCTCTGTCCGTCGGTCCAGACATACGAGGGAGAGGAGACGGCCCCTCAGTGTGAAAGTGTGTGACTGGTTCTTTCTGTAAGCCCTCTGATGACCTTCTGACCTGTCCGGGGTGGCCCCACTGGGACAGTTGAGAAGGTCTGGGAGAACATCGGTGTTGAAGATCTCCCAGACAGATGTGCTTCTGTAACTGCTGGACATCTTCAGATCTGCTGGGGGGGCGGGGTCACCTTCAGGCCTGGCGGCTGCCCTCTGTGGGCGCTGCATGTTCTGACCCACTGTGAGTGTCCGGTCCAGAGATAGAGCCCCCGTGTGTCCCCCCGCGACCTTGATTCAGATTAAGCAGCACTCAACAGGAAGTGCTAGGATGATCTTTACCTTCTCCATCTGTCTGCTCTCTGTTGTGATACCTCTCATCCCTCCCACCTGTATCCCGTGATCCCTCTCGCTCTGACGCGTCGCCGTGTCAACCCTTCCCTCCACAGTGGTCTCCTCGCTCTCTTCATCTCCCTCCCACTGGCGTCCGATCTGTTGTCAGCGTTGCACCTCCTGGGAGATCCCAGCCTCCACGTTGGTCTTGAACTTCGGGTGTGTGGGGGCGTGGCTTCCTACCCCTTCTCCTGCGCTATTTACAGACTCACGCCGCCACGTTTTAAAAGAGCGCTCACGCCGCAAACCGTAGAAGCCAGATCAAGGGCCCGGCGCGCTGAAACTTGTACAAGAGCGCGCAAAAAATCATCTCCGTAAAGTCGGGTAAATTATTCAACACCGGCAAAACTGCATTTCATGTCCACAGAGCCTTATCTGTCCTACAGCATGTACCGCCGTTTGATGATTTATTTACTCAGTGGAATTCATGGATGGGAAATCAAAGGTGGCGTAGAGCGCCCGGGCTTCGTCGTGACCGTCAGCTGCTGCAGACGTTGTCAGCCGGCTGCAGGTTGAGGTTAAAAGCCGCTTCGCCTGCCACGCATGAATATTCCATGACCCCCGGAAAGCGATTAAAGGCCCCCGCTCGTTCCTTTGCGGGCTTCTGTGATCAGATGTGGATGCCGTTGTGGTTCCCCGTAGATGTTCACGCGGCGTTCCCAGAATAAAGCCATCACCCTTGGCTTAAAAGGAATTTTTTTTTTTTTAACCAGGAAGGGCGCCAGTGTTACACGTGGTGTGAAACTAAATTAGCACGCCTAATTATGGACTCCTTCTTGAGTTGAGTTATGGACTCTTCTTGAGTTGCCTTTTTTTAAATTTAAAAGACAGAAGGAGGACATATTTGTATGTTGAAAGTCACATCAATAAAAAAGACACTCTCTTCCTGTCTGAGCTTGCGTGTTTTTGCATTTCATTCTGAATTTAATGTAATTTTTACACAGGCTGCTGTGGCGTAACCATTTATTGTATTGATGGTTGTTGCTTTTTTTTTTCTTTCTTTGTCGTTAAAAGTGAAGCATACAAAGAAATCCGGTGCTGGGGCTGAATCTGCAATGAGAAGGAAAGATTAAAATGGCATTTTAATATAGTCTGAAACTGCCAGCAGCAGCAGCAGCAGCAGCAGGCGTTCCACAGGAGACGGAATAAAGAGGCAGGTGAGGCTCGCCACTTCTCCCAGTCTGGAGGAGCACATTAGGGAGATAAATGAGAAGTGAAAGAATGAGAGGAACATGTAAAGAATGCACAGGCAGAGCCGTGCACGCGTCTGAGGACGGACAGAAGAGGAGCTTCCTGCAGCCTCCACCTCCGATTACATCATGCGTTCATGTTTTAATTGGCGGTTTTGTTCATGTTGGCCACGCCAGCGTCACACTTCCATTAGCAGAAGTGTGCCATGTTTTAGGCTGCTTTCTGCTTCCATTTGAGGGTATTTTCCCCCTTTGTTTAACTTTAACTTCCTCCTTTTGTTCATTTCCCAACAGTTTTCACCCCACTCTCACGGGTTCTACCTGCTTTGCCACGTCTTCCCTTTTCCATTTAAGCCCTTTACTCTCCTTTGTGCATTCCATTCTGTTTCGATTTTCCCCTTCGCAGTTCTTTCATTTCCTGGTTGAACCTGGGCTAAATTGCCCACCTCTGGACCAGCAGCTCTACCTCAGAGTACTCGGATTTTATCTGATTTTATCCCCCAGAATTCCCAATTCCCAAAGCAATAATTAACAGTTAATCAATACAATATCACACATGCACACAAGTCTGAAGCCATGACTTAGATTTAGGATATAAAATGTCCTTTTTCCCTGCTGGAAATAAAACAAAATAGATGTACCAGCTGTCACCAGCCTATAATTTAGGTCTGTCTTCCTTCTTCTGACAGCATGTCTGACCTCCCCTTCCAGTTTGACCAAGCTTGAACCGTCTTGAGTGGCGGTGGTCTTTCCTGACATGTCTGCAGGATCTCAAGGCTCTCTGGAGCCACGGTTCACGAAGGATGACAAAATTAATAATAGGGAAGGTCACAATCAGCTGTTGCTGCAATAAGGGCTGGTCCCAGCAGCATGGTTCCAGATATTGGCTGGACTGGTGGGGTAGGAGGCCACAGGGGAGGTTATTTAGCTGTAGTGCAACAAGTGCCCACTGGGACACGTTTGAAAAGTCTATAGAGACGTGAGGAGGCGGGACTTCCTGACTCAGGAGCACACCTGCCTGGAATCAGCCGTGAGAGCATGAAAATCTGCCCTCTTATCTCCGCTTCTGTCACGCTTGAGTTGGATCTTTGAGTGGAAATAAACCAGCAGCAGGTCTGAGGTTACCCTGAAAGAGCAGCGCCGTCGTTAGAGGCCCATCCTGGCTGAGACACAGTCCAAATGGCTGCTTCCCTTCTGCTGCGAGGCCTTCGGGGTCCCCTCAGAAATCCCCTCAGGATCTCTACTCTTCAGTCTGAACCCCTGCCTCAGGTCACAGAGCCAGGTAAGCGTTCAACTGCCATCATACAGCGTTTGAAGAGACGCTCAAATCTGTCTTAATAACAACCGGCTTAGCCATTTTAATACAAGGGAAAAACATTTTGCTGACTTATTTTGCTGTCTTGTTGCCTCAAATTGCTTTTATTGATTTCTGGCTGCTCATCTGTGTTCTCAGCCACCATTTTATCTCGGATGAATTGCTGCCTGGTAATTTTCATATGCACACTTTAAGCTCTCCAAATCATCGCAGCTCATTAATAATCTAATTTTCAGGCTCAAAACAACTGTCTATCTGCTGATCAATGTTACACCACATTCTATCATTCAAAGCAGACCGCTGAGTGATTAATGTTGATGCGATTTGTAATTGAATCATCCTGAATTGATTTATCTGCTGCATAACTGATGTGGCATTGTGTGTTCTTATTAATCTTGCACGTTGTGTTAGCTGTCGCCGCACGTTTAACTCAGCCGTCAGGCACGCGGCTTCTAAAAACCTCCACCGTGGGACTGCTACCGGGGCCCCCAACGCTTCCCCCGTGCAGCCCCCCGCGCTCTCTAATTCCGTCATGTGTGGCGATAGAATTGGGATAATGAAAACGGGAACCCAAAATTCAATACGCTGTAAGTCGCACGGGCTCTTGAGCCCCGGCAGAATCCAAAAGGATCAAAATCAAACGCGCTGGGCCTCAAAGGCGGATCATCCTCGGACGTGCCGCCTCTGCGGTCGCATTCCAGACCTTCTACCTGACTTTGTGGCGCACGCCCCCAGTCTGCTCCTCCTCCTCCGCACGAATCACTCCACGTCCCCTGATACGAGCAAACGGCTGGCCGCCTGACTTGTGCCCTTAATTGAAAGGGCTCTCACTGTCTGCGGGCCAGATGTGTCAGTTTCTCCCCCCCCTTTCCCCTCTGAAGGCCACTGACACGTGCCGACTCTCGCTCCGGCGCCTCGGCTCTCGTTTGCGATCCAGGAGCGCCGGTTTAAAACACACCGCCGGCTTTAACGTGATTGATAAGCAGCTGCGCCGCTCGTGTTTTTAATGATTGGGTGGGCACAATGGCCTGTGCGGCGGTATCTCTCGCACCGGGGGCTCCGCAGTTAAGCCGCGCGTCGCGCCGTCTCCCCCATAATTCCCCCGCTCTCTGATTAGGACGCGCCGGCGAACGCTCGCCGTCGCTCTGAAACAATGGGGCCTAATAGGCTTTGCTAAACGTCCGGAAACCCAGTCGATGGGGGATAAAAGAGGAGGTGAGGAGGAAATAAACTGCAATAAACAAAACAAAGTGTCGGAGCAGGCGAGTCGGGGACGGAGAGAGCGTGGGGGGGGGGGCTGTTATGTGCTAAACGGCTGGAAAACGCTTAAGGAGAATGACCTGGCGGGGACGTGGAGGGTCGGGGGGGGCTGTCAGGTTCGACCCGCAGCCAGGGAACTGGCCTGTTTGTGTGCGTTTATTGGTTTTAAGCCGCTGCCCCGGCCGTCGGGGATAATGGCACGAGGCGAGCGCTTGACTGTATTTCCAAACGGGGGCCGCGCCGCGCCGGTGGGCCGTAACGGCCCCCCGATAATTGCTTCGGGCGGCCCCCGCCGTCCAGCGCCCGCGCTAATGGACGACTCGCCCGCGCTCCGGCACACGCGCACCCCCACAAACGATCCAGCGGGCACACAACGACGCGTCTGCTCCTGCAATTAAACTCTGAGTCGTAAATGCCGTTTGGACGTACAAAGTTAAACTGAAAGCCGCCGTTTTCCTCGCCTCCCGACCGCGTGGTGGTTTTATTTTTCCGCCCGTGTTTCTTTAACTATTCGGACTACAGGGCCGTCTGACATTTACCGCAAGGCAGCTTTCATTTCCTCCACGCCGGAGTCTTCCTGCCCCCCGGGGGGGCCCATATTTTTCTATAATTTACAGCTGAGATAAACACTTTTCTCCTGACCTGTTAGACCTTTTGCTTTTGGGTGCTTTACATTATTGAGCAGGATTTTTTCCCTTCGTATAGGTTGGGGGCCCCCCCCCCCCCCCCGGCTCTACCGCACCTACACGTGCAGTGCTTCCGCGCGGCTTTCATTTGCAGGATTTGAATGTTTGAATACGAGCGCGAACGTGCCTCAGAGCCATTCAGCAGTGTCAGGGCTGATTAATGATGGAGGCTGGGTGGGCTCGAAATGCTGAGTTCACAACCAGAGTTAACGTGGACGTATCTAAAAACACTTTCCCTTCGTAGGGCTAGCACTTCTATTCTGAATTTAAAAACAACTTCATCATTTCCCTGCATGTTTTATTTATAAGCTTGCATAATTACTATAAATGGTGTGACGGAAGGGAGGAAAAAAGGAAATAATAATTGCATAAAGTGGAGAATTTCTCATCTATTTTTGACAAACATAACGTGTGTAGGAGATGCAAAATGGTCCAGAATAACATAATCTCCTGTACACGGTGAAATTTGGCCGCTGCAGAAATGTGGCGTTGGTCCAATCTCGCACCCATGGAGATGGTTGCATAAATATCTTCCTTCCCAAACGAATAAAGCACCCCGAGTAGCACGGAAAGATGTTCTAAACCATGAAAATGTAACGCTGAAACCAAAAATGAGGCGCCACGTACGTTGCCAGCAAAGAAAGTTTGTTCCTTTCACAAGTAGTATTGGATCTTTGGTGAATAAAGTATCGAGTTTGTCAGCGCCTTGCATCATTTATGGATCCGATTGTCTCCTCTCGGTTTTACGAATGAGTTTAGCCTTGAATCAGGTCCATGCTGCCAACCCAGAAAAGTTAGAGTTGAATAATTAACTTAAAATTGTCAGTTTTGTATTTCCAATAGTGTTAATCTTCTCTTGCTGGACAGGATGACGGGATTAAACCGAATCCCTTTCCCCCCCTCCGTCAGTCATCACGGTTTTTCCTCGTTTGCGGTTCGGTGTGTCACCAAGTGATTGACACGGGCCGATTGTTCCTTCATGCACAAACCCGAGTCGGCTTGCAGAAAGCGAGCGCGTTTGTCACCGTGTGCGTGCGGCGGGTAAACATCAGCGCGGCTGCATTATTTACAATTTGTCAGTAATTGTGAGGCTGACTGGCTGTGACAGCCGCAGACGTGCGCGCAAACGCGTCCCAGCAGCTGCGCGAACCGCGCCACTTCCAAGCCGTTTGCGTCTGCCAGGGAAAGCGATTAACCTTGAACCGAGCGAGCGGAATTTGGGAAGCAGGAACGCGGAGAGCGCGCACGCAGGGCAGGACGCCGCTTGCCCGTGTCGCTGTCGCTCATTAACCATGCGCAAACCGCGGCGTGCATTTATGCATCTGGGTCATATGTTTGCATAAAACGGGAGCGCAGACGAAGCGCTCGTCTTTTCTTATCTGGTGTTTATGCATGAAGCACCTGGTGATGGATGGCTCCTTTTGGCCTGTTGCGCTGCGGGTAAATGTATGCACTTGTGAAATTAAACGAATGTTTTGAATGAATGCGCTATGGGATAATTTGAGCTGGACAGAGGGATGTGATGTGTCTGATTAATGGAGGATTACTCTGTGCCGAGGACGAATGGATGGAATACATTTGAGGAGATGAGATAAAAGGCAGCCTGGACCTGTTCTCTATAATCTTTATGCTCCGTGAGGTCTCTCTGATATTTGTGATGAGCAAAGAAACGCAAGGACACAACCTGGGGAAGAATGACGACACTTTGCGCTCCCAGACGTGAATTAGAGAAGTGTGGCAAAGCCCTTTCTTATCATCTTTCAATCTCCCCATCCGTCCCAGGACGCTTCGCTCTTACGCACGCCTTTGCTCGTGGCGAGGCGCCGCAACCCGTGATGCAAGCGCCTGCAAATCACGAAACACAACCCGTGTTTTTATTTTAGTTTTCCCCCTCTCCTGGACTGTCTGGGCTCTGCTTTGCTTTAACCGTGATTATTTTCAAGGTTTGCATCAGGAGCCTCAGAACTGCGAGCGTCTCAAAACGCCGCGATTCCAATTCACGGTCGGGGGGGGGGCCCGGAGACGAACTGCGACGCAAAGTTATTGCGCATTTTACTTAATCCCCCCCCCACACACACACGCTCACTCCCCCCCAGAGTGCACAGCAACCTGTCTTTACTACGACTCCACTGCCTTCGTCCTGAAAAATCTTTTAATAGCGTATTTTTACCAGAGGACACGCTGGCCTTTGTGATGCAAGTATTTGGATTTCACAAGGAATTTTCCATCTCTGCTTCCTGGAAGAGCCGCGTTCTGCCCCCCCCACCTTTACCTGCTGAGTCACTTTCAGCGGGGAGATAAAAGCGGCCGACTGCCTACTCTTGTTCTTTTTTGTGCAAACACGCGGATTAGACGCCTGAGAATGTGTAGGATGAGGCTAAGCACCTGAATCAGATTAACATTCGGCGCCGGTTGTCTTGATTTCTCTGAAGTCGTTTCCGTTTGTTCGCTGTTTAGTTACGCGCCTGCGCAAAGATAAGGAGTCGCGGTGGACGCCGAGGTCTGTAATTACCCGACACCGCAGTCTTCGGCACGGCTGGAAAGTACGCAAAAAAAAAGCCGCTGCACCGTGTGAAAGCGGGTACTGTTTGTCGCCGGTGAGGTCGCCATGCGAGCGCGTTCGGGTAAGCGCGCACGCCCCAAAATACCCTTAATTGATTGCTGTCATTTTCCCGGTGATCAGCATTAATTAGCGAGATTCGCTGGATGATTAGGTTTCTAAGGAAGTCCACATTACTGTCACGGTTGCCAGGAGAGAGGACGCATGCGGCATGGCGCTTAAAATAAAGCCTTGTCTGGTAAATCGGCTCGTCTCCAGCTCTTGAAGACCATCATTATCTGAGCCTGTTCTTTCTAACAAGGGCAGAAGTGGGAGTCGCAGCCAAGCATGATTTTTTTTTAATACAGGAGCTGAAGAACGTTCTTCCCTTGCCAGAAACTTGAAGAACCAGAACATGACTCCAGGTTTGAGTGTTTCCTTGGGCTAGTTCTTTGAAAGTTTATTCACCTGAGTGACTTCGTCGTTTATTTTTTTGTCTGTTGACTCTGAATCATGAGCGTTTGCCACCTTTGTTGGAAACCTTTCTGCAGCCGATTCAAACAACACGAGGTTCTGCACTCTTAACGCTCCGTTTCCGCCACAGCGGGCTTTCTAATCACAGATCGGGGGGGGGGAAGGCAAATGTCTCCGATGCAAGCCCGCCAGCACAAACCCGGGGGCAGATGTGACGACCCTAAACCGCTGGCACCGTGGTGCAACATGGCCATCAACCAAAAACCATTTAGCTGAGCAAGTCTAATGGCACAAACACGACTCCGGGCGCTCTCCCTGCCACGAGTTAATTGGCAGAAAGGTTGTCTTAATGGTCTGTTGGTCATCGGTTTATCTGGCGTCCCATAACGTGTCCCAGCGTCGCTCATGCTTGTTTTATAATGACACAGTCGGTGACTTCAGCCAGCTGAGAGGAGCCGGTTGAGGTGTTGGGATCACCTTGGATTTGGCATCTATTTCACAGCCCCAGAGTAGATGGAACTGTCCCCTCCCCCTTAACCTTATTATGACTATATATTAGATTTATACAATATTCATAATATTCAGTGAAAAAGCCATATTTCTCCGCCCACCTGTCTTTAATTATGCTCAGTATGTTCAAACACAGCTTTTGCTCATTGTGGCTACAGCTTTTATGAACCAAACATTTGCCTCTTTCCCACTGAGAAGTGGGTCACAATGCATATTGCATCCTTAAATGAACTAAGTGTAATTATTTAGACATGATTCCTGCATTTTAATGTGGAATCACATCATCAGTGATCATTATTAGTATATGATCACTGTTGATGGTGATCAGTGATCATATACTAATCTATACACATAGTGATCTAAGCACAAATGGCCCACATGATTGTGGGACAATCAGGTTTCCAGATGATTTCTAGTTTTCCTCACACAAATGAAAAAGAATATAGTTGTGAGGTGGGGCTCCCTCACAGAGCCTGTTGTAACGGACACACGGCGCCGGAGCTTAATTAGCAGGGTCCTTATCTGCTCCTCTGAGCCGGGTCAGGCTCCCCTCTCACCCACAGGGAGTGCCATCAGTCACCCAGACCTGTGGAAAGAGCGGCTGATGGAGCTGCAGCGGTCTGTGACTCCGAGGGTCCCTCCAGCCAGAGCTCGCCCCCCGGGTGTGTCCATTATCGTCACAGATCATCATGTCAAATGGACATGTAGTGCACAGGCTGCGGCCTCCTATCAGCCTGGGGTCGTTTCCCAATCTGTGTGTTAAAACAAGACATCTGATCATAGCATCTGCTAATTCTGAATAATTGTGCTCATGTTTACTGACATTGATGTACTATATGTGTCTGTGTGCCATCGTCGGGGGCAGTGAAAGGTGTCCCACCAACAGCTGTTGCAACTGGCACCCAGCCCTCCCTATTGGTCATTACTGAGCTTTTTCCCAGTATGCTGCTAATCACAAGATCCAGTCTATATGTTCTGAGTGTTTCCGGAGGGGGAAAAAAAATCAGTTTGCCTTTGACAGAATTTCAACTTCAGGCGTACAAAATGGGGTCACGGGCCTCATTTGACCTCATAATGAATCATAACCGGCGTCTCCCAGGCTGTGCTATCTGAGCACTCCTGAAGACGTCACATGTCTGCGGGACCCTTTTCTATGGAATAACCTGCGTGCTGATAGGAGACAATCTGATCGCACTGAGGGCTTTAAATCTAAATTTCAAGCTCATTTCTTCGCCTGCTTGTTCCATGAACAATACGGTCCATAACCCAAGCAGATTATGAGTCACATGTTTCCCAACCAACATCCTTTCATAGATTTCAGTGGACTTGCTTATCTGTCACTCGTCTCTCTAAGCCTTCCATTATTTGTCCTTATTTTCGGGGTTTATCTCTGTCCGTTAAACACCGAGGATTGACCATTTGCTGCTATTTAAATGAGATTGACGTGAAAAGTGATAGCAGCTTAGAAAAGTTCTACACTGTTGAAAATGAGGATTTTTTTTTTTAAAGATGTGTTAAACAAATTCCAGTAAATGTCTGCTGTTGGCCAAAGATTAGAGATAATCTGAAAAATCATCTGGCTTGTTGGAGTGGTGTAAACATAAACACCAGTACGCTGCTGCCTCTCAATCAGCCCGTGTTTTGATAATCTGACAAGTTTGTGCTTAGTAAATTGGAGATTCCATCGGTTCATCAGTCTCTTCTTTCACAACGTTGCATCTAACTCTCACATCCATAACAGTCTGATTCCAGACTTCTCGGGTTCCCCAGAATTCTCGAGGGGGCGGGGCCATCTCCTGAAGAAGCCGGTTGGTGGACCTCTCTTACAGCATGTTGACCCCCGTTTACCCACCATGTTTGATCCAGTGTGTAGTTGCACTTGTTGGTTCATGCAACCATCAATTCCTGGTTATAAAAATTCCAGGAAACTTTGGTGTGTGTGTGTGTGGGGGCTTTCAGAGCAACGTCACCATGTTTAACCTGTAGTGCAGTTCCAGCCGATCTGACCTCAGCAGTCACGCGGTCATCGACAGTCAAACAAACGCGGTCGAACCTTGAGCAGCGCCGCTGTCGGACTGACTCCTGAGACGGATGAGCGGGGGTCAAGGAATGGCTGTATTTATTGTTCCTGATGCCATTTAAGTCGTTAAAGGTGAAATGTCAGAACGACAGCTCATCTCTGCTCATGATTGAATGAAACGTGACGACGTGACTGTTTGAAGGCTGCTTCTTCGCACACTCCATCTGTGATGGATGTCCTCCCGGCCTCACATGCACCGTCCTCTGTGTGGCAGAAGTCCATCCTCACTTCATGTCACTGATATTGATAATTGATTCATCAATAATCTGTTATCTGAAAATGACTGACCTGGAGTGTCTGCGTTACCATGGAGACGCGAAGGGCCTTCACAGCACCTTGAAATGATGTCAGAAACGAGCCGTTCTCCCCCTGAGCTCCAGCAGATGTGTTTCTCTGTGGTGAGAGCAGCTCCACTACAGCTCCTTCTCCATTTGGATGCGTCTGATCCAAAGCGATAAGAGCGCCGGTGCTGGGGGGGTGCTGGGGGGTGCTGGGGGGGTGCTGTGTTGGAGTATGAACCCCCATCAGGAGGCTTAGCAACACTACACATGTGCCTGGAGGCCAGGACGGGGATGCATTTGTCTGCAAATGAGCGCACACGCACACTTGCACGTGCTACGCGTAATTGGCAGAAGGCAGCTGATGCCGACGTGCGACGGCGCCGATCGCGCTCTGACCCACGGGCGGCCATGCCACACTTCACAATTTAGCCTCGCTGTAATGGGTACAAATGTGCAGCTCACGTGTTTCCTCTAAAGACTTTTATTTACAGGCTAAAGAATGACCTCTGATGGATTTCTTCTTCTCATCATAGGTGTGGATTATGCCTTCCCTTTGATCAGACTCGGACAGATGGGATCGCTGATGTGCATTTTTATGGGTCATTTATTTCCAATAGATCTCATAACACCTGACCTCTTCTCCGAAAGTAAAAAAAAAATCGGAGCTTAATTCACTGAAATCACCTCTAGTGATGTCAAAGAGACCCTGGCTCTGACATAGTTGCTCTCCTTGACCCCACCCCTCCTCTGGAGTTTTTCTCTCGCCCTGGATGTGGATGAAAAATGATACAATCTCAAGAGCATAAAACTCCTGCTTGCTTTTCTAAAGCAGACCAACAAGTCCTTTCAAGTCTCTCCAATCAGGCCTCCACAAAGGGGCTCTCCAACCTTGATTTTGGTTGGGGTTTTCTACACCAAAAAATGAAAAGCAGAAAAATAAAAAAAGGACTGTACGATTTGTAATTCACGATGCATCAACTCTAATCATCTACTACCTGAGCCAACTTTGAACTTGTAGTTTTTAAGCCTTTGATTCGTGTATCATGCTCTGTGTGGCGTGTCTGTCTCCCCCTGAAGCATCGTTCTCCTTAATTAATGCTCAGATCCGTGAGCCCGGGATTAGATCGGAGCAGTGAAATCGATTCCTGCACAGAAAAAAGGAAGGAGAGCAATAAGGAAGCTGTCACTGTGTGTGTGTGTGTGTGTGTGTGTGTGTGTGTGTGTGTGTGTGTGTGTGTGTGTGTGTGTGTGTGTGTGTGTGTGTGTGTGTGTGTGTGTGTGTGTGTGTGTGTGTGTGTGTGTGTGTGTGTGTGTGTGTGTGTGTCGCAGGCCTGCCGGTAGCGTGTGTCTGCGTGTTAGTCAGAGTGTGGCTAACAGACTGAGTGATGTCTGTGGGAGAGGTTGGACCCCGACGTT
The DNA here is from genome assembly GCA_911728415.1 of Lagocephalus sceleratus. NCBI lineage: Eukaryota > Metazoa > Chordata > Actinopteri > Tetraodontiformes > Tetraodontidae > Lagocephalus > Lagocephalus sceleratus. Next base: position 1,038,124 of record CAJVRN010000213.1, read on the forward strand.
CTCATGAAAGGAACCAAAAGCGCCGTAGTGCCAAAGTGCAATCTCAGCAGCAGCTGGCGTGGGAATGGAGCCTCCTCCAGAGCGTGTTCACAGGCTGGCTGTGTATGAAGAAGGAAGACTCGGTTCAAGCTGGATCCCACCAATGCAACAACTCACTTGTCTAAAATCAAACCTTTATCCTTAAAATGCTCTTAACCTAAAAAATAAATAACCACAACCATTCCTTCATTTCCGATGAGATAAACATGGAGCTGGCTTGACCGTGCACATTTGAGAAACTTCTCAAACACTACATAAGTATGTTTTTTTTTTTTTAAATTCTTATATTATTCATCGTGCAGGCACGAAAAGATGTAGGGGGCAATCTGCTGACTAAAAAAGGTGTGTGTGTAGAGGTGTTTTAAAATACTATAAATAATTAATAAAAACATTGACTTCATAGCTGCCTGTTGAGGCAAGTCACTGTTGCTGCGGATAACCAGAACTCTATGAAATAGCTCCTGAACTTCAACTTCAGTTAGGAACACGAACGCTGTTGTTTTCTGGGTGTAGCAACAAGACAAAGGTGAAGAGTTAGTTTAGCCAGGAATACTAGGAGAGGATGGGTAATATCCTAAAGTCCATGTAACAACTGACATGATTCAGATGACAGAATTAGATCTGTTCTGTAGCTTATTAGATGCTTTGGACAGGAGAAAGTGTGTCACTACCATATTTGATCTAAGCTAATTAGCAGACGGCAGTCTTTGCAGGTTTCTTTCATGTTACTGTGTGTGATGTTGATGCAGCCCAACTTCTACTGCACAATACTCCTCTTGCTCTTTCCACTGCTTCAGTACCATTCTCACATACACACACCCCTCCCAAAACCCACACACACACACATTTTTAAAAAATGTTTAGAATGTTCCACAAAAGTTGGAGCCTGTTCATCGTAGTTTAACGTCCTCTGCTGCTCATTTGCTGCCAACTTCAATCCAAAAGGGAGCGACTTCTTTTACAATTAGCTTGCTAAGCAATGTCCTTCCATTTACCATGTGGTTTAATGCAAGCCAATGCACGTAGCGGGGCCCCAGAGGACATCGCTCCCTGAAGCAGAACGTTCTGCTGGAAAGACAGCGGTGCACTTTTACATCATAGATTAACATTGATTTTGGAGGAGTGTGCAGAGCAAATGACGGCGTATTTAAATGCGAGGAAGTTGCTTAGCGGGATGGAAAGTTGAGGTCAGTTAGCAGGAAGTGAAAGACTATACCCTTTTCGAAGTTTACTGGAAAGGGCCACATCCTGAGAGAACATTTGTATCAATATCAGTGCTAAATATCTAAAGTAAAATTGCTCCAGGAAATATGGGAAAATGCCTTCATCAGCATCCCGAAGAAAATTCCTCAAACCATTCTGTACCGCCGTGGTGATTGAAAGCCCCAGGTTCAAGTGGTTTTGGAGTCTCAGGGTGAAGGGTTACAGAAATCCCAACTGACTCTGTTGCCAAGATACGAACCCGTCTGGGAGGAAGAGCAGAACACACATCACAGCCCTCGCTGGTACAAACACACAGGGGCTGTTTTTGGTTAACGCTGAGACATACAGTATTCCAGAAAACTTAAACACGACGGTGCAAAAATAAGGAGGAAGCTTGTTTGAAAAGTTAGGGAGAAGTTGGCTGAGAGTTAAAAGGCACTTATTAAACTGGGTAGAGGGGGAGGAAGTGGAAGGAGATGAGATGAAGTGTGGGAAAACTGGAAAAAAATTGAATGGAGTAGCTGAGACGGTAAGTTAGTGTTGTTTTTCCATGAGGCTTTAGCATAAATACACCTTGGTTATTTGTGCACACACAGGAAATCCACACTGATTTATTGAGACGCCCCTCTACCTACAGGGAAAACCTCATTATTTGACCTTTCTTTTGGACAGAAAACATGTTTGATGTGTTGTGAGCCGAGCCCTGACCCGTAAAGATTGGATATTGTGTTACACGGTGACAACACCGCCTCACTCCAAAAGTTAAATTTAGTTTTCCTCCAGCCGCCATTCCTCTCTGTCTCCCTCCCATGGGGCTTTCGCTTCGTCTTCATTTTGGCTCCATGCTCCCAGTCCACCGCCGCCCCTCTGTTCTGTTGCTGGTCCGCACGCGTGCTTTAATCGAACGCTTAGCGGGAGAAACGTTCCAGACAAACACTTAAGCTCGGCTGTCTGCAGGAGGGTGTCACCAGCAGACTTCCATCGGCCTCACGACGGATCGATACGGCTCAGAGACGAGGCTCAAGTTGACCCACCTAAATAAGAGAAACAACTCCAGATAGCAGGAATGAGAAGTGATAGTTTGACTTGAGAATTTTGACACGCTCTTATCTCATTGAAGGTAGACGAGTGATTATCCTCGGAACCATGGCAAATATTAAAGCTTTTACTTCAGAAAGAAAAGGGAAAACATATTTAAAGCTCCTCTGAAGGAATTCTATTTTCTCCAATAAGGGAGATTATTAATTTCACAGTGGTATGAATATTTTGCTGTACTCTCCGCAGACGGGGCTCCCTTGAGCAATAATTAGAAATTCAACCATCCGCAGCAGTTGGGTTAATATATATGAGAGGAAAGGGCAAATGTGTCGGTTGAATGGTCCCCAATGCTCTTCTATGTGCGCATACTCAGAACTGCTTTTCAATTCAGACCGCTCTGCTACGGAGATGTGCAAGTACAGTTTTTCCCAATATTTTAAATATGTACAGAGCTACGAAACCAGCCAGGAGGAGAACCTCTGAACTGAATCAACCTGAAACTCGAGCTGGGTGGACGTCAATCGAGCTGCTTCCATATGTGCGAGTGTTCACTCGCGCGGAGTATTTCAGTGCATTAAGTGAAAATATAGCTGTGGCTTTGTGCTGGGAGGCACGCAGGCAGTAAAATCTGGTTTCAGCAAGGTAGCAAACAGCCGTTTCCCCACAGCTTTCCTCCACACTTCCTCGCACTTCCATGTCCTTCCAGTCACATTGACATGTATGGATACTGTACATGCTGCACTAATTGAATTATTCATTATTCATCGGTTTAACGCCATAAGGTGTTTACATGCATGTAATATTGAAAAGAATTCATTTTTTTCTTTTGAGCTCACTCAGCATCCCTTTAAAGTGCGATGAGATTTAAAACGCACACGTGATTGGCAGACTTGAGGTGATTAAATGCGTTTCCTGGCAGACGCCATGCCAAATCGCTGGGGAACGAACGCAAACACGCACGCGATCGGGCCGAGAAGGATTCACCTCCCACTCCTGCCGAGTCAGCAACAGCCAGGGTGTCCTTCCAGCCCCGGCCAGCCACCAATCGATGGGCGCAGCGCTTCATCCCTGTTGGAACAGGGTTACAAGTTAATCACCCATTTCTGTTTTCTCTCAAGGCTTTCAAATATGAAGCATTGATAAAACTGTTTGGAGGCCAAATCAATATGGCGATATATTGGACCTGTTGCATGTGCACTACTGGCAACCAGAGGCTGAACTCCATCATAGTATTGGTGATTCGGAGCATCTGTGAGCCATAAAAATGAAGGAATTATATGGAATAAATGCAGCTTATCCTAAAGGGGTCGATGTGCAGCAGCATGGCTGTGACCTATTGACACTTCAGTGAGAGACAGTAGAGCTCCAAACGTTTTAAAGCTTCCTTTTCTGTTTGCACTGAGGCGCGTGTGTTCATATACAACAAACTCCCTCAGTGTTTTCAACTGCCACATCATCTTTTAGCTCTTGAAATATCCTGTTTTTCCTTCCTTCGAGGCAGCCAGTTTGTGTCTAGGTGAAGGAGGACGAGAGGGTCTGTGTCCTTTAAATGCGCCTGCGCTTCTGTGCATTTTGCCAAGGCTCCCAAACTATCAATCACCGGGGGTGTTGACACGTGATATGGTTGATTTATCGGCCGCAGCGTTGATGAATGCTTAAAGGCGCAAAGTCGTTAAGATGGCGCGGCCGTGATAGGAAGAAAAGGCAGGAACGCCACGACAAATTTATTAGAGAGATGGGCCGTTTCAACCTCTCCATGACTTACAAGGGGCCCATACGCCTGAGACATGAATCCGAAAACGAAGCGGAGAGCTTCACATTAGCGTACAGCGGGAGATGGAAATGCATCTAAAATAAACGGCACCCCGCTGAATTGGATAAAGGATTTTTTTTTTCTCTGATGCATTTGTAACTGGCTGGAGCACCTGTACTGCTCGTGATATTACATTTTAATGACATTTTCCTTTGTTGATGGAAACCGTTTGGAGGGCAAATGTCTGTAGATGTTGGATCATTCCATCGGGGGATTAACTACCCTTTTACTGTCCTTGTTTTTTTTCTTATAATTAAGCACATTTTGCACCCTTTGAGAATTTTCTAGAACCTTCTGTGACCCATGCGTGTCTGTTCAAAACTCAAAACTCAAACGATTAACCTCCCTCTACCTGCACTGTCTCGATAATATTGTGTGTTTAGAAGCAGCTTGGACTGAACTTTCCTCATTGTTGTGTAAAGAGATCTTCCTCTGGAAAAGAGAACCAGCTGCAAATGTTGAGATACCAGTTCCTCTATCATCCCAAATCGAGGATATTATGGAGCAATTAGTGCTGCTGCCTTGAGAGATCCTTCATATCTGTGCAATAGTGCAAAAATTATTAGGGTTTAGCTTCATCTGCACCGGATTCATGTCTGCTGGAACTCATTTTCAGTAATGACCCCCAGATCTCTGCTGCCATGAGTCTAGAATACACCAATGACACCACAGAGAATTATTGCTTTGCCCTGCTACTTATTTCCATGTAACTATGGTTCAACCCAAGTTGTTAATGTACTGTTGTAAATGTGCTATAAAGATAAATATGACTTGACTATTAGCCATTTATAAAGTTAAAATGACACAAACTGCAATAAGAGGTTAAGTAAAACAGTTTAATCTGAATCTGACACTGTCTGACCCCATCAGTCTACAACAATTAACCCATGAATTCCGTTTTTCCCCTTTGGAGGTCTTTTGTCAAAAGAGTGCACAATTTAAAGAACACAGTGGTTAAATTGCTTCTTCTGGCCCCCCATTCCTGGTCTCACCCCCTTTTTTTCGTTCCTCACCCAACATGAACTTATACCAGGCTGGCCTGTCTTCTTGCCCCCTAGACTCCCTGGGGGTAATGAATTTAATTAAAACACTTCCAACTCTACAGGTCAGGTCAGTGGGGGGCGGGGAGGGGGGGTATCGGGGTGGGTGAGATAAATGCCGATGGAAAGTCTCCGCCTCTCATTTCTTATTTAATGCACATTTTTGACGGGGTTAAACCACTTGGGTTAATCTGGGTTAATCACAGCCGCAGTCGATCCGTCCATCTCAGTCAATCTGTCATCAAGTCAGCAACATGCCCCCACCCCCACGCCACCACCGAGGAACTCTAAAACAGGCTGACTCTGAACTCTGGTTGCCCTCTGGTGTGTATATACTGTATATTATGTCGGCATCACTGCTGCTGTTGGCTGAGGAAAAAAAGTTTTTGTAGTTGGAACCTTTTCTATATTCATGTTTTATGGTTGGGCTTATAGATCAGCTGTGGTGAATAATGTAAACTACATCTGATCTGCGTTCACCTTTGAAATGGGCTTGGGAAATTATCTTTAGATGAAAGTGAATGAACTAGCGCAGTACACCAGGATAGGTGGTGGTGGTGGGGTGGGGGGGGGTGAGTGAGTCGGGGGGCTATAAGAGCAGGATGGATATCTGCTCCTTATCGCAAACAGGAATGGAAGAACACTTCTGTGACCCTCTGAAATGACCTTTCAGGACTCTTGTGTACAGGAACAGGCTCTATGGGAATGACTTTGTCCCCCGATGTCCGCCATTCGGACCCGTGCTCACAGACCACCACCTCATGCGCTATGAGCTAAACTAACAGTGACTTTGGCTGCAATGAAGCCCCTTCGACACTCGACACTACAATGTTTGTCAAAATTCAAGGAGAAATGCTCCCAGCCTGACAAAAGCACAAACAAGCATGTTCCAATGTACAGACACGATCTGCCTGTTGGTTAGGACGTGAACAGAGCGGCGCTGCGCATTCACAGAGGCACACGGATGCAGACGGGCGGGCGCGCTGTCACGTGAATCTGCATGTGAGTTTTTGAGACGCAGGGGAAGGAAAAATGCAAATGCTCCCCTCTTCAAGTCTGTGACATGACATCCTCGGGGAGATGAGTGTTTGTGTGTGAGCATGTGGAGGAGATGGCGAAAAGAGGGATTCAAGGGGGGAGATGGCACCGATTCACTAATTCCTTATGCCCCCGTGTGCTTTTCTCCCTCTCTGTTTTGTGAAAGAACACGGTTGCTATGCTGCAACAGCGGATGGAAGAGTCTCGGGAGGACGTGGGAACAACTCCCTTTTCTCCTTCCTCTTTTCCCCTTGCCTTACTTCCATCCTTTCCTCAGTATTCCATGACTGAAGAATATGTTATGCAGCATTTTTTCCCCCCTCCGCTTTTCTCTTTTTGCCATCCTCATCTGAGTCCCACGTCGCTCCTCCTGCCTAGTCAGGTTGCACGTCGTGTGAGAGCTGGATTTGCCGAGGCGCACGCGTGCTGGCAACACACCGTGACTGACCTGATTGCTGAGAGGAAGGAACCGACAGAACCGCGATGCAAAAACCCTTTTCCAGAAACTGCAAGGTTGCAATTTGGCTCCCAGATTTTCCCCAAAACCTTTGATTCTACTGTTTATTCTACAAAGGATTTATGGCTTTGATATAGTAATCACCTCACTGCATCTAAATGGGCCCATTAGGTTTAAAAGATGAATTTATTTTTAAAATCAGAGCTTTGTTTTGTATGCGCACTGTGACACCACTGCCATTGGACCCAATTCCATTGTCTTTTACACATCTAAAACGCACTGGTCCTCTTTCTCCCTGAGCTCACTTGTGCCTTTTCATATTGGAGAGAGGAGAAAAGTCCAATCCGCAATATTTATTTATTTTGTTTTGAGCTGTGAGCAAAAGCGGACAAAAGCCGAGGGATTCAGGCTAAATCCATCAAGAATATATGTGAGCCTGGAGACGGCAGCATTAAACGGTGGACTGTCTCAAGGTACATATCTCCTCTTCTGTGCCTTTTTATTCATTATCTCTGTTGATCTACTCAGTTAAGATCAACCAGTCCTTTCTTTTGCCCTTCCTATCTGAGTTATGAAAAGTCTCATTTGTCAGGCTGTACTATTCCCTTCTTATTCAGATGTGTATTTACTGTAACCAGTTGTATGTTGAGGCTACAAAAGGACGATAGAACCAACTTTTGTCCCCTCATTTCATCATTTTTCTTTTGTCCCCTCCTTTCATCATTTTTCTTCTTTGCTTAATTGAGCATGTTTACATAAAAATGTTTTTTTGGATTGACACATTTTCCATTCATGGGATTAGTCAGTAATTAGAATTAGTAGATAATTAGGATTTATTTGCTCATGTAAACCTTTTGAGAAACATCTGGAACCTGGTATTTTCATCAATCCGTGGTGTTAATGAGTTTTACTTAATATTCCTTTGAACTTGTGTGTATCACAGCAGACTCTGGGTCTGGTTTGGTCCTGGACTCTGTTTTCTGCATGTTAAAGCCTCTTTGAACAAGTTCTAAACTCTACTTGCCCTCCATGTTTTATTAGCATAATTTCACACATAAATCGACCCTGGTAATTCCCTTTTTCGGATTTCAGTTCATCGTTAATCGAGTAACTTCAGCACGAACTATTATTTGCACTCTGTATCAACTTTTAGGGGGTTCTGCTACACCGAGCTCCAGATATGCTAAATGGATGCAGGTGTATCACGGTGAGTGTGTGCACTGCTCCCCAGGCAGTTGTTGTTGGTTCACTGGGCCGATCAGCTCACCTGTGGTCCCATATATCAGGGGCTTAATCTGATTTGACTGCACTTGTGCAGCCTCTGTCTCTGCCAACAGCCCTCAGTGTGAGTCTGTTGTCTGGCACAAAGTAATGAAAACGCATAAAGCTCCCATTACCTGTCAGTGGTGCTCGGAATGAACGGCAGAGCCGTGAGCTCACAGGCACACACTCTAGATATGAGATGGATGAGGGGCATGCCCATGTACCATACAGTATACCCCCACCCCAACACACACACACACACACACACACACCAGGGCAGAATTACTCCACTGTCATCAGATGCTGATTGATGGATCCGCCTCTCATGGCTGCTATATTAGAGCCTCTTATTGGCCGTGTAATTCTTCTGCAGCTACGTTTGGATGGATGGACCAAATCATCTGGCGCGTCCACACACGGTACATCAAGATGGACGATACGAGAGCGTCATCTGGTAAGCGGCAGTAAAGGATTAAGATCTGAAACTCATTCCCTGTGTGACTTGGGCAAAAATGAAGACGTGGCTTTCTTCATCGAATCAGAATCGACAGCAGAGCCATGAGGCAGGAAAATGAGCAATACCAGCTCACTATTGTGAAACTTGGCGATGCCGTTAGGCACAAACAAGATTCCACCTTTCATCCACCTGTGGTTTAAATTAAATGGGCTAACTTTTAACTGTAACTTCTAATGTTTTGTTAATATTTTTATTCTCTGTTCATGTTAACAGAGGAGTGGACAGTGTGGTCGGCTAAGTATCAAACCTTCTTCTCACAGCTATTGGTTTTATCCAACTAGAGTTATTGATCTATCTCCTGACCCTTGACCTTATTGTCTCTCATTCACACATCCAGGAACCAACCAGCAATAACTGTGGAGAAGTTTGAACTTGGTTAAATCCAACAAACTTTCACATCCTTTCAGTATTCCAATAAAAAGTGGAACTCTGACTCTTTGAGTACAAATATTCCCTTTACCTGCCTTTTATCTGGGTGTCTCTTTCCAGCTCTACCAGAAACGCAAGCTATGGTATTGCTGTGAAGCAGATTAGTCTTCTGTTACAAATGATTAAACCTGCAGTCCTTGAAAATTCGCTCATTGTAAATCAACTTTGTAATGTCACTAATCATAATCCTGGAAAGGGTCTATAGGGGGTAAAAAGATGGATGATCTCTAATTACACATGAAAAAGAAAAGGACCTTCAAAGGAGTACTTGTTTAAGTGGAAAGATAAAAAAGCAATATCTTTAGGGGAAAAGGGAAAGTGGGGCAGGTGATTGCACTGAGGTCGCTCTAAGAAATGTCATTGCAAATAAATGTTAATGAAAATGAAAGATGAAATGAAGACAAATGTTACTTATCTACACTGAATATGCTAATCTGTTTTGCCCTTCCTATTCTATTTTTAGCCCCGATTAGCACCGTGGTGGCCATCAGAACTTTGAGTTCATATCCGGCATCTATCAGATTCTTGATCTGCCGTGACTTCAACGTTTTAAAACATTTTTTGGGCTAATATCCTGGTTTTGTTGACGTCACCAACTCTGCCCCGCCCACCACTGCCACCTTGGGCCACGTTTTTTTTTACAGCCATACTTTTTAAAGGACCTTTACGCCACAGTGACAAGAATCTTGCCCTTTCTTGTGAAAGCACAATAACAAGCTATTGAAGGGAAGGTCAAACAGCAGCTACAACAGCTGCAGCTCTGAGGCTTTTGGTGATTTCCTTTTCAGCTCAGTAAGTTCTTCATGCTGTGAACTTTCTAAAACCTGGCTGAGCTTTTATTGAGTTTGGCAAGTTCAAGGTGACTTTCAAACCAAAGCCACCCGATAGTGCTCCGTTTTTGCGCACGACCCAGCCGCTAGTCCGAGTGTCTGCCAGGTTTAAGATGGTTAAAAAAAAAAGTGAGAGCACAAAGGGCACAAGTGAAATGACGCATTTGGCGTTTTTGCCCATTTTCTCTGTTGCATCATTGGACTTTATTTAACCTCCTCTGTGGGAGTTAAAAACAAAGAGGAACACTTTTCCCAGACAGGTATGAGTCATGAGATGATACACGTGAGTCTTTCCAGATGGATTCAGGAGTTCAAACACAGCGTGACGAAGCTGGTTGGCACGGAGCGCTGTGGTAGGAGCGCCAGAAAACAGCAACTGTAGGATGGAAAAGCTCCAAGTGGCAAAGCATCTATTCTTGTGGCTTCTTCACGACCAATTAAAGGTTTAAAACACACTCTTAAAAATGCTGCTTACTCCACTTGAATCCCAGGAAGGAGCGTTAAACTTGAACTTTATGTCTTCTGAGTGCCGGGACTAAGTTAATGAGCTAACGAGCTTGCTAACTCGCTGGTCGCTCTTCAGCAACTTTTTATTGAGCAAAATGGTGTGCAACAGTGAACAAATGAGCAGGGGGCACCGAAGAGAACAGCAGGGGAAACGCTCAGAATGAGCTAATGTAAATTACTAGCAGTAGCCCCCGAGGATGGCTAAAAAGAACGGCTAATTCTAAATAGCTTGCGGGCTTCTGGTCCGAGCTGTTTGTGTGAATCAATGACCGTCACTTTGTAGGTAGCTAGAGAATTTGGAGAAAAACCTAATTGAAACATTGAAATATCACAATAGCTTCAGATCCCCACTGCGTCAGTTAGTGCATTTTTCTGTCTTAAACACAGGGAACGGTGTGAACCTGAGAATATGTCATCGTAAACATGAATAAGCAACATCTCTGGTCTCCTTAATGGGTCTGAGGTGGCTGAACAGCAGAGAAACAGCCCGGGAGCCACATCCTTCTGCTCCATCTCATTTCCCAGGTTATTCGCCATGCATGGGCCAGCAGCTGATCAACTGCTTTGGTACTTTGCTGTGAGATCACGAGGTAATAAATGTGCAGCAACAGGACCTTAGTCTGTTAGAAAGCTCGCCTTTGCTGCCATGCGGGAGGTGAAACGGTGCACGAGGGAAATGGCACAAGGCTGTGCCAAATTTGTAGACAAGAGGAGATAATTGATTTAATACTGGTGCTCAGCTAAGCCCTTAACTCTTTAATATTCTAGGTATTCTCCTTCAGGAAGTCGAATTAGAAACGATTAAGTACACATCTTCACTTAAAATTCCTCTAAATATAGATCCTTTAATTGAAAAGACTTTACTTTTTGGCAGAAATGGAGAGGACACCTGCAGGTTTTCAGTTGCAGCAGTGATGAAAACCAAATATTTGTTTTTCATTGAGTTAAAAATATCTCTGCCTGAATGCAGTGTAAATAAAAACCATTGCATTCCCAGTTTTTTTTGGCAGCTGGTTTAGTTTACTTTGCATAGATTCAAAATTACGTTCAAAATATAATATTTGGTAATCAAAAGGTCATATGGAGCACTCTATGTCAGATCAACTCTTTGGAGACAATGATTTGTAAGTATGAAGCATCATAGTTAGATATTTCACTGATGGAAAAATAAGCAAAAACTTCAATCCAGGGTGAATAAAGCCTGTCAGGTGGGTTAAGAAAATTAATCTGCAGACGCAAACTTCTAAGAGACTCCTTGTTCCTTTAAGGGCCCTGGGTAATTCATGTACAACTTGTGAGGATTTAAACTTCCACCAACTGTCACCACTTCCCTCTGATCATCCTTTCTTCCTTGAGGACAGCCCTCGGGGTCCATTTTAATCCTCCAGTCAAACTGTCGGCCATCACTTCTCCTCTTCCTCCCCTCTGTTTTGCCATCTTCCATTGTATCTCCTCTTCCCTTGTTCTTCCCCTCTCATTCTGCTGACGTGTTGCGGGGACCTCGAGCAAAAGCAAGGAAAAAGCTTTGCGAATGCTTTTATATAATTGTTTTTTTTCCCATTATTTCTGTCTTTCCTGGAGTCTTTCTTTGCCTTTTCATGACTCTTATATTTTGATCTCTCCCTAAGGGAGTCATTTAAACCACAAGGCAAATTATCCATCTTCTCTGTCCTGTCAGACTTCAGTGCTTCATCTTCCTCCTGTTTGTACTCGCTTATCTAACATTGTGCCTCACTAAAGTTTACACTGCTGTCCTTTTCTAGCCAAAGTGTACATTTGAAAATACACAATACCCAGTCTTACCAGACTATAACTTAAATTAAACAAAACTTTTGTATATTTCTTTATAGTGTGAATGGTCATTTTTTTTATAGTGTGAATGGTACAATAACAAAATATATAGGAATAGTTTGTCCACTGTATTACGCTACTAAAACATATGCTTTAGATTTCAGAGGAATGTCAGAACAATGAAGATGGTCACGAAGGTGTATTTGTGCACTACATTTTGAATTGCATCCATGTTTCAGTGCAAACCATATCTTCACAATGTTCCAGTCAGGGGAAATGAGTTGGAGCAACTCTGAAGGTCATGGGATCAAAAACTGCTCATAGAGATCAGCATATAGTAAACTTTCTTCATGCACATCATCATTTTACTTTAATCTACCGCTGTTTTCACCTCCGAATCATCTCCTCTGTATCACTCAGCCAGAGCGATTTGTGGCTGCTGACAACCAAAAGGTTAATGGTGTGATATGACTAAAATCAGCAAATATTTACTGATGCTTATAAAGGAGCCACTACATCCCGCAATCAAACCCCACAGTGTTCCAAGGATGCAGGAAGTGACTCCCTCTGTATAAAAAGACTTATGAATGAGCCATGATGACACATGAGCTGCTGATTAAAATTATGGAGTATTGTTCAGCCCTGCTAGATGTAGTGATTAATCTCTCCTGCCCCTCTCTCCTGCCCCAACGTGTGGCACCCAGCACCCTGCTGATAATGTGTAATTGGGGATGTGCTGAGTCTGTTTACCCCTGCTAACAAAGACAGATTTGACAAGTTACAAACGTGAACCCAGCACTGTTTGTACAAAACTAATAAACACTTGTCCGGGCTCCCCCCTGGATGACATGAGTCATAAATAAGTTTTTGGTTGTTTTAAAGGACGGAAATGTTGTCTGTCTCCTTTCTGTATCGCTCCTTCATCTCCGTCTCTTGGTGAAAGTGGAACAGTCTCAGAGTCTCGGATGATTTCAGCGTCTGCTTCATCACAAACTACTCCTCCGGCTGTCAGACCGATGATGGTTTTCATCGCCGGATGGCAGATCATCAACCCTTTTTGGTTAATGGAAGGGAAAGAAAACAGACATAGCTTCTTTCATATACAGTGGGGCAAAAAAGTATTTAGTCAGTCACCAATTGTGCAAGTTCTCCCACTTAAAAAGATGAGAGAGGCCTGTAATTTTCATCATAGGTACACTTCAACTATGAGAGACAAAATGAGAAAAAAAAATCCAGAAAATCACATTGTCTGATTTTTAAAGAATTTATTTGCAAATTATGGTGGAAAATAAGTATTTGGTCAATAACAAAAAATCATCTCAATACTTTGTTATATACCCTTTGTTGGCAATGACAGAGGTCAAACGTTTTCTGTAAGTCTTCACAAGGCTTTCACACACTATTGCTGGTATTTTGGCCCATTCCTCCATGCAGATCTCCTCTAGAGCAGTGATGTTTTGGGGCTGTCGCTGGGCAACACAGACTTTCAACTCCCTCCAAAGATTTTCTATGGGGTAGAGATCTGGAGACTGGCTAGACCACTCCAGGACCTTGAAATGCTTCTTACGAAGCCACTCCGTCGTTGCCCAGGCAGTGTGTTTGGGATCATTGTCATGCTGAAAGACCCAGCCACGTTTCATCTTCAATGCCCTTGCTGATGGAAGGAGTTTTCACTCAAAATCTCATGATACATGGCCCCATTCATTCTTTCCTTTACACGGATCAGTCGTCCTGGTCCCTTTGCAGAAAAAGCCCCAAAGCACGATGTTTCCACCCCCATGCTTCACAGTAGGTATGGTGTTCTTTGGATGCAACTCAGCATTCTTTCTCCTCCAAACACGACAAGTTGAGTTTTTACCAAAAAGTTCTATTTTGGTTTCATCTGACCATATGACGTTCTCCCAATCCTCTTCTGGATCATCCGAATGCTCTCTAGCAAACTTCAGACGGGCCTGGACATGTACTGGCTTAAGCAGGGGGACACGTCTGGCACTCCAGGATTTGAGTCCCTGGTGGCGTAGTGTGTTACTGATGGTAGCCTTTGTTACTTTGGTCCCAGCTCTCTGCAGGTCATTCACTAGGCCCCCCCGTGTGGTTCTTGGATTTTTGCTCACCGTTCTTGTGATCATTTTGACCCCACGGGGTCAGATCTTGCATGGAGCCCCAGATCGAGGGAGATTATCAGTGGTCTTGTATGTCTTCCATTTTCTAATAATTGCTCCCACAGTTGATTTCTTCACACCAAGCTGCTTACCGATTGCAGATTCAGTCTTCCCAGCCTGGTGCAGGTCTACAATTTTGTTTCTGTTGTCCTTTGACAGCTCTTTGGTCTTGGCCATAGTGTTAAACAAACAGGTTCAAACAGATGCCATTAATACAGGTAACGAGTGGAGGACAGAGGAGCCTCTTAAAGAGAAGTTACAGGTCTGTGAGAGCCAGAAATCTTGTTTGTTTGTAGGTGGCCAAATACTTATTTTACTGAGGAATTTACCAATTAATTCATTAAAAATCCTACAATGTGATTTCCTGGATTCTTTCCCCCCATTTTGTCTCTCATAGTTGAAGTGTACCTGTGATGAAAATGACAGGCCTCTCATCTTTTTAAGTGGGAGAACTTGCACAATTAGTGATTGACTAAATACTTTTTTGCCTTACTGTAGGTACCCTTAATTCTTTTATTGCCGCTTTCACAGTTTTGGGGCATCCTTTTCTTGGCATATTTAATAAAAATATAGTCATGAATGGATAAGGTAAAACTATCGTCAGCTATCAAAACATGTTGTTGTGTTGAAGGCACATTTCCCATTAATATTTCCTTAAATTTAAAACAAACTCTTCCATCTTCAGCCTTCATTAGCAAGAACCAAGTTCAGTGACTGGGTGAGCAGGTCCATTAGCAGATTTTATTACCTTTACCCCCAGGGTGTCGCATCATAATAACCCAACACATCAATACCATCACTGCCAAACTGATTTGTCAATATTGGCTTCCCATAGAGTGATGCCTTTGAGACAAGGTCACAGAGGTCGGGGAAACGACCACAGGTTTATAGGTAAACTGGACATCCTGCCATCCCAGTTAGAGTAATTGCCTGAGTCGGTTTGCTGCTCTATTATGTTTTATCACTAGTTTAGGAAGAACACAGCACGCCCGAAGTCCCCCTAAACGGCGACAATGAAATCAAGTGAAATTCCTTAATACAAGCTCCAGCAACTACAGAGGAAGCTATATTTTGCAACAAACGGTTCTGGAATGTCAGGAGCGTTATTCAGTATGAGATATCACACAACTTGCAAAAGCACAGGTCAATTAGTGGTGAGACCTCCAGGGCTCTCATTTAACTTCGTCTCTCTCTTCGGGAAACTTTTTTTTATCCTCCGTCTTGTTGGCTTGTCTCGCTTTGAAATAGCGTCTCACTTTGGATACCCTGATGAAAGAACGTTAAATGTGCTAATTTATGGCCTCTCCATTGCTCTCTTTGGATGTTATTAAGGAACATATTTTATGATGAAACCCCTTTGAAACTGGAGGATGCACAGTACTGGGAACCTTTGCCATTAAAGTTTGTGGCAAACAGGGTGACACAGCTGTTTTCCAAACCATATTCTGAGTTGTTTCACATCACAAAAGGACAAGTTAACTTTCCTTTAGGTATGGCAGCTTTTTAAGGTTGGATGGGTACGAAGAAGGTGTCTAGAGACACCAGGGCAGATAAGGAAATTGTCCATCCTTCCTGGCCCTTGTGAAGGGAAATCTACGTTTTTGGGTTCAAAGAACTAATGAATATAAATGAAAGGCATCGACAAAAATAAACTGGCAGCAGATTAGAGATCTGATCCATCTGTAATTGTGATTATGCATGCGTTCGCCCCATCGAACAGATGAGAGATATCAATCGATGGAAAGCATCAGCAGTTTCTGGCTTTTAAAAGCCAATAACCTGTCCTCCTTTGCTTTCCTGCAAATTCAAGGGGTTCTTCATTTGTGTGTGTGTGTGTGTGTGTGTGTGTGTGTGTGTGTGTGTGTGTGTGTGTGTGTGTGTGTGTGTGTGTGTGTGTGTGTGTGTGTGTGTGTGCGCGGGGGCATTTATAACTAATGTTGCAGTACCATAAATCACTTAGAGTTGGTCACACATGACTTGTGGGGACAAAAGTCCTTAAAGTAAATAATTAAACTGGGTGAAGATGGATTCATGTTGAGGGAGTGTTTACGTATTCAAATGGTGTTGAAGGTTAAAATGAGCTTCCTGGAAATGAAGAGAAGCAGTCTTTCTTGTGATGGGTGACGGGTTAAACACCCCCTGTCTTCATACTTTGATCTAATTGTTGACCATGTTATATAAAGTGTGATGGTTGGGGTGAGCTGGAGGAGATATTGGAGATGAGGAGAGTACAGATTTGTGTGGGAGGTGGGGGGGGGCAGATGTGGAGGGTGAGGGGAGACAGGAGGGGAAGTGCTGCAACATTAAGGGATTGAAAAAGTTTTCAGCCTCTTGTGTTGAATGAAGACTTTGCAGAAGTAAACAGTACACGCTGTGTTTTATACTATCTTGTCCAGTCTTGTTGGGATTAAACCATAAAGTGGAAAGAGGAAGAACCACTAACACGGAGACGCTGTCTTAAATACGCTTTCCAAAATTAAATTCTGTCTGCAGAGCAGCTCAGTGACAGGAAATCATTGATATTCAGAGGAAGTGATCAATCAAAACCTGATGGTGCAATAAAAGTCGGGCTATAAATGGCCCCATGAGACATCTGCTTTAGCCAGCATGGACCATGTGTCACGCTGATGTCCCCCCTTCTTCTTCTTCTCCAGAATTTGAATGAAGCACCTTTGGCAGCAGTTGCATCCTCCAGTCTTGTTGGAGATGATGCCATAAGCTCTGCACACCTGAATTTGGATGTTTTGCCATTCTTCTCTGCAGATCCTCTCAAGCTGCGCCAGCTTGGATGGAGACCCTGAGTGGACAGCCTGTTTCATGTTTGAAAGGTTCAAGTCAGGACTCTGGCTGGGTCCAATGCAGGACAGACTTGGAGTTGTCTCTAAACCACTTCTGTGCTGTCCTGGCTGTGTTCTTATAGCCATTGGCTTGTTGGAAGGTTAAAGCTGGGTTTCATTCAAATATGAAGCTTAAATGTTCAACCTTGGTTCCATCAGACCGGAGAATCATGTTGGTAACAGTCTGAGTCCCTCAGGTGCAAACACCAAGTGAACTTCCATTTACCGAGGAGAGTCTTCCATCTGGGATCCATGCCCAGACAGTTGACCTTCTGGAATTTTCTGTTCTACCCATTGTCCTGGTTGTTCTAAACTTCTTCCATTTCAGAATTCTGGAGATCTCTGGACTCAGGAACCCTTCAGTGGAACAGAAACTTTAGTCTTCTCCAAACCTGGTTTTTGTTCTTTCTTTTGACCCCATGTTTTGGTTTTTGCTCTCATATTGTCAGCTGTGAGACATGTCTTTCCAAGTCATGTTCAATGTGCTCAATTTACAAATAAAGGTGTAGAAACCTCTCAAAGATGCTGAAGAGAAATAAAAGACCCCCAGAGATGAACTCTGTCTGAACACTTCAGACGATCAATGTAACAATTTAGTTTTACTTTTGTAATTTTCAAACATTAAAAAAAAAAAAAAATCTATTTCCTGCAACATCAATAAATATCACCACCTCATTCATTGTTTTAGTGGTAATGAAAAGCTTGCCTAAATATGTCATAAGGGGTTGTTTTTCCTGCTTCCCAACGAATCCTGGAAGCAAAGCCATTTAAACAGACATAATCCCAGCTTGTTATAATGTATTTTTATCCTCCAAGTTCAGCCTAAAACTTTTGTGTCTGGAAAAGTTTCCAGAGAGGATCATTAAAAATTCATCTTGTCTTCATAGCAAAAGTATCAGTCAGAGACGGAACAATAGATGCACAGAGGAAAATAGGACAGGACAGAAAAGGGAAGGAGCACATAGAGACGGAGATGCAGGCAGGCACACGTAGGGATGAAACAACCCAATCCAACAAGCCAAAAAAACAGATGCTTGCTCCCTTTTCTGCCAGTGCTATCTGGATGTGTGCTCTCCAACCTCTGCCTTCAAAGGCCCAGCAGGAGGCGACGCTCTCAGCTCTGCTCCCTGGCTCCTACACACCCTCTCGGTCTTTATCTCCTGCACGGATTACACTTCAAACTCATTTTCTATATGCAGCCTGTGTTTGGTCTTTTGCTGTGCGCTTACAGGCCTGTGAACGGGATGAAGGGTGTATACCATCAAAACGCTGCTCCTCTGTCATTGGGGGGTTCGTCTCTACCCACACAGCAGCCCCCACTAGCTCATCCAGTGATATTTGGATGGCATTTTATCCCATTTATTAAACGCGTGCTTGCTGATTGTCTTGGCAAGAACATCAAAAACGGCTGAAAAGGTAGATGCTGTTTGTTTTTTGTAAACACATTAACATAAATAGCTTACTGGCCATAAATTGATCGGTTTGGTAAAGTGTCAGCTGGCACACATTTCCCAGTTTGACGATTTAAATGAGCTTTTTAGAAGCTAAGTGGAAAAGCAATTAAAAAACCCCCTGCACAACATGTGATAAAGCACCATTTTCATGATATCTCATCTAAATGGCTAAGATCTGGCCTAAACCATAACTAGAACTAATAGATACCACTGTGATATACTGGGAGACGCTGTACAACACATCTGTTGCTGAATCGATTTGTTATTTTTTTTATTCTTGTCCTCAAGTTTTCAGTATTAAACAATGTTTTCTTTTGAATGAACAAGGCTGTCCTCTGAAATGAACTCTTTTGTCAAAAATGCTTGTCTGGGGGAAAAAAAAGGAAAATTTGCTGCAGGCAATGTGCAACCTTCTCACCGATGCCCCTAAATTATGTTGTGTTTGCTGTTGTGTGGAGAGATTTTCAATAGCCACCTGTGAAGCCGTTGAATCCCCACATCGGTGCAGGAACCTTCCAGCCTGGAAACCAGCTGTAGTTTGTTGGAGGCAATGTGAGAATCTTTGTTTTGGCAGTGAGGAGGAAGCCTAGACATTTATTTATTCACCTCTTTATCACCACCTGATTAAAATGCAATACATCTAAGGACTTTTTGTGCTTACAAACTTGAGGTGCCACCTTTTTTGTCCCCAAAAGTAACAATCCACAGTGTGTTGATCCCCTTAAAACCATGCCCTTGCAGTTGTGTGTGTGTGTGTGTGTGTGTGTGTGTGTGTGTGTGTGTGTGTGTGTGTGTGTGTGTGTGTGTGTGTGTGTGTGTGTGTGTGTGTGTGTGTGTGTGTGTGTGTCCCTTCTCCATGATAGAAACTTTTATCCACTGCTCAGTTTTATGGTTTCAATGCAGGATCGAAGCCTTTGGGCGAGTCCAGAGGCTGTTTGGTCCCAGTAACAATTGTTATTGATGTGTTTTTCCAAATGTCTCTTCGACCTCGACTGGCAGATCATCCTGACACGGCTTCAGCAGCATATGCAGAGCCTGACACGAAGCTTACTCATGCACTTGCCCTTTGGGCATGTTGATGAGATTTTTTTCCCCCCCTCTTCATTTGTGCTGTAGCCTGTCTCCATTTTCCAAAATAAATGTCAGAAAGAACAATCGGACAATGATTTGCTGATGGGTGCACGCATACATGCGCCTGCCCGCGCTCACACATGCTATTACGTAACGCCTGTTTTGCATGTTGCATACTGTGATGGTGTGATATTCAGCCTCAGTTGGAATGGATGTGTTATCCATTCAAGGACACGTGGCAGCAAAACAAAAAGACAGAAACCGCACTTGTGTTTTAATTTCCAACTCGATTATTCTGGAGATGATTCAGAATAATCCACAGTCTGACAGGGTGGCTTTGGGCAGACATTAATTTTAAACACTGGTGTTCTTGTTTGTTTTTGGAGTCCGACACCCAATTTCAGCGTAAGAAGGTTTCACCGTGTTATTGTAGTCTGGGATGACATCACCAAGTCAACAGGTAAACAGCAACCTAAGAGAGTGTCCCTTAAACAGTGGAAATGTTGTCCTCTGTTTTACCTCATTTGAGGATCAGTTTCTGATCTGTGATGCAATAACCATCTTTTCTCTTTTGATTTATTTGATTTAGAGGTTTTTAAGTATTTGTTTAAGAAGTACAAGCTTAATTTCACTTCAACAGCCATAACTGATTTAAAATTAAAGATTTAATGTTATTTTTAGGCCAACAACAGTTTGTCTGCAGAGTTTCAAACATTCAAAAGATGTATTTGACATTTTCTGTCACATTCCACAGTGACATGCACTCAAATGTTGCGTGGCGCTCAGTGGGGAGAACTTATGTGCTCTGATCTCCATATGAAACCTCCAACTGAACCCTGGCTCTGACAACAGCCAGCTTTGTAAAGATCACGACTGTCGGCAACAAAATGGCTGTCTTTTTTTCTGACGCCCGCCTCATTTTAGAACCTATTTTTAACCTTTCATTCAGAAAGATCTGAAAGTTGGAGAAGTGCATCTTTTACAAGGGTTTTCTTTTGAGAAATAACAGAATGGGAGTAAGTGTTGCAGGCTGCTCTCCTGTCCACACTCTCTCGTGGAACACAGCTGACAAGCTTCCTAAGTGGGTGGATCTGCGTGGGTCTTAGACAGGCCAGGATAAAGCCTGGGAATCTGGGAACATGCTTTTTAAACAATCGACACAGAGACAAATTATATTCTGAATGACGCAAAAGTCATAAAGCAAGTTTTTGCTTTATCGGCGCCCCCTACCGCCATCACAGAATTAACTTGGTGTGAACCTCCCCATTCCATCCAATAAATGTCCTTATTTGAAGGGAAGTGTCAGCGCTCTCATTTATTTTGTGAAGCAAAAATGGCTTTATCGAATGGTGGACAACTGTTGAATATTGATTCATTGTGGACGTTTGCTGATTATCTCAAAGCAACCGCAAAGGGCCAGCAGAGGCTTTTAAAGGGCACCTTGATCAGTCTCCCAAGAACAACATAACACCGGCTGCTTT
The DNA here is from genome assembly GCA_911728415.1 of Lagocephalus sceleratus. Taxonomy (NCBI): domain Eukaryota; kingdom Metazoa; phylum Chordata; class Actinopteri; order Tetraodontiformes; family Tetraodontidae; genus Lagocephalus; species Lagocephalus sceleratus. Next base: position 1,059,094 of record CAJVRN010000213.1, read on the forward strand.
GCTGAATTTAGATGAAATCCTGCCCTTTCAAACATCCTTATTCTGTAATGAGAACTTTCCAGAGTCGGAGTAAAAAAAAAAAAAAAAAAACCCTGCAAGTGTATTTTTCAGCAGCGTTGTCCAACCCTGCATTTTAAAAATTCGGCTACATCAGCAAGGCCCGATGCTTAATTTGTTCAAGAGTTGCGCTCCTGCTTCCAGCTTAAGCTTCCCTTCCTTTCGGTTCAGGTTTTGATGCGTCAACAGTCTCTCTGACTGTTCTGTCTCTGCAGTGCAGATGCGAAAAGAGGCCAAAGAATCCTTCAAGGCTAAATTTGCAAAATCAAAAAAATTTGAAGGGGGCAAAACACCCCCCCCAAAAAACCCCTGACATTGCGTCAACGCCACAGAAAACTTTAATCATCTGTGGCGAGCGACTGTGTAAGAGAAGACTACAGATGAGAAACACTGCCGTTACTACTTCGGAACACCTCATCTGTCTACAACGCTCAGCTCTGACTCACCTGGATGTTCTATCAGCCCTATGCTAATGGGGTGTGAGACTGCGGAGCGAGCCGTGACTCTGATGTTTACCTGTAAATAGGGGTTAATACCCATAAAAGCATCTTATTATTGATGTGTTGGTCTGAAGGATTTAAATCCCGAGTTACTGACATGCAGGTCATTCCTGCTATACTACTATCCAGCGTTAAGCTGATCTGCCCTCCATGTAACACGTGCACTGTATTGTACAGCAATTGCACACATGTGCACACCTATATATACACACTAAAGATTGACCTTTAACCTGGACAGCTATTCACCTCCTGAGGCTGATAAGAGAAACCATTTCCATGCTGATGCTGAGCTGGTGTATAATTATCTTTGGCTAAGTCAATGTGCATTAATTATGCTGGCACGTCTATTGATTTGTTTATTACCGCTGCATACGTGGCGTTCTAACCTCCGCGAGGTGTCACTGGCTGATCTGTAAGACTGGAAATGGCTTTTAATGCTGCTGAAATGAATTTCTGAAAGTTGCAGAAGTCACTTAGTCGGCTCTACAGTCGTGTTTTTTTCATAAATGCAGGATTTGGAGAAGCTGAAATTGGAAAAATAAATGACTTCCCATCTATTCCCTGAGCTAGACATCCACGTTACATACCACTATGGCTTCATCTTATTATGTCCTACTCTGACGCAGGCCTAGTCAAAAAGAAATTGGATCAGGCTCGTTGCTATTTTCAGGAAAGGAGGAGGAAAAAAGAGAAACGATGTCCCAACTCCTGGGTTATGGTGGAGATGACTCAAAATTAAGTGAGTCATGTATGCATCCCTCACTATGGTAGTCACTCCTAATTAAATAATTTGCACCGCTCATGCTTTGCCTCCAGATTAACAAATTAAAATCTCCTTTTCTCTGTGTGTGTGATTCAATTAAAGTTGTCCTAGTTTTTTTTTTTTTTTTAAGTGTCCACGGGTGAAATTAGTGGAGAGACAACTTATAGCAGCTTTCACTAGAGAAGTTTTGGGGCACTCATATTCTGAAAGATCAGAAAAAAATAAAAAAAAACTTTTCAAAAGCTGTGCAGGGCCTCAAGGCCAAGAGTATCAATTATCAAGCGTCTCTGTCGTGGGCCCTTTCTATAGCACAGTCCAACTTTAAAGAGATCTGCAGTGAAGGCTCAAAGCCATCCAGATGATTTCAGTGTTTCAAGTGACCGGACTGATAAGTCTCATCCTCCTGTCTGTATGAATCATTAGTATGTTCCATTCGGCATATTGTTAATAATGAAAAACATCACTTAGTTAGAAGGAAGTCTGCCGTCTACAACAGAACAGCCTAGATGACATAAAGAGCTGAGAACATGTTGAAACATCCAAACCTGCCAGTCAGTCTTCTGAACATGACTTTTTATTGTTTCGTCAGGGTACATCGGCCTGTTCTAATGTCCCTCTTTTAGTCACGTGCCCTCAGTCATATCTGATACACAGAGTAACTTGTGTATTGTTAGCTGATATGTTCATTCTCTGATGCACTACAAACCTTCTAATACTGCAACTTTGGCCAAAGGTTTGCTGTTTGTGCCCTACCTTTAGTTCCTAGTTTTCAATTGAGAAAATAAAAAACAATATGACCTTGATTTTGTTTAGATGGAATTCCACAGTTTGCTGCATTTAGAACAACTATTTCAGCTGTGCCCTTACTCTCTGTGTCAAGTTCACAGGGCTCAAACACTGAAATTCAGCCAGAAATGTTTCAAGAAGAGCTGATTGTGAAGACAAGGACCTCATTCTGAGTCGATGCTTTAGAAAAATACACGTTTCACCATACTGGTCCTTAATACACACTAATATCCAGAGTAAACACAGGGAAATATTAGAAATTTAGGTGCAGTTAATCTTAGAAAGGCATTAGGGTTGTAAACATTACTGATTTCCATGAAATTGCTCTGAGAAATTGAACAACTTAGAACCATGAAACTGGCCAATGAGAAAAAACTGGTAACCATGGCAACATCAGCTTTGCAGTGTTGCAACACATGAGTGTTGATAAGTCCATAAACATGCACAAAACTGCTAAAAAAATTAAACCTGGAGGTCAAAGCAATGAATGACATGGAGCTTTCAATATCCACTGACATAACCAAGTATTTGTATTTGCGGTTTTTCCCAGAAATGCAAGCCCTATTACATTTACCAAGGATGAACACAAATAAGGAGCTGTTTATACTGGAGGTCAGCCCTTTTTACAGTACCAGATTAATCAAGCAACTAATTCTGTAGCTCGTTCAGGTTTGGGGGGATGAGGGGGGGGTGTCCTTGTTGGACATCGATGCAGGTTAATGATGTGCTCAACAAGATCACCAGAGCGCATTATATTTGAGTGAAGCTGTTAGATGTACTTCAGGATCATTGACCGAGGTCATAAACTGGAATATAGTGGGTTTGAGGAGGTATGTGTATGTGTTTGCACATGTGCATGTGTTTGTGTGTCTTTTCTTGTACGTGAAACTATAGCCAGAAATATGAAGATAAGCTTTTTGAAGTTTCAGTAGCGAAACTGGTTCTACCTTTCTTGGCGGACCGCCACCTCTCTTGCAGCCCAGAACCTTGTTACATTCGGTGATGTCTCTCTGCTCTCTAGGTCTCACTATAAATTTGGTGCAGGGTTAAGGCGTGACCGGTCAGCTCCCATGTGTGAATATGTGAATTAGGGAAGCTGTTCCATCACATGGAGCTATTCCACAGAGTTTGTCTAGCAAATAGGAATCCAACTTTTCCTGTCTAGTTCTGCTATGGGTGAATGAAACTTCTGCCTGTGTGTTCTGTATGGGGGCCACTCCAAGGACACCGAAGTGGACATTGTGTGCACGTTTTCGTGCATGCAGCGCTAGTTGTTTGTCTATCCCCTCAGGGGGAAACTTGTAAACCTCCATCCATATGAGTCCCTCTTCCCAACATCTTCAGATGATTGCTTCACAGCTGCTGTTCAGTTAACAAACATTCACTCAAACTACATATTTGCCTTCCTGCTGCTGTGGGTTCGTTCTTCTTGGCTGCCAGAGGTCACGTCCGACTGCTATATGTTAAAAATATGGTAGATTTGTGTCCTGATGCACAAGTTGGTTCAAGAAGGAGATGATGGGGAGGTGAAGATCATGATCCACTAACATCCTTAGCCCCTGCATTAGCCACGGCTGTAAATGTAGCTTGGTTTTATAGGAAACTTATTTTGGTGGAGTTGTGGTGCATAAAGTTAAGGTTTGTCTGCAGTATTTAAGGAAGCCTCTGAGATTCCACAGCCCTTCTGTTGGTGCTGAATCATCTACAATCTGGGCAGTAATTGGGGAGCCGGGGCGACGGTGTTATGGCCATCAAAATCGTTACTCCAAGCGTTCTGCGTGCGCTTCGTGCTTCTCATTAGGCAGCATTCTGGTGTCAGGGGTCACTTCCTCACCCAAAGGGGGTCACACACATGTACAAAGAAGGGATGACACTGCACGTTGGTCCATGTTCTCTGGAGAGAAGAGATAATTAAGGTCACTGTCATTGGCCATCGGGCAAATGAGTAACCGTTTGAAATGTTCAGTGATTCAGCCTGCAAAGGTGGTAAGTGTCACAAATATGGAAAATAAGATATATATATATATATATATATATATATATGTATAGTGAGTTCTGGCTTCCCCCCAGCATGGTAACTTCCAGGGTATCTTTTTCTCATTATCTTATAAAATATTTTTCTTCCATACTTTGCAGTCTAATGCTTTAATAGAGCAGTTTAGACTTCTCAACCTGCGCTGTTGTCCCAGCAGACTTCAGAAATTAAGTGCTTTGTTATTATTTATCAGAAAAATGAGCAATCAAGCAAAGAATTGATGAATCCATGAGCATGCTTTAAAAGGAACTCTGCTGCGTGGAAATTCATCACACTTGATGGGCTTAGAATTTAATATTTTGGCATTTAGAGCAATCTGTTTGCTAGCAAACATAATTTACAGTAAATATGCTGATAAATGTTGTTTGGTGCTCTCTTCTTGGTAGTTTGCTTGTGATTCTTGACTGAATTTATTATTTCTTCCATTTGACTGGTGTGAATTTACAGCTGTTTCACACTGACACATCATCCAGCTTTGGAATATGTGAGTCCGCAGAGATGCAAGAGTGCTGAAAACACAACTCTGCCAAACCAAATGAGTTGTAAAATTAAAAAAAGTGTGCCCATGATTTACAAGCAAACACCGGCACATTGCCAATTAGAAAGTCAAGTGACTTGAATCGGAAATGCTATATGTGGTAATATTCGTCAGGACTGACTAATTGGTGATCTTAACCACTGTTAGATGATGCACAGGAAACAATTAAAAAGCATCTGATATCCTTTCAGACAATCAGTCAAAACTGTAACGGCTGATTGGAACGAGGCCTGAAAACATTCGATACAGGAAAGCAAAAGGAGCTTGGGCACACAAGTGGGAGGTCAGGTTTCAGCAGATGACAGTGTTGCATTTATTGACTTTTTTTCTTAAATTGGAATTTACTTACATTTTGATGAAAAATAAATGAAAAGGGTGTTTTTGTTGGTGCAAGAGAATTGCTGTTACTATAGCACACAAAGACCACAACACTGCATTCAAAGTTTAATCAGCAACAATTCTTGACAGGGAAACTCATCTCAGCCCCTCTCTATTTTAATGAATTCTAGTTTCCAGGCTGACAAGTTTAGGCCTAATAATAAATGTAGTGCAGTTGTTATCGCAGAACACACGAGAAAAAGCAGCAAACTCTGCATGCAGCTCTGAAACAGCCCTGAATACTGAATATCAATGAGTTGGAGGTGACATATCTTGCTCAGAGGGACGAATGGAAATGTACTTGCATCACTAATGCTGAGGCTGAAATCTGTAGACACCACTTTGCAAAGGAGATCTTGAGCTCTTCAAACACCAAACCACCCCCAGAACCTTATCTAATCAATGCAAGCTAATCATGAAGATGGGAAACATCAATTTCTAATGTTTAATTTGATATGTAGATATACTGCTATGCTTCATGAGCTGAGAGGGCGTCTCACTTCTGATATGTTTTGTGGGTTTTTTAGCAACCAAAAAGACAAAGCACCATTTAAAACCCAACGTGACAGGTGCAATAGGTACACAGCAAAAACGTCACTTTTAATTATACTACCAGTGTAAAAAAGTAAACGCGGTGCCAGTGGTTATATGAGTCCACATCCATCAGAGGGAAATGTTTCTAAATCTGAAAAGCTGCCTCAGAGCCAGGAGCACCTCTGACCGTGAAGTTTATCCAGATCATCCATGCTGACAGCACGATGGCACTGATAATGCGGACTGTTTGTCTTCTAAAGTCTGAGGAGAATTCGATTTATTCAGATTTAAGTCTGCTTCTGTTGGGCTCTTTCACAAAAGCCCCTTTCACACATGCAGGTCCAAGGATCTCTGATCCTACATATTAAGATTCTCTCCCCTTTCTGTTCACACATGCAGCACACAGCAGGCGTATGCCCATGTCTAATGTATTCACAAATGCTAGAGTCTCATCAGAGTTTTTACTCAGAAGAATGTGGGAGGAGCACACCTCTATTTACAAGGGGCATGTGACCAATGATGAAGGTGTCATTAGTCACACATGTAAGATGAGACTCATTTACACATGCTGTTCGAGGTGAATCGGCTGTTGCCTATACAGTCTGAATATGGCAGTTTGAAAGAGATCAAATCGATCAAATATTTGAATTCACACATGCAAATCCTCTGATAAAAGCCTGGGTTACAGTAAATGTGTGAAATATATTCAATGCAATCCCAAACTAATCTTCCATTTTGTAATGATTTACGAATAAAATCCCTTCAGGTAAGCTCAGGGAATGTTGTCCTACGGATTTGTGGAGAAGTTTGGGTGGTTCTTCAGGTTGATGAAGGTCTCAGCATTCCCCCCCCAGATTCCTCTCTTCCTTTAGGGGGCACTGTTGGTTCATTCCATATGTGGAAGAAGCACTCACAACTTTGTCGAGGTAGGAGTGACGGAGCCAAAAGAGAAGAGGCTGGAAGTGTAGGAGTTTGGGAAAAAAATGTTCAGAAGAATAAAGTGAGTGAGAATCAGGATGAACACAGATGCAAACAAAAAGGTGGGAGGAGGTGCTAGGTTTGAGGAACTGCACATTTACCACAATGAGGCATGGCAAATAATGAACAAAGTGTGGTGCCGTAATTAGAAGGTTAAAGTGTGCTTGTGTGATTCCTAAGATGTAAAGTAATCTTTGTGACACTGTACTAAACAGACCTTAAGCTCATGGAGCTAAATGTGATGTGCTGAGTGGAAAAGCTGCAGGTTGAGTAAAGACTGTTTTGGGTTTGGCGTGTAAAAATAGCTCCATCTGTTTATGGAGGCAGCTGCATTTAACTAAGCCAACTTTAACGTTCCTATTCCCCATCCTTCATTCTTCTTCCCTGTTAGAGTCTCCCTCTGCTGTCTCCCCAGGTAGACTGAGTCCTTGATCAAGTGGAGGCTATAATGTCAGCGTCACGGTGGGAAGTTGACGCAGAATCAAGCTACTCAGAGAAATTAAATTACTCCAAGCTCACTGCTGTGAATATTGAATATGGAGGAGTCAGTGCTGCGTGTTAAGCGAACTTAAAAAGAAAAACAAGTGAAGTAGTTAAGTAGACGACATAAACAAGAAAGGAGTACAGTTTGAATTTAAAAGCAGCCTGCAGAGCCGCGGCTAATCTTGTAGCCTGAGGCAGATTGATGTCTAAATGTCCCCTGGACAAGATGATGGACTGTCACAAACATCACACTCAAACTGATGTTGAGCCCTGTGGAGAGCGGGACTGGCTCACAGTTTCACTCTGTTCTAATCTGACACTTTTCGGTGTAATCACACGCACCAGAGGAAGAGAGCAATGTCCAATCTGCAGGGCTGGGCTTCTGTGGCTAAATGGTTCGTTGTGTTTTTCTATCTATGGTTACAAGGTTGGAACGATGATGTGATGAATTCAAGAAGCAAAGCTCCTAAAACCCTCTCTAATTCAAAGTTTTCAGGGTTCTGAGGTTGCGCAGCAAGTGGGACCAATAAAAGTTGGTAGCCTGGTAGCTGCTGCTGCCAGATCACCAATCCAACCAATCTGGAGAGTCCACACAATCGTTCTGATGAAGGCTTTAGAAGAATGTTATGCCGTTGATAGGCCAGATGGGGAAGGCAACAACAGCGTACAGACAACATACCTGCAGTGCTCATTGCTGTAGAATGACAATATTTTTGCTCGTTCTCAGTTCCATAATAAAAATAAAGACCCAGGCATCTGTTGATGCATCCGGATATTCAATCTGTGCTGCACCAGTTTGAAAAAGTCAGATGAATGACATCCCACAGATCTAAATGTTTTTCTTTGGGATAGAAACTTTAAATAGAGCCTCCTGAAAGCACCCTGTGAAGCATTCCAGTGACTGTAATGAAGCCAATCACTTTTAATTTAGCTTCCCTGCGTCAGCTCTGTGATGGTATAATTGGGTTACATAATTAACACTTGCAGGAAAACAAACCACAACACTTCTATCAGTGTCTTGCAGGAGGATGAAAGCCAAGAACTGTTGCTGGGGGTCTGATTGGGTTGGTTCCCTAACCACAGGGGGGAGAGGGAAAGTCTGCTCATGGCTCTCTGCTACACTGAGCTGGAACTAACAGGTGAAATGGTGAAAGGTGGAGAGGAAATGGAGAGCAGAGGAAAGAAAAGGGGGGCATCTCAGATAAAAAAGAAGTGGGGAAATGAGTAAAATAGGATTAGGAGAGAAAAAAGAGGTAAACTAAATTTATTCCTGGTCACATGTTTGCTGGACAGTGACAGGTGGTGAAAAAAGTGGGTGTGTCTTTTGGTATTAATCCTATGTTTCTCATCGTTATTTGAGAATGTCACTCTATCTGATAATATCTGAAGAATTAGCCTCATGTCTCTGACAGCCATACCAAAACCAGTATATGACAGGAGGTCTTTGCCTGCTTCCTGTTTGCGGTCATTTCTAAAAGATGAGCTCTGCGTTCTGAATTTTGCTCACTAACATGGAGGCCAAGAGCCTGCATTAATGCCTCTGATCCATCCTCATCCTCACTATATTGAGGTCTCTTCCATCCATCTTGTTGTTGATGGATGCCGTGTACAGCAGCGAATGTCCTCGGTTTATTACTTCTGTTCTTGCTTGGTTGCATCTTTGCGAGAATATTGCAGCGATGCTTCTAGTAGTTTCAACAGGTCAACGAGAAGGATTTAACTAAAATAATGTAATTTACATCTCAACCTGAAGTGAAAGGCCGCACCCTCATTAAGATGAAATTGTCATGTGCAATATGCAGCGGAGGACTGGCAGAGGGGGGAACAAAGGGTTGATGAAATAGAAGGCAAGGTCTCTTGATTAAGCACGGCGACAGCATCCTGCGTTTAGGCATGGCGCTCTGACACAGCAGAGGACTGTGGAGTTTACTTTGAAGCTTGGCGTGTTGCAGTTGGACAATTTTACAAGGTTATCAAGGGGAAGAGAGAGAAGGAGAGAGCAATCAGTCCTCACCCTGACTCTGCAGAGGAGAGCGGCCAATCAGAGCACAATCAGAAACCCTCGCCGAGGGTATGAAAAGTGAGAGGAAATCACATGTCCAGACTTACATAATACGTTTCATCAGGCCTAGCATGGGCTGAAAAAGTCCCGTTAAAAAAATCATGATTTCAAGGATGTTTGGACATGCAAGTTCTTCTTTCACTTCCTGAATAAGTTTTGTGGCTCCTCCCTAAATATTTAACTTGACGCTCTCGTAACAACGTTCCTCCTGCCATTCGTGTGCTGGAGTGCTGTTGCAATCGAATGTATGGATTTTCCAAATTTTTAACATGGCGGAGGAAGGTATGGAATTTGTTTCCTCCGGTTTATTTCAGCTGATGACTTGAATCCACTACGAGGGACCATGCAGCTACTGTTTGACAGTCATCTGACCCGCTTTTAATTTTCCTCTTTTTTTTTTCTTTTTTTCCAGACGGATAACATTCAATCCACCATGTTTGTCTCCTCCCAATCAGATCCAAACCCAATCCTCTCAGTCAAACAAATAATACACACACACACACACACACACACACACACACACACACATTCTCACACTGCAACAGTCTGCCTGTCAGTCAATATTTTTAAGTTTACAGAAAATCCTGAAAACAGTTATTGACAAACTGATTTCACAGTGAGTCAGTGGGAGGAAGGTCTGCCCATGTGAGCCTGAAGTAAACAGTAATTACACTTGAAATTATACGTTCAAATGTACAATATGTATTCAGAGTCCAATTATAGAGTAGCAATGCTTCTGCTCTTGCTGGCCCAGATCAAATGCACTGTGGGATACCTAGTTCTCAAGTCCACACAAGTCACTTGTGATGCCTATTTGATAAGACAGCCATACAATAGAACAGCATTTGTGTGGGTACACAAATGCGTGAGAATACAAGCACAGATGCGCTTTAAAAGTATTAAAGTCCATTTAAATGCAGGGTTTTATGTGCGGTCATGCAAGGTGTTTGCATATGTGAAAATTAATTAGCATTTCCTCATCTACCAAACTGTCGAGTCACGTGCAAGGATGTGCATTCTGCCGCATTTGCATGCTTGTCTCTCTGTGCTGTCAGGCCTGATTATTGACAGACAAGCACTGAGAGTTAGTTACAGCCTGCTGTTGTCTTGGCCTGCGTGTTGAAGGTTTGAGCTGTATTCCTTTAAGCTCGCCCTGCAGGGAAATGATGGAGACAATCAGAGGAGACAGAGGCTACAGCTTAACTGCATTGAACACCATGACTGATTTACATGTTTTATGTGCCCATTAGAGGAACGGTCTAGCCTGCGCTGCATCCAGAACGTTGCTGCAGATGCGTGCACATCGATGCTCATTTAGCATCATTCATCTTGATAAAGATCACCAGTTGGGTTCTGACAGTTATGTCATCCATCAATTATTGTGACATTGGACAGTTCTGCATCTTTTCTTCAGTGATGAATGACTTTTAGTCAGGGTACTAGTGCCTCTGGGAAGCTTTTGTTTCAGCCATTATGAAAATAAATTGCGTTCACTCTTCAGAAATAAACATGGAGATTCATATCAAAAGACACATCCCCAGAAGTAACACAATTTTGGGGCCTTGAAATGACACTGATTGTAGAACCCATTGAACTAATGACCTTTAACACTTCAGAGAAAGTACTTTAACCTGAGCTGCAGCGACGCATTTATTAACACTTTTCCTGTGTTTACTTGTTAGAGACTTTACAACATTTTCGGTAAATACAACAAATCCAAATCATGTACCAAAACAGTCTGAACGGGCTTTCATTCATTCGTGGTTTACAGTGGGATTATTCTATACTCTAGTGTGTAAGACCCATTTAATCCCTCCCCTTTGTGTTTATCCAGAGCAGTAACCAATTAGAAGAGCCTCTCATCCTTCCCGTCTTGTCATCACTTTCCTTTGCAGCGGCTTCTAAACCCTGTCCTTCATTTAACATTGGCAGACATGAACCAACACTGTTGAAGCTTCTTAAACATCCACTCAGTCAGCTGCCTGGCATGTAATCAACCTCCAGGAATTGTTACGCAGGTCTCCTTCTGCACACATCTGGATGACGCATTCTTTGAAAGAAATAATTGACTTTTTTAGTTATCTGGAAATATACCAGTAGTGCCCACTTCCCCCGCATTTCTTGATTTATTTATTTGCTGAAATGCAAGAAAGGTATTTTTAATCACATCAGGGAGGGAATCTGCTCGTCCTCTTCTGCTTTTCTGTCAACTCCCACTCTTCTGCTCCTCGCTGAATGCCACACCTAGCAGGGAAAAGAACACTACATAACGTCAGTGCAGCAACTTCAAAAGCCTGCTTGGATGGATGCTTTTCATCATGGTTTCTGCTTGGAGAGATGCCTTGAGAGGGGCTATAAAAGTGAGGTGTGAATCCTTCCAAACACATGTCTGAATGAGGACCTCTGGGTCTGGAATCCATTGGCACCATGTAAAGTGGGCTCCGCAGAGAGCGTGGCATCGACAGAAGTGCCCAGAACACTGACGAGTCCGACATCAGAGCAACGCGGCTGAGTGTCTCTGTCCACGGAGAGGAAAGCATAAAGAGGTTCAACCAGTGCACATTGGCAGTCTGGGACAGTTTGGGAGGGATTCAGTTTAATTTAGAAGTTTCTTTTCATGGCATAAAAAAAAAGTCCTGGCGAAAGAGGATTCATTGGCACCGTTTCTTTCTACTTTCTGAGTGCTTTTGCAAAGTTGGACAAAGTTTTTTTTTTTTTTTTTTACCATAGTTTTGAAAGCTCAGCACAGAGAAATTGACCCAAGTTGTGTGTAAGACTACACAACGGAAGGAAAAGGTGGAAATGTAACCTGGAGCCAAAGTGAGTGTGTGAGGGAGAGTGTCTTGCAGCTCCCATGGTGCACTGCTTCGAGGCAAAGCCTTCAAGTTGCGATGAAAGGAGACCGGGAGGTGGGAAAATCCGAGACAAAATGCAAAGCTAAGGTGAAATGCGGTCAGGTGGAATCAGACATGGTGTTGCCCTGAGGCCCCCTCTGTTCAAGATGTTTTCCAATAGCACTCACCATTAGCACAACAGTGGAAGAGTGGGAGTGCAGTGCCCCCACTCTCCAGGGCAAGAGAGCTGTAGGGGTTTTTTTAGTGTCTAAATTCACCATTACATAGAAATCAGTAAATTACAGACCCCGGAGTGGAGCTGCGAAGCCCACCTCCTCCAGCAGCTAATGTCATTAGCATGCTGCAGCACCTCTCCAGCATCCGTCAGTGTCCTGCAGGCGCACGCCTGCATCAACCAACCATTGATTCTTTTATTTGGGCCATTGTTACCACGGTGAATTGGAGCCGAATGCGGGTGCTTCATCAATAAACGTCTTCTTCTGCTGTCCGCTGTGCAGATGGAGAGACGACCAAGGAGATGACTCATTGTCAGATTGATCACATCACATGGAGAAATTAAGATGTTTGCATTCTTTACTAGTCCATTAAGCCGCTTTGTGATGTTCTCTCCATCAAAAGCCGATCAATAAGACCATGACAGGAGCTGTTCTGCAGCAGACATGGTGATACATCTTTTTTTTTGAGGCTCTCAACTGTCAAGAGCATCTTAAAGACCATGTTTCATCTGATAGGTGATGAGTCCCTGAAATATGAGAGTTATGGCTTCACTCTTTTGTTCATCCTCTCATATCTTGGAAAACCCAGATGTATGAGAGCTGCGGCTTATCAGGGCCATGAATTTTCACTTCAGTGGGTAGATCCATTATGGTAGCTATTTTTGCTGCACGGCCGTCAAACGTAGGCATCGGGAGACGTGCCGAGCAACCCGGAGTGTGCGCAGATTGACTCCTGCCACACAACACGCTGGCGAGCATCATCTTTACCCACACAAAGGGCGGTGACCTACATAAAAATATCCGGCACCTGTTTCACAAAGCTCGCACGGAGGTGAACACGCCAGGAATTGTAATGGCAGGATCTGCTTCCCTGTGAAATTTTTCAATATTTCAAAAGACAATTGGGCAAAATTGTAAGAAACCGACAGCTTATTGGTGCTTAAAATTGGAATGAAACAAGGCTACTTATAAATAATAATAAATATGATAGCCACTTGAGCAGGTTTGAAAGTACATTCTTTTTCCTGAAAATGTCAAAATGCACCTCAGCTTGATTAATTTCCCTACAGGCCATTCCAGATGATGACTGTCTTTAATGGACATCTATCTTAGAGTGGCAGGTATGAGGGTGTGTGTGTTCATGGCTGTGTGTGTCTGTGGTGCAAAACCTGAAGCCACATGGTGACATTTGTATTAGTCATTATTCACATTGACTTCATAAGAGCCCTGCAGCTCCGGGCCACTTCATCTACTGTTGCTATACAAAATTTATGAATAGTTCCCATTCGCTCACTATACTGAAATATGATTCATCTCCTGTATTAGCAAAACACACACATTTTCTATTAGGGCCCCTGCTGTATGCATGGACCTTCCCCCCCTTTTCAGCCAATAAGGTAGCTAAAGAAGGCAATATATATCACAGAAGGCTGCTGAAGCCTGCAGCCAACAAGGAGAATATAAAGTACAAGATGTCCACTAGCTTGTTCTTTAAATAAGCTATACAAGTTGTATATAGATTGAGTTTCTTAAATATTAAGATATCAGTTTCCACAGGTACAGTTGAAATCAATTGCATTTTTTTTCTAAATTCAATCTTTAATCCTGTAAATGTTCCCTAGTTTTAGTGAGATACTGTCGATATGATAAAAATATTGTATAAAAGTATCAAAACATCAAGAGGGTTCAGGTCAGAACTTGCAACACTCATTTTACTTTGTTCTGAAGCCATTTTAAGAAACAGAATTTAGAGCATGTGCAGATTTCCCAAGTGATGTTTTGATATTTGCTTTCATTATATATTCATAAATGCCCCCCCCCAAATGATACACTACGACCCTCCTGTAGTGACACGCTGCTTTCCCTACGATTCACTGTTGTACACAGGGACGTGCGGAAGACAAGCGCATAAGGATTCATCAGCATTTGACACTTGTAGCTGAAATGATTGTTTCCCGTGTGACTTTTTTGTTTGTTTCCCGACGTTTCTTTATAACTCTGACTATAACATCAGATCTTGAGGGCTCTGTATTGAAGCCATATTGTTCTTTATGCGGACACTACAGCAGTAATGATTTTTAATGTTCTTTAACCACGTGCACACTACAAGCACAATTAAAGCGCAAACACCTGCTGCTAAATACAAATTAACTTCTTGGATCAGAAATTATCTGCTGGAGACGACTTCAAACTGAAATCTATAGCTTTTCCCTCAGCTAATTACTGAGAGAACAAAGCCCAATGTTCTACTATAATCCTTCACCATAATGACCGATCTATTTGGTGATTTAAGCCTCTGTGCCCAGTACAAAGAGAGTCCACTTTATCGACGAAGCTGCTGCAGAGTTATCTGTTCCTTCAGAAGGGGACAGAGATAGACAGAAGTCAAAGACTCCGGATGACTATTACTGTCAAATAGTTGGACAATATTTCCATTTTCCTTTATGATGCAATGGGGCTCCCAAAAGCAAACAGGTTTTTTCATTTCAAGCCGAAAAAATTAAACTGAAATCTGCATTTCTTGAATTTGGAGACAGTATAATATTAGAATGTTGTTAAATAATCAGTGGAAAATGCGAAGATCCGAGTATTTAAATGACTTAAAAGGGCAAAACGATTAAGCATAATCCAAAAAAAGGGCTTATGTTCTTATGGTATTTTGATTTTGTCTTAGAAAAACATAAAAACGCAACTGCAACTCTGGCGTTTCAGTTCGGTTTTGAAAGTTCTATTTTTGCAATCAATTGCCTAGAGATGATCTTAAGGCGCCGCAAATGCAGAGGATTTCAAACCATGCAGAACTAATCTTCCTCCAAACTTTTCCTGCTAACTCCGTACACGTCTGGTGAAATTTGGGGCATTTGTACTCGCAAAATGTAGCTGCTCATCTGAAAGAGCGATCCCCATGATGCTTTATTTATTATTCATCTGCCTATGTGTGTGGGGGGGGGGAAGGGGATGAGAGGACAGAAAATGAGGTCTAAAAGTGTTCCAGGATGAGGCAAAGTGCTGACTAGCCAATGCGGAAAGTGATGAGTGCAGACTTGAATACAAACAGGTGGGAGGTGGGACGCAGACTTGTACAGCGCAATGTGCCAAAGCCCATTTTAGACCCAGTTTAATTAGCTTGAGAGCCAAGCAAGTGTTTCAGCCTGATACTATTGGTGAAAAATAATCAGAAAATATGCAAGCTGGAGAAGAATGAGTAATGAATGGTGGCAGTCATTATCCCTCAGACAGCTGCATCTTCACAGAGAATGGCTAAAGTCTCACTATTCATTGAGAAGACTTGGGAATCTTTCACTCTTAAAAAAGGGGGGAGGGGTTCAAAAACAAGAAAATAATTGATACCTTATTAATGATCCAAATTATCAAAGTTTCTCAAGCCTCATATTTTTAACCTTCTGAAAAGGGACTGAGAGCTGAGCAAATGATACTGCCTCTATAGGGAAAATGAGTCTTATCCTGCTGTCTTTGAGAGGAATAATTTTGGCTTCTGGCAGCACCATTTACTTTTAATCATCTGTCTCTCAGTGTGCCAGGATATTGTGTGGAATGACCCAGATTTGTGGAACAACCAACAATGAATGCCTGCTAATGGCCATGTTGATCTCATGTCAATAAAATGATTCTAAAACTGCAGTTTTGGGCTGTTTTTCCATCATAACAATGATACAAATATTAAACAAATATAAATACATGACAAAGGGTATGTGATCAGTATCTCTGCTAAAGAATGAATGGTGTCAGGATAAAAGGACAAGATCGATCAAATGGGGCTGAATTAATGTCTACATAAACCCGCATGAGTCTTTGTAAATCACTGAGACTCCACACAAACTCATTCCTCCAAACAAATTTTCTTTTTCTACATAAACCACATTTCCTTGGTGAGTGTGATGAAGCAACAACTTTACAGTTTGGAATCAACATGTTAACGTGTACACATGCACACACGCACGCGTCCCGTGACATCAGCTGGAATCACATTCCCATTTAAGTGCATGAACGGAAGTAATTCAACTGAACCCATACTAATCTAATATAGTAGCTGGAAGTATTAAATAAAATGGCTTGTCACAATGGACATCATTATAGCTTCAAGGCCACTTACCCCCTCCTCTTTTGTGTAACCAGTGAAATATAAAAATCCACTCTCCAGCCATTCAGATTCTTCTGTCTGCACATTGTAAAATGCCAGTTTCATATCTCCCACTGTGCAGGTGAGTAGAATGATTGGATTTCTCTTTCATGTGGCGGTGTCAGTGGAATCTTCCTCTGAATACAGAAAAACCGAGGACCAAGGGTGAGTGCTGAAAAATATTCTAGGTGGGGCTGTGAATTCAGCATATGAGGTCAGGTTTAATAATCCTAAACAATTGAATACAAACTATTAGATACCAGTGTTATATGAAATAATAATTTAAATAACATTACATATTAATGTATTCATATTTAAAGAAGAATATTGCACCATTACCATCCCCCTGACTGACTGCACACACTTTTTTAATTTTTTAAACCAAGATTTTCACAGCATTTTCTGTAGTGAAGACAATATTTTCAGTGCCCTAGGACCTCCCATTCTGCAATGCTGATTGGCCTGTTAAAGAGATGCATGTACCAGTTCACCGCATTTCGCTGCATGTCTGCTCTATCTACACCTGTGGCAGCTGAAAACAAGTCAGGTGATATTACCTCTTTGTAGTGTATAAAATGAGCCCCAAAAGAACAGTTTTGTTCTCATCCAGAGGAGGAAGAGCATACCCCTTTTTCCTTTGGATTTTGACTGTACCATCGGTAATTGCAGCATTTTCACTTAAATGGAGAGTTTCTTCATAATATTTTTTTTCATAAAAATATATTCTAAAAGTGGCGGAGTTTAAAATGATCTGCCCAGAACACTTGCACTGTTTTTTTTTTTGTGTTTTTTTTCTTATTTTGAAATTTTATTGGATGTTTTATTTTCTCCTCACACCCAACATCCTGTCCCGCCTGCGCTGCACAGGGGTAGATTGCTGCGTTGTGCTTCTCCACCTGGAAAAAACAGAAGCCGTGCATATTTTTTTTTTGGCAGGGCTTCGGAATGCCAGAGCTGTGAGGGAGTCGGACCACAACAGTGTACACACCAGTGTACACACGCATTGATTTGAATGGAAATGTTTCAGCTCCGCCCTCATTTCAGAGTGGAGATGCAACGCAAACCCATCTGGGGTATTATGGGGGTAAGAATGGACCCTGCACTTCCTTCAACAAAATCATTACGGAATGAAAACTCATTATAGGTTTTCCTGTAATTAGGTGACCTCGAGTGTGTGTTGTTCCAGGGAATTTTAATTCGAGCCCTGTGATCAATGTTTTGAGTCGATGTTTTCCTTTTGCAGATCTTGTCACCGCAAGTTTTTCCGCTGCATCTTCTGTCAGGATGCCTGATCCTCTGGTGGTGTCTGACTCACTACCCTGAAAGGCTTTGAAAAATGACATGAAATTTAATGGCTCAGCATTATAAGGGAATTTTTAGATTACCTTCCCGAGCAACTTTTGCCAAACTTCTTCCCATTCATGGCGCGCAGGGAGTTGAGCACCACATCAACATTCCTGGTGCCTCGTTTCCTTTTTAAGTCGTTGAATATTCCCCTTCTCTGGTTCCTCTTTGCCACCTCTGTTTCTCACAATGCTACTCAAATCTCCTATTTCATTTGCATCAGTGCAAGAGGGAATGTCAAGGTTTCCGTTGGTGCATATTTGATGGGAGATACATCATGTTCCCCACGGTTAGCAGCCATGGCAGCGCTTTGCTATCTTCATCCGGCCTTGCCCCTGAGAATCCTCACCACCGGGCTTCCCGAGAAGGAGATTAGGATTATTCAAATGTCAATTTAGGTTCTTTGCCCATTATCACAACTGCGCTTCCCTTTTCTGTCAGTAGGGAAAAGTCTCTTGTAAGAAGCCAATGTAATTTAGGTTGACAAATCAAGTTTTACTTCAGGGCTCTGTGGGAATGGACCACGAGGGCTGGGATTAGCAAATCTTTTTTCTCACCTCTGACACATCTGCATTACGCTAACCTTTAACGCAGCACCAGCCTGACTAAATTAAAAGAGCACATGGAGACAAGGATAAAAAGAAATTTCAACACATATTTTGAGAAGAAACTTTGAATCGTGCCAGGTGCCTCTGTCAGATTTACTGAAATATGCAGAAGTTTATGTCAATATCTAGAGCCCACCAGAACCTGTGGGAGCACATGGAAGTAAGACCTTTGCACATACTTGGTAAAGTTGCAGTAATGCAGTGAAAAAGTGGAACAATAATGGATTTGTTTGCATAGTCGAACACAAAATGGTGCACACAACGAGAAGGCTACAGCTCATCAACCATCCACAGCAAGACATTTTCCAGGCTGCTATCTTAATTTTAACCCCTCTCAGACTCATTTTGGACAGATGGAAAAAAACGTGTTACAGAACCTTTTGTTTGTGGTGTAAAGTCGCATCTAATGATGGGATACTAAATCATAGAGCTCTAAAAGCTAATAACATGCAAACCTCCAGGCCTGGTTTTGTTAAATGAGATAAGATTAATCTCTGTCCCAGATCAGTGTAATGTCACAACAGAGCTTGCTGTATATTTACGGATGTGAGTTGGCGAAGGCAGCATCGCACGATGAAACACGACAGAATAAGAGACTGACAAAGAGGTCACCCTTGAACACTTGAAAAGTCTTTGGTGGGAAATGAGATCGAGGTGGAGAGCAGGAATTGGAGGGATAAAAGGCGCAGCATATGCAAGTTGCTGCTGTCTTTGATGGCGCTGTAAAGGAAAGTGTTCTGGATAGTCAATCTGTGCCTCTGGTGAAATTCTTTCATTGTGTTTCATTTTTAAACCAGACTCTCCTCCAATCTCCTGCTGCATATTCTCCCTTCCATCTACACCACCTTATTCGCATTCTCCTCCTTTTACTGTGCCTCCCTCCACAGTTTTATTCTCTCTGGCCCTCTTCCCTGCCTTTCTCTTTCATTTAAAATCCCGCCACTCTCTTTTGTACTTTCTCTCCTATCACTTGCAAATTCGCTCTCCTTTGATTCATTTAAAGAATCCCTTCTTCTCCAGCTCGCCCTGCATCAATTTGTTGATTCACAGCCCTCCTAGTGTGTACACAGTCTGCCGTTTATGTATGCAAATCACATTACAGTTTGTTCCAATGTCTGACCAAGCCTCCTGCTGTACGTTGCAGAGGCCGGCGCATTACCTCAGCTGGCCTTTGAGCTCAATTCCCTCAGTGTGGCAAGAGCTCCATGCAATCCCGTTGACAGACGAGCCTTCTGATGGTGTGCAAAAGAGATGAGGAATAGAGGTGGCATCTGTTCAAGCATAGAGGAGAGAGGCGGCATGTACAGTACGTGAAATCAAATGAGTTGTATAATTAAACCTCAAGTAGGCCATGTAGCGGTCTGATTGGATAAGCCTGGAGATGGATTTCATTGACTCAGCTCGGTGTGCTCGCCCTTCAGAAGCAAGACAATGACCTGATTGGAATGCAGTGACAGAAACTGGTACGTCGAGTGTGAAATCTCGCAAGCTGAAATGGAAAATAAGCAGATCTTCAGCGGATTATGTCAGGATAATGAAATCATTCAGATCGAAAATGGAAGAGGACATTTAGCAACCATCACATCCTCGCTCTCGCTCTCTCCCTTCATTTCGCTACCTCTGGGTTATACATGCACATGCCCTTCTCCCTTTACTGTTTAATGATTTTCTTCATGAATTCGCGATGTGACAACGTGGAGCACTGTCTGCATAAGTAGCCTCCAATTAAGACGGATATTTTCAAGTCAAGACACAGATAAAACACACGAATGAGGAGGTGATAGCCAAGTCAGAACTTACTTTCCAACATGCACACTCTTCCATTTGCGAGCAACTGAATAATTCCAAAGACAGACACATGCACTCATCCCCGAGAACTCGCCCTTTCTCTAAATGTGCATCGCCTCTCGCGGAAATTGCCAGTTCTGCTGGAAAATAAGACCTCGCTGTCATTTACAAAGCAGAAGAAGGAAAAACATGAATGGGGCTTTTACAGTTATGTGCTCTGGGTCATCTTGTCAGTGCAAATTGAAAAGTTTCTTTTGCCCTGCGCTTTGCTATTATACAGCCTTAGGAGTCCACATAAATTAGCGGCCTGTTTTCTCTACATTTGGGTTATAATGGCAATCCACTGTGGCACAGTAATGGGAGGGGAGCTTCACGCCACTGATGGAATTTATAGATCATTTGTCTTCTTTCTCTTTTCTTTGTTTGGGAACTTAAAATTAGTACCCATCCCTTCCTGTGATGAAGTAGAATGGAAAACATTGGGACTAACATTGATGTTTTTCTCGCTGTGTCTCATTCTATTATTGTTATTACTACCACATCTTATTTGCCTGGAACAATCCATATTTTCTCAGTCAGACAGCAGCATCCGTTAAGCCTCCATGGGGCTCTACATGGCTGAAACATACCATCCAGCCAAGCAAAGCAAGCAGGATTTGGCAGTGTTGGCAGACATGGGGGTAGGAAAAGCATGTGAGCCAACAGGGAAAAGACAATAACTCGTAACTTGCCAAAATTATTCTTAGAGGTTTCTTCCTTTTTGAATTCCCTTGGGTGGAGGTACACTTAGTCACAGAGGCTTTCTGGCAGTGTATCATGGAAGCTTTGGATGACATGGCCTCTGTTGTAATGGAGACGGAATTAGATATCTGCAAAGGGCCGTCTGTGCCACTTTGATACTTTAAATACACCCAATCTCATACCATATTTGTCATTCCTCAAACCATGTAGGTCACATCTCTGGTTTGTATTGCGGCTGTCACTCTGTCTTCCATTATATCCAGTTAAAGGGTGAGTATGTAAGACTTTGTGGGATCTTGCAGCAAGTATAAATAATTTAATACAACCGGTGACAGCCATTTAGATATAAAATGGATTTTTCCATGAAACAAAGATAAAATTAATAAGAGGTTCATGGTGAAATGTCTTTATTTTTCCTATTTCAATATTAACAATTAAAACTCTGACTAATGTCACTGCCTTATTTGTAACAATCAGCAGACAACTTTTGCAAATCTCCATTTTAAGGAAGAAGCTAGTTTGTGAATTCTTAATGTCTCCTATTCTCCAACTCTCATTTCTGACCACAGGAACATGCCCATCATCTCCATTTAAGAACTAGTCAGCATCCTGGCTGACAGCATAGAGGAAAAGGCAGTTACCAAACCTTACAACCAGCACCTGTGGGAAGGAGGACAGCCTGGTCGAAAGCTGGGGTGGAGGAACCCAAATGAAAACTGACATTAGCATCAGTTTAGCATTCTGGTACAGAAAGCTCTTCCTCCTCTTGGGAATCTGCATCCGGTCAAATATCAGACTGATTTACCGTAAGTGTAGTAAGTTTAGCTACACCAAAGACACAAGAGAACGCCTGATCCTCTGCAGATCAAGAGTCCGTTCATGATCACAAGTCTTTTCTATATAAATAGAAATAAGCAGTTGTCCAGGCATGAATTCATTTCTAGCATTAATCAACAGCAGGAGCCATCAGATTTTACCACAGGACCACATTCTTTTTGTTGCTCTCTCTTGCCATCTCTTTGCTTTTGATTTATCAGCTTTCATCACTCTTGTTCTTTGCCTGATTTGCTTCTTCCTACAGGAGAGTTTCTCTTCTTTTGTTCTCTCGAGCTTCGACATTTCCCCCATTTGTTTCCATTTGTGTAGGGTGAGCGGGGAGAGCCATGCCTCTTACTGCAGAGGCTGACTGACTGCATCTGTTTCCCCCGAAACCTTCATATATCTGCAGGAAAACACCAGCTAGTGGCGGCAGCAGCAGCTGAATGAAGGCCATTTTCACCGAGGACCATTCAAAACAAACACAGACATTTTTCTGCAGATGATGTTGGGGAAATGAGACCCATCGGCAAAGAATTTCAAGGTGACTTCAAGGTCATTTTTATTGTGGTAAATGCCTGTTGATTATGTCAGGAGAATGAGATATTGATTATATTGATCCTGCGTCATGCATGAACTGGATTGAGCTCATTCGTAAGATTCAATAATTTATTGAAGCCAACGAGCCTTTAATGAGTTATCGATATTTAACGAAATTGCTATTAAGTGAGACCCGTGCATGAGAAACCCATTCAAGGGTCCCATCATATGTTCTCTACTGGCTGTCAGTGCTTGTAATGGTGAACGACTGAGACTGGATGAAATCTGACAGTCTTATCATTTCAGGGGGAAATTGTTCCAAGACATTGTATGAAGGTCATGAGAGAGAAACCAAAACTCCATAAAGTCTGCCCATGCATCCCACTGTATTTGACACATTGGCATCAGATAAGCTCCTTTCCTCCAGGAGAAAATTTCAAAACCCACGGCTTACGATAACTCCTGGATCCGCTTAGGTAGACTTGAGAGTTTAATGTAGATGGTTTAAATCTGACGATAGATGTATCAGAAGTCTTCAAAGCCCATTCAAATCATTTCAAACAGTCCAAAAATATATTTCAAAGTTAAGCAGGACTCTCCTTATTTGTCAAAACCCAGATGGTGATTTAAAATGATCAAAACTACCATTTATTATGGAATATTAAAAGTGATGTGAAGGAATGTACAGTATATGTGTGCTCTCAAAGGTCTGTGTGTGTGTGTGTGTGTGTGTGTGTGTTAGAGAGAATGTATGTAAATCGGTGGTATTAAAGAGCATCCTGCAGTGTTTCTGTCCGACTAATAAAATAACTGCAGGCTGCCTCTGACTCACCCACTGTGTGGTGGCACCTTCCTCCTCCTCCTCCTCCACAGTCTCCATGACCCGACCGCCCGTCAGGCCACACTGAGCTTTCAGGTCGACCTTCGTTCGAAGCCCCTTGATTTCTTGTTTTATCTGAGAAAGTAGACATATTTAAAGAACAGACTATTATAATCAGCCATGTCTATGACCTTTTTTTTTTTTTTTTTTTTTTTTTTTTTATAAATCTGTTCTATTTTGTATATTTATAAGTACTGTGATGAGCACTGGAGGGGTTCCAGTACCGGTTTACAGTTCGTTGCCTGGGTGACTTTTCTCTGCAAAGTTAGCTTCCTTTAACAGCCAAAAGACATGCACATTTAGATTAAAAAGATAAAAAAAGTAAAAGTCAGTGAATATGAATGAATATCCTCAAGTCACATTAAAGAATAAAATGGGTTTTGTATTATAGGGCTCTACAGGATCCGCCTGTGATGTGAGCTTGTAACCTTTGGCAGTCCGGTCTAGCTGTGAAGAAACCCTGCAGTCACAGTTTGGTAGGATACAAATGAACCTCATGGAAAAAAAAAAAGAAGCAGGTGCGCAGGATACATAAACAAGACAAATGAAGATTCTATCAGCAGTGCCTCATCTCTACGGTGCAGAACAGCTTGTTCTCCGCTCCTGTTATCTCTAAACATCCCTCATACACAGGCTTTGGTGTGCACTGCAAACTGTAAATCATGTTAGCTGTTACATGCATCTCAAGACATAGACTGGGAAACCAGCCACACCTTTAGGTTTACAACTTCCCAAATATTGCTAGAAATGAGAGCATAGAAATGGTGTCGGACACAGAATACATTTTTTTTTAACTTGTGGAGGCTTGTGTACAGATTTCACTTTGACTTGTGACTGACGTGTCAGCAGAGCTTACTTAAAGCCCTTCATCACTTTTGGAGGTGAAATATTCTTGAGTGAAAGACGCACTTGTTTCCAACCTTTTTTTTTTTTTTTTTAATCATCTTATTTGTATGCCGTGACATAGTGTAAAATCCTTGAGTTGGGGAAAGCCAAGGGGCTGCATGACTGCCTGACAGAGGCTAGTAACTGTCAACTTAAATAAACATCATAAATGAACAACTTGCATGTGGAGCTTAAGTTGGGAGATGGGAGGGATACACAAAATATTTCATTAGTTTTGCCATCTATTAAAGCACTAGAGGCTACAAACGCAGATCGTGATTTGAATTTCCTTCGTGATGGTTTGACACAGTCTATCATCACTTAGAGAGCTGCATTTATTTTCTAATTTCAGATATAATGCCCCAAAACATGTCCAAGTATTTAATGTTTACAGTAGTAAGCTTTAGGACATTTGCTTTGATTTAGAATTTACTATGGGATTTATTGACCCCCCCCATATATTCTTTAATGCAATGTCAATAATGTTGAAAAAAGAAAATAGAGTTTAAGAACAACTAAACAACTAAACATTCAACTAAACAACAACTAAACATAAGAAAAAAAAGAGAAATAAACTATAAAGTATACAGAAATAGAAAATAAATAGAAATGAGAAGTATACATATATACAAACAACTAAATATATACATCAGTATGTATTAAATGGAAAGTGTAAATAAATAAATAAATAAATAGGTCAGTGATGCCAGTGTAGGCTGTATATTCCACTCCACTCCAGCTTCCTCCTGTCTTTCTCCTTAGCCTCCTTGATTTTCACCTTCAGTTCCCCCTGTATTGTTCTCAGCTCCTCCCTGTCACCAGCTTTGATGGGCCTCTTCTCATTGAAGATGGCTTTAGTGTCCACACAGAAGTTGATGTAGTCCATGATGCACTCTGCGGAGTGCCTGCTAGCCATCTCAAAACAGCCCTGAAGTGTCTTGTGTCTCCTCCGACCATCTCCTTATTGTCCTCGTGGTCACAGGCTGACTCTTCACCAAAGGCACATAATGGGGCCTGAGGTGCACCAGACTGTGATCTGACCTACCAGGGGGGAGGAGGGAACAGCTGTATGCACCCTTAAAATTAGTATAGAGCATGTCCAGGGTTTTCTCCTCTCTGGTAGGACAGTCCACATGCCGTTTAAGGGTTGGAAGTATGGTTACCGTGGTGATGTGATTGAAGTCACCTGAGATGGCGATGAATGCACTCAAGTGTTGAATCTGTAGATGGGCTATGGCAGTATGAAGGGCATCACATGCCCAAGTCGACTCACTTTTCAACATTGTGACTCAATTTTTAATGTTTTACACAAAGTGCCTACAGACCAACAGGGGCCACATCAAATCCTTGAGGGTTTTCTGCTTGTGGTATTGTATTTCAGCACTCAATACTCAAATGCATCAGCTTCAAACTTCTTTTATGCTTTCAGCATAGGTTCCTAAATATTTCACTTTCCTGTTACAGTCATAGCTGTTTTTTTTTAGGTTCTTTTAGTCAGACACTTTTAGGTTCAAACTACTTGATATAGGGTATTATTTTCTATTATTTGTATCAGTACCAAAAGCTCCAGTATTCTGAACATTCTTCTTGATTCACACAATTTCATGTCTGGGCCTTGAAGGCAGCATGAACTCAGGTTTAACAAAGGACAGCACTGGAAGCCCGTTTCCCCCTCCTTATCTCCTCTTCCCTGCTCTCGTTTATCCATATTTTAACACTTCTGGTCACTCTGCTTCTCTTTGTTCTTTTTCCCAGTGTCACATTGTTCCACATATTTTGGCTTCACCCTTTATTCTTTCCTCAGTCATTCTCTCATGTACTCCCCTCCGTCCGTCCCTTCCTCTGTCCTTCACAGACAATTTACCAAGAGTGGCATCCCTTCCCTTTTCATCCCTCAAGCTTTCACCACCATTTACAACACAAAACCCCAGAGGTAGAAAGCAAAAGAAGAGTAGTAGAGGGAGAGAACGAGAAAAGAGGAATGAAAGACTTGGGAGAAAAAAGAGCCTCATCTCAAAAGCCTTAAATCCGATTTTGTACCATGGATAGGATAGATGGAGGTGTGTACTGAGGGATTTTGTGTGTGCTTCTGATAGAGGTAGACTGACAAAAATACCAAACTGGCCCTTCTGGTAAAACATCAGTGGCTTCAAATGGCCATTAAAGCAACCTGATACATTCATATAGCACTGAAACATTCTCATTATGGAAAGAAAAGTATAAAAGTGATGTAAGTCACCTTTGACCCCTGCAATAAGAAGCTTTCTGTGCCCAAATCCAACAGCACACAATTCAACACACAGGAGCAAATTTTAACTCGGTTCCAAGTGCAAAATCTTCGGTTACAGGTTACGTTAGCCAGTCACTTTCATTCGATGGAGTGAAAGCGATATTCGGAGGCTGCGGGGAAGGAGCTGTACCATCAGATGAAACCACAGGCAGGGAAAATGCATGAGTAGGTGAGACGGCTTACGTCAAGATGAGATGGGGTGAGGCAAGGAGTGAGCGGACAGAACACGCAAGGCAAGACACACAGTCAATGTCAGGGGGAAGAAAAACAAGGTAGTGCTGAGATGAGAGGGTATGGAAAACGATGTTGCTGCAACACTTTATTAGATAATAACACTCTAAAAGGTATAATAAATGATACACCAATTTCCCCAATAATACAATGCTTTAGCATATAGTATCAAGAATGAATCTCTTCATCAACCTGTTTCTGTCATGATCTCACTGGCTACATTGATTTACTATCACACACAGCAGTGGCTCAAGGACAGATTAGTTTGGATCTGTGAATTATGCCTCTGTACGTGTCAGAAGAGTTCAATGATTGAATCTTATATAATTGCAGCTTCAGAGTTATCTGATCATTCCCTAAAGGAATCTCTGTCATATTTTTATCATCACTCCCCGTTTCTTTCCTCTTTTGTCCCCGGGCAGCTGGTACTTCATTCAGAATGAAGTCCATTCAACTTAACATGGAGTTGTCATGGATTCCTTTATTGCAGAAATCCACCTGGTGATGGAATTTGCAGTAGCGTTCCAGATTATGAAGCTCTAAATGAATCAAACTTAAGGAAAAGAAAAAACAAACCCAAACATACAGGTTCTATTGTGAGAGACCAGAGAGCAACAACACACACTTCCTGCAAATCCACTGAGACCAAACACTTCCTAGGAAGTGGCTACTGGCATAAGGAACGCTCCTGAAAATTGCTGGAGCAGAACCATTCTTGAGACGTGTGGAGATGCGTGGAAGCCTGGGCTGCATCCAGGTGAGACAGGGTTGGCGTAGCTAAAGTTCTCCCTGCACAGCCTGAGGCTCTGACACGTGATCTAAACTGGGCCGGTGACAGCATTTTAGGCTCTTTGTCAAAACAGAGCAAAATAAGGGAATATGAACCTCTCACGCTGTGACTCTGAAGTGGCTTGCGGGGGTGCCAGAATGTCAGCGGGAGATGTCATACGGCGTTTTATTTGGCGTTATGACTTTGCACAAGTGTCCTTGTGAGTTGGTAGTTCTCAGGTTGTGGCAGGTGGAGCATTTCATTTGTCCAGCTGAGTTGTCGTCCTCTCTGCTGGGTGCACTTTGTCTGACTCTCTCTCTGTCTGCATCCCTCTTTTTTTTTTTTTTGCTTCTACCTGATAACATGTCAGCGTTGATAAAACTCTTTTTTGGTGACGGCTGTTCGCGTGACTCTGATCCGGTTCGTTAGCTCAGGTTCACCACCGCAACACATTTGACGTGCGCGTGCATGTGTGTGTGTGTGTGTGCGCATGCACGTGCGTGTGGATGCAGATGTCGATTCCTTACTCTCCTTTCTGCAGATGAGGTGTTAAAGTTCTGCAGTGTTCATGCATCAGAGCTGCCCCTCCTCGGGGTGGATGGATTTTTTTTTAATTTAGAATGTAGGTCAACATAAATATTCAAAAACGAATAACGCTGGAGAAACTTCCACTTGCTCAGCATTTTACAAACGTAGTGGGTTAGTAAAAGTGTGGACAGTTCCAAGACAATATACAGTGAAGAGAAAAAAAAGTATACTAATATCTCCTTATGTATATTGAGTGCTGGCTGTGCAGGTTTTTGTGTTACAGTACTTATTGATTTCAATTTTGTTGATAGCAGATTAAATATAGTAATTTAGTAGCATACGACACAAGAATGTTCACCTCTCCAGGTGAAACTTGTTGAGATAAAGCTCTTTTGTTGGCATGAACACAATATAACACGTTAAATTAAATTAAATGAGTAAAGTAAGCTATCCATAGCCGGTTACCAAAGAGGATTACAATGATTATGTAAAATTAGAAAACTAATTGATTTATTTTTACCACAATTTCTAGAGGTTGAATAGAAACAAACAGTTAAATTAACAAAACCATTTCCTTTGAGCAGGGCTAATTGGACATTGTCATTACCGTTGGGCTTGAAAATGAATCTTGATGTCCCAAGAAATGTACCAAAATGATGACGCAGACCACAGCATCTGTGATCTAACCACCTCATTTACTGTGTGTTCAAATACAATGTTTGAACACACGTTTTCTTGGTCCTGCCAGACCCTCTTCTCCCTTCACATGGCCTCTTCCAGCTCTCCACCAATGAAGGTGTTAACAATTTAAATGCCACTAATGTGTTTCTGCACCTCAGACAAGTGATCTAGGCCATTATTGACTTGGCACACATGGAGCAATCCCGGTGATGTAAGGAAAATGTAATTGAATATGAGACAGTCTGCAGAGAGATGGAGAGCACCTCGGTCCTCAAACAGACATCTACACCGGTAAGGGTGGCGCCCCTCGGGAAAACACACACACACTCACTGTGCCGCACTCTGTAGTAATGGAGACAATGTATTTCTAATGGCAGCAGCCAGACTGAGGGGGTAATTGTGATGAATTAGCATGCTGTTGCTCAGATTAGATTACAGGCAACAGGGCATTATGGTATGTCTGCATGTTTTCCTGCCATCTGGGATTCCGACTGGCCACAATGATGGTAAAAAAACATTGACTTTTTGCACTTCAAACCCAAACCAGGATAAACTCTGCTGTGCGAGGTGAATCTAGTAGGTAGCATGCAGCATGGCGCCATGTTTTTCCCAAAACAGACAAAATAATAGCAAATTCATAATAACAGAAGAAAATCCCAAAATGTCTGAGCTTGCCAGCCAATGAGGTGATTGATCATCCTTCAATACCATCTGGCTTCTGAAGCCTGTTATCACTTGTAGTGGTTGCCACCGCACAGCACCAGGAGTTGTTTAAATGAAAGAAAATTTGACTTTCGATCGAAGGCAGCTGTGATATGATTGGTGGAAGCATTTTTAGCACGAATATTAATCAGCAGAATGTCGTGAAACAGATATGAGAAGTGAATAGTTTTTAATCACTGCCTCTTTCTGAGCTGTCACCCTGGGCCCTGCAGGAGGTAGTTTCTCTTATTAGGTACCCATCTACCATTTATAATTAGCCTGCCATTAGAGCTGAGGAAGGCAGTTTGTGCTGGCAGTGGGACAACAGCTGGCTTAAGTGGGTTATTATTGAATAAATTAGTTCCATTTTCTTATGGGATCGGATGAAAGCGGGCAGACAGCAGGAGTCTAATATTTATATAGATGCTCGTACATTAGTCTGTCTAGCATGTGCATGGTGAAGTGTCCGGTTCCAGGTCTTTTTGCCTTTCAGGGACTGGAATTTCTAGTTACACAAAAATCTCTGAAGTACTAGTAGACACAAAATAAATTTTAACATAAAAAAAAACAAACATTTTTTTTAAGAGGTGTGGAGAAACCTTTGCAATGTTGGTAAGTTCATACACAGAAACCGCCTAGTGATACTGTGTCTGTATCTCAAGGAAAATATAAAATAAAAGGAAGCTATTACTCAAACAGGGTACTAAATTATCCAGCAGCAACTGAATATGCTAAAACAGCATTTCCTCCTTGTTTATCCCTGGAGGGAGCAACTAGCCTTTTCCCTGTGAACAAGTCTTCCCTCCCAGAGCACTGGTGCACTGATAGTATTTATCATTTAAACATGCAGTCAGCGCCGACTGAATGGCAACACAGTCCTGCTTTTACCTTGGCCAGTATCCTTCCCTTCTGTTCTGGATGTGCTGGTGAATCGGACACACCTCATTAGATCCACTGTCTGTCTGGACAAAAACTAAAATGTTTGGAATGCAATGTTTTCCCAAACCCCAGCATGCATTTTGATTAACACCTTGAATGTGTGAGGCACCACAGGAGCGAATATGAAGAGTGTGATGATTAATCACACTGGATTTGAAGCGGATAATGATCAAAAAGCCCAATAAATCAACAGCACTATTATGGGTTGTGTCCCATAGCCACCAAGTTACAGAGGCAATATTATCAGCCTGTCACCAAATCTCATATTAAATATAACACAAACAGTATACGAGCATTCGCACTAAGACAATAGCTCATGCATATAGTTGGATAACAACGTGTAAGTCAGCCTTTTATTGAAGATGTCTGCAGATGGTAAGTGTTGGTAAGTGTAACAGTGTTGGTCCAAAATCTTCCGGACAAATGTTGCCTTAATAAATGTGTTGTGTGCCTGGTGAGGGCCAGGGCAGGCACATAACGAGTTGGATGATCTCTCTACTCTTTAGCTTGGAGGACATCACATCTGTGATGATCTGTGTGAGTTTCATTGTTTATAGGGCTTCTATTTGCTTTGGCAGCAGCGACTCTTCCTGGCATCTGCACTACAATTCCATTGATTTCATTCCAATGGAGGAATAAAACAAAGTCAAACCTACTTTTTCCTCTTCATTTCTTCATCATATTTCACACTATAGGCAACAATTCTTCAATCATTGCTCTATTTCCAAGCAAATTTGTGCTTAAACCTCTTTCTTTCCAAAGCAACACTCTGTGGGACGCCTTTAAATATAAGTATTTCATCTCTAGTCAATATGAAAATAATCAATCAGACATAATGTGCTGCATTCTGACATTAAGCTTCGCCAGACGTCTGTAATTCATTCAACCATAAGGAGACATCCAGCAGGGCCTTCCCAGCTTGATGGCTTCCTCCTTTTTCTCCAGCCCATCTGTTTTCATGGCTAAATCCTCCCCTGCTAGGCTCCCTCTCCACGAGGAGCTCATAAAGACCTGACCCACACATATGGCCGCTCCCTTCGATGGCCATCATAACTGAGCTCTGCAGGAGTAAGTTGTGAGTCTTTGCTTGCTGGATCATGCTGAGGTGATTAGGTCTAATGTGATGGCTGTACTTGCTCTTGGCAAAGACATTTACACGGGTCTAAAACTACAGATGTAGACCATTAACTTTCTGCTTTACTGCAGTAACATAAATGTAGTGTAACCCAGAGAGTGATAACTTTATTTAGGTTTTTTTGGGCGGGGGGTGGATTGATAATCACGCTCTGACCTTGGAATTTGACATGTCTATCTGGACCCTCGTCCTTTGACTCCACTCTTTGTGCTTTGTTTTATTTATTTACTTATTTGTTCCTGAAGCATTCAGACAAAAAGCAAAAAAGTGATATTTCAAACTGAATAAATATTTAAAAACGTACAAGGACATCAAAGGTCTCTATTTCCCTTATTAGGTCTATTGGGCTCAATCCAGATAAACTCCTGTGATAGTGTTTGTTATGTGATGAGAGGCCTTTAGAAACATAAACAACATCCTCAATTTACAGCATATATATTAGAAAACATTGACTGATATTTTTAGATAATATTGCCCTTTTAAAATGTTTTTAAAAGGTTTCCTGAAAAACCGTTACATTTCAGTGGATAGTCAACAATGACACAGTCAGACTTGGTCCTTTGAGAACTATAGGTTGAAACTGCTTGATCTTTTGTTTCAGTGCAAAGATATATGTGAAACTCTCTGGGGCTTTCTAATAAGCCCCTAACCTTTCAAAGGGGATGCAAAGCATAACAGGGTTTATCCTTATCCCTGTCAAAGCTGTGTTCCTCTCTGAGGGCAACCCTTTGTAGTTGTGTAAAAATTAGAAAGCCCCTTTTTCTGATGATATCAGAGACCTTCAGAGTCTGAAAGGCTTCTTTGAAGACATTTATGTAAGTGATCATTTTTGTCGCCGTGTTCCTGCTGCATCTGTCCAGAAGCGACAGCTGCTCCCAACTTTTTTGTGATACTTTTAAATGTTCAAAGGCAACAACTGCTCAGCAGCTTTATAAGCAACAATGAGTTCACTCCCCTGGAGAGTCAAAACATCATATTTGTGTCACTCATGGCTCCAACTTTAACACAGTTTTACACAAAGCGCCACCACATCTCCTGCTTCAAATCAGACATGGACTCCGGTCTTCTGGTGGCCCTCCTTCCATTCACCTGACCTTTGCATGCACGGGAGTCGCTAAGGCATCAATTTATACATGAAATAGTCCCGGCAGAGTGCTGCCACAGCAGAAAAGAGTTGGGATTGACCTTGTAGGTGTCAGAGCAGCTCCATCACACTGTCTTAGCCTCTTGCCTTTTCCTGCAGTCAGACAAGGAGCAGGAACCAAAGACCCCCCACCCTATCAGCCTTCTCAAATCCTTTGAGTCATGTCAGTTACTTCTTTCATGATTTGCTAAAAGTGCTGCATGTGTGTTTTTCGTTGCATCAATTACATTTAGTGATTAACCAGCAGTTCTCCAACTACTCTTTGATTTTAGATGCATTTAAGGGTGGTGGGCCGTGATTGAGGGACCTCTCCTAAATATGACGACTATTGTATTCCATCTGACAGGTCATAATAAATGTAACAAATACTGAAACAGCAAGAGTTTTTGATCAATTTCATGTATTTATTAATTGACACATTGGCTCTCAAAATTATTGTGAAGAATTATTCACACCTTTTAATGCTATTCAAGGAGGTTTGTCATGGGGAATTTTCATTTAGGGGCTGTGGTGAGAGTTTAGGTTTTAAGAGAAAGAATTATGACTCAGTTATTCACCAAACATTTATTTTAGTACCCCAAAACAAAGATTTCTCAAAGGAAGGAATCAAGTTCTGTCAGAGTTTCCCAATGATTTAACCCAAAGAGTCATTAATCTGTCACAGGCCCACATTTACTGATGAGTAATACAATACTGTTCCCTGTTTCCCTTTAAAAATGCTTTAATTACCTTAAAAGAACAGAGCTCTGACTTTCGTAAATGAGTCGGTAAGAGATTATTTGTCTCCTGGTCTGCCTTCCTGGATGCATCAGTCTTCAGTCTGAGATGGAAACTTTCTCTGACAGAGACATTTCACAGCACTTTCACTCCAGAGAATTTCATTTATTCTTTTCATTTACATTTGATTTACTTCCGAAGGTGTTTCCAGTCTCAAACTGAAAAGAAACAATCGGCGAGAGAAGTCGGTAACAAATTTGGAGTTTGGCTCTCTAGGTTTAATTAAAACATTCAGCGTTTATTGAAATTCAGAGGTTTTTTTTCCCCCTGCTTATGGGAGAGATGTCTCGAGCAAACTTGGCTTCATCCGTCTCTCTAAGGGAACTCCTGCAGATCACTGTTTGTTTTTGCAAGTGCGCATTAGTGACTAAATTAGGGAATATATACATCAGAGGAGAGAACATTTTTGGCCCAAGATTTTGGAAAATTACAAGCACTCTGTTGAATATTTTTACAGCAGGAAAGTTTAATGAGAAAATACAATAAAAAGTATAAAACACAGGAAAATAACCCATTTATAATCTATACAATTCTCTGCATTTTTACAGAACATGGATACACTTTGCTGATGCACAGCATATGTGGCATATGCACTTTAAGATGATTTAGATCACTTTCATGGGACTGAACATTTTAAGTAATAAAGACAAATATGTGCCATTAATCCCCACAAAACTGCTTGCTAAATACTTTCTCTGTTTACAGTGAACTGACCCCACACCTTTATTGGTCTTCTCCATACATTCAGTTGCTCTGTGGTTATAAAGGAAGGAACCCAGGAGTGTAATAAAAGAGAAGTAAAATAGAAGCATCTTCTTAATTGACACCAGTGTTTCTTAGGGAGACCAACCAGATTTGCTTAGTGATGAATTTGAGTCTGGCTTAATGGTTTGCATTGTTATTTATCTTTTTTTTTTTTTTTATAACCTCCCTGGTCGCCTTGGGAGAGTGCCACCTTGGCAAAGCTACATACGTGTCTGATGAATCGACCTCCTGTACCTTGTGTTCCAGCTGTCATGGTGGTTAATGTGTTTTGGTTATCGTACCTACAGTAAGTCACCGAGACCAGGATTAATGAGGCCGTCCGGTGCGCAAAGAACGGGATGGAGGAAACGCGCGTTAGAGAGTTTACAGCACGCTACCTTCTGTTGCGTTTATCCAGCGTGTCCTCTTCAAAGACAAATCCGCGACACCCGCTGAGATCTTAATTTACTGCAGTGAGTAGTAGCACCACAGCAAGCGTGAATCATTTACATTATCGTGCATTTGCGCGCTTCTTCCCGCTCTGAGGCAGATGCAGCACCAGCTGTTTCCAGGACCTCTGAAGTCTGATGATGAAATGGGGAAACGGTGGAAAGCGGATGGATTTTTCTGACAGAACAGGTGGTGCAAAATGAAGAACACTAAGGCCGATGAAGAGAAGAGCCTTCCCTGTTTACGCACCAAAAAGTTTTGGATCTAAGAGATGCTGAGAAGCATTTTGTTGCAAGTCATTTTTAATTAATCGCACTGTGCGCAGCCAGCTTCTCCACAGGAGGATGGTTTTAGTTGAGGTGTCAGTCCACCTGCAAAATCATGTGAGACTGCATTTAAAAATAATTAACCATTAGCAATGTTTAGGAATATTATATTTAAGTCAAGATTATCATTTATTGTCTAAAGTTTTTGTTTCTTTTTTAAGAATTCCCAGGGTTTGTGCAGCTGAGGGAGCCTTACTGAGCTTGATTATCTCTATTTCTAAACATAATCTTTTGTCTTTTATTCATGTTTTACCTTCTGTACTGGGTAAATTTCTTCTTTAATGTAAAGTGCAAAGAGATTTATTTGCCACTGATGACCTTATTTAGAAATCTGTGAGACCATTTGGCAAAGACTCGGACGTAACCAAGCTGCATTTACATAGAAAACTCAGATTTATTGATCCATTTAGTTTCTTAATTTTTAACTAATGAGACATTCTCCACCGGGCGAATCCGACTTGTGGCCGTTTGCTCTCACCATAAGAGCGAACTGGTAGGTGTTTTCCCATCCGTTGGCTCCGTTTCTCCCACTTAATTGCAAAACTGTCCCCTGATTCAAATAAAAGTCACATCTGTCCACAGAGAATCTTGTTAACAATGCCATTAAGTCCCACGGTTCCGTCTCTCCACTAAATGGGTGCGCACCGGCTGCTTCTGGCTGGCACTGGTATCAGTGGGAACTCTGGAAATAATTGGTAAGCCACTAAATTGCCCTCACTAGTTTCTGTTAAAAATGCTCTATTCAACAAAAATACCCCACAGACATTGTCTATTGGATAATTTATACCTCTGCCTTCACATAAACAAGACACCTCTAAATAAGTAATAGGACTCTAATTAGCTTTAGAATGTTATCCCCTTTCTTCCTGCAACTTTTGGTTCATGGGCGATGACACAAAATGGATAACAGCAAAATTAGTAAGAACTGACTGTCTGGTTCAAATAACTGATATTAAGAGTTAAATTGAAAGGGAAGAGGTTGATTTGTTTTTGAAGTGAACGGTTATCTCCTATCTTGTAGGAAAATTGCTGAAATCTTCTCAGTTTTATTTTTAGCAGCGTTTGCAAAGGCTGACTATTATACACATCAGTACAAATTGAATGGGCAAATCACGTGTTGCTCTAATTACATAACCCTCATTAGCATTTTGGTAAAAGTGTGGAGATGAAATAATCTCAGAGATGAATCTTCACTTTACTTTACACATCTATTTTTCCCAGATTAAATTACTTCTCATTTCTCTTTTGAGGGTCAGCTCTCTATTTCACGAGACCGCTTGACTCGGTGTGGTCTTTGATCACACTCCAGTTAGATTAAAGATGGATTTTTTTTCTCTTCATGAGGTGTTATTCTGCCGGGATTGTTCATACAAAAGCCATTCCCACTCCGCTGAACAGTGATTACAGTGTCACTGTCTTTTGGGCTTGAACTTAACATGATGTGATGTTTCAAAGATGCTATCCTGCCCTGCTGCCTAGTGAGCTCTGCCATTGTTAAAAGCCTCGAGGAGGTTCAATTTTCCCATCAATAGTCTCCTTCCTGACTGTTGATAAAGATGGTGACCATTGAGGACCTCCAATGAGAGTCACCTTACTTCTTGGCTGTTTTTCTGCATGGAGCTGCCCCATCTGTAGGTTGACAGTGATGTTACTATGGAGCTTAATTATGCGAAGCAACCATCAAAACACAAGCACAAAACTTAATTTACGGAACATTCCGTGCTGGGGAAAATTGTCTCCAGGATCCTGACAGCTGTGCTGAACAGAAGCGCTGCAGCACGTATCACAGCACATTATAACTGCCTTGACTTATCTAGCATGATATAGAAAGTAGGTCAGAACACTGCAAACATTTTATTGATGCACGCCTTAATACATTAATGTTATTGTAGTGGAGCCTCCTCAATTATGCAGAGTCTGCAACTCCATGCATGTGGCTCACAGATGCCCTCGTCGCAGCTGTTCAGTTGGTGCATATTTGTCTTTCCCAGACGCCTAACCTCATTCCAACACTGACATGTGTTCACGTTTCTGTAAATCCTTAAAACAAACATGTGCACAGCTCATTCGCTGCTACAAGGACACAGTGCTCACACAAAGGAACTCATTAATTCAATGACAGGCAAGGGAAGGTGCTGCAAGCTCGCACAAATGGACGAGCTGCATAATGCTGCTAACAACGATTGTAGGGAAAATAAGGTAGGGAGACCCTGAGCCACAAGGATGTGCTGTGGTGTAAAACCAACAAGTGGGAAAACCATGTCTTTGGAAACATGGAATTAAACAGTGTCAAGTGTCTGGATCTATTTCTGAGATTGAGAATGCCACAGCGGGCCACGGGGCTTTGCACCCCCCGTTATGTTAACGTAGCTCGCAGTTTATGTTTTGCACGTGCTGCCCTTCTCAGTTAGAGACAGCCGAAGACTGCATATCAGCACTTGTTGTCTTGTGCAGGAGAAAGGTCACAGGGCTGGAAATGCCCAGTGACATTTATCTAGGGGACCAAGCAGCGCATGTAAAAACTGTTGAAAGTTTGAAACAAGTAACAAGCTGTGGCCACATCTGACCATTCAATTTTATGATTAAATGTGTGATTTCACTCCTATTAGAGTTGGATTTCACCACAAACCCAAAAAAATGGAAAAATGTTCTATCTTCGTCATTTTGAATCAACTTTTATGGAGTCGATAATAATATCTATATTAATCATCGGGCAAAAAATAAGGTGAACTGGCTTTAGGAAATCTGAATCAGGGCTGAGGGTCTGTCAATAGAGCTTAAACCACAGTTTCCATGAAGCCAACATCAAATTTGACCGATAGTTCCACTCAGAGGTGATAGAAGTGTACCGTCAGTCAGGAGGAGACATTCTAATATCTGATAGACGACGGGTCCACTTGCATGGTCGTCTGCATCAGATTATAAATGTGACTGACTGCTGTCTCCTCCAATATGTGCTTAAACATCTGCTTCTCCTAAATCTATATATCAAATGTTTATATAAATGGTAAGTTAAATCAATATGAACGAAATGGAAAAGGGCGGCTCCTCTGGATTCTGAAGACGTCCGTCAGGGTGACACGAGGCGTTTTTCTTGCTGACTTGGGCGCACACTTAATTGCATCTTAAGCTCCGTTGAAGCCCTCGCCTCAGGTTCGATAGTCATCAGTCATTGTAATGGTTGAAAAGGAAAGCAAAGGGATGCACATCTGCCCCCCCTCCTCCCCTGAGTTGCCACCCTAGCAACACTGACTTGACAAATGGCTTTGGCTTAGACTGTTTAGGAGAGGTAAATATCTTCATTCAAATCTTCGACTCCACATTTCAGCAAGAATTTTGATAAGCCAGACTTGTGAAAGCCTTACGCTATGGCTCCAATTATAGTTTTTGAGTACTGAAATGCGACAGTTGTAATTCTGGCACATTAGAACAACTAATGGTTGTTCTAATGTGCATCACATTAGAACAACTAATGGTCTCGTCTAAGATTCTTATTTTCAGCAGAACATTAAAGGGATTATCTTCTTCTCTTCTACTATTGTATATTTGTATATTTATCCATGACTTGATTTCTACTTTTCCGCATTCATGATGGCCTTGCAAAGATTGTATAAGAAAATATCCTGTTTTTGTTTGCATTCCTTATAAACCGAGCCCATCCTGCACTCAGTGTTTCATCTGGAGACCATGAAAGGTTTCTTTCTAGGTTGTGTCTGGAATTTTAAAGATGTCTTTGCGTAATATTTCCTCCAACTCAATGTTCCATTCTGTGCGGCAAGGGTCATATCAAGTGAAATATGCCTCTTTTTGACTAACAATGAAGGTCAAACAGCCCACATCCATAAAAGAGAAGGAAAGAGAATTATTCAGAATTTATTGGGGATGAATCAATCAGGTCACGTTCTTAATGGTGACATTGTGTGATAATGGCCTCTATAAGCATTGACTTTGTGGTTGAAGCTCTCGTTGGCATGGGCCTAGCGGTGCCCTGACCGTCCGAACAGCTATTATCATCGCACAGGCGGGGCATCAAAAGTGCCGTTTTCATGCACCCTCAAATGTTATATATAAAATACACCCATGCGCAAGAAAAATGTAATTCTGTCAACCTTAATCAAAGAATAAGGCCGTTTAGCATGTATCTAATCTTTAACTGCTGATGAACTCTGCTTTACATCATTTCCTCACTTTATATCACATTTGGGTAAATATTCAAACAGCCCTTTCTTTTCCAGGGGTATTTTGATGTTTTCGCCTTTGAGGGCAATTTGAGCTTCAAGGATAATTCAATCAACTGATTCCAGGTGCCGCGGATTGAAACTCACATCCTCTCATCACCCTCAGATTCCCACACCACAGCTTCCTCCCCTGTGTGTCTTGGCCTTTAGAAGAAACCAGAAAGTAGAAGAATAAGCCTAAGAGCTCTGTTGTGGCAGCTAATTGAATTTCCACTCACTGCTTCCTCCCCAACTTTTATAATTTTCTCAGAGAATAAAGCTGCAGAATCAAATTTATTTCTGCACCTTCCATGGGCATTTGATTGTGAACATACATATTAGTTTGCTGTGATAAAGTTAGACTTTTAGATTAGCTTTATTCCTCAGGTCGTTGTCAAATGTATTCAGATTTATAATATCAGACTGTCAGAAGAGATGCTGTCTTTACCCGATCTTGATTCATTTATATTAGGCAGAATTATTTAAACCCAAAAGATACAGAAAAGGCCAATTGATACATGATTATTACTATTATTAATGTGAAATATCCATTGATCAATGCAAGCCAGACGCTACAGCTCCTGTTTTCAGGGCTAGGACAAAAACACTGTCCTTTATTAAAATTCACAGCTTGTTTCCACGTAATAGACCCAGAGCATTTCTTATGTATCCAGGCGCACAGTTAATTCTTGTGTGCTGTCTGTTCTAATTTAATAAATGACCCTGGCTGCTTTAAAAAGTCACTGGGTTGGAAAAATTAGTTGGTGTACACAGAGTTAAATGTAGCTTTCTGGCCAGCTGATTAATTACTTCCTTCTGGCTGTGTTATTTTTCTATGGAAAACAACAACGTTGGCTCTGAACCAGGCTGGACACTGGTTCAGACCAGAATGGACATTTTTCTAACAGGATTAAACACTGCCCCTTCAGTTTGATTGCTAGAGCTTCATCAGTAGATTGGAACAGACAAATGTTTTTCCTTTATCCGTAGGACAGCAGGTATGATGTCACTTCTGGACTCACGCTACAGTATCCAGTGAAGAGTCTATGACTTTATCCTCTGAAGTACGAGGAGGTGGAGGAGTGAAAATGAGCATGGAATGGAGTTTGAGCTTCACTTTGAGAAATCCAGAGTTGGATAATTAATCTTCTGGAGGTTCTGGCAGATTGATTAGCCAAAATAGATTGCAGGTGATATGGAACCTGGTTGTTGCGCTGAACCATAATATCTGTATTATTTCATTTAGTTCCGCCTAATGTAGCAGGAGTATGGCAGCTTCACCTTAGCTAGCACATAAAATTAATTGAAGGCTCTCCCGGACTCATATATCATTGTTTGAATATGTTATTCTGGGGTGAAAGTCACATTTTTTAACTTCACTGGCAGGATAAGGGCCACGCTGCCTCAGTTTAACCCTCACCTTATAGCAAAGCATTTCCTGTTAGTTTTCAGCTCCTCTGTGTTCCTCTGTATATATATATATATGCGTGTATATATATATATATATATGTGTATATATATGTGTATATGTGTATATATGTATATGTATGTATGTATATATATGTATATGTATGTATGTATATATATGTATATGTATGTATATGTATATATATATGTGTGTATATATACACACACGTATATATGTATATACTGTATATATATATACTGTATATATGTATATACTGTATATATATATATTGTATATATTATTATTATTATATAAACCTCTGTTATTATGATGCAAGGCCTCAGATAGATTGAGAACATCCTGTTGCAATGAATGCTGACGGTTGATGAAAATAAATTAAGCGCATGTTCTTCAAAACATTGCATGTTGTATAAAGCTGAAAGAATAAATTTTACAGTCATTTATTTCACTAAACGCAACATCTGGGATGCATCGCACCGCCCCGACAGTGATGACGTCAGCTGCAGAAGATGTTTTCTGATTACGCACGCTTCCTTAAGTGACTAATAGATGGGAAGAGAAACTGTTGGACTTTCACCCCCAGTGGCCAGTTTATGCATGTCTGTCAGTCTTCAGGATGCAGGCACTTTTCACCCGTACGGCAAAGACATGAAATATTCATGATCATCTCCAAATGTTCATCTTAACTCAGTGGAAGATCA
Source organism: Lagocephalus sceleratus (assembly GCA_911728415.1). Classification (NCBI taxonomy): domain Eukaryota; kingdom Metazoa; phylum Chordata; class Actinopteri; order Tetraodontiformes; family Tetraodontidae; genus Lagocephalus; species Lagocephalus sceleratus. The sequence continues at coordinate 1,100,084 of CAJVRN010000213.1, forward strand.
TTATGATATTACACATGGATCATAGAATGCTTGTGTTAAAATTAGCAAAATCCCCCTGCAAACAACACACACAGCACACACACACACACACACACACACACACACACACACACACACAGTCCAAATGTAATCTCTTGTTAATCAGTTAATTTATTAAAAAAACAAAGATCAGCCTGATCATGACTGAATAAACAAGATTTCTGGATTTAACAGCGTTACTAAAACGATGAGCGCAGCGAAGCAAAAACGAAGGAAAACCAACTGTATCTCATTAAAATCTTATCAAACCATCAGATGACATCTTGGTGACACCATTAAATATAGTTTGTGTTCGGCAATTCCTGGAATGTTTCCCTATACCCACTGATTTTATTGTCTATTTCTGCACTGTCTAATTAACTGTGGTCATGATCATATTTGTTGTCCTCCTCTCAGATCAATATTGTGTGCAGGGTCATGGTACAGTGACTTTCATGGTGCTGCTGATGATAATATTATGATGCATGTCCCTGTGGTGCATCTGACTGTCAGAGCAGCCCACCACAACATCCGCTACAATATTGGAAAGCCTGGATACAATTAGCTGCTTTCATGCTTTCTTTGATTTCAATGCTTGTCCTGGAGAATAATGAGCCCTGACCACAGGCCCCATGACACCAGGGTGGGATTTAGTGTAATATCACTTCATTTTGGAAAATGGTTGTGTGATTTTACTATTAGGGTTGATTGTCTGAATATAGACACAGCTGATCTGTTGTTCTGCTTACTGTATTATTCACCTGGTCTTTAATCTTTATCCGCACAGGCGGTCATTATTTTCCTGTCATTTACCATAATTTTCAGGATTTCAAGTACTATCTATGCATGTAGGCATAGGTGTCACTTTGTATAAAATAAAAACCTAAGTTACCCAAGCCTCATTTGTGGTGTGCTATTCAGGTTAGTTTGTCCTTTTCTGTAGAGAGTTGTCTCTTTTTGGGTTCACCCATCATTTCACCTGATTGCCGTGACATTGACTGAGGCTTGGGAGAGTCTGAAAACATATTCATCATGGTCTCAGATGAACCCCCTCTGGTTGGGGACCGTGTGGTCAAACCGTTGCCGAGGACATATTGAGCAGATTATTGATTTTTAACACTTCACTTCATCTTCATCAAATAGCACTGAGGCTCGAGCGCTCCAAAACAGACGACCCCCCTCCTTGTCCCGTCCTTCTCCCACTCCTCTATTCCACCCTCTCATTGTCTCAATCTGGTGGCTGATACACAGGAGAGGCAATCGACATGAACTATAGAAGTTCGACTTTATCCTTCTGTTGACAAAAACCCATCCCCCCTGTGTCCCACATTCCAGAGAGGTCAACAAACAAACAAGAACAACAGTGCAGATGCAATGCCAGAAAAGCCCAAAGAAGCTCTTCGATATCAATCACAGCAAACAATATGGTTATTCTTTCCTTTGTTCTGTGTCTTTGATTCAAAGCACACATGTCAGTTAGACAAATGATCAAGGCGCAAACACGAGAGCAGAAATATAGTTTCAGTACTTGTGACATAGGCTTTTGCATTGTTTCTGCGTAATATGGGAATGTTTTTAAAGCAAAAAAAACCAGAAAGCATTGATTGTTGCAGAAAAAGAAAAGTCAGTATCTCAGCATCAAACACTCCATAGTCCTCGCAAAGCTAAGTTTACTTGGATCCCATGTTGATTTAGAACAAAGCTCCTGCATACAATGTTATTTTTATCTTTCACAAACAAGGAGATCCAATCTGGGGTATGTGAGATGGTACTCAAGGCGCCAACATACCAGGTTTATGTTCCCTTTTGTGGTTTGTTCAGCAGCATTTTAACAACAGATGACCAGTTCGCTCTGGAGTTCTGCTAAATGAATCTCAGAGGTAGCTCCACAACGGTGTTTTCAAGCAGTTTTATAGCAAACTTAGGAGAAAGTTGGCAACATTAGGGACCTGAAAGATCCCAAATGACACTACTGTTGTTAAATAAAGTCTGAGCCTGACGAGTGATTTAACAAGGATAAAAAAAAAAAAATCCTCAGTGATATCAGCCCACTTGAACAACAGTAAAGATATTGTGATACACCTTGTTTTGTTTTCATATTTAAAGGACTTAGGAAACTGTTTTCATTCAGATGTTGTTAAAGTCAGTACATATTATGAGATCACTTTTCTCTTAATGTGGCTAGAGGAGCCTGGAGCCTATCTCAACTGCCTGGACAAGTTGTTAACAACCATTAAAGTGTTAACAATCAAACAACCATTCACACTCTGACCCAAGGTCAATTTAAAGTAACCTATGAAAGAAGAACCAAATGCATATCCATGGATGAAGGACCTGGAGACACAAAAGCCTGGCCCCACATGAATTTGAACCCAAAAGTCTCATCACAACTGGATAAAGCAGAAGATGAGACAAGATGAAGTCTGATCACATGGTTTGTTTAATACAGGTTAGGTCAAAAACTAAACTTCCACAACTATGGCTATGTTTTTGTATAATCCCTTTAAAAAGGTTGTAGAATGACTTGTGGTTTCACCTATTCATCTATTATCTTTTTTGGCTGTGCATGTTTGAGGTGATGAGCTACGGCCTTGCGAGTCTACACATAGAGGATGTTATGAGCACCAGAGGTGCTGCGTATCCTGGTCCAGAGCATCTTAATGCTTCATTGGAACATTAATTCTATATTCTGATGCAGCTTTGCCTGCAAGGCCACAATAACTTCGCTCTCCACCGAAGGGCACGGCGTGCCTTTTATTCTGCAATCTGTGCTTAAAGAAGCGTGAAACATCTAAGAAAATGGCTGGCAGCGGCTCGGTGTGTCATTTTCCTTCCTGACTTTCAGAGATGGTAGAAAACAGGGATTTATTTTTTATTGTTATGCATTATTGCAGGCTACACACATCTTAAAGGCGTGAAAACTCTTGATGCCCAAATGAAAAATGCTTTTCTTTTTCTGTTTTTGCTGCCTTCTCTTTATGAGAGAGAGAGAAAGTTCTGTTATTTTGCCATCTCCTGAAGATCAGTGAAGACTCTGCTACAGTGCTTTCTTCATAAATTCTATATTTAATGTCAATGAAATCCATTTATGACCCCCCCCCCCCCTTCTCCACAACATCAAGCTCAGTTGATGAGATGATCATGGGGTATGTAGCGCATCAAATGCATTTCTGGGATGCTTTAACCTTTCTATTTTTAGGGCATACTGTCAGCTCTTCAAATCAATGTTTATTCTATAGAGCTTACAGGAAGCAGCTTTTCCATACATTTGTCAGTCTGAGTAAGATGGGGAGAGAATATTTGTTAGGTTTGCTACAAGGATTTGCAAGGTTTTTGGTGGTCTCAGTTGCTCTTGTTTTTGCTCATTAGTACCTCGCCTTTTTTTGATACATTTATTTATGTGCAAACCCCTTTAAGGCAAATTAGACACCATACAACAGCATCTATGCACTACAAACATTTAACAAATAACTAGTGTTTGGTGTATAAAATCATGATGTAATCCACAGTTGTGAAGTGAATAAAATATACATCATATGATAACAGCAGTGATATGAAGCCGATGTAAAAGGGGCCTAAAGTACAACAGAATCCTTTGCAGACTATTTTCTACTGCATCCAACAAAGATCTTACAAAGAGTTGAAGAGAATCGATCAGAGCAGGAATATGCTCCCCCTTTCTGCACTTTTCAACAAGGCTTCTTATTTATTATTAAAATGGCCAAGTGAATCTTTCATGCACAGGAAATTAAGAATCACTGTGGAAGCACAGGGGGATGAAGCGAATTAAAGCAACAGGAACAGAGTGACAGAGAGAGATTGGTGATGTGAGGGTGGAAAGAGATGCAGGGAAGCTGAAAATGCAGAACTAGACTGGGATGAGGAGGAGACACAGGGGTGGACCTGTTGGTGTGTCTGCCTGAAAATGAATGAAAAGAGAAAAACAAAAAAAAGGAAAAAAATTAGCTCCCTTACACTTAATTCAGACAATGAAAAAAACTACTGCTTCCTGTTTCATATGCTTATGAATTAAAAAGCATCAGTTATATTACAGCATGTGACACATTTCAGAGCAGACCTAAATTTTTTTGCTTTCAGTGGCCAGTAATAAAACACACACTACAAGCGGCAGCGGCCAAAGGTACGGACCAGGAACTGTCTTCACCTCAAGGCATGCGACGCGCCTCAAAGTGCTAAACTAGAGCCCATGGTTACATCAAAAGATCCTCTGTAAATTAAATCCCCTAAAAAAAAACGCTGAGTTGGTTTTAAAAGTGTTAATTTTAAAAAGCTTCTCTGCACCGTGGCATAATATTAATAAAAAAAAGTGAGGTGACTAAAAGAGCTTTAATTAAAAGGCGCCTAAAGTACTGACTAAAGTCCTGAAAAAGCCACCCAGCACTGATGTGCCGGGCTAAAAACCCCCTCCCACTTCCTCAGAGTTTGTACTGCTGTCTCTTGTAAAAATAAAAATCTACCCTTTTACTTTGGCTGTTTATATGCCTTGCTTTTGCTTCCTAGCCCGTTAATATTTAAACTCCCACCTTAAAATTGTTCATTAAAAAGTGAGAGGTCTAAAACTACGGTTAAAAAAGGCTACTAAAAACAATAAAAAGGCCAATGAACAGCCCCTCATTTGCTATTTTACCTTTAAAATAGTTTTAGTCTAAACCTCCTGGTCCGTAAAATCGACTCAAGTTTATTCTCAGGTGATGTTTACGAGGTGTAGAATAGTTGTTTCTGGAAGTAGGCCTACCTTACCCTTTGAGTTTTTTGGAGGAAACTTAATCATTTGATGGACTCTCATAAAGCAGATTTGTGTGTGTGTGAGTTCATCAACACAGTCTCCACCATCACTGCTCTCACCAGCTCAGGTCTCCAAACGTTTTTCCAGCCAGCCGGCTGGCCTTTGCGCCCACTCACCGCTCGCCGTCCTCTTGGACGTTCTGTGGACAGCCACACAGCTCCTTTTTGTCCCTCACATTTCGCCAACTGTCCCTACCACCTTCACCCACCTGTCCCTCACCACCTCCACCTTCCTGACCCTCACCACCTTCACCCACCTGTCCCTCACCACCTCCACCACCTGTCCTCACCACCTCCACCTACCTTTCCCTCACCACCTTCGCCTCCCTGTCCCTCACCACCATCACCTAGCCCCTCACCACTTTCACCTGCCTGTCCCTCACCACCTTCACCCACCTGTCCCTCACCACCTTCACCCACCTGTCCCTCACCACCATCACCTACCTGTCCCTCACCACCATCACCCACCGTCCCCACCACCATCACCTACCTGTCCCTCACCACCCTCACCTACCTGTCCCTCACCACCATCACCTATCTGTCCTCACCACCATCACCCACCTGAGCACCACACCCACCAGTGCACCATCAGGCTCACTCACCTGCTCCTCACTCACCACCTTCTCCACCTTCTCACCTACCTCCTCCTGTCCACTTCCCCTGGTGCTCTCCTCCTGTGCGCCCTGTCCCCCCGGGAGGAGGACCCGGCCCAAGACGGTCCGGGGCGGAGCCCCGCCCACCGGGACCGACCGGGACCGAGCCGGCCCCGGGCCGGTCCGGGGCAGGGCCCGCCCTCGGAGCCGGCCGGGACCGGGACCGAGCCGGCCCGACCCGGGCAGGCTTTAATTAAATGTCCCTCCTCCCCACAGCCGAAGCACTTCGCGACGGAGGAGGACGCGTACAGCATGTAGTCAAAGTCCTCCACTTTGACGTGGAAGCGCACGTTCAACCCTCCGCCCGGTTGTTCAGGACCATGAAGACCTGTCTCCTGTGGGACACGACGTGCTTCAGCAGGGGGACTTACACCCGACGGAACCTTCCGGAGGGCGAACTCGACCCTCCCGGGGAGGCCAAGGAAGAGAGAGAGAGAGAGAGAGAGAGAGAGAGAGAGAGAGAGAGAGAGAGAGAGAGAGAGAGAGAGAGAGAGAGAGAGAGAGAGAGAGAGAGAGAGAGAGAGAGAGAGAGAGAGAGAGAGAGAGAGAGAGAGAGAGAGAGAGGTTTTTAAAAAACATTCATAATGGTTGTTATTCTCTGACATGTTGCCAGTGCATAAACACTCCTGACTACATCAGCACTGGCCTAGTAGCAGAGGCACAACAGGGAATAACAACAGCTTCACAGCAGCCTGATAAAGACATACTGTATAACACCACACTCCCCCAGGACCCGTCCCTCCTACCAGTCCTCCCCTGGTGTTCAAAACACCAGGAATCCTTGGAAAATACATAAAATGTCATCTTTCTTTATAATGAGCATCACGCGAGTCTCACTGAGCTCAACAGTTTTAATTGTGATGCATGTACCAACATAATATGGTTTGTCTGGTTAATGATGTAGAGATGCTCCAAATAAAAAATAAAAATATTTTTGACCTTAACATGCCCATATAAATATACAAAGGTATGTAATGTCTGTGTGGGTATGAGTAGTGATGCTCTTCAGTACTGATTTTTGCCCAACACACCTTTTCCATCCATTTTATATCAGATGGGAGTCTTCCAATGCACAAAGTATTATTGTGCCGTTGTGCTGGAAAACTGATGTCAGACAAACAGCATGTATTTTTACACAGTAACTGATTTTTGAGGATTTAATCAATGGATTATGCTTAGATTTAATGAATGAATGAAATCACACACCTATTGCAAATAAGTGGATGTCACGATGCTGATATGTAACAGGGAATGTCTGCTGTATAACTCAATGTGTTGACAGAATCCACTCTGACAGTCTTCACTTCTGTCCGTGTCTCACTCGCTACTTCTCTTAACCTGTCCATCCTTACCAGACATTATCCAGCTGTCACTCACATTTTCCTTTAAATCCAAAGCTTGTCAATCTCTGTGTCCATGCTTTGTAGTGCATCCTCGTAGTGCCTCTTTCTTCCCTTGTAGTTAATTCTTACTCGGAGAGAAGGTACAAAGCGGGAAAAGTCCAGACCTAAACAATGGAGAACAGAACTTTCCACCTCATCAGTCCTGAGGCGATAGATCCATACAGTGGTATGTTTGTTTCAGGCTTCATGTTGGAACACATACATTCCCAGAGAGCTCTGGGAAAGCTCCCACAACAATACATCATGGAGCCTATATAACACTGACCCAGTATTTTAGTTTCGACTCACTAATTCATCTGTCTCCAAGTATACAGATGTTGTTCTTAATGGAAACAAGTGTTTTCAATGCTTACCAAATCTAATAGACAACCTGTGCACTATCAACACCCCACCAGTCTTGTGGTCATCTGATGTCCTCAGGATTTCACAAACTCATTGGCCAGGCTGTGGAAACCCATTGATCAACTCTGCTGAAGTAGAGAAGAGGGAGAACTGTGAACTGGAGTTGTGGCCAGGGGGACTGCAGCAAAACTGGTGTAAAAGTGTAACACTGGTATGAACAGATGTGATAATATTTAGACACCAGTACTCAGTTTGAATAAAAACACAGTGCCTTAAAATGCAAAGATTATTTGTCATGAAGTATCCATCTATTGTAAATGTGAGGGGTGTAATGGCTGTATTAAATACTCCTGTCAGGACTTGATGCTGGTGAGAATACTTGTATTTGGTCTGACAACCTGGCGTCATTACACCCCTAGTGCCAGATGTTTTCTGCACCTGTCAACAAACATAATGATTTCATTAACTCAGTGGACAGTAGTTTGAACTAAAAAGCCTTTTTTAAATATGAAATGACTGTTAACCTCACCTTTGGCAAACATTTGTAGAGTCACAGTGGTACCTTCCAAATTGTAATTTGGCCAAGTGTTATTATGCATTCTACCCATGTGTGACATTTGGCAGAATCATAATCAATGTGTCCACGTCCTGTCCTGTAAGATAGGGCAAACAGATAAAAATGAAATGAGTCAGACAGTATGGACCATCTGCCAATCTGACATTTGGTTGGCTCTCGGTCTAACCACCCGTAAAGGTCTGTTTGTTTGCAAGTCTGTTTTGTGTATTGGCAGATTTGTCTGAACTTTGTGTGTGTGTGTGTGTGTGTGTGTGTGTGTGTGTGTGTGTGTGTGCGTGTATGTGTGTGCATGCAGAGAGCTCAGGGGTCTTTGTAGACCATATCTTAGTTTTTGCTAAATTTGGTGATGCAAATGTAAGCTTAAAGGAATGTCACAAAATGTAGCTAAGGTCATTCTGTGAAGGAGACACCACCACGGACAAGGCCAGGACACACTGAGGACAAAGTAAAAGTGCAATAACAAAGTCACTTTGCAGTTTTTAATGTAAAACCGGTGAGATGAATGATGAACCATTACTGTCTTTTGCATGTTCAAAATTTTACTGACCCTTTTTATAATCTGCATTGATTTTCTCTGAGTTATGGTATTAAAAGGAACTTTTGGCATCTACTTTAAATCTTTGTAAAGCAGTGTTGACCTTGGTATACAACTAATAAAACACCTCCTTAAAAATCACTCACCGTGCCACTGCTTACTGCCGTGCAGCTGGATATTACCTCCTTTATGAAGCTTCACACTTGTTTTAATTGAACAGTAAGCTCGGGGTAATTCAGCCAGATGTGTTTTGAACAGGCTGACAGCTAATTGAATAATCTGATGTTTCACTTTGGCATCTGTTGATCTTCACGCCTGCAAGTTACCTGCACTGGTTCCTGCAATCTTTCCCCCCAGAGTTTCTAAATTTATATCACTTGTAGACTGGAAAGGATATCCTCGTGTCGTGCCATTGTAGGCTTGTTTTCTTCCGGGCGAATGTTATACAACACACTGATTGATTGCATGTGGATTATTGCTTCATCAGAGTGGTATACGTGGAGTGTTTTATATCCTTTTAGAAGGGCCAAAGCTACATTAGTATTTACCCCTCGTCTCTTCCTGCCACCATCATCAACCTGTCCAAATCTTACTGTCTTTGTCTTGTTGAATTACATGCCAGCATCCCAAGAACACCGTAATGGCCTGATCCATAACCAGCTCATTTTTAAATATGAACTGTGAGCTTTTGGAGTGTTTCCTGATGGTTAAGAGCAGTTGGTGCAGCGACACAGTGCGCTCGCTGTCACCTGCTCCCGCCCCTCTTCCTTCCTGATTCCTCCCACTTGTTTCCCTCCTTGACACTTTTTAATACCCCTCCCAAGTGAGGCTGATTTTCTGTCTTGTTCGCTTCTCCACCCGTCTGCTCCATCAAATATTTCACGCTTTTCTCTTCATTGTTTCCTCTATTTCATAATCCAGGCCATCATAATCATCAGCGGCCGTGTCGCCATCTGCACTGCTCTGGTTTCCAAAATGACGTATGAGTCTTGATCGCCTAACAGTGAAGCCGAGTCTCAAATATTCACACAGAAAAGCGCTCGCCATAATGAATGGACCCCTGATCGTGCGAATGAGGAGCAATGTTCCTTTTATTGGGGGATTCATCTCAATGGCCCATTGGGTAGCTGAGGATTCTCTCATCCATCAGCTGGAACAGGGTTAGTGGAGGGGGGGTGATAACCCTGCTGATCCCCTGTAATTACTCAGGGCTTTGGGCTGTCCCCACCCTCCCATTGATCGTTGATATCTATATAGCATGTATACCTTTTCCCAGCTTTGGATTTCCACCACACCAATCACGTGTTTAGTATTCCTAACCAGCTATTATGAGCTCATCTATGTTTGGATTCACAGCCTTTTTACAGGCCTCCTTTGCCATAGCTGTGTGAATTTAATTAACAGTGAGTTATGGATTTATTTATTACTATGACAACGTGTCCAGAATCTCCATTGAGTTACAAATGTTTACAATAGATTATGACTAAGGATATTTTCAGAATTTCAACATGTTACTTGGGTGTCAGAAGTGTTTGCGAGGCAGTTGGTACTTGTCAAATCTCCCCTCACACCTTTTTTCTCCCACTGATCTCCCCCACCACCCCTTTATCTTCTGTCTCCTTTCCCACCTACTCGACTCTCCCTGAGACTCTTTCATGGAATTACCTGCACCTCTTTTCCTTCTTCCTTTATCTCTGGACTCTTTTGAAGTTCCCTACCTTTGCTTTTTTCTTTTTTCCCACCTCTGCTTACGGCCATCTCCTAAATCCTCTGGAACAATTTGCCTCGTCTTGGACTCTTTCCCTGCTGCCCTCACTCTGCCGGGGCTGACCGTGGTTTTATTGCTCTGGCAGCTGTAGTATGGGCTGACCTCAGTCCAACCCCCACGTAAGCCTCTACTAATAGAGAGAGCAATGAAATGACCTGGTTCAGGTGAATTGACCTTGGCCTCGATTCTAACAGTAGGGGGCACTCTTCAGCCTTCACTGTCAAGTGGTACTTTTTTTTTTTTCCTGACAAATTGTGCATAAATCAAAAGGGCAGAGAGAGACAATTAAACATGCACTATGTGTGTTTTGTGTATGTTATATGTCTTCATGTTCAGGTCTCTGTCCTTCGCTGCACATGTGAAAAGGGCAGAAGCTCTGAGGGGGGCAGAAGCTGAAGTTGATCTCTCATTAATATGTATTGCCTGCTGTGGAAGCGCGCGCACACATGACTCAGTGTGAATCTTTTGTGGAGCACATGTGTCTGCCACTTGACATCTAAGGTCATAGAAACTGAGTGGCTGTCAAGTGAGTGTAATAGGGAAATATTCAGCTATGAATTATTTAAAGTTATGTTACCTGACACTATTGTAGGATTTTCTTTTATCAGAGTTGTTACACTGCCTGTTTGCACACCATTTTTTTCCTAATAGTACACAAAACACAAGATATAAAACACTTTTACAATGTTTTATGTACTCTTGTTCTTTGGTGTCACCCTCTTGTTGACATGGGCCCCATCCACATGGAAATGGAGCCCTACTTCATTCTGAAAAAGTTTTCTGTAAACACGGAGCTGTCTTAAGAGATGGTTGCGTCCGCACAAACCTGCTGACACGCTGTCATACATACAACCAACCTGTGAGCAGCACTGTAACGCAACCACACAAAATGAGAAGAATAATTGGAGCATTGTTTTGTGGTGTTTTGCATGTTTTGCTAACATGCAAAACACCACAAACACAATATGCTGTTCACAATCTGCTTTGTGCTATTGTCTGCTGTTCTCCGTGTCCACTTGTTGCTGAGCAGAAGACTTTGCTGAAACTACAATGCCACCATTGGTGGTGTTGGTGGGGTAAAGAACATGTGGTATCGGGTGTGTTTTTTATTTATCCACTCTGGGATTCGGTTTCAAAATATAGCATATATGGGCTGCCGAAATGCTCTTTCCATGTGGATGAAACATCTATACTAAAAAAGATTTGGCATATACTTAAAACCTGTCTTTGTGAGATAAGACCTTAGTGGAGAAAGGTTGAAACTGAAAGTTTCACCAGTTATCTTGCATAGGTTAAGCTTTCTAAGTTAAGTTGTTAGGACATGACATCAACTATTACAAAGTTTAGAAACTGCATCTTCCTTAAAACTACCGTGTTCTAAGTAGATGAGTTGGAAGAAACATGTCATGGTATAAAAGTATACTTAAAAGTATACTTTAATGAGCAACTCTGAGACAAGAAAAAATTATCAGAAGCTAATTAAATAATATCAAGGAAAACTCGAGTTGTCTTCCTGCCTCTCTGTGTGTTGCCATGGCAGTGCTTTCCTCCAGCACCTTCAGAGTTTTGTGATTACACCGACTTTCACATCTGCCTCAATTGTTGCTTAGGCTGCATGTCTCCACTCCATTAATTCTGGAAACAAATTAGGCTAATCATTATCGGGTTCATCAGTTTTTATGATCTCGTCATTACTCCGAAAGAGCCTGTAATTGCGCAGGATTCAAGGTGATTTCTGTCTGTTAGTGCTTAATGGCTGCCATCAAATTCCTTTGATAACCATTGCAGGAAAATACTGTCGTTGCCGATACTCGCACATATTTACACTTCTGTAGTGTTGTCAGTGGTGAATTTGGCTAGATCAAATACTTCCTCCACAAACCAGGTTGTAGTAGTGCCTTTTTTAATCCTCAGGTCTGGTACATAACCCTTGAACTTTTGTGCAGAAGTTGCAAAAACAAGAACACCACAGCGTGACTTTGTTATTCCCGTTGTTCAATTCCATGCAGTACCTACAAAGAATAAATCATTCAGGATCAAGTCTTGTTTAAGTTATTTGTCATATATCACTAAATATTGAATAGTATCTTGCAGACCCTGATATCAAATCGTCCCTGCTTATTATAACATGTTTTTACATTTTGATTGACACTGCAAATTCCACGAGATGATGTGCATGAAATATCCTGAACAAAATCCTGAAGTTGCTTAATAAGTAACTTGTCTTTAAAAGTTTTAGATGCATGGAAACAGAAACAGATGCATAGTACAATGGCTCATTGATAATTTCACTTTAGGCATTCGATGTTCTCTAATTTGTTATTTTTGACAGCATATAAATCATAAATCACACCTGACTTCAATACTTCAGTCCAGACTGTGAAGATAGACACGCTTCCTTACTGGAAACTCTCTAACTCAGAACAATACCGTCGAGACAACATCAGCAGTCAAGTGACAAAATATCCTTCAGCGAACCACTCAGTGATGTGCATTGATCAGCGCTAATGAGTAGATTCGGGATTTGAGCGACTTTTACTTGAGGTCACCTTCTAATGCGGTTTAATCAAATCCCTAAACCGCCTGACGTAACCGCAGCTCTGTCGGCATGCACACTGGAAACACTGGGATGAGCCGCTCAGTGTCACCATTCGAATATCTGCTCGTGTCCATCATCCGTGATCGTACAGAGAAATAACCCCAATGAAAAACTGCAATGAATAACATGAATAGAAATGGCACTATTATTGCAGGCGGACTCCTGTGTCGACGTGAGAAAGTTTGCTAGTTGCAGTTTAATTCCTGGTGAGACGTCTGACGGTGTTGGTATTTTGTCAAAGCTCCGGGGTTGTCACGCGAGCGGCGACCCCATCGCCCGGGTGTAGCTGTCGAGTCGCAAACACGCGCCCTCCTGGATGTGGCAGCAGACGCTATTTAAATACCAGGTGCCGCTGCGGGCTATTGCACAGGTGCTCAGCTGGTAGGCCCGGAAAATGCATTATTGATAGTGTTTGAGGAATGCAAAGCAAGGCGAGGAACCGCTTTGATCTCTCTCAGAAGATGTGTCGCTCCTGCTCAGAGGCGGCCACGTGCGCTCGGCACTGGGAGGCAAGAGCCGCAAATTTCCCCTTGATCACCTCTGCCTTTAATCTTTTCTTCTAGGTTAGAAGATACTGCCCAAGGATCAGCTGTTTTGCTGTTTGTCTTTCTCTGTCATTAGGTAAGAGAGGGGGAGAAGGGGGAAAGAATCCGTTATTGTTCTTGGGCTAAGAACAGAAAAGGGCAAAACTAAACCAGGCAAAATTGCTCCCAATTAAATGTATATTCATGAGGGACTGTTATCAACCGAATTGAATTTACATGCAAGGCGATGCAGCATGTGTCGGAACAGGGGGCATAATTGTGAAGCGCGGCCGAGTGAGTTATGCAAATGCTGCTCATTTTCCCGCAAATTTGAAGTGACTCAGCCTCCGCCCATACTCGTACAATGCCATAATAACTTAAACATAAGGTAGCGCTGCTGTAATTGCTGCGTTAGATTAAAGTTCCTGCCGCTTCGGTAGGAGAAACGAACGTCCCCGGAGGTAAAACAGGAAAAAAAAAAGGACACGGGGGGAGTGAAACAAGCGTAAACAAACCAGTTGGAATGAATGGGTTCTGGGACTGGGGCCTTATTTTGGAAAACTTGTTTGTTGTTGCTTTCCCAACAGATGCTAAAAGATTGGAGCTGAACTTTACAGCTGCAGACATGCACGTGTTGGATAGTGAGATTAGGATGAAGGCATTGGCAAAAACACCTGCGTCCTCCGTGTGTGTGTGTATGTGTGTGTGTGTGTGTGCGCGCGTGTGTGTGTGTGTGTTATAACACTGGTATGCAGCAGTGAAGAGATCAAGCTTATCCTTTGTGACAGTCACTTTTAAGTCCTTTTAGAAACTCGGTGGTTCAATTTATCTGCGTCACTGTCCCTCCTGTCCATCCTGCTCCAATCTCTCTCTCTCTTCCACACACACACACACACACACACACACACACACACACACACACACACACACACACACACACACACACGCACGCACATGTGTGCACTTCTGATGGGCTCTTGGACGAACCATTGACCTTCGCTTTGCAATCTCGGAGGTCGATCAGTAGGCCATTCTTCCATGTAATGTTTACATCTCTGTGGGCTATTTGGCCACAATGGGGGAGATTGCCTTTGGTCAACAACCTGTGTCCAGCACGGACATTTTATCCTGGCTGACCTGGGGGGGTGGGAGTGAGGCGAGGCATCACAGCAGTACAGGCCCGGCTCTTTTCTACCTGTTGAAACATGTCTGCAATTAAGAGAGAGATTCCAGGTCAGACCTTTTGGGCATTTGTTAGAAATCTGTTCAGCGTATCGGAATGTACATTCCAGTGTAGATTGTGAACAGACTGGTGAATATGTACAATAAACCACTCTTCATATATTCTAATATTAGTGTGGCAGGGTTATGTTTTCTCTTCAGTAAAACTGTGAAATAAGAATTTAGTTCAGCTGGAGTGTTAATGTGTATTTATTCATATGAATTTAATTGATATGTAACTCATTTATTTATTTTATGCTGGGCCAACCTATAGAAACCTGTGTTTTTACTTTGCATTAAGTCAATAGTAGCAGTTTTAGTCATTAGAGACAGAAATGGGAGGAAAGGAACTGAGGCAGGGTTAAAGAAACTGGAGGAGGCGGTGAAAAGAAAAGAGGCAGAGCAGAGGAAACAGCTCGAGATGGCATCAGAGAAACTGGAGAAGGAGGCGGCAAAAAGAAGCATCAAAACCAGACAAAGTGAACAAACTGAACTGAATCTGAGAACAGGAGCACAAGAAAGAGAAAAAAAGAGAGGCTGACAAAAGTGAAAGTGCTGGACCTGTGAAAAAGAGTTGAAACTGCAGATAAAAAGGAGACAGCAAATGGGAGCAGTGGAATAGAAGGAAAGTCACATGAGGGGAAGGGTTAAAATGCACAAGGTCTGGGGGAAATAGAATCAGATAGAAAAGAGTAGAGAATCAAGAGAGTCAAAACCTGCTCGACAAACAGCTTATTTCTGCACCATTAAACTAAACTGGTCATAAATGGGAAGGAGCAGTCTCCTGGGGCACTGCTGTACCTTCTTTATGGACTTTGGTTCTGATGCTCTGAAACTAATCTCAATGCCATTTTAGATTCTACTGTTAAAAACTTAATTGGGACAGAAAGAATTAATTCATTTTTCTACTTTATTTTAATTTTTGTGAATTTCTCTCACCGAGACTGCAAGAGGGAAAAAGATGTTTAATTTGATGGTGGGACCAGCTGAGACCACCAGAGCCATTAACCTGTTTGAAGTGCTGTGAATTTGGATTCATGGACACAAATCATACGGAGAAACATACTGTAACAGCACATGTGATCATTGTATCACAAAAAACAGCACATCATTCTGGAGAAAAAGGATTAACTGTACTAAAAAATCTTGCTAACAACAAACTGTCCCCATTTCACATGTTTATTTTTGCTTTGTGGACACAAAGAAGACAATGGTTTAATTGATATAAAATGTTAATACAGGCGAGCCAGCTCCATTCTCTGGGAGTTTTGTTTGAAATCCTTCGCAATCCTCTAAAATCTGTTTCCGCACTTTTCAGCGTAAATCCAAAAATACCTCACTTAATCCTCTTCATCAGACTCACCAGGGCCACCGCAAAATGCTGTGTATCACCGCTGTTGTTCTGTATTTGTGGGCAATCTGGTTAAAGTGACTCACTGGAAAAAACAATTGAAATGTGTGTATGTATTATCTGTATATGAAAGCAGTGTTATATGTTAATATGTAGTTATTATTCAAAATAAATGCTGTTGTAAGTAGACCTCAGTGGTTCATGACTAAAAATCCAAATTTAACCTTGTGTGTGTGTGTGTGTGTGTGTGTGTGTGTGTGTGTGTGTGTGCATGTGTGAGAGAGAGAGACTTGATGGATCCACTGGGACTGGGCTGAAAGCAGGTGTACTGTGCCATCCCAGAGTTGTGCCAGGACACACAACAGCACTCTGCCAGCGACGTCCACCTTTCATGGCTGTTACCTCTCCCTCTGTCGCAGCTCTTTTCTTCCAGCATTTTCCAGCGCCTCTTTCATTTCCACCCTTTGTTGCGCTCCCTGTCTTCTGTTCAGCCGCCCACCTCCTCCGTCCCCATACCCTTCTCTGAGGTCATTATATACTCATGACTTCTTTTTCAATTACAGTCTTCTTGAAAATATACCTATTTGTTATGCATTTCTGACAATAATAGAGACATTTTGATGCACTGCTGTATGGGTACACAAAATTCCATTTGGAATAACCCATTGCCTTCAAATCTTTATTCACCTCCACGGTTAAATTCTTATCTTCGGCCATGGAAAACGGATCATTTACAGCGACGCTATCAGCATCGGTGTGCAAATCCGTAGAGACACACCTGACTCTCGCCTTTTATCTCCAACTTTCTGCCGTCCACGCTCAACATTTTCCCTATTGTCTCCCCACATATATTAAAGCCTTCCACAGTTGTGGCCACCTGGTTTATAGTCTCACTCCATCTTCCCCACATAACAACACACACGCACACACACGCACACACACGCACACACACACACACACACACACACACATATGCACACATATAAACATACAAACATCCTTGTATTTCTATCTTTGTGGGGACATAATTGCCCAGCTCTTTACCCTAACCCTAACCCTCCACAACTAACCCCCTGACCCTAACCTAACCTAAACCCAATTAGAACATCAACCTTAAAACCAGGTCTTACCCCTTAAACTGTCCTTTGAATTTGTGGGGTCCAGAAAAATGCCCCTGCTTCTCAAAACTGTCCTCATTTTGCTTGTAGAAAGAGTATTTTGGTACTCAATATGTAACAAACACACGCACACACACACACACACATACAGGGCTCCTGTCACTGCTGTTGTTTGCGCTACATCTTTAAAGGGTCATGGATGAGGAACTGATCTGGCGTCTGTAAAACAGCCAGAGCAACAGTACAAACACTTCGGCTGCAGCCGAAGTTTGGCAGCCATCGCTGCACGTTTGACCTCTCTGTCTCTTTGTGCTCAAACAAGGATCAAACGTGAGGCTCGGCGTGAGGCCAGTGACGTTTCTGCCCATTTGCGCATGCATGCGCTGCACACGTGTGCACATTTACTGGAACATGACTGAATCGCTGTCTCTGAACCGCTGTTTTGATTTGTGTCCATTTTTTTTTTCCAGATTTTCTTGTGCATTTGTCAGTTCACAGATGAATAAGCGTATAGATCCTGTCTCGCAGGGGCCCGTTTTATTACGTTTGGTTTATTGTGCAGCATAAACAGTATGACAGCTTGATTCCTTTTCACTTGGTGCTTGTTGCCCGTCTCCCACGCTAAACTGGATTTGTAGTTCGTACAGCAGTCAGCTTTTTATTTTCTTTTTCATTTTTAAAATTTTCTTGCTAGTGCTTGTAGAGGTTTTGAAAACAAATTGAAGGTAAATTCATGAGTGCAATATGCAATATCAAATTACTGCAGGGGATATACTGATGATGAAAAAACAAACATTAACAGGAGATTCTTCAACTGAGAATCTTGTTCCATAAACTGGACCTTCTGGTCTGGCCAGTCATTTACCTGTACTGGTTCAGTGGCTACATCCATGATACTCATGTTTCAATTTGCTAATATACGGTCAAGTATTATAAAAAAGGGTCTTAACTAAGGTGCTATAGGTCAGATCAGCTGTAAGTCAACTGTGTTTTGAAAGGAGAGAGCTCCGTAAACACAGATGCACATTTGAACCTCTAATCGGCATCAGCAGACTGTGTTTCAAAACACCGAGTGATTAATTACAGACCCGGTCCTCCAGGGTCGGGGTGGGTGAATTCCATTTAGAATGGCTTTATCACTGTTGCGGGCAGATCACCAGGTGCTCTGATGAGGACGGGGAGGAAGGGAGGAGACGGCGGCATAATACCAGATTAAAACGTTCTAAAACTGCAGCCGATAGAGGGAAGAGTCCCACGGCTCCGCGGAGCTGGTCGTGCTGATCGCGGTCTGGGTAGAGAAGGAACGAGTGACAAAAGAAAAGCTGCATTCACGCCCAGGTGGAAGCAGAATAACAATTGGCCAGGGAGGATATTGTAATGCACAGCACCATCTCTGGGTTCCTCCTCGGAGCATCTCCACTCTCACAAAGGAAATTAGATCAGACACTCGGTGAGAGCCACCGTTACCCATGCATCCACTAATCTGAGTTTGTTCTACAAATCATCATGTATAAAAACCCAAACTCGCAGAAAAACAAATGCCCGTTTTAGTGCTTTATTGCACTCTTTGCGACGCATTGGTGCAGACATTCCAAATGAGCTTTTAATGGTTTTCTTCTGATCTTACTTTGGAGTGTGACACAAACAAATAACATTTGATTTCACAGCAATTCCGACCCCAAACTGTCGTCACTGTGTTGGTGCGGATCATGAATCCCCCTCCTGTCCCATTCTGTGGCACATTAGCCTAGAAACAATATTTACGACACTGAGAAATTGCAGGAACAACAGTAACATCATGCAGAACTTGTTGAACTTCCAGAATCTGGACAAATGTTGGATAGTTCTCTTTTTTGGAGGTCCTTCTTTGGATGGGATAACCTCAGAACCATAATCAGTTAAGATAATTAGACAAAAACTGACATGAGTTCTGCTCCAAGAATGCTAAAATGTTGCATCAGTTCCTTGACCTTGAAAAGAGAGACTCTTGATTTATTCAAGCCTTGCAGCCTGAATCTTCTCTAAATACTGCAAAATCACATTGGGCCTTTAAAAATCCATAATAAATTTGACAAAAACAAATCCAGGACTTGGTATCTTAATTATGGTTGAAATGTTTTCCACAGGTATTAAATGTTCTTCAGTTAAAAGGTCTTTATTTGTGATTTTCATATCAAATCTGTCACCAGGCTCTCACCAGACACCTGTGAAAAAACACATAAATAATACACTTCTCCTGATGTTTGTCCTTCTTTGCGAGCCCTGCAGTTATTTTTGTTCCGATGCTCTTTCAGTGTTTTCTTCTTCATGCAATGCCTGAACTCTCTCCTTGCCTTCTCACTCTCTCTCTGTCTCTCTCTCTCTCCTGCCCTCCTGTAGCCTTTTGAAAGGAGACCGAGGAGGGAATGGGTGGAAGGTGGAAGCACTGAAAGAGGAGAAAAACCTCTCTGTAAACAACATTAGCCCTTGCGCTCACCTCAGACTGAGTTTCTAATTACTCAATTTTCGTGATGCAAAATGAGCTTCACAGTGGTGAGTAAAGAGAAATCAATCTGTCAGAAAAAAACATTGCTGTGATCATTTTGATATGACAGACATTACACAACAAATTATCCCTTACGTGTTTTTTCGCTTCCAAAATAATACTATTCCTCTTCCGTTATTCCATGGACCCAACCACAATTGCAAATGAAAACCAGTCCCAAGAGCCGTTTCTAATGAAGATAATCCACGGATGCGTGGGATATCTCTTGAATCAAAGGCAACGGTTTGCCGCTGCAAAAATTGAAAGTGTGTGAAATTAAAATGTCCAGAGATTAAAATGGTTGCGTACACACTGATGAGCTGTAATAAACTGAAAGCTCTGGTTCGCCCAGCATCCGGGACAGCTTAATTGAGCTTTTATTAGGGACCTCTGGGGAAGAATTGAACTAATCATCATGATTTTTGCCCTGGGTCGAGGGACAGTTTCATCCTTTCTGTCAGATTTGCAGGGTCACTTCAGTCTACTGGGGAATTGACCAGAAACTGGGCAGTTATGTTAATTACCCGCTAAATATCTATGAGCTAATAACAGTTGTTGCTGGAGAGGATGGCTTTTTCGTGTCTCCAGGAGAGTTTTTCCACTGATGCTCACAACAAATACCTTTTGTTTCCATTGGCTTTGTAAGAAATGGCCGAGCAAGTCATGCTTTTCTTTTGAAGTCTGTTTTTGTCCCACGGGTGTGAATAACTTAGTTGCGCTTCTTGGCCTAAACCATGCATATTTAAGGGAAGAGAAAGCAATGAATCAGCTTGTTTGCATTTAAATTAGTCTCCAACTCCGGCACGTGTCCTAAAATAATCTTTCAAATGCATCAGGATCCAGGGGGGGTGTACTCTAGTTGGACCCACTACACTGAATGGTTGTGGTTAGTGACTCAGTAAACACACTTTAAATTCATGCAGTATGATATCAGCCTCTCCCACCAAATGCACAGGAAGGATTTATCCTACATGTGCTAATCAGGGTCATGACCTCTGTGTTGAATGTGCCGATGACAGTGGGAAGATTCAGTCAGCAAATCTCATTAGATGGAAGCAGTGAGTCTCTGGTATTTATCGGCCTCCAAGACGTTTTGATGAAACCAGAAAAGCATGAAATTGGAGAAGAGCGGAAAAAAAATCTATAACCTGATCCCGATCCATGCTGTAGCAGTGCTAACAGACTTTCATGTATGCAAATTAGGATATTTACTTCTGCGGTCATGGATGACACATACATGAACTATATTTATAGGACCTGGTCTATGTTTTTATGACTGCATATACCTTACACATGTTTATGTAACAGTTTATGACTATTTATTATACTGCAACCAATTACACAATTATTTAAATGTGCTTACACGTTCAAATTCTGCATTAAGCTGTCTTCAAAGTATGTTTAAAACATTACAGGTAATAGCTCTGAGCAGGTAAATCTTCTCTGTCAGGCAATGGAGAGTTTAAGCAACAGCCCATTACTCAGTAAGCTTGTCAGGGCCCTTTGTGATGCATTCAGATGTTGAAAGTAGAACCTCTGAATGCTGGGCAGAGTGGTAGTAGATTTAAAGCTCTCTGTGACAGGATCAGATGAGCTGAACAGATGACGTAGTGTAACATAAATTTCAGAGAGGAGGGAGGCTTAGCTAGTCAGCCTTGGCTGCTGGGGAGGAGAGCGAGGGACGATCGACATTGACCCTCCGTGAGTGAGGAGTGTGCGCTTGTGTACGGTATGGTCATGGCCTTCTGCGATTGTAACTGTACCTGCAGGACATGATGTCTAACTGTGTATTACTAGACCTGTTAGACTGGGCCTGCTGGTTTCTCATAGGTACTGGTGTCACCTGGAAATCAAGTTACTTTATTTGCCAGATCATCAGTACTGTCAGCAACTTTATCAGGTTAACATTGTGTACTTTTGATATGTACATATATTTTTTAATATAATATCCATATTCTTACTATGGAAACAGGTTAATATCATTAATTCCTCAGTGGAAAATCAGTATCTGCCAGTAACCAATGAGGAAGAGCGCCAACCATGCAAATTAAGTAAATAAACACAACATTTACAAATATGTGTAAATAGAGCAAATGCATACGTCTATACGAATGATTTTTATTCATCTTTGAACTGTCTGGCTGCATTTGATGTTGGTTGTTTTCATGGATGGCAGCAGTTTGATTTATTCGGGTTTTTGATTTCATAAATTGGGATGAAACCTCCAAATTTACAGCTGAGTCCCGCTCCCAGCTGAGCGAGCAGTTGCGTGGGAATGTTACGCTTTGGCTCCACACCCGTGTTAACTTTGCATGGACAGTGGGTACAGTCTGGATTTAATAACCACAATCACTCTGTGGTTGAGAACATGTTTAAAACCAAAAAAATTCAGTTAAATCACTGCCAATAGCCTACAATCACAAAAAAAAAAAAAAAACACAGACTTTTGGCTAGCCAAGGGCATCTTTCCTCAATCTAGATAACTGCTCCTGATTCCTCCAATTATAGCTGTACCCCAGCATATCACAGAGATCTTAAATGGTGGTGGGGGGAATTAAACACTCTTTGTGTCACTGTTGTGGCTTCTCTGTATCACTGGTTAGTCCATTACCTGTTCTTGGCACAATGGAGTGCGATAAAGAGGCAAGGTGAAAGATGCAGTATGAGGTCACGACATCTAAACAGCAGTTTAGCTGAGAGGAAGTGAAAGCTCACAAGGGAGGTGCTCGGGTCAGCCAATGAACTGAGATGGCAGCCTTCATGAAATAAACCATTAGATTGACCCTACGAGAAAGAAATCTATTCTTTGAAACTGAGATACATAAAATAGATAACTATTAGTTGATATGAATGTTTTTTGTCATTACAAAACACTGCATGATTTATGGAAAAAAAACGCACTGCTTACATTGACAAAAGCTATAAAAGGATACAAGGAGAACATAGAGTCAAGATGTTCAAATTATGCATGCACTGTGCAGGTGAAGGTCATCTACAGTAGCGACAAACCTTCCACTCCCCTTGTGCTAATGATATGCAAACAAGCATCCAAGCAGGGACAAGATTAAAAATAGAGGTGGAACCTCAATTAATTGAAATGGATTTTGGCAATTCATTGCAGATAAGAGAAAAGACTTCTCTCCGTTTGTTTACTAAAGATATTGATGTCGCTTTAAGAGCAATAGTGCTTTTAGCAGAGTGCTGAATCATCTGCACCTCAGCATATGACTCATCTATAAGTAAGTAAAATAATAATTCTTTTCATAAAAAATACACAACTATTAATAATGTTAATGGTACCAATGTGGTTGGCCAAAGATTCTTGTCACAGAGTTTCTTTTAGAAAACCATCAGCAAACTGGCAATCTGTATTCAAACTGCGACATGACCAATGGTCTTTCTGTCTGTAAAAGGTCATTGGGAGTCTAATGAGGTGCCTACTGGGAAAATAACAAGCTCCTTATGCCTCGATAGGCCTGTCACCATGTCAAAGCCGGTCAGCTGTAGCAGGATGGAACAGCTTCCTCTCGAAAGGATGGCGCCATTTTGATGAATGGAATTTGTAACACTTCCCAAATGTATTTATTTATCTTAAACCCAAGAATAATAAAGCATCAAGAGCCAAAACAAATTAAAAATCCTTGTTTTCTTGTATATAAAAGCTCTTGTAAAGACACGCCAGGTTCCGCTGTCCTCCATCCATGGGTACTGAAAGTCATAGATCACTACTCTTTTGGGTGTTTGAGAAAGCCTTTATGTGACTGCACACAATAGGTCCTGTCACATGCAGGAACACACAGGAAGCTGTGAGTGTGTGTCGAAACAGAGTGCTGCTGCCAACGTGTGCTCGTGTCTGCATGAACTGTCCTGGATGCAGATGTGATCCTGATTGTGGTGAATGATGTGGGGGGTGGTAAAACGAGTACTCGGCACAGATAAAAAGGTGAGGACACCAAAGTGGGTGGGAGAGAGGTGTGCTTAAGCCGACATCTTGGCTTTTTCGGATGAATGTGGCAGCCGCTGTGCTATTTGATGTCCCCCCCGTCACGGTTGAAGGATTGTGGGCGAGTGGTGCATTCGGTATTGTTGACATCACACTGCAGCACACGGCGGAATTGATGTTTGCTGACAGTTGTGACTGTCACACTGTTGTTACAGTGAACTCTGGGTAGTGATAGAGAGAAGAAAAGAGGGAGGGAGAGAGAGGTCCTGCTGGAATGAGGGCTTACAGTTGGTTGCATTATATGTTCCACCATCTGAGAGGTCTTTGAAGTGTCATTTATAGTTAGAACATCGACAGATCAGATGACTTTCTGCTCTACAAAACTTTGAGTCACACTACTAAAATAGCAAACAAACCTGCTGAGTTGTTCTATGGTTTTATTAGTAATTACATTACACAATGACCTACATGAAGCCACTTCTGAAGCCATTCTTTCATTTTGTCCCAACCTCTGACCATAACATGCGAATCAGAGTGTGTATTTAGTGACTTTTCTCTTTATATTAGTAGTTGGGGCTTCTTCACACATGTAAGCATGATGTGAATATTTTGAGAATGTTTATTACATAATATAGTGTTTGTGTTAGGATAGCGTTATTATTTCTCTATAATATGGGCTGACTTTTGACCTTATTTATTTTATGTCCACTTGGATGAAACTAAAGTAGCTTATGTGTCAAGTCATAGTCTAAACCTTTTTAAACCTAAAGTTTAATAATAACATCTCCTTAATGGCACCGTGTAATTCAAAGCAACATTTAACTTGTTACTCATTGATTAAGATCAGTGATGACTGGTGTGATAATAACCAAATGGTAATTCAATATAAATGCAAATTCCCCCAGATGCATTAAACATGATGCCCTCAGATGCATTATTAATGTTTGCAAGCCCATCACAGCAGAGGTCTGAATCAAATGTTCACTGTGAACTTTCACAACTTTAACTCCTTAAGACTCATCAAAGGAAAGGCCTCCTTTGAACAAGATGAAGGAAAATGTAAATGGGATTTGGTCAGCTGAGTACAAAGAAAGAAATCTTACCTTCAAGAAAAGTTCAGCACCAGATAACCACATTTATTTGCAGTTCTGGCTAAATGAATGGTGTTAAGTTCACTGACCTGCACAAATGCACCTGTGAGCGAGTCAAATAAAGTTTGTTAAATAAAAATGTCACTGCAACTTGAAATTCTGAAATGTCTTTCTCTCTCAAAAAGCCACCAAACCCACCTTTTCTCCCTCTAACTTTTTATGAGTTGAATGAAACCTTCATATTTAATTCACTGTTTTCATGTTAACACTGAACATTTGTCTGGACAACACAAAGGTATGGTGAGCACAATTCCTACACATTTCTCCTCTCATCTTATAAGATAATGAACCCTGGTAACATGGCAGGTTGCTTTTTTTTCCTCAGCTTTCCTCCAATTTTCCAAAGCCCCCCTAAAGCCCCCTGATATACCCCAAAGGGACCACACAGCCCAATTTGACCACTGCTGTGGGACATTGCTTGTGGAATACATGCACATCCACACAAGCATAAGCTCCTGTTGCTGGGCTAAATATCTGTACTGGGTTTCTGCAGACTCATTCCACAGCCCTCTACTTCTGCCTCTGATGAATATTAATACAGTGAAGTTTCTGTATGAAATACTTCCGATGCTGCTGTCACACTTTTGAAATGTGCATGATACCGAAAAAGGCTCACATTGGGCTGTTTCAACCACGTTTTCACAAGCAGGCTCATTTTCTAGCCAGACAGAATCCTTACGGGGATAACCTTATTTAAGCATTTTACCACTGGAATGAAGGAAGCCGAAAGTAATTACTGAGGTCAAGATGTGTGTGTTTTTTTTTTTTCATGGTTCACATGCCGTGGACATTTTGAAACAAACCGGTGTTATTTTCAGTGGCTGATGTTTGATATTTTTAATCACCGGCTACCTGGGCAAGAGCAGGATATATGTTAATATATTTTGACATATTAAAATAATGAGCAGTCGAGGAAACCGGCCTGATGGCAGCGTTTTGGGCCAGCAGGGACTGTCGAAACACTCCCTGCAAATGTCGTCACACAGCCATTCCCAACGCATCTTAATGTGGTTCGAAACTTGTAAGTGATGGATGACAAATGTAATGATCACCTGTATTATCCACGGATTCGATTCAAGGATTTGATTCGGTCCGCTGGGCTTAATTGCCACTCACCTCCATATCTGGGCTGCTTAGGATGCATTTGCTTGACATTGAGATGCGAATTCCATCTTCTGCAAGCTCAAGTGCGGTCAAGTTTGCAGGCTGTCTTTCAACAACGGAGTAAAATGTGTACCTGCTAACTCAATCTAAAAAAAAAAAATACTTTAAATGGGATGTTTTCACTTACACCAAAATCATTAATAAACAAGTGGGGCATGCACACCTACACACCTACTGTCACCTGCCTGTGACTAAAGCAACGAGGCTGGTGTTGATTGACAGCCGAGCTCTGCAGGACTGAGTGCAGCCCTATTAGGAGGAACTCCATTTCTGCTCCCCATTGCTATGCTGCTGAGACCCAAACAGGCTAAACAATGTCAGTAGTGCAAATAAAAATGGCTCCATCTCCTGCGTGACTGGCCTCACGGATGTAGGGACACGGTGTGTGAAATAAGGTCTCGCTGTTGGCAGTGCCTTCCTAGAAGAATGCTCGATAAACCAGAGCTCGTGTCAGGCCTCAGTGCCAAATTCACAATAAGTCGGAGATGGTAGGACCTTTCTGACACTCCCAATTGACTTCCTTCTTGAAGAGTACTCTGCTGATGTTAGGTGTTTTAGAAAAAAAAAAAAAAAAGTTTGTAGGTTTTTGATCCTTAAATGTGATTGATATGCCAGGCAGCATGCTGCCAACATCCCGACGAGGGGTATTTAGGAGTGATTAGTCTGACGGGCCTCTGCTGGACAACAATGCCCGATAGGTCCACTCCTCTCTGATTGCTGAGCGCCTTTGATTTTGATTCACAGTTTGCTCAGCGGTGAGATTGCACAAACGCATTTTTGAAGAAGGCGATGAGGTGCAGCAGAAGATGTGCTATAATCAGTCATTCTGCAGACGCATCCAGCCGACCCGTCATCAGCTCCCACCTCCCTTGTGATCAAACACAACAAGAGCTGCAAAACAAACATCCATCCAGTGGGAGGGCCAGTCCTCGGGGGTCGCAGTTCTGATGAAAACGACCTTGACACCTGATGGCTGTTCGAGAGCACATGTCCAACATGAGTTATATAATGGATAGAGGGACCTAATGAAGACTTTATAAGGTGTTTGAGCAACATAATGGGCCATGCACATACTGGACAAGTAAAGCGTGACTGAATCAATAGTATATTTCACTGGTGGTGGGACCAGTTTCCCTTATCTACAAGGCTCATTTGGCAGACCAAACAGGCCACAGGTTTTTTTTATGAGTCATGTTTTTTCATTTCCCCATCCTCATGTGTGTGGCTGTGAGTCAGTTCTGAACCCCTGTCATACATTAAGGTGTTAGCCGCAAGCTTGATGATGATGTCCTTAATCCATACCACATAATAGACTTAACACCCTTTCAATCATCCCCCCTCCGTGCCAAGTGCAGTGGGGAGCTGAGTGTTTATGCGGATGCCTGTCATCATCACATGTCTCGAGGTGGTCTGATAAATTGAACCTGCACGCATGATAAATTGGCAAAGGGAAGCAACACAAAGCGCTTAATAATCTCTGCTAATTGCTCCATTCATTATTGTCTGATTGGGGAGCCACATAAGGGTCTTTTGCTGCAACAGATGTGGATGCTGTCACCTCAGCCGGATCTGTGTCACTTGCCTTCTGAGCAAACTTTTCCATGTGTGTAGAAGCAGAATTCTCAAAGGTCGAATTTCCTGGTATGAGTGGTAGAAATAGTGGTAATGGGTGAAGGAAAAAAAGGATAGACTGAAACGGCATGAAGATGAATAATCGACTTGAAGGAAAAAGGAATTTTTGATCAGTAGTGTCACTTTGTGGTTTGGAGAATGAAATAAACACTCGTGCAAGTCCATCATTCAGTGTATGCAGCAGGCATTGATCTCTTTGTCTTTGCTTTTTAAACTTTGAGCTGTCAAAGGAACAAAGGTGCTGAGCTCTTTAAGTTTGAAAAATGCTCCAAGTCAAGCCAAAGTGTTCATCACTGTCAGCCTTCACGTTACTGAGAGGAACAGTACAAACAAACAAACACACCATGGTGTGAATTGAAGCAGCGCATTTTCAATCTGCAGCATTTAATCACCCTCACAACTTTCCTGGGAGTTCCCTTGTGAAAAACTCCAACAGTATACAGAGAAAGAGAGACTTGAGGTGTATATCTACATCTAAGAAAATCCTTGGAATATTCTCAGTTGAGAATAAAAGTGATGATGTTCTCTGAATATCAAAAAACTAGAAGTATAGCACTGTATATCTCTGTAGATTAGAACCTAAAAAAGGAGAATTAAGTGAGAGGAAGCAATAAATTAACTAGCAAACTCATTATAACTGCTATTGAGACTGGTTTCTTTTTCTATCTCTTTAACTATGGCGTGAACCTGTGCCTGCGTACTGTGTCTGTCATATCAGGTCATCAAAATGAAGTGGCTGCAAGGAGGAGTTATGTCCATCCACCCATCGCTTTTTTCCATTGGTTCCTCCACAGAGGCTCGCGGGGGGGACTGGAGCCTATCCCAGCACACTGGGCGAAGGCGGAGTACACCCAGGACTGGACGCCAGCTGATACATATAGACAAACAGCCACTCACGCTCACACTCACACCTATGGGCAATTTAGAGTGATCAATTAACCTAATTCCCAGTTGCTCATGTCTTTGGACTGTGGGAGGGAGCTGGAGTACCTGGAGAGAACTCACCCAGGCAAAGGGAGAACATGGAGACTCCACACAGAAAGTCCCCAGCCTCCATCCCAGCTGGGATTTGAACTGGAGGCCTTCTCACCACACCACCGTGCCGCCCCAAGGAGTTACGTGTTTATGGTAAATGTAAATTCATTAAAGAACAATAATGGTTGAAGTGAAACTGATTCAGAGCAGCACAGCTGAGGTAACCCAACCATGGCATGACAAGGAAGATAAATGGTGCATCTCATTGTGGGACCGGGAATTCCTTCTGTTGGATCAGAGGGTAAATGGACTGCACTAACCTGTGACCTGTGTTTGTAATGCTCTCCGGTAAAGATCTTTATTTGGATTGACTGAAACCATCCCCTTTCTCTGTCCAGCAAAGGCTCATTCATGTCTGCAGGTGTGTTAAGAACTTTCAGAAGTGCTAACATGAGAGAGTATAATCCCCAACATAGTTATTGTATCAGTAAACACTAATGGAAGTAAGCCATATGGATCTGGGAAGAATGATTCCTGACAGGAAATCCATTGTGTCCACACTGCAGGAACCCAGCTTAAGTTTCTATTTTGAGACAATACACGTTCTCCCTCTCTCCCTTTCATCTCTCTTGCTCCATCTCTATCTCATCAGTGAATCTCTGTCAGCAGGAATCTCCTCTCCTCCCCTTTATCTTCACCGTTTCTCTAAAATCATATTGTCACAGGTGGTCTCCTGTTGAGATGGAAGTAAATGGTAGAAGACCTTTTCAAAGCGTGAGTTGGCTCACCTCTCACATTGAGGAGATGGTTACCTCTACGATGATGAGTGCTTGCAATTATTTAGAATTCAGAGATGTCACCAGACCAGATTATCTTTTATGCTCCAGATATGCTTGTTTAAGCGGATGTTTTTAAGCAGATTAGCATCTTTCACATACACATGTTGGAATTACAGAGATGGAGAAATGCTGTGGCCTGATAAACTGTTAGATCTGTCTCTTACATGACTTCAGGGGTCTCTGCTGAAAGGTTTGGGTTTGGGGGTCCGTCCTCTCCTGAGTAACTAATCTTCAATCTGCATTTTTTTCTTTTATTCAAACACAATAAATTTAATCTCCATCCAAATCTGCATTTGACCAAAATCAGTTTGCATGACAACCTAAACTGGCTCTTGCACCTCTTTGTACACAAATACCATTTGACTTATAGATTAACATCCAAACCTGGAGAAAAGGTAAAGCCTTCCTTTCCTCTCCTCCCTGTACTCTCTCCAATCCTCTGTCCTCTGTCCTCTCTCCTCCCCTCTCCTCTCCTCTCCTCTCCTCTCCTCCCTGTCCTCCCTGTCCTCTCCTCTCCTCCCCTCTCCTCTCCTCTCCTCTCCTCTCCTCTCCTCTCCTCCCTATCCTCCCTGTCTTCCCTGTCCTCTCCCCTCCTCTCCTCTCCTCTCCTCCCTGTCCTGTCCTCTCCTCTCCTCTCCTCCCTGTCCTCTCCTGTCCTCTCCTCCCTGTCCTTTCCTCTCCTCTCCTCCCTGTCCTCTCCTCTCCTCTCCTCTCCTCCCTGTCCTCTCCTCTCCTCTCCTCTCCTCCCTGTCCTCTCCTCTCCTCTCCTCTCCTCTCCTCTCCTCTCCTCTCCTCCCTGTCCTCTCCTCTCTCCTCTGAACGTCTAAGGACAGAAACAGTTGGATTTGAGGAGCGACGGCCGTTACTTATATATTTTTCTCTGAAAAATGAAGCTGTCAGTCTCTTACAGCGTGGCCGCTCATCTCAAACTGCACATTTTTTTTTGGCCACCTGTGCCTCCGTCCATCTCCAGCAGACACCCCCCTGGCTGGCCAGACGAGCACCAGCAGGGGGTGGTGTTCATCCTTGCAATGTCAAATTAGGCAGTCTGGGAAGATGACAGGGGGAGCCGCAATTGGTCCTGATTCATCTCCTGTCTGTGTGTATTACTCTAGCATATTTTATCCATCAATCTTTGTCTCTTTTCCTTCACAAAGCTTGTATTAAAATATCACCCTGTCTGTTTTTTGACCTCGTATGAGCTGACAGGTTCCATCAACTTTCCGCCTCCTCGCCGGAGCAACGTTTCATCTCTAAATCAGCCTATGTTATAGATTTGTAAAGAAACTCTCCTCGTTACCCAATAAATGTACATTGCAACGGGTGCATTGCTCTCTCCCGACAGGAGCTTATCTTCTGTTTTATTTTTGGTGTGAGGAATCAGATGAAGCTTTGAAGTGGAGGATGCCACCAACACACAAACAAGCTATTAATGAAGCGTCTGGGTGAGGAGCGCTCGCTCCTCTTCCATTGGCTGGTTGTTGGGTTGGTGGGGTGGGTTGCTGAGGAGTCTGCAGGGATATGGAGGATGTGAGGGGTTTTGATGTCGAGTCATTTATTCTCAGCTCTGCACCCAGGCAGCAGAATTTATTTAGCTCTTCTTAAGCTTGTGTTGCCTGGTCGTCAGCTCTATTGCTTGCCTTTGGATATGCCTCATCTATATTGAATGTATTTTTTTCCCTTATATGTAAACCTTTTTCTACATTTAAGTGTCAGTGGTGAAGATTCCAAAGGGTTCTCTGTGCTGTCTCATGTTTCCTGTCCGTTTTTAATGAGGTTTCAGCCTCCCAATGATTCTGTGGAGGGAGGAAATGATTTAATGGCAATTTTTGTACCAAATATCTCAAACATGTCATGTCCTCTGTTATATCAAGATAAAAAGCTAAGAACTTTGTCTTAGCTGAGCTTTACAGGCAAGGGGCCTCATTCCCCAAAAGAGGGGAAAAAACTAAACTAAACTAAATGGGCTGTGTAACTTCTTCTGTTTCAGTCACATTTTTGATGTTTTCATTTTGTTGGCAGCAGGGTCGGCACATCATCGCCGTCTGTCAGCTGTGCCTGTGTTTCACCAGCCGTGGTTGGAATAAAACACGTAAAATACAGCTCGTTCTGGTGCCGCAGTGCCAAACAGCAGTGCAGAAATAGATTTCACACACAGGTGCACTTTCATACACCTGTTCCAGGCACATTTGCTGAAGGTGTGAACACTTCCCATTTCCCAGTTTTTTTTTGTGGACATGATTTCCGTGTCTTGACTAAATATTACTTCTCTATTTCAGAGGTGCAGCAGGGCCTCCACCTCGTGACTAGCAGGTTGTCTTGAGGGTACTTTTACCGAGGCTTATCAGCCCAGAACAAACCAGACCTCTTTTATCTCAAAGGAACAATATGGTCATAACATTGACCAAGCGCACCATATGGAACATATTTTCTTTTACAATAACAGTTTTTCAAAGATTTATAGTGTTTTCATATACATTACACCTTGATAAATATAGTCCTTATTTTAAAAGCTAACATTAAACAGGTGATACCATCACTTTGGAGAAGTCACTTCCTGTCCAGTCACATGATTGTTACCTGGTTGCCACACCAGAATATTTAGCATTGACCTCTTAGTCAAAGAGAGTCCCTCTGGTTTATTGTGCAGTAACAACAATGATGAGCCTGCATGAGTGTGTATGCAGCGAAAATAATTGACTTTATGTGTGAAAGTAAAATAGACATTCAAACAGGTCTAAGTTTGCATGGCAGCGTGTGTGTTTTCTCACAGATCTGTGTGGTTTCATGTGTCTGTAGCTCAATGTTGGTGACAATAATAATGCATATTTGAGGAGCAGCAGCCAGCTAAGCCATAAGAACAGCTCGATTCTCACAGTAACCAATGACAACAGGCAGCCACTGGAAAGACTCAGATGACATTGCGTGTGTAGCTTGACTTGAGATTCTGCTGTCACACAATAATGAATCTCACACAGCTTTTTTGGGGGTTACAAATGAGTGATGGTACATTACCTATTGTAGCTCATATAAATGGATTATTTATACAGCATTTCTCCCATCGCTGTTGAGCATTTAACTTGACATCCCAAGGACGTATTCACCTATTCGCACAACAGTGGCAGACACTACCTCGCACCGTGCCATGTGGTGCTTAGGAACAATAACAAATCACACACATTCAACACAAGTGTGTATCCCACTCAAATCCCTGAAGTACACAGTTCAACCTTGTTCTCATGTAATAGTGTTGCATGGATATGACCCATTTGCTGCTGTGAGATCCAAACCATTCTTCTTCTGTGCTGCAAATTAGCTGTCGTCAATTTAGACCCTGAAAATACGACGCGGCAAATCAACAGATGAACAGATTTTCCGACACCCCCGGTATTAGGGATGCAAATATCAGAGCACAGTCATCACAAAATGATAAAAATAAAAAAGGTTATGGACGTAGTTCAGGCTTTACGTAATATGTTTTCCCACATGTAGTTAACACTCGGTTAGTCAGCGTCAAAACAACAGAGCTATTGTTGCTTCTGCGGAACGAGACGTTCTGATGAGATTTAATGCGAGGGGCGCAGGTCTGTTGTCGAGCTGCGCTTTTGCTGCCCTGACAGTCAAACACCCGGGGGAAGGTTTGTCCTCGCATCCAACCTCTTGCTCCTCTTCAGCCTCTGACTCATCCCAGGTGTGTATGTGGTAGACGGGTGGAATGAGGGCAGAGGAGGCCCACGTGCGTGATCGCACGGAGCAGGAATTATGGGCACGTGTTCGTATTGGCATTTGCACATGCATCGTCACCCCGCCGCTAACGTGTCAGCAGACAGACACCCTCTGGACAAAGCCGAAGAAAAAAAACCTGTCTCCTCACCTGTTTGTGGCCTTTGAGGAAGACTGTGTGTGTCATCTCCCAGGGGGCAGTGCCATGCTGGTTTACAGCCACTGGAACAATCTGCAGACTCTACAGGGCCCACTCAGATAGACTAGCCTCAGCTACTGGGCGGGAAGGGGGGTGACATTAGAGGATAAATGTAGTTCACGAGCTGCAAGAGTTTAATCCAGGACTTGGACTCTGTTCATGTAAATGATGTGAAGGATATTCGCTGATGGAATTTGGGGATTAAGGGGCGGGGCCCGTGCATTATTTAAGATGACACTCTGGAGTGATGAGATGAAGAGGGGCTTCGGATGCCTGGCAAAAACCCATTTCTTTTGAATTGATGAAAAGGTCTACTTCATGAATTTTAAGAGTTTTGTGATTTCAGATAAACTGACAAAGGGCAGGAAGGGGAGACGGGTCTGGCAGGGCCACATTTGGAAATCATAGATCAGGTAATCCAGAGAGTAATCAGGCCAACCTGACTAACCTCTGCTACTGGCATTGGAAGTACCTTGAATTCTTCCCAAGGACCTCACTGCTCTTAAAGACCCTCCTGCTCGTAGTCAAATCAGCAAATAGGTCACACCGTTGCTTTCTCCATCTCTGAGCTGCACACGATTACATATGGTACCTCCCGCTGGGGCCTTAATGGTTGTATAGAGATGAGAGGGTATTTGTGTGTGTGTGTGTGTGTTCGGGGGTTCATATAATTTCTGTACAAGCAGGTGAAAATGCTCTTCTAAATATTGTTTAGGGATTCTCTGATGATGTAGTCCCCCACATCATTCAGTACAGTGAAAAGGTTTCTTAACCATTTGCACCCTGACTTGGTAAACTATAAAATATGACTGTTAATCACCTCTATTTTTAAACTCTGTCGTTCTAATGCTTTGGATTATTGTAGGCCTCTGGAAAGAGCCTACATTCTAGCTGACAACTGACAGTCTGAATTGAAAAACAAATTTAGAGAGGGTTTTAGAGGGGATTTCTGTGAAAAAAGCTTTTACATCAGTTTGTTTCTGTGAAAAGAGCAGAGCCCATGAAGATGGGATCTATCTTTATATTAATCAACCCAGGGGATTATGTCAGATTGAATGGATCTTGCATCTGTGGGAGGAATTACTTGACTATAACCTGAAAACATTTTTCTAGACACCTCATGAAATCAAACACTAACCTCAGATCACAATTGTCATTTCTCAGCTAATACACCCGACTCATCCGACTCAAACACTACAACAGAGATGCATCTCACACACACACACACACACACAAAAACTGTAAATAACATAAGATGCACTGTTGCACATTTTTTCCAACATCGTCTTACATTAAATTAATTAATGTGTCATTTTGAATAAAAGAGTTTTTTTCTTTTGACCTCTCTGTAACTGAGGGCACCAGTTACAAAACAAATCCAGGTTACCCTGATGGGGGTTCCCTGGGGATGCTTTGGGCTTTTCCTGAGACTAAAATGTTAATCAGTTAAGGGGAGAGGGTTGATGCTGATGATTTTCTGGGTGGAGGTGATGACCCCCCCCCCACTGCAGCAGGCATTACAAAAACACACCAGTACACACTCTGGAGCAGTGGTAACAGGACGCGAGCGATGTCTCTTTGACAGGGTTCTTCCAGAGTCCGGATGGCTGAAGAATGGTCTCAGTTGCACCTTCCTGTTGCTGAATGTCTGTACGGAGGCTGATGGGCAAGGAGGCGAGGGGGGGGGGCGGTCTACTCTCACCCTCTGGGAGGGATTCTGACAAGAAGTCCAGGATCCAGCAGCAGATGGATGGAGTGGAGCCCAGTTCTGCCAGTTTGGACACCGGTCTGTGGAGGATGACTGCACTGAACGCTGAACTAAAATCTACAAAACCCAACGTCTCCTGCTGCTGTAGGTGGCTGGAAGCAGCCTGGAGAGCTGCTGCAGCAGCCTCCACCTGTTAGCCCTGGAGGCAAACTGGTGTTGGTCCAAGGCAGTTGGCAGGCTCGGAATGATGCGACACAGAACCCATTTCCCAAAGCTCCTCAAGGCTATGTGGATGGTAGTTATTCAGATTTCTAATGGTGGACTATTCAGGCAGAAGGAA
The DNA here is from genome assembly GCA_911728415.1 of Lagocephalus sceleratus. NCBI lineage: Eukaryota > Metazoa > Chordata > Actinopteri > Tetraodontiformes > Tetraodontidae > Lagocephalus > Lagocephalus sceleratus. The sequence continues at coordinate 1,135,197 of CAJVRN010000213.1, forward strand.
TATAATAAATGCCTGCTCATGGTGGTACAGTGGACGGGGAGAGGGACGCCATCAGCTCCTCCAGAATCAGGATGTGGCTGCTGTGGGTGGGTGGGCGGGATGCATCCATCTCTGGTCCTCCTTAAAGCAGGTGTAGAAGAGGAGGCTCAGCAACACGTCTGCCAGTGCAGCTGAACTGTTGCTGGCCTTGTAGCTGCTGATCTTCTGGACTTTCCTCAGCTTTCCCTTCCTCTTCCTCATATGACAGTCTTTTTGTCATTTTTTTTTTTTTTCCTCAAACCGGCTTCTCACTCTTCATTCTGGAGCAGCTACGAGCGCACGCCATTCGCCACCCTGACCTCCTTCAGACAAAAATCATGGCGTGTTTGTGATTGAGCGTGCTTACATGGCTGCACCGCCACTTTTCCTGCCCTTCACATCCACACTGAACATGCTGTAACATGATGTTCCATCGCAGCATTAGATAAGAGGATCAAGAAGATACACCGCTGTCCTAGATGCACACTGCTGCATTATCCCATTTTTCTGATCTTTTGAGGAGCAAAGCCTGTAACTTTCTACATCTAGGGGCCCCCTCTCAATATTACATGACTGTGAGATGTAACTTTTGACAGTGGAATATACGGTGAATTAAACATGACTTTCTGCATAATCGAAAACTTTGAATGCAAGCAGAAGGCAGGCCTCTTTATATCAGAGCTTCCTTTTTGTCTCTCTAATGTGTAGGTTCCTCGTCGTCAGCACTCACAGCTGTTCCAATCACTCATGAACGGCACTCGCTTTTTCATTGAGGTATAAAAAAGCAATAAAATGTTGTTGGTAGAGTATTAAATCTGAAGGCAAACTTGAGCCTGATAAAACAAGGTTTTATAGAGTGTTTTAGAGAAAGTAAACTACTAAGTGCGTAAAATAAGTTTATTTCAACTCACAGTGGAGGCAGCTGTAAATCAATGCACAATACTGCATGTGTTAAAATCTTATTTTAAAGAGGTTAACTGAGACAGATTAACACCAATACAATGATAGTAATCGGATAGAAAAAATGTCAAATAACTGTCTCAGTAAAGAACCAAAAGGGATGCAAGAAAATTTTTGACGCAGGCTTCAATCCATCACCATTTGTTGTCACGCTGCATATTTGAAGAAGCCCTTCTTGCTCCACCGGCTCAAAAAGTTTTAATATTTAGAAAAATGATAATGAGGTTAGATGTACAGGGAACCCACAATGCCACTGATTTATTATAAATTAAAGATGAAGTAATACAAACTGTTGCTTTACTGAATCCAGTAGGTGGAACATTAAGCAATCACCAGCCTTTAAAAAAAAGTGAGTATCATCATCAACTTAAGATATAATTAATTCCAATTCTAAAGCTTTTGTTTTATATCATGACGACAGATTAATACATGTACAACTGCCCCTTCATTCTTTATTACAATATATTATCTCCACATATCACAATCTCATAAATTTGAAAGAATGTAGCGGTTAGCAGTAACAATTATATATAAGATAATGATTGCTTTGATATGACAAATAAAAATGTGATACATTAAACAGAATAAATAATCCACTGAGATGAGTAATACGATGTTTTTAACCTCTAAGTTTATCACATAAAGTGTATGAAGAAATCTATATTAATCCGAATCTTTGGGCAAAACCTGGCCATTGTTTTTTTTCTTTCTTTAACCACTCTTATTTTCACCCCCCTCTCTTAATAATCCTCTCTGGGACCTCTTTCCCATCTCTTTCTTTCACTCCCTCAGTCCTAGTCTCCCCCACACAGCAGATATGACCCCTCCCTCTGTCCTGTGGTCTAATAGGCTGTATAGAGTTAAATAAATAAATCAATTACTGTCTCAGTCAGACTATTTGCGTGCTGTAGATGTTGGTAATGAGGCCATAGTCCCAGAAAAGGTGAATGCGCTTTGACCTAAAAGGTCACCCTCTGCCTGGTCTAAATAGAACAGAAGGTCATGGGGCCACATCGCAGACAAAAATGATTGGAAAATTGAACAGTGTTTGGCAGTATTGAGTTTCTTTTAGAATAAAAATAACTGGAGTTTAGAATGCAGAGGACTGGTCATCAAAAGCTGCGAAAATAAGAGTCATCAAAAGACCTGAGCCCATTTAAGTGATGATAAAATGAGGATAAGCACCTCATTGTAATAATCAGTACGTGTATGTCAGATTTGTTCACCATGTTTGATGTAAGACACAAACTTCCTTTGAAAAAATTATTTTCAGTAAAAAGGGGAGTCAATGCCGGACAACATGAGAGCAGCTAGAGTCTGAGAGAATTTATTATAACAAATTAACCTAACTTGCATCTTTTTGAACTATGCCAGGAAGCTGGAATCTCCTGCAGGATTCCCCCAGGTGTGCTGCTGTAGTGAATATTCTGTGTTAGCAATGCACATAAGAGTATTAAACTACCCCGAATAACCATTAAAGGACGGTAATGAGACATTGTGACAACATTGAAAAAGAAGTGGACAGATGCTGCATTAATTATGTAATAGTTGACAAAGTGATGGTAGCTAAGGGTAATTACTCATTAATGGGATGTCAACAGTTCAAAGTCAAACACGACTTCCTGTATGTTCGCAGGCGCAAATTCCCCAAACTACTGAAATATTCATTACAAAAACAATATATTACAGAATATATATAAAAAAATAATATTTTTGAAAAGGATATTATCTAGTAAACATCAAAGGGGTGAAAATGTAGCTGACAAAAACCTCTCTATCCCTCTAATCTTTGCCCCAGCAGGCTCTGACAGAGATAAACATGTTTTGTTGCAGGGGCCACAGCTCCGTGTGAGGCCGTCATTAGGCCCAGTGCAGCTGTGTCCACTGAAGCACTGGGATCTCTTCAAGATTGATCGCGGCAGACCACAGATCAGTTCGGAGACCTCCCCCTGCTTTTCGCCGCTAGTCAGAACCCAATAGTTCTTGGTAGAGCGGAGCATAGGGACCTTCATTCTACACAGAGGCAATATCGTCTGATAAATTGCCTTTCCTGGCGCGATTATACACCGGAGTGTTCCCTGTGGTCTTTCCGGGCCATGTTTTAGAGCTTTGGCACTGTGGGACAGCATTAAAATTGGGTCAATTTGTTATATGAATGGACAAGCAGTGATGGGTTTCAATCAGGTGAGATGAGACTGCTTAATAACCATTAAAAATAAACATTTAATACTTTAATAGTCTGAATTATACACTTTAGGCTTTCTCTTTAAGCTATTATTGGTTAATAATAAAAGGGCAAGTAAGAAAATTGCAGACTGATGTGAAGTGTAAGAATGTTTTGCTGGTGAGAAAAATCGAGTAATATTAAATAATGAAGATAGGACAATAAACAAGTAATTAATAAATAATATATAGCTTTAATATCTATCTTATTTAGATTTGCAACATATTGTTGATACAAACTGGCTTTATTTATTTTTCTGATCACCACAATGTATTGTTTAAGAATTGTTGCCTCTAATCCAGTACCATGAATACCATCATTAATGCACGAAAAGAAGAGCAAGACTATATATAAAAAAAAAAAAAAAACGACAGTGAAAAATTGTCCAAAGATCTTTTAAGTAATTTCAACAATCTATGGCTGAAATAGATGGAGAGGTGTTTTTGACCTTCAGAGCTCTTTGGAAGGGGTCTAACTGCATTACCATTCCACCAAACTAGTTTAGATCACGACTCTGGGCTATATTTTATCATGTCTATACCTTGTTGGAGCGAAACGGTGCAAAGTGGCGTGACTCAGAGCAATGTCTGCCAAAACTGTTAGGTGCACTTTAATCATGGAGAGGGATTTTGCGACCCGTCTGAGTGGCTCAACATTATTCAGAAGTAATTAGCTGCTTGTTATTTGAATTATGGATGAACAGACATAAGATGAGATTCGACTCTGCAACGGAGGCTGAGCATATTCTGCAATATTTCAATGTTTTTTTTTCCTCAGAACCAAGAGGGTGTTTTTGTAAAGGTCGTGCTGCTTGTTTCTCATCTATTATTAAGTAAGACCTTTATTCACTTAATCTAATGTTTTACATTTTGAGGGAACAAGTGAGTTCTGACGCAAGCTGTTCAAAATGTTTCATGCTCATTTGTCTTGCAGGAGAGGTATTATTCTGTCTGGTTCTCTTTGTTTACTCCACAATGACAAATAGTAAGTGGACAGTTATAAAGATAATTGATTGCTCATGGTGTGGTATTCTCCTCTGGCACGCTGTCTCCCCCTCGGGACTGCGGACTGCAGGATTCTTTCAGTTGCTAATCCTTCCAATGGCATCTGAGCCCCCCTCTGGAGCTCCAGATTGCTTTAATTAATCACTGATGTGCTCAAAGCACACATAGCAAGTGCTGAGTGACCAGGGCGGCCAACGACTTCTCCTGAGAGAGATGTCTGGAGATCTTTGCGAGTCCCTCAGGAAGACTTCACACAGGGGAGAAGCTACTTCATCAGTGAGGCAATCTGAGTTTAAATCATGGAATATAATTGTTAGAATGAGCCGCAAATGCACTGAATAATGTTTGCAAGTGATAATTATCCACTCATTAGTGTTATGTGAGGGCCCAACATGTGTGCATGGTGTTGAAGATGGAGTCGTTTAAAATGGCATTCTATCAATGCTGCGAAGTCGTAATACACCCTCGCTAGACTTTAAAACTAATTTAGTCACCCAGTTTCCTTCTGAAGGAGACACTGGCAGCTGTTACGGTGCAGCAGATCCCCAAGGACCTGATGCAACTGGGCAGAGATGACTGCAGATTACCCACCGCACATCTTCCCCTTAAACAGAAAAGCCTCCCTGGCCTTTCTCCAACCCACACCTTGTCTCATTTCCATTCTACCCCCTCTACGTGTGTCATTCTCCCTCCATTTATCCATCCCTCCACCCTGTGGGAACCTCGGTCCACCGATTTCTCCTCAAGCTACTGTCAACGTTTGGCATGGAGGCACAGGAAGTCAATCCCCTCAGAAACCTGCAGTGTCAATGCGGGATGCTTGGTCTGAAATAATTAGGAGTTTCATTAGTGTTGGGGAGCATGGATCCATTTGTGACCTGCTTAGGCAAGTGCACCTTTAATTGGCATGTAAAGCTTAAGAAGCTCAAGTCCCCCAAAACACTAGGTGGCATGTTTTCCAAGAGTTCTCTCAAGCTTTGTAACTAAAGTTTGACTCTCCCCCCTTTTTTTTGTTTTTACCCGACTTCGATCTGTTTCTTAATGCCAAACAGACAGGCAGCCTGATCTGTCTTTACCATTTTGTTCTCCAGACACCAATGTGAGGGGAAGAGAAGAAGGTTTGACAAATATCTTTCTGACATGCCGCAAGGGCTGAATTCTTGACAATGTGAAGTGTTGAAAATGGCAGCAGAGTGCATCACCCACCACCTGCCACTGGTATATTAGAAAGCGATTCGATTTAATTTAAATACATTTCCATGTTCTAATGTGGGATGTCTTGTCAGAAATGAGCAAAACTGCATCATTTTGAGCTTAAACTCTTTATATTCTAGCGTAATAAATTCTTACATCTCTTTTTTTATGTTCCTCAAAAAACATTACAAATGTAGTAATAACCATTAAACACAAAAGTGCCAAGCGTCTTATAATGATACCTCTTGTATCTGCCATATTTATCTGCCTCCGTGAAATTCAGCTCTAAAGTGGCTTTTACATTTTACTAACTTTGATTTTTCTTTTAACAGATCACCATAAATATGCATCTTCGGTGGGGGGAGGGGGAGGGTCCCAGCTCTGGTTATTTCATCATTTAACTCTGCAAAACTGTTAAAAATAGCATTTAGTACCTCTAATGGCTTCATGTTGGAGCAACCGAGGTGTTTATTTTCAGGTCATTTGTTAAATTTGGATCATCCCACACTTCCCACTTTAGATCTGAAAACTTGCTGCCATGTGGTACTTTGTGTTAAAACACCTCCAACTCAAATCAAAAGTAACGGATGTAGCTCAGTGTAAAGGTCATAGTAAAAAATGTGTTCGCAGTAGAATTTACATCAAACACACACGATGTGACTCCATAAAATAATGCTTCTCCTCCCTCCAGTAGAGAAATCTTGCAGTTTTTTTATTGTATAGATGCATTGTGGCCAAATGTGAGGCCCCCCATGGTGCTCTGTCTTCATATGGACTTATCAATAATTCAGTATTGACGTTCACGCTTGGAGAGAAATAATCAATGGACATTTATGTTACATGATAGAGTGTACAATATTTCCTGTGTGCTTTGGCTTTGGGAAAAAGGCAGTAACAAAAGTGTTTTCCACCTACATGTGAAGCAACTTTATGTCCAGCAGTTGAATTGTTGCCGTATCAATTTAGGAATTTATTATTATATCTTTACTCTTGATTAACTCTACTTTAGCTCGACTTTTCCACTTTTCCTTTGATATCCTTACATTTCTAACTATCAGATGACCTGAGTTATGATGACAGAAGGGGTCAACATGTGGGATATTCAGAGCTTATTCACAGATCTGTTTCCAGCTTTTACCTGCACATGCTCCACTGGTCCTGCATGGCTGCAGCTGAGCACCAACCTGCACGCACGCCCCATTTGGAGTACCGATGTACTGCGTCGTACTGCGGCCGCTGTCCCATTGGTGCCTGTGTCTGCTAACGCGACCGCAGCCGAACACCGTGTGGCTAAACAAGGCCATCTATCTTTGTCCAAATGAAAACTTTTAACCAGGTCAGTGGCAGCGGTGGCAGCTCGCCAGCTGCTCGCACGGAGTCATTACTGCCAGGAGCTCCGCTTTGATCTCCGTGAAAGGATTGAACTTCCAGCACCCCTGTTCTTCCACAACTCCCTCTGTCACACACACACACACACACACACACACACACACACTCACGAACATGTAAGCACATGCTCACATTTGCACCATTCCGTGCACCTTCACATCTGTAGGGCGGAGCGAGGCTTCACAGCTTCACTGAACAAGCACCATGGCTGTGCCAGTTGGCCTGAGCTTTAGGCCAAGACAGATGGTGTTGTTGAATGGATATGTGTCTAATAGCACAGTTTGGGGATTGAATTCTCCCTAATCTAATCTTTATCTGTCAAAACATACCAGTAAAGTTTGGAGTTTTGCTTTAACTATTCTACCTTTCATGCAAAAGCTAGACTAATAGACTGTCATACTACTGTAAATGTATAATTGTGACAAAGGATTTGACAAACCAGACAAGGCAGTGCGCAGAAAAGTATAACTTCATCAAGACGGGGACTGCTCTGGTTGCCTGGTGTGGATTGTTCCCACTGGGGTGGTTGTGAGTCCTTTTACAGGGCGACATCCACTCAGGTCTGGTGAGCTTCTTGGAGCCTCAGAGAGAGTGTACATGGAGGGGGGGCGAACAGAATCAGGCATCGTATCGGGCATTTCTCAGAAACCCAGAGATGCGGGAAATCAAAGCTGACATGGAACACAAAAATGATTTAGACAAGGATGCCATGCAGCTAACTTTTATAGTTATCAATACATTCCAGTCTCTGAGATACAAACTTTAGGTTTTTATATCTTTGCTGCCATTTGTTTTGTGGTGGTGGGGGGGAGTAACAACTCCATATCTTCCAGATTTATCAATTTTGATGTGACATAATGTTCATTTCAGTGAAGCTTTTTCTGTTTTCTTGAACATCAGTGATACTAAGTTTCCAGGACAGTTTCCAAGAGGATCCATTGTTCTGTGGTTCACAGCACCAGTGGCTGATGTCTGACTGATTAACATCGTTCATCATAATAGTCATGATGGGGAGAGAGAGAGTCAGGATAAAAGAGACTAAAAGAGTCATTTCTTTCCAAACAGGGTACTGTAAATGAAATGTCCCAAGAGTAAAACAAAGGGACATTTGTGGACAGAAGCTGTTTGTTGGCCAACGTTAAAACAGAAGATCATCTTCATTCGCTCATCTGGAAAATAGAAGATGTTGGAAAAAAGCCTGAATAAAAATCAATCTTCTGCCTCAACAACAGAGGGTAAGGACATGTGAGGGGAAAAAGATTAAAATGGGACGTCTGTCAACCGTACCAAAAAGGGCCAGAACCCCCCACCCATTATTCACAAACCTCATGAAGGGGAAAAGGGATGCGAGGAGATAAAACAGGGAGTGGCGTAACATTTCAGTGGGTTTTGCATCATTTCTCCTGCTCCAGGGGAGCCAGGAAGCTTCTAATGGTGATGATAAAGAAGCCATGCAGCAACACGAGCTCCTGATAGCGCAGTGAGCTTGAACTGTAGTCTGAGACGGAGCCGTGCGACAGCAGGTGAAGGCACGTTACAGGGTTTTCAAGGAGCACGGTTTGAGGAAGGCCATGTCTATTTCTTTAATGATCGTTTTGTTGGTATTGCCGACAAAACGGGTCAGAACTTTTGCTATTTGCTAAAAACTCTCCTCAAAACCCACCTTGGAGTGAAGGAACCTGATGAAGAAGGGGTCTGTCGCTAAGAACATGACAGAAAAGCAGCAACATGGAGTCTCTGATTCCATCTGATACAATCAGGAAACTGTTGGATGTGCATGGTTGAGCAGCACTAAGGTGATCGACGATAGCAGACTCCCCAGTGAACACATGTTTTCCTCCTTTATTTGGCCATAAACACAAAAAACGTGATGGGGACAAATATGGAGAGAAAAAAGTAAAGAAAACATCTGTCGGCCTGCCTGTACTGAGCGTCAACCAGGATGATTCTTGGTCTTTAGCGGACAGCTGATGTGGTTCCGACAGCTGAGGGAGCGCCGCTTCACTTCTCATTCGCTGTTTAACGCACAAGTTTATTGAGCATTGCTGAGCTCCGAAGTTTCACGTGTCTAACAAAGCGCACTTTAACAGCTGTAAGTTTCAGTTTTTAGCCAATTGTATGTTGCTCCACTGGCTTCGCTCTCCTCTTTGAAAATTTCTGCCTCATTTGAACTGCTGGCATTAATCCAACATATAGATATATATTTATATACGCCCTCATTATTTGGAGAGTTGATTTCATAATAGATGCTTCAATGGCTTTTGTTTGCTATATTTTTTATGCCATCTGAACTAATAACTGTGCTCGTTTTGAAAAGGAACAGATGTTAAAACTAGTTAGTTTTAAACATGCGATGCCTTTACGCGTGCTTCTGTCGGGACGCTCAGTTCACACTCTACTTAACAAAGGAAGCAAACACCATATGGGCAACGAGAGCAGCCGTGTTGTTCAAGCCAGTCATTTAAAGGATTATTATTATTATTATTATTATTATTATTGTTATTATTATTGTTGTTATTATTATTATTATTATTATTATTATTATTGTTATTATTATTATTATTATTATTATTATATGTTAACGACTTATGATTCTTTACATGGCAGAATAAAATTGTTAGTTGAATTTCCTTTCTCATTCCGATGTGCATGAAGAGAAAACCATCTAATGACTCCAAACAAAAGCAGAAATGAATTAGTGCTAATCTGATTAAACCAAACATTTGCATCTGGAAGAATCTCATCAATCAACGCCTCGTTCTCTGGCCCTCTCCGAAAGGCCATCCAACACCCTCCAGGACTCCGGATTTATTTTTAGATTGAGCGCAAATAATGAAATAAAAAGCTCCTTAACGGCCCGACCTTTAGCCGACGCCTGTGATTTCCTCTCTGACTTGACACAGTCTTTTGAATTCAATCACGGGGCTCATCCCAACATCAGCGCTGACATTTGTATTTATAAATGATGATATCAGACAGCTGACAGAAGATTTCACTCATGGCTCTGACAGACGAAGGCAGCATGATGCCTTTTAAATGAGGCAGAAATTGCACAGTGACTCATGACCTTGCTTTTGTTGTCTTGTCATTTGGATTAGTTCTTTCCCTTGTTCCATGGCATTTTGTCAGAGATTAAGACACATGAATGAGGAGAACAAAAGTCCTTACTCTCTATAGCGATCCAAGTTTGTTTTGTAGAGCATTGACTGCTCTATGATTGGATGAGATGAGCATTTTGATTAATAAATATGATATTAGAAGAATTTTGAGCATCATTGTGCCACAAAAAAAAAAAATTCAGGTTCTGTATGAAACTAACTTCTCTGCATTCTTGGGTTTTTCAAAGACCTGGAGCAGGAACGCTGCTGCGTTGGATTAACGCGATTACTGTGGTTCTGGCATGTTATCGGGATGCTACCTGCATGGAGGGATTATGCACCGGTGGGAAGGAGAACATCCAACTGGCATCAGAACCACGGGGCTGTCCGCAAAAAAAAAACAAAAAAACTTTATTTATCGCACCGTGCCCGGGAATGCTCAGCGTGGTGATTTCCCCCTTTACCGTATTTGTTGGCATCCTCGCATAACCTATTATTTATTTTATTTTTTTCCCCCGAATTTTTCTAATTCTCCTTATCAGCTGTTTGTTGTGGTGAGTTTGTGTTCTGGGCTGAGTCACCGCAGCCAGCGGGGAATTCACAGGCGGGGCAGGAGAAAAACGAGGCACGCAACCTCGGGTCTTCAGCCCTGCAGGCAGACACAGATCCGTTTTTCTCGACTAGACGGGTTGGTGCTTGAGTGACTTTGCCTTGAGGAGTTTATGCAGGCCAGTCTCTAGGGAAGAGGTCGCGTCAAGGGCAGCGTGATGAGGACGAGTCCAGCAGTCCTTTATAAGTCACGAAAAAAAAAAAAAAAAGGCTTCACAGTCAGGACACTGATGCAGGGGTACCTTCATAATTTAGAACCCCATTAAGCCCAAGTTGTCCCTGTTTTGGACAAATATTAAAGCATATCTCACGAATGGCTCCTGGTTACACCAGCTCCGCTGGGACCGCTCAGTGGTCCATTCAGGTTTTAAGGTAGAAAAATGTTACAATTGGCCATCAAATGGAAAAAAAAGCAGACTTCCCCATCACTTCTTTAGAAATTTTCTTTAATTTTGTCTGACAGGCCTTTGGACCAACCCCAAAACCTTGTCAGTAGTTCTGTCGATAGATTCAAGAGGGCAGCTGCTCAGGCTATTCCAGGACGAGCGCTAGCCTGGTTGCCTCGTGAGACGGGGGTACGAACGTATCCGTCAGAGTCTATATTGACAGATGCTCAAAGGGTTGTCTGTTTTTTTTTTAATGTGTTATTTAAAAAAACAAAAACAAACCCAAAACAAAACAGATGATGTTTTTTGCAGAGCAGATGGTTTGACGATGAGCAACAGTGACTCACGCTGAAGTTACTGGACAAATGTTTGCTTTGATGGGAGGGAAATCAGGTTGATTCATCATTTCAGAAGCTGTTGGGAGGGAATTAAAGTCACTTCTCTCCCATCTAAGCGTTGATTTATTTAAAATGCTAACAATCTGAAGAATAAAAGCAGGCAGCCCAGTGCTTTTGTGTCTGTGAACAGCCCTCCCCTACAGCTTGTGTGTACCTTGTAAGTCTGGTTCACAGCAGCAGCGGGGTGACGCGGTCATGTTAGTCTACATGCGCTATCAATCCCTCCAAAGTTTGCAGCCACAGTTCATCTCGAGACCCAACTGTGAAGCAGACCTCCTAATGGCCTGACTTTACCAACTTTTCATTACAGCTGAGCGTCTCGGCAGCCAGCAATACATATAAATCGGGAGGGGGCAAGGGCACGAGCATGACTCTGTAATTCAGGGGAGAAAATGCGAGATTAAGGCCTGAGAGGCGGGCCGAAAGGAAGCTCCAGAAACAGGTGGCTGCTTCATGGAATAACTGAGAGTAAGAGTGTTAGCGTGGATTTGCAGGCTCTTTTTAAATCAAAGGGGAAAAAAAGAAACATTTTGCACTTGCCACTAAACTTTTGTTGTCGGCTTTAATCAGCATCAGACAGACTTATTTTCTTATCTTCAGAGTAACCCAAAGCAACAGAGTGTTCTAATTTCACAGTTAGTCACAGTCACTGTAAGAAGGAAGAGCTTTACAGTAAACACCTGCAGCCCCCAGCCCCACCCCCCTCCCCCCCCATCCCCCCTCCCTGCAGGGTCGGGATGTGAAAGCATCACTTCAGGGGGAAGTGGATCATATGAGTGACTTTTGCACGCGCGAAGTGAGCGACATCGCGTCTGTTAGTAAATCCTGGAGTCCTTGCAGACTCCTTCCTTGTTGACACTTTGACGTCACTCCTCACCGTGTCTACAGCAGCTTCTACAAATAAACCCAACAGCCAAGCTTTGAGCAATATTAGCCAAGTTTCTTATCAGATTATTGAAATGTTTGCCATTCAGATTATGGACTGTGGACTGTGGTGGTGCTGTGTGTGTCAGAGGCACAGCTGCTTCGGTGCAGATTGCATTTTCAAGCAAAATACTTTACATGAAGCCTCCTTAGCGTGAACCTAAAATGCCTCTCTACTCTGAAAAAAGAACACAATGTTGACCTGCTGGGGTGCCTGAAACATCTGCCAACATCCCTCAAACGCTGTACAGATGTTGGGGCCATGTGAGGTGGTAGGTGTCAGTCAGAGAAGCATCCCCAACAGCCCCCGTCGGCCTGCGATGGTTGTGAATTGCAGTATCTTGACAGTAAGCTTTGGTAATTAATCCCTGTTTATACAGAGTGTCTTGGCTAAAGTATGAAGTTATGCAACCAACCCTCTGTTGCCCTGCTCACGCTGTAACGGAGCCCAGGCAGATTACATTTGAGCTGCTAATGAGCGGCGCACGGACGTGCACGCGCGGCGTTTATTCCCACGTCCCAAACACGTGCGGAAGCGTCACAGATGATTCACGCACTGATGCGAACTGCTGCTGAATCCATGTCAAAGGTTGGCTTGCTTTTTCTTTTTGCTGGACATTTCCCAGCATGCACCACCGGTCGAAGAGCGCACAGATCACTAAATGTCCCCGCGAAGGAGCCCCGTGCTCTGACGATGTAACAGGTTGTCACTTTTACAAGTTTAGGTGTGGATGGATTTCATACTTCATGTTGAAGTGCAGGGTCTGAGCCTTACTTGTCTGTCTTCTGTATCCATCCCTGCCCCCCCCCCCCAAACGGGCCTACATCCGCTGCTGGTTTAAATGAAGTAACTCTTACTTGTCATTTCCGAGCGGCGAAGCATCGCGCTGTCGAAGAGCCTGCTCTGGCAATCCTCATCCGCCAACTTGATCCCACAGAGGATCATAAGCCGATCTCTCTTGTCATATTGGACACCAATTTTCACTTTTCCAACAGGCGACATCTATCGCGCTCTTCGTTGCCAACTCTGACTTCCCAGTGACCACAGGCGCTTTACTGACTCTCCCTAATTTGTTTTTCTTTCCTCATTTATTTATTGATTTCTTCCCATCAGGAGTCGGGGAACTCTATCTTAGGAGGGCTGAGTCATTTCTAAATGACTCAGGTGACTCATGTCTGCTTTCTTACATCTCTGTGCTTCTTCTTCGTTGGTCAAATATACGATCCCGGTTGTCAACAGTAACAATACGCTCCAGTTTTTGTGGCTGTTAGATTTGTGATTCTCATTGTGAGGTGAAAATATGGTTTCTGTCAGCTGTGGAGAGGGGAACTGAAAGTATTTAGTCAGGGTTATAAAATCCCTGGTGCCTGAGTACATCACTCTTGTCACTCAGCACAGCCTCTCCTAGAATATTATTTAAAGTGATAATGAGATTTATGTCCTCTGCTTTTCTTGGTGCTGTTAAATCTTGCCCAGGTGAAGGCTATTTCAGGTGACTTATCTGGTGAGTCGAGGGCCACGGCGCAGTGTTTGCTGTGCTAATGTTCCTCTGGTGCTTGCTTCACTTGACATATCAAAACGCTATAATATCACATGGAAGCTTTTACATGTTGCCCACCGCGCCCACTTATTTCATCCGGTCCTTAGCCAGACTCGCGGTCGGTTTTCGTGTTTGTCACATCTCATCGCACACAGTCGCGAAGGAAAAGATGAGGTCCTAAAAAGCAGAGTGCATTAATCATGCAGGACTCCCCAACCCGCTGAAGAGCTTTTAGCTCAGCTGATGAAAGGGTCGGCCATGACAGCCGTGCTTACACTGCAGGCGCTTGTGTAATAATCAGAGGGATTCACTTGCTGCTCTGTGGAGCCGGCGTTGTGCCCAGTGAAGGGAGAGGTACAGGCGTGCCCATCTGCATCGGATGTATCATGATTCTTAAACGTAAAACTGGTTCAAGGAATGATTTTAAAATGACGTGATGCAGCAAAAACAAGTCAAACCAATCGCCTACTAAACTTGGCAGTCCATGTGATATAGACTTAAAACATAGAGTTGTTATACTTCCACAACCTTTGGGACATCAGTAATATGATGCCCTGTGCACCACAGCGCTCGTCGAAAGCAGCGGCTCTAAAATTAAAACTTCCATAATCTCTGTATTTGGATATCTACAAGAGTGACACCTTCTATTAGCATCAACCTTTCCCTTTCATTACACGTACACACTCCGCCGCTACGACTCCTGACAGGCTGCCATAATGAAAGTCGGACCTTGGCGTTGGCAGAATATTAAAGTCTCTGGAAGTTTAGATTAATACAGTAGCGGCTTTGCAAGCAACAGTTGAAGTTTGTAGAATTAATATGTGACTGCAGCCAAGCAGGCCGAGATGTCAACACGAAGCTGCGTGCTGCCTTCGTGCAATTTTAGTTTAATCAACTCTTTCATAGGCCGGTCTCAGAGTTAGACCGGCCCATCCATCCATCCATCCATCCATCCATCAATAAGTTAAAATGGAAATATCTCTAGACATAAACACAACCCATAAAACAATAATGAACTGATGCAAATGGATAAATCATTCATTTTATTGTAAAATTCCACAGTTATGTGCAATTCCTTTATGAAAAGGACTTTCCAGTACATATTTAGCATATTATGCAGACCCTAACAGAACTGATAAGTACCCCTTTTATACAATACTCAGATATACAGTTTTGCAAATAAATAACATTGTGTATATGAGGATCATATGAAATTTGTTTCTTTTTTCCTTTTTTTTTTGTTCTCTGATCTTTTTTTGCCAGACTCTGAAATCCCAGCATGTGTTTTGTTTTCCAGTTTGACAAAAGACACAATAGAAAATATCGACGTGTGCTGCTCACAGAAATGTCTAGTTTGTGGGGAAATTCTCTCTTTTCAGTATATGTGGAACAGAAACTAAACAGGAGAAAGTGTGGAATCAGTGCATGATGTGGAACCAGTTCCTCCACACTAACTCCCCGTTAGACCACAAACGTAAATATCATGCACCCGCTGAGCATAAACACTGGGAGTGTCTGGAACACACCATCACATCTTTGCATTCACAGTCAGAAAAAAAGCGGCAGAAGGTGCAGGTGCTAATTAGAGGAAGAATCACAAATCTCTTCAAGTCAGATGTGATATTTGCCTGAACTGGGCTGTTGCTTTTGGTTCAGTTTGCTCGTTTAAACTAAAATAAAACCACGGAATGAGGAAACGAACACCAGAGAACATCTGTCATGCGTCTCTTTACCCCGTCAACATGTGGATTCACAGGTGATATTTTCTATCGCGTGTGTGTCCATTTGGCACTTTACAACCATCAGTCACGTTGGTGTTGACCAGTCTGCGCTGCCGTTTCTGACGTGTCATCCCGCAGGATGAGAGAGATGGGAACACAACAGGAACACCGGTCAATACAAATTCAGATAATATGACATAATCTGCTAAATGCATCACCATTGCATGATGGGACATATCAAGACCAATGAAAAGTGGAATTATTTAAAAGTGAGCCATCAAATATTTTCCTTGTGAGCAGGGATAAGTCTTTTTTCATCATTTTTTTTTACCCCTAAAAAATAGTTAAATCTACTCAGAAGCTCAGTGAAGGATGAGGTTGCAACTATTTGAACAGAGATAACAGTTGGACAAGCTCAGTGGGAGCAGCGTAACATTGCTCACAACATAGAAAACACAAGATAAATAAGCTCAAGCTCCACTGACGCATCAACAAAATGTGTCTGACATTAATGACAACATTCTCTTTAATCTTTTCAGGGGTTATATGGACATTTAGTACAATGTCTTTTCGCGAAATGAACAAATGAATAAATAAATACCCATATTACTGATGATCAGCCCTAACTCTAATATACTTCATGATGACATGATTTAACAGTGGCGAAATTACAAAATATATACTTTTACAAAGTCCCAAGGGATTGACAAGTGTTTTGTTTCTTTAGTCATTTATTTACATTGTGATTTACACTGTTTTCTTTTCTCCTGATCTTACAAATCAGACAGAAGCACGGTCTCTCTGCTGTGCCGCCGCCCCTGTTGACCTGTGACCTGCGGGAAATTCCAAAGACAGTTCAATGTAAAATAAATAAATAAATACAAAAAGTGAAAAAAACATGACATTCTTCCCATCTAACAGATTGTTCCTGTATTCTGAGATCGATTCGTAGTTAGATTCATAATTATTTTTATGTTTTTTTCTATTTATTATCATACTGAATTAAATTAGCCGGTTTTCTTTAGGGTAAACTCACTTTCTTCTATGGCAAAGCCACAGGACATGAGAGAACAATGCAATGTATGCAAATATTTCTGTTTACCCCAAAAGTGATGAAAAGCTCAGACTTAGAAATTACGTCTGTTGTCCTCATTTCAAAGACAACACTCAAACATAAAAGGTTAAATTGGAAACATTATGCTGTATTTTCCCATTTTCCCTCAAACCAGACCTAAGTGAATCCTGAATTGTTCTCGACAGCGTTCATTTTTGTGTTTTTCCTTTCAACTCTCACAATAGAAGACCATAAAATGTTTCTTTTTGGCCTGAAAGGTGCATGCAATAAATGTAAACCACTATCTAATCGTAAAATATATACATCTGCTGTACAGCTGAGCATTGTCCATGAACGGCCTCATCCCTCGGAGCATGTGTAGAAAATGCAGTGTTTAATTGTGCTGAAACACTTAAATAAAGAAGCGTAATCCAAATTAATGTCTAAAGTAGCGCTGTTAAAGTGCTTCAGGCTGAGTCTGACTGTGTGAAAAAAAAAAATGTTCAGATTAAAACTGGACCTGCAGACGGAATCTGTTTGTCTCCAGAAAATAAGAAAAAAATCAATGAAGCCTGATGTTTATAAAGGATTATAACACGCTGTGAATGCTCAAACACAGAGAGCAACCAGCAAATAAGTACACAGTGTTAAAACAATCTGAATATTCATGATTGATTATAAATGTGCACACAATAACACTTAGGAGGGGCCACATTTGACATCGTTGTGTCTTTATAAATGCTTTATAAATGAACAGGAGCATGTTGAACTATGCTTACATAGCACTCACGTTCTCATTTAATGTCAAAATATGTTCATGATGTGTTATAATGCATTATAAACATGGGCGCCATTGAAGGATCTGATAAAAACATTTCTCAACATGTCAGAAAACCACGTTTGTTTCATCTGCTGGGACAATCCGCTATTTTCCTCATCACAGACCGTCTTACTGCTGTTAAAATGTAATGCTACAACATTTGCAATGTCAGTTTCCACATGAATTGTTCCAAAATGCAGAGATTCAAACCAGGGAATTAAAGAAAAACAAATAGAGAGTATTCACTTGGCCCCCCTCCTTTGAAATGTCCCTTCCGAAGCTTATAGAGAACGCATGATTGCGGACGTACGGTGGGCCTAGAGATACAGATAAGAGACCCAGTAGACGAGGTTGAAGAGAGCGAATGCGGTGGGGAAGAAGATGCGTGCGTATGAGTCTATCTTTGCGATGCGGATGTGCAACCGCCCGTGCCGCCACGCTCCGGAGCGGCAGTCCTCGAAACAGCAGAAGAAGCTGGTGCAGTCCTTCCCGTCCAGACACTCGTAGCCGTACTCCTCGTCGCGCTCCTGCATGTGCGTGGCGTTGTTCATCTGAATGGCCGTGGCCGAGCGCGGGCGGATGTCTACTGTGGGGGTCTGCTTTTTCAGGACAGAAGGAGAGGAAACAGAGTTAGCTCCGGCACGGCTCTCATCCAGACCTCACTGCGTAACTAACGCTCAGCTGGTCCAGGGTCTCCTTTCATTTTTTTACTAAGCAGCGAAATGTAATTTGCACCTTCAACTTGGAGCCTTTTCATTTAAAAAAGATTGCAAGGTGACCCATAACTAATGACACAATTAGTGAGGCTTTGGTGAGAGGGTCAGTCCCCAAGGAACCTATGATGCAAATTACACCTTCGTGTGCAGATTTAGTGTAGCTTGTAGCAGAGGCAATCAAACCTTAGTACAGTTGTACTCTAATCAGCGGCTGGATTGAACTAGTGCTGGGCAACATGACTCCAGTTTTCCCTTATTGTTCTGCTGCGCCACAGAAACACTGTCAAAAGCATATTGATTGCGCATCAGTTTTGTCAAAATAGTTTGGATCAGCATGGATGTTGTGCTTTTTGGCTCTAATTGGACACGATGCTTCAGAGCACTCTGCTACGATAGATGCTCATGCTGGTGGACAGTTTAATATTTATCCAGCATACTTTTTCTGTTCATAAATTGGTTCCAAATGAACTTTTTGTTCCCACTGGAGGGCATTTTTCTTTCATTTGTGATTATTCCAAAAATAGGACGGTGACACCAGCGGCTCCCTGGCCTCATACTCTTTCAAACACAGACATAAATAGACAATTTTCGTCAGGCTTTATCTTGGAAAAACATCCCGCCTTTTCACAAATTAGAATTCAATTCTGGTTATTTGTAGATGCGCCTCTTTCCCTCCCATCTACATTTGGCTGGGAGGATGTTTGCTTGACCTTCACTTGTAAGTCGAGGATTCTTCACTTTCTTCAAAATTTAGCATTTTGGCTCCAGAACATCGACCTTTATTGACACATTTTGTCCTTCCAAAGGGAGTCAAAATCTATAAATGTCTGCATTAACACTGCAGATGCTTTCAAAGATGGTGCATTGTCTTATTGCACTGCTCTCATGTAAAAAGTTGAAAAAAGATTAACTTGTCTCATTGAAATTAAAAAAAACATTTAATATGGAGACAATATTTTGCATATTTAGGAGGAAATAAAGCTTCATAACACCTTATAAATAATAATTTCATTAAAATCAGTCATGTCTTATGATCAGCATTTTTAAAACAGTTTCAAAATCCATGTTCAGCCTCATTTTGCCCAGCACTAGTGGCAAAAAAGAAATAAAACTAAAAACCTGGTATCCCTTTGAAAACGATACATAACCACACCAAAGCTTTTTTTCTGTCCTAACACGGACAGTATGTTGATTAGAATGGGGGGTTTAGGCCGACAGGTTATGACTCTGTTCTCAAAGGGGGGTGATTGCGTCGGAGGAGGTGTGGTGGTGGAAGCTCAAGCAGAAAGAGCGGTAACATTGTCCTGTCACATAGCCGGGTCAAGCTGGGCTGGGCTGCGTTGGTGTTGGTGAGAAAAAAAACAAAACAAACAAAAAAAAAGAAACACAGTAGCACTGGCA
Source organism: Lagocephalus sceleratus (assembly GCA_911728415.1). Lineage (NCBI taxonomy): Eukaryota > Metazoa > Chordata > Actinopteri > Tetraodontiformes > Tetraodontidae > Lagocephalus > Lagocephalus sceleratus. The sequence continues at coordinate 1,154,654 of CAJVRN010000213.1, forward strand.
ACTTTAACTGGCTGAAAATAGACAACCTCATTCTGGATTCCAACTGCCCATGAACGCATCATTCCTAGACAATGCTGTGAGAGTAGTAGATAAACACATACAGGAAAGCTCTATGATAATCTAGACTTAGCTCTGACTTCTGCTGGGTTAAATTTAGATCTTTGGTGGTTCTCGCCCAACCACCCTAAGTTTAGCTGTTTAAAGATTAGCATGTGTTAATCTTCTGAATGGACCTCCAACACTAATTGGACTTAACGCAGTGCCGGGGTTGTCTGTTTCAGTCTGTTAAGGCTCTGCTGACTCCGCAGGAAGTGTCAGGTTGAGAAGCCCAACAAACACACAGGTATAGATTTACTGGCAGGAGAAGGGAAGAGAAGGAGAGGAAGCTATTGCAGCAGCTGCCGATAGCAAAAACAACATCAACACGTAGTGAAACAGGACAGAGGGAGCCAGAATAAGTCCACCGCACACCCGGACTATTCAATTCCTCTGGACACAAGATGCGTGGGATGTTAGAATTAAAATAAATAGATAAATAAAACACAGAAAAAAATTGCGTAAGCACGTCTGGCCGGCTGCCTCCGCACTGTGCACCGCAGTTTGCCCCCTTTCTCATGTTATTAAATAACTGATGAGGAGAAGAATGCAAGGAAGCTAAAGAGGGAGAGAAGTAATGTGTCCATTTTAGACCAGACAGAGAAGCAGTGAGGTACTGGGTGGGCGGGAGGGGGCTCTAAGAGCCAAAATGCATCAGACACATGCAGTCAGACACAGGCAATATACCTTTGAGGAAAAGAGCCGAAGGAGCTTTTGTCCAGACGGGGGGAAAATAAACAAAAAAACAGTGTGTGGAATTGAAAGAGCAAAAAACATGTAAACACAACAAAAAGAAGACGATAATGTGAACATTACACGCACTGTACCGCCTGACTCATAATGGAGAGAGAAGAATACACTGCAGAGAAACAACCATTTACAAAGAGATTCTGGAGACAGGGAGAGATGCATGGTGGGATATATGTATCTCACATGCTTGTAGCAGAGAGAGAAAGTACTAAACGTGAACACAGAGAACAGAAATACATCCTGGAGGTGTGATGCTTTACATTAACACATATAATTGTCATTAAGAGTCTGAGCGCAAACAGGGAGGAACAGAAGAGATTGCTAGTGCGACTTCAAATCTGTTACTTTTACTCTTTTTCTAAAATTTAAACAATTCATGATCACCTAAAAGTTCAGTTGCAAAGCTTTTTACACACATCTTGGCAAGTCATGCAGAAAACCTGAGAAAAGCCCCTGTGAGTTGCTCTTACTGGCGTATTACCTTCCATGTTATTAGTCATTCAGGCTCACGAGACTCTTACACCAAATATGAAACCTCAGTTAAGCTACAGCGGCCCACTTTTCTCCAAAAGTTGGGGTCAGGTACACTTACAGGCCAGTTAAAGGCTGCACAGTTCATGAATTTCAGTTTTCCTAGGTGTAACCAAGCCGATTTAAAAAAAAAGCCCTTATTAGGACACATGGTTCAATTAAATAGAGATTAACTTTATTTATAAACTATTACAAAATAATCTCTAGGTGCTTTCCAGAAACCCAGAGCCTGACCCCTGAACAGGCAATGTGGCCAGAAAAGTTCCCTTTTAACAGGAGGAAACCTTGAGCAGAACCAGCAGGTGATTTCCTGAAGTCTAAACTGTTTTGGAGGTAAATATCATCATTAACAGCTCCACAGCTCCATAAGTGCTCTGATATTTCTCCAGAGATCATGACCCCCCCCCCCATTCGAGCTTCCATGTGCTCTTCAAGGATTTAAGGCTGACGTGAGGCCGCCTCTCCAGTCATGTGACGGGGGTCTAAATTACAAATGGAACAGATGCGTGGTGGATTAAGAGGAGGTTTGAGCTTCACGGCCGACTCATAAAGTAATTCTGACGTGGCGGCCCTTGAGAAGATGCTCCCTTTGGGATACTTAACACTGTATTGCTTTTTTCCCTCCTACAGCTTATCGCTGTGGTGTAATGCAGCGGGGGCGGGCTGGCGAGCATGAACTTTCACCTGAATACACGGCGCTATAGAAGGCCGCAAAAATCCAAGCAAGGCCGCGGTAGTTTTAGAAAGATGCTCACCGGGTTTTTCTTCTTCTTGTCCTTTTTGGCGCTCGGCTTTCTGTTGCTGACAAAGTAGTGCAAAGTGCCGTACTCTATGAGCGCGGCGAAGACGAAGATGAAGCAGACGGACACAAACAGGTCCATGGCGGTCACGTAGGAGACTTTGGGGAGGGACTTCCTGGCAATGGTGCTCAGCGTGGTCATGGTAAGCACGGTGGTGATGCCTGGTCAAGTTCAGTGAGGAGACACATCAAAGTCGGGTTACTGAAACATTCGGTTACTAAACGATAACTGATAACTCTGACTGGTGCCCTGCGACAGCTGTGAACAGATGCTTTACTGGCCCGTTGATCCACAAACCGCCAATGACCACCCACTTTCACTCCCTGTCTGCTTGATGGTGAGCGAGGAGGTGGGATGATGAGAAAATCCATTCATCAGTACGTGGATTATCGGCTGCGACATCACGACTCCCACCGGTTAACAAGCCCCGCCCCCTCCTTCTTTAAGTCGCGCGCACATGCGAGGGTTTCGCACGTGAGAGATGATTCACGTCTAAATTTAATGTGGACTGAAAGACACTTGCTATTGTGAACGAACTGATATATTTCTGGATGGCACTGACGGATTAGGAATTATGTCATCTACATTAATCCGCTTCCTAACCACCTGGTACCTCCTGCATCATCGTTCAAAAGAAATTAAGACATTTCATTCTTGGTGCACTTTTAGCAGAGGATTAATGGCGTTATTATTTCCGTGGCAAATCATGTCTCGAGCCTCAGAAGCAAAGGAAAACAAATCAGCCTATTTTTAGAGAGATTAATGATATGGAAAGTAATGATGTTAGTGAGGTAGAATGAGGGCTTCTGCCTGAGGGATTGCTTTACATGTAGATTTGCTCGCTAATGATCGCATCACATGGAGATGAGGTCGTAGCGCGTGGCCTTCTGGGGCCAGGAGGAACGCTGACTTGGAGATATGGACACGAGTGCATTGAGGATGTTCACAGAGCGCTAAGGTCGAGTTCACAAGCTGACAAATTTCCTTGAAGTCCCTGCGTTTGCCCTCTTTCTGAGATTCAATGTTTTTTTTTCGTTTTTTTTACATTAAGGGGCTGCCGCCTCCATCTTTGTGCTGAGACATGCATCTTTGCATCCTCCTCGCTGCACTGCATAATGAATGGCTCATTAAGCCACATGTGGAAACATATGTGGCAGGACGGGGTCCTCTCGTCGAGATGTTCTAGATTCCCGAGCACCTGCTGGGCCTCAGAGGGGGGCTGGAGAGGAGGAAGGATGATGAGGTGGTGCCGAAGAACAAAGAGGAGGAGGATTAAGCTTATACGGACTTCGGTAGGAGGGGCTTTGTGACCATCGAAGGGAAGCTAAATACTTTCACAGGAGAGAATAATTAAAACCAGCAAGGCTAATGAATGTCATCGGACCACCTGCAGAAGGTGCCTTCAAGTTCACAGGGCGGCGTTAGTGAACTTCAATGTGTTATTTTTGAACACAAAGCAGAGCCGAGCAGCCTACGAAGCATAAAGATGAGCAATAGGGCGTAATGGTGCAGCAGCAGCTACTACAGAGCTATAAATAAATAATTTTATCTTTGTGTGAACTGTAAACTGAACTTCTGATCTCTACGTGAACATATGAAGCAATTGACTGAGTTGCAATTTAAGAAGAAACGCAAGAGAAAAGGCCAAAGCAGGGAGAGTGTATGCATGCATCTGTGTGTGTGTGTGTGTGTGTGTGTGCACGTGTCAACTAGGGGTAACTAGGTGTACAGACCTAATTATTGTGCTAAATATTCATTTACCTGTATTTTTCTTTGATCTCAAAGCGTAATTTTATGCAGTTTCTGTACCATTTGTAGCAAAATGATGACATCATACAGTCAGAAAAACAACAATGTCATACAAAAATACCCAGAAAGGTGTCTTATTTCTGCTTTATAGCCACTGACTCCTACCTAAGGACGTCCTGGCAGGAACAGCATCTTTGTTGATCCAAAATGAAACCCAGGAGAGGACGACGATCAGGGTGCAGGGAATGTAGGTCTGAATGGTGAAGTAGCCCATTCTCCTGCTCAGGTCAAAGAAGACAGTGAGCACCACATAGTCTCCTAGAAAGAGAGGAAAAACCAGAGCAGTTAAGAGCGGGAACGGTAGATAAACCAATGTAGAGGAGAGAAAGGCTAAAAGAGAACAGTAGGTTAACAATATATCAGATCATCCTTGTTAATAAATCAAAGAAGGTTGAACACAGCACCAAAAAAAACAACTAAAAAAATGTTAAGTCACAGACTGATCAATACTCAGTGTTGTACAACCAGAGGGTTCAGTCTTCACTGTGTTTGCTCGAGGCAACAAGAGAAATGAAGTGATTCAGAGAGCTGGCACACACACACACACACACACACACACACACACACACACACACACACACACACACACACACACACACACACACACACACTCATCACACACACACCAAATCCCTGCCAGTAGTTTACAGGACCCTGAACACCCACGGTCCAGCTGATGACGAGCCAGCCGTGCTCTAGCTGCCTGACCCCAGCCGTTGCCGGCTGTTGGGGGGGGCGAGGTTATCTTATCCCAGATAGATCTGACCTCGGCAGTATGGATCATTTAGACTGTTTCACAATGAATTCTTCACTGAGCACACACACATACAGACACGCACACACACGCACACACACGCACACACACGCACACACACACACACACACACACACACACACACACGCACTGAGCTGCAACCTCACAGTCAGACTGGGGCAATTGAACCTCGGACCACACTCAGGAGAAAGGTCTGCAGCGGTGACCCCATCACACACACTTCAGCCGCATCCTGACGGCGTGACAATGACTTGCCGAGAGTGTGCCGTGTTGCTCAGCTGTCCGTCTGTCTGTCTACCTGTCTGTTACTCTGGCTTTAGTGGCAGTTCACTCCTGGCCTCAAACTCATTCGCTTGTCCGTTAATTGATTAACATCACACGGTTAAACCTCCCCTGGCCTCGTGGCACGGGCTGAAACCCGCGGGGCACGCTCTGTCTCGGCCATGGATCTGCGTGTGTGTGTGCGTGTGCGTGTGTGCGTGTGTGTGTGTGTGTGTGTTTGTTTAAAAGCCCCCAACACACTGAACAGTCTGCAGCTGGGGTTTGAGCAGCTGGCTAATAATTTTCCTCACGAGAAGAGCGCAAAGGACACGCTGGAGTTTACCGGAAAAACAGCCAACATCTGTGCGTCTGTGTGTTAATGAGAGAGAGAGAGAGCAAAGAAGAGAGGGAGAGAGAAAGACGAGTGCATCAGTGCTTATTGTGAACACATGTTCCCTGTGCGAGTGGGTGCGCCTACTCTCTGGACATGCACCAAGTCTTTGTGATTTATCCCAGCATGCACCTCTGTTTGCCCAGCCCATTGGTAGCATCATTAAATAAAGCGGGCAGAATAAGTCAGGGCGCGCGCTCACATCACCACAGGTGCTTTCTGCTGATGCGTGCAGGTCCAGCGGACGTTGCAGCGCCTCAGCCCGAGTTGTCGGAGACACGTGAAGGCTCCTCTCAGGGGTCCCGCAGCCCACTATTTGGTTTTTTTTTTTGATTAACATTACATTAGCAGAGGCCCTAAGCCGAGACCCCTGACAGCTGAGAAACTGCCGGTTGATACACTCGCTCAGCTGGGTCAGCAGAAAATGCCCGTTTTTTTCACATTACCTCACACTCCTAATGATAATGGGGCTTCCACCGCGGGGATAAGGTCTGCTGGTTATCAGACCCACCGACATGCTATACGCCTCCCTTCATCTGTTCCTCAGTTTCATTACAGGCCACAGCGCGAGCCAAGAATACACTTTGAGGAGGTGTTATCGACCGCTGCCCCTGCGTTCTGGCAGTGCCATATATCTGAATCAGCATGTCATTACGGCTCCACAGCAAAGCATTTGTTTGTTAATGACTTCCTGATTGCGCTCAAAACTAAATGCAGTCCAGCTCCTTCACGAGTTCTGGGTGAGATTTTACAATATCATACTGGGAACGGCGCAATTAAGCCACCACGCACACTTGCACTTTATGGCAGTTGAAGTATTTTGGCTGCAGTTTGAGTATTTTGCTGGCAGAACACAGTTTCTGTAGCGTGAGTTAGCGTGTAACTGTTAGCATATGCTAACAGTTACACGCTAACTCACTAAGTTAGTCTTTTGTGTTTAATTTAGGAATTGTTAATGTGTGGAAGATTTATGTACAGAGCAGGTTAGTGAAATGATTTTACACATTGTTTTGACCATCTCAACTCTTAATCCTCAATTTCAGCCCAGATTTAACTGCTGTCTTTGAACTTTTGCACTACTTTGTTTCAGAGGTTATTCTAATGTTGCACGCAAATTTAGTGTTCATTGTCCTGTTTGTGTGTTTTGGTTTCACAGATGAGGCTGAATGATGCTTTTCAAAAATAAAATCCCTTGATTTCATTGCACAGCACCAAAAGGGCCTAAAACCATGGCAACCATGTGTATAATAGCTGCCACAGACACAGTCTGAAATCACAAATCAGCTCGAGAATTTATTATCGAATGCTGGCCTATTCTGCCTTTCCATACGAGACGCCACTGTGGGCTTAAACCCCGCACATGCAATCTAATCTCCTGCTTGCCGTGTTTTTGTTCTATTGGAAAACATGTTCGCGCGCTATCAAAGCATCAAAGCCCACACAGAACACACACCCCCCACGCAAACTTGGAGTGAACAACAGAAGCGGGTGTGTTCATGCTCCACCAGGCCTGCAGAGAGGCCGTTGTGACCGAGGTTAAATCCGCTTTCTGCGGCGGCGAGCGAACATGAAGAAGCGCTCTCATAATGACGCAGGGGGTATGATCCCTCACGCGCATCCAACGACACCCGCACCCCTCACATCTGCGATCTCGCTCTGAACCCCAGTCTGACTTTCATGTGCTAATTTCTGCTCCACTCCCGTAACATCTCGGTCTCCGCCGCCCCGACTATAAGTCCGCATCTTCCTCGCACTGCAGACGACAGCTGGGTGAAAAATAACACACGCAGACAACTGCTCGAAACCGCTGTTTGGGCCGAGATAGGGTTTGATATATTTCTATTAGTATCACAAAGGCAATTTAGCACGAGTTGATGTAATCTACGGAAAGCAATAAAGACCTGGCGGGGGCTGATCGTTCATCAGAAAACAGAGCCGGCGGAGACGACACACTCAGATAAATTTAGACTTAAACATGTGCAGCAGAGGAGAAAAACACTTTTATAAACAAGGTTTTAACCCTAGTGGAAGAAACCTTTATTAATATCGGGACTCATAAATAGTTTAAACACCGCCGCCTGCACGCTTGTGTGTTTTTGCGCGACAGCCACAGGGGAGTTCATCGGAATGGAGCGTGGTAATTGAGAACCGCTGACCTAAAGGGGAGGAAAGGAAAAAAAAACAAAACAAAACAAAAACAGTGTCACACGACAATATCATCGTGCAGGCAGACAGGCTGTAAATTGGTGTGGATGCAGTTGGGAGTGAGAGACCTGAGGCACATGCCGGCCATCCGGAGAAGGCAGACATGTCGGAGCGCCGCTGACAGCCTGTCATGCTGAGCTCCGCGCCGTCAGGGGTCATCTATATTAAAGATGACAGAGGACGCCGCGCACGGGCGCTCATGAGCGACGCGCTTTTGTTAACGATCGCACTTGAGGCGGGCTGCTCTGGGTCAACAATGCTCGGGGGAGGGGAAAAAAAAAGTGCCGATTCATCCTTTTCTCTGAAGTGAAGGGATTGATTGATGGCTCTGCCCTCGTCGGCCGCTGCAGCTGCCCGGTGGTCGAGGGATGACGTCGGGGCGCGGCAAGCTACCGATTAGGCGGTAGTGGATGGAACAGAGGCAGACGAGTGGCCCGCTCTCGTACACACACAGAGAGAGAGATCGGCGTTTACGGAAGCCCTGCCGCTTCCCCAATTATGATGAAACTCTGCTGTATCACCTGTAAATGAAACCAAACTCCTCCTGAGAACTGGGTGCAAGTCACTGCTGTTTTCATCAGTTCCAAAATGCTATTGATTAGAAACAAGGACAACGTCAGGTCGTTTTCTGACAGCCTATCTTTTAAAGAAAAAAAAAAATCACCAGTCTGTTTTCAGGCCACAGGCTCCTTATTTCTCATCTTTCTGCATCCTGCTTTGCATTTCCCTTTGAACAGTTTTTAGGATGCAAACCAAACTTCATCGCCGAGTTTGTTTTCATCAGATTGTATAATGAAACATTATTTATGGGGCTTATTTTTACCTCCGTTTCGTTGTTGTATCCAAGTTACCTCGTCTAAATCCGGCATAATTATCTTCATGAAATCAGAAGACAAGATTCACAGCTCTTACGTAAGTTCTAACATTTGACTCTCATGTGGATGTCTCCTTTAACCCCCAACCCACCTAACACTGGTCTTTTTCTTCAAAATAAAGAGCAAAATAATAACTATGAACTGAAGGTTGTAGCCATGAAAGGGAGGTAAACGAAAGTATAGCAAGAGATAAAAATGAAGAGAAAAGCCTCACACCAAGGATCCAAGGCTTCATGACCTCTACAAGTCATGACCACAGAATTTAAACTTAATGATGCCTGGTTTCACAACATTAACACACTCGCTCACAGTGCTGCTGACTCATCGATCTTTTTAGTTATAATGCGACGTTAAAGAGAAGAGATTTAAATGTTATTCAGATACTGTTTCATCAGAGCAATCTTTCTCCTCTGACTATTATTCACAATTTTTAGATCCCTGGCCTCGAGCATTTCAATCTAATTAAACATTATTAAGATACCGAATTGCCCAAAACTACAGCATTGTTTCATTACGTTGCAAAATCAAGACAAAAAGCACTACATTATCTTAATAATGAGAAATCCTCACCAAAATGGCAATCCGTTCAGAACAGTCCTGATAACAAGGCCCCCTTTAATTACTTAAACCCCACCGTGTAACAGAAATAGAACATTTCTTGTGCACGTTCATGGGCATCATTCACGCTTCTTTATTTTCGACTCACAGCTACTCACAGATGAGTCATATTCTGTTGTCCTTCTTTCAAGGCTCAGAATTCTAACATCTGCCATTTATGACATATAATCTTATAGGTTCCGTTATGACACTAAAAGACCAAAAAAAAAACCCAAAACACTGAATAATATGATTCATAGAAGACATCTGAGAAGAGTTAGATGAATATATGAACGCGTTGTTCCAGAACTCTCCTCATTTCTTATCGCTAATTACTTTGAAGCCCCAGGCTGCTGAATATTGCAGGAGGCCAATAAGCCGAGCGTGAAGTCTATGTGGGACCAGAGCGGAACTTCACAACGTTTTATTGAGCAACCAGGGCTCGACCTATATGAGTAACTGCTCTACTGAGTGGCATCAACTCTTGCTCTTACTCTGCTGCTGTTAACATCCAAAGCAGGTCCATCTACCACGACATGACAAAAAATAAAACCCTATTTTGTACTGAAATATTTCAGTAAATATTATATTTTTCTTTAGATTTTCTGTCCAACACGAACACGAGTTTCCTAAAATATCACATAATCTGTTATTTGGTTCAAACCTGGACGTAAATAAATATAATCTTCCAGTGCGACCTCCAAAACCTGCATCCCTGACTGTGCTGACCTGTTTTATTTTGGCTCCTCTTCCTCGCCCATCAACACCCCCCCGCTTTTCTCCACCCCCTGACCTCCATCTTTGCCTTCCAGCCCGCTAACTGCAAACACGGGGTCTAACATCGCCCTCGCCTGTTTACATCAGCTCCAGTCCCCCCTGTCTTTGCCTGCTCGCAAATGAGATGGTTTTAATTTGGTTGTCGACGCGCCCCCGTGTCCTAGTTTACCAGCCCCCCCCGAACTCCTGCCGTGGCTCCACTCTTGCCGCTCAGAGATTTGGTGTCTCTGCAGTCGGGTGAAGAAATCTATATTTCTATTTCAAGTGCATGTTGTTGTCTCAGATCTAGATCTTTGTGTGCTCTCAATAAAGTGCCAGTCATCCAATATAGAAGCACTACAGAACAATAAGAAACAATCAAAAAAAAAGGAGAAAAATCAATATTTTTGAACTCTCGCTCTCCTTTTTTTTTTCCACCTACGGCCCCTTTTTAATGTGCTTTTCTTCCCCATAGCAATCTTCTCTAACCAATTCCTCTGTTCAGGTTTTAATTATTTGCCCAAATGCAAAGAGAGAAAGAGAGAGCCGGAACATTTTTAGGTCACACGAACTTGACAAGAAAAAAAAAAAAAAAGTCATTTTGAAGCAGTTGGGCATCTGCTGCTTTGTGTTACCGTGGATACAGTAATGGGGCAGGACAGGATTTGTGCGTGGAGGACGGGAGAGGGTGCAAATTGGTATTTAACTTCACAAAAAGAGGATTCTGGCTGAGTCAGGGTGTTTCTTTTTTTTCCTCCCACTCCTGTCCATCACAACTATCGCCCAGTAGCAAGATGGAGAAGTCAGAATGAGCGAGGAGGGGGAGATTAGAGATGGGGGGGTTATTATGGCAGCGAGGCAGCTGCAGCTATTGTAGTGATTTTTTAAGATGCTCTGGATGAGCAATCATCTTATTTTAAACTTAACTCACTATTCTAGTAACTGTCATGTACAGCAAGGCCATGTTTTGGTTTTTCAATTTCTCATATTGGAGCATTATAGTGAATTCATATGCAGTATCTGTAATATTTCCACCAAGTATGCTTAAGGGATAAGCAAAGCAATATCTATGTAATAATAAGAATATATATAGAAAAAGCTATTTTGCTTTTATTGCTTTTCATCTCACTTCTCCATTTTTGCTCAGTTAATCAAAGAAGATGATGACAAACTTTGTTTCCGCTACATTTTACTCGCAAGAAATCTGTTAAAAATTTCCTTTCAATTTGTTTTCCTGATATTGAACCCACATGTGATGTGAGTGTTCACTGCGTAGGCGCGCGGGGATTCGGCAAATCTCCTGATGCCTCGAGACAATATTGTCATGTGCCCATTGTCTCTCTCTTAAGTGGATACCTTTGAAAAAGTGCTTTTCTGGAAGTCTGGAAGTCTGGATTTAATGAAACACAGCCATGATGATTCATTATATACTCCTGACACAAACCCAAAACCAAGCTGGCATCAACGATTTTCACCCGCAAAGGCCCCTCTTTAATATAGATGAAGCCAAATGAGATATGCATGATGAATGGAGCGGAGAACTCCAGCAGAAGTCAGTCTTTTATGAGCAGCACACATAAACTTCATACAGATTTAGGTGACGCTGCTTTTAAAGCCTGGTCATGGTGGCATGGAAACATGGAAAGCTACTCTGACTGGTTTTAGTAGGACAGAAAGGCCAGCTGGACTAGAGTGGAAGTGGTGAGTGAGTGACTGCATGTGTTCCAAATCATTACATCCTTAATGCTCTTTTGAGAACGAGATCATCACACACATTGTCTCCTTATTTACCCGGAGTAGTCCATATCCCTCATTCATGTCCATTTATTCCAGCCTTGTGTGAGTATGTAGTTAAACTTCAAATGATGTGTAGGTCCCCAAATGCAGCACCTAAAGATAGCATGATGATGCACTCTGCTATAAGGGGAATCCTCTGCCAGCAACGACCTCGCTCTGTTTATGCATATGCAAACCAGGCGCGGACGTTCCTGCGTTGCCTCTTGACTGCTGCCGTTTCTTCCGCCGGGTCGCTTCCTTTCCATCCACGCTGCCTTCAGATTCGCCCCATCAAAGAATCGTCTGCGAAACGCGTAGCTCCCTAATCGGGGTAGGACCACTGATGTGTCCCTGGGCTTTCTCCACTCAAACTGAATCACACAGGCGGCCGCACACAGACAACAGGGCTGCACGCCATGGCTTTTGGAAGGTCACTCTAAGAATAGCATTTAAAAAAAAAAGTGGCTCTGGCCTGATATGGGGCACACGGCGGAGTGTGCATGCAGGCAAATGGACGCAGGAACATGCATGGATTCAAAGATGCAGGCAAAGTCCAGCGCACTCTGAACACCATTGAACCACAGCAGTGATGGATGCTCATAGAGTACATTTGTGCACGGCCAAATAACCTTATCCCGTCTCGCTGGAGCGTCCGATGGCTCACTGCTGGGAAAATGACCGTGGTGGGGGGAAATAAGGGAAACTAGATGACTTCACCTCCTTATGCTTGAAAGGAAAAGCGTTTTGCCCATCAAGCGATGTTTAATTAAGCATATTTATTCCATTAATGTGCTGCAAAGACAGCAAACAGCAGCAAAGAGACCCAGGATCGGACAGTTAATGCAGATACCCCACACTGGCTGCATCATTAAGTGGTTTTAGACGAGACTAATCACAGCAAAACATCCTGTTCTTCCATCCTTGGGCTTCTGTTTACAGCATAAAAAAAAAAAAAAAAAAAAAAAACTGCAGCCACGCCACATACTGATTTTCCTGGTGGTAAAGTGCAGATAATTGACGCCTCTGTTGATCTTGTTCTCACATTTAACTCGGTGCTAAACTTAACCACAGTGTGATGTGTACCTAGCACCTCGGGTGTTGGACATTAAAATGTTCTGCATATAAGGCAGCTTATTGCTATTCTGTTCACTGGTGTCCTTTCAAGCACCCTTGCCCCACCCCCTACCCACCCCTTTGGCTTCACTATGTGTGTGTGTGTGTGTGTGTGTGTGTGTGTGTGTGCATGCAAATGTCTGTCTGCACAAATGCAGGTATAAGCTTCCAGGCAATGCAGGCAGACTTTGATGCGAAGTGACATACTAACAGACCACCCTCCCCCTCCCCCCTTTGGACACAGGCTGAGAGAGGTAAGATCAGCAAATACAAACAGACATACCCTTTATAAAGAGCTGTGACGCCGCTGCACCATTGTAGCGGCAGATGGCTCGTCCCCCCCCCCCCCCCACCTCCGCCAACGTGTGCGGCCCGTTTCTCTGATATTGTTAAATTGTTTTTTTTTTTGTTTTTTTTTTAATCGTCTGTCCCCGTTTTGTGCGTTTTAAAGGCGGCACAGAGAGATTGCGAGCGGAGGGAGACGTTAATGCCGGAGAGGAGGGTGTGGAGAGGGGAGCCCGGGAAGGGGTGGGGGGGGTCAGCTTGTCATGTGGGATGAGAGGTGCTGACTTCCTGTGACTGCTCCTCCAGCCATCGTTGTCTGGATCAGTTCACCTGTCCTGTCTGTCTGCTTAGCTTTTCGCTACCCTGCGTCCTCTCGTAGCCTCCCCTCATCCGTTTCATGGAGCCGCTGCTGATGACGCAGACTTTTTTTCTTCAAAAACAATATTCAAGAATGCTAACGGAACAGATCGGTGCCGAAGTCGCCCTCTTCCTCCCTGGATCTATTTTCTTCCAACATCACTGTCTAGTGAAACAGAATGAAGCTCATGTCTCTTTAAATGAGCCCATATGTAACTGTTTCACGTGTAGTAGCCGGTACTGATGATGCTATTCAGACATCCATGTCTCCAGCCCCTCCCTCGATGCTCCGCCCCAACCTGTGCGTTACTCACTAAAAGAAGCCGCAGTCACAGCAGAAGGTCGTTTGATTTCACGATATTTTTCGATTTTGCCCCCAAAAAAAAAACAACCCTTTCTAGAGATGATGGAGCCCTGGCTGATTGCTCTGTGAGACAGATGTCGTGCTCATAAATGTTGAAGCAGGTCACACACTCAAACTGACTGTAAAATGAGACGGGAGTTGCACGAGGCGAGGGTCTCTGCTCCGGCACAGAGAGCAGATGGTTGTTTGTGAGGAGAACTAGCCCGAGCCGAGACGGAGGAGATGGAAACGCTCCACTGCAGCTCGTCCGCCCACTCCCGCTGCCTTTTTAACGTTGTCACAAAAAATGTTTTGATTAAAACCGAAAGTTTGTGTTGTGTGTTTGTCAGATCAATTTGGACCACAGCGGGTCACCGTGTAAACACATAATTAACGCATAGAGAAAAAAAAAAAACCTCCTTGTGTCTGATGGTTTGCGTAGTGCTCAGATGGCGAATGACTATTTTGTTCAGGAAGTTGCAGAATAAACACGCATTTTCTGATGCGGCCTTTCTGTTCTAGAGGGCAAAACATCGTCTGTCAAGCATGCAAATTCACCAGTCTGTCAGCAGCCAGCAGACCTTCCGCAAACACACAGAACAGCCGGTAAAGCTCTAAGAATCAGGCAGCACAGCATAAAAGTGCATCACAGATGACGCACATCAATTCCTCACAAAGCTGTAATTCTTAATTCTGACATGTGTGTGTCCCAGCAGACAGTCTGAGCCTCGGTGGTGAATGGGAATCAGTGTGCTAAATGGCTGGACAGACCCAGCTGCACATTCTATAGCAGGAGTAATGGCCCCACTGCCACACATCTGATGTAATGACTGTACTTACTGTAGCCTTCCAGCCAGCAGTATATTCTAAAGAGATTAGTACAGGACTGCAGCCAAAAAAGCATCCATTCCCCAGATCAATACTAACATAACAGTGTAGCATAATGACCTGGGATAGACTGGATAGGAGGGGAAATGAGTCGAGCGCTGTTGTTAGTGGAGGAAACCTGACAGAGGTTCCAGGAACCCCAGTAGGGCTGTTCTTTTAAGGTTTTATCAAGAGATTAAAGCAAAACAACACCAGGAAGCAAATAGCTGTGGTTCCTTACCTGAGACGGTCCTGACGACCTCAGAGGTGTTCCTCAGGCCCACAAAGGAGAACTGGTAGAGCCTCCATGAGCGAATGTCCCCGACTTCAACTGAGCTCCTCTTCCACTTGTACACTATCTCTTCCCTGGGGTAACCATCTGAACGGCAAAGTACAAAGTTAAAAAAAAAAATAAAAAAATGAGGGAAAGAACAACAACAAAAAAAAGCTGCCGAGTGCAAAAATAAGCACCATTATTCAAAGACTCATCTGCATCCCTTTTGGGAAACATCTCCAGACTGACTACTCTGAAAAGTTCTGTACTATAGAAGAGACTTTTAACATCAAACTACAAAATCAGCCATCTTAAGCATTTCACAAATTGTGTACTTCTTAAGCCAACTAACACAGCTCAGTAATGTATAGATCATCCTGAGTGTGCATAGTTCCTGATCTGTTCTTCATACATAAATGGAAGGGATTTCAAAACTTCAATGATTGATAAAGTCTTTCCAGTAGAAATGCAGTTAATGCTGATCTGAACCATCAGTGGGGAAATGTAGCTTCAAAAGCAGATTGAATCCAGGACGGCCGGTGGTGGATTCCAGTAAATCAGAAACCCTTCCAGATTGATACTGATTCAATTTGACTGGATGTGCTTTTATAACAAGATCACAGTTTTCAGAGCCTCCAGTTGGCCTGATTTCATTTGACTAGGCGTGAAACCGAACCCCCTGCGCCGGGTTCACGCAGGTGTCAATGTGAACCCGACACTCTTTATGGGATTTTCTCCTGCTTTCTGTCTGGTCCTGCCTTCACTCCGGTGAGTTGTGTGCTGTGGTCGATGAAGGAGCGCGGACTGAATAATGCACGTAAAGCTTCCTCAGCGCAAACTTTAAATGGCTTTATGACTAAAGTGCTCTCAGATATTCAGTTATGTTGGCACTCTGTGGCATGGCCGATGGAAGGATCTGCCACATTATGCCCTGCTAGACAGGCAACGCATCCTGGACCGATGAAAGAATCATTGTCTGTGTGTCAGGGGCTTGATGGGACATGTTTTAACTGGTAGCGGTGGGCCTGGCTGCCACTAAAAGTCGCAATTTGAAGACGGGGAATGTGCACCGCTATAAACGCTGCTCTGCCTGTTTCCTTTGAGATTGAGTACGAAGCAATTTCCAAACTTCAGAAGACGTCGGCTTCTTTCATCCATTTAAGGAAATGTTTGTTCCGTTTTAGGACTGATACCCCCTGGTTGTCCTTGCTTTTTTTGTTCTGGTGGAAGCATTTACTCTGGGGAATATCCCGCAGTGCATCTCTGTGTAGATCCACAGCAGCCTCATTAACATGCCTGACACGGGAGGAGGGACCCGGTGTGATCGAACTTTCGAGACAAAGAGGAAAAATTATTTGCTGTTTTGCTTCTGTAAGAATGAAGCGAAGGGATTTAATGGAGTTCCTGGAGTTCCGATGCTATGTCAGGCTGTCTGAGTGTGTCTGTGTGGATGTGAGAGACAATATAATGACAGCGGAGGTCAACTTACAGCTTGAAAACTCCAGAGGGCATGAGTGCTCATCCATTGGGAAGTTGTTCAGTTTAAGCTGGCACTCTGCATCAATGGTCAACCTGCAGGTCACACAGTTTTATTATTACAATGTTAATATACGGGCCTGCCCAATGTGTCTTTATATGTCACTGTATAAAAAAAGATGAATGAAAAGCTTTTGTTAATATAACTGTAAGGCCAAGTTGCAGATTCGGCTCTGCTCTCAAGTACGTGACTACGTGGTGGCTAACTAAGCTGAGCCTGGAATCAGACCCAAGACACACGCTCGGATTCATCAAACATTTGAATTTGTTCCAATTATCGTTTGCAGCGGCCTTGATCGGGATTCAGAGCACAATTAGCTCTTCGATGAGTGCTTGATGATCCACTAGAAGGAAGTTTCTGCATTAGTGGGTCTAAGTAATAGATTCCAGCACAGACCCCAGAACAGCAAATAACCACAGCTGCAACCACAGCCATCTTGGACTGGAATTACTCCATTAAACTGAGAATCTAATGTTTAAGTTCCATATTTGTTTACTATTACTAGTATTATAAGTGCATAATTTTTAATTTTCAAAGTTTTAAAGTGACTTTCAGACTGTAGCACTGTCACATTAATCATTTGTCTAATTTGTCTTGTATATTTAGTCATTAGAAGGGTTAATAAATGAACTGAGATCAGGACTACAAACACTCTCCAATTCTTTAAATGAGGCTAGCATGTGTAAATAGCATATTTAGAATGACACAGCGGTCTGTCTGCATTAACACAAGGTCCTATTAATTAAAATTTCAGAAAAGCAAACTGATGTTTAAATTGCCTACGGCCTCTCTCTTTCACACTTGAGGGAATTTGGAGGTAAAGTCATTAAACTTCCCCTTAATGAGAAAATGACCTCAAACGACTTCACCTATCGCTGGCTGTTGTCATGTATCACTGTCCTCGCAATCATGTGGTCATCCTAATTAAGCACTGGTAAAATTCAGACTTCTTTAACTAATTAATGAAGTGGAGGGGTGGTGTTCTGCCGAACACTACATCCATCACATCCTGATTGAGTCTGGGAGAGTTCACTCGCTCTTATTATCACTAATGATATACCGCAGCCTCAGCGTTCCTGTTTGCTGTATCTAGCATGTAAAACAGGCTAATAAGCAGGTTTAAACTTAATTAATTCTCCTGTTTAACACAATTGCTCATTTCATGCAGCAAAAGTGGCAAAAAGTGTTGTTATTGACACAGTTTGTACCTGTCAATGGTACACAAAGCTGCTGGAAAATGAAGAATCTTGTTGTTTTGAAGGCATCCCACTGTTCCTTCACCACTCACAGCTTCCTGTCTTCTCTAGCAGGACATGCAGAGTTTGTACGTGCTAATTAGTATCAAATTTAAATTGCTGGAATTTAAAAAAGGCCCGAGGCCTCTTCAGGATAATCAGTGCCATGAATTATTTAGAGAGGCCATTAATTGTAAGCTAGGTTACTTCTGCCTGCATTGATTGTTGCTTTTGATAGATTCCAGGCTGAAGAGGAGGAATCTTTAGAGTAGCATCCACAGAAAAATAGCACGATCCTATTTAAGCTGACTAAAATGGGAGTGATTAGCGGGACGTGTGGATGAAGATGAACATGGATCTGATCTCTCAGATCTACCTGAGCGTGTAGAGTATCCGTCCGTCATTCCAGATTCGGAGCATGCGGTTGGGCGTGGTGATCCAGTGGGCATCGGCCTTCTTGGAATTGCGAAAGAAAGTGTCAGGGATCCAGATCTTCCCCACCATGTTGCTGTTCAGACGCAGGACCTTCATGGTGCTGTTGAATTTCAAGCGCCTGTCGTACCAGGTCTGAGCAAAGAAGATGTCGATGGTGTACTCCTGAGGGCAGGGGGAAAAAAAAAAGTGTTTTACCTGAACTGTTCTTTTTTTAACTTCAAGATCAGGAGCTTGCCCCTTGCAACACACTAGAAAACAGAACCACCAGGGCAGCTCAGCCAGATCAAGCAGAAACGGGGGCTGCAAAAGCCTTCCAGTTTTTCTGCCTTATGGTAATGCCAGTAAACTTGAAGCTGAAGAGATTTTACGAACACGAGACGGTGTGTGTTTAGACCGAGAAGTTATTCGGTCCCTAACGAAAAAGCTGAAAAAGACAACCTTGGTGCCTTCAACCTGAAAATTAAATGTTCACCGAGGCAATTAATAACTCATTGTTTGACATACAAATGATGGAACCTCCCAACCTAAAGCTGCTGCTTTGGTCCCTATAAGAGAATCAAAGAATTAAAAAAAGGCGAAATAAGAGCAGACAGATCCTGTTACCATTGTGAGGGCGAGAGTGACACATGTGAGATTTGTCGATTTTATTTATTCTGTTATTCTCTTCTTGGAATGGTTGAGCCCTGAGGTTCAGAGAGGAGTGAAAAATAAATCAGGGGATTTGTGCACAAGAGGACACAGAGGCATTAGCGTCTCCACAAAGCTAAGTCCGACAATAAAGGCTAAATCTGAGCCAAAGTGTCCTAAACAAGATCTGAAAAATAACATTTTCACTCTGCAACGTTCCAGCTTTTTACAGAATCCCTCTCTGACAAAGGACAGAATGATATAAAAGCCAGTGATGAGGAAAAGATTGGATGCTTTTGAACTTCCCAGAGGCCCTGCTGAGTGGGATAAACTTTTATTATCTGTACACCGTATATGCTCTGGGATGTTTTTAAAGTGATCACACTTTTATTAGGCTCAACCAATGCATGCATCTGAGAAGGATGGGGATGGGATCAGGCAGCACTTCATCAATAAATCATTGTTTTTTATGCAAAACTTAGATGTGCGTTGGCTGTATAATTTCATATGAGTCCCAACTTTGTCATATTTCAAAGAAGCTTGAAACGTTATTAAGAATTAATACCTATGTTTGTGCATATCCTCTTCTGTAGGCCAAATTCATGGTATTTGTCAATGCACTGGTTAGATATGAATCTCCATCTCACACACACACACACACACACACACACACACACACACACACACACAGTCTCTAATTTCAGCAGGAACAAATTTCCTAGCGGATTACATCAGTGATTTCTCTCCGACTTCAGTGCTCCTTCAGTTATTGAGAGTGGGTGTTTTAGCTCAGGCAAAGTGAAATGGAGCTCTGCCGCCCTGCGTACGACACAGAAGGACTAGTTTAACACAAAACAATGCCACGTACAGTAAATCAATGCTTGCTGGAGTCTTTTCCTAATCCGTCTCTGCCAAAACCATTTGCCCTCTACAACAACTAGAGCAGTAAGCAGTCCAGTGTTAGCCATCACTGCAGGACTGTATTTTACACTGTATTTTATTTATATGTCTGTCTTTTCCATCTCTTTAGCTCTATTGTTCATCTTCATCTTAGAACATGTTTAATTCAGAAGCAAGGCATTAAATTAACAAGGGAGTGTTTAAAGAGCAGTTTGAAATGTTGCAGGAAGAGCAAGAGGGAGTGAAAGGAACAGAGGTGCTAAAGAGAAGGAAATTCAGAGAAGGACAAGGAGCATGAGGCGATAAGGAAAGAGCATTAGAAGCCAACTTCACCTGAGCCTGGATGAATTCTCCACTTTGTTTGATGCATTACATTACATCAGGACACAATGTCAATAGCTGTAGGCCTTTCTGCAAATGGCTGCAGATGCTGCTTTGAATTGCACTGTTTTTTTGTTGTTTTTTTTCTAGCAATGCTGCTTCTGGAACGAAACAGTGGATTTTAAGTGAAAGTGGTGCAGAGACCACTGCAGCAGAGAAGTAACTGTCTGAACCTCGCTCAGTTGCTGCGTCTATGCGAAGGCACCATTATTAGCTGGACCAGCTGATTATCTGTTGCAAGATAGAAGACCTGTTTGTTATAGACACGTCTCCCCTGCCATTTTGCCATTTGTCTCCCCTAAACCTGGGGACGGCAATTAGGATGATTTACACCAATTACTCACCATGTTGATGGCATTTACGGGACCAATGCTGTTGACAAACATGTCCGTGTGAATCACAGTTGGTTTGACTGCAAAGAAGCACAGAAAAAAATTCACTTTAGAGAAGAGCAGCATGTGATGCGAGAGGTTGTTTATTTTGTTTATGAACTAATAATTAATAACAATAATTGACTGAACATGGGTTCAAAATAGATGTAATCACCCTTAAAGTTTTCAGGAAATCATCAAAATATTGTGTATTAAAGGTGACATATCATGCTCCTTTTCCACAAGTTAACATGGTTCCTTGATGTCTAAATGAATTGTTAGTAATGTGCTTTGGTCACAAAAAAACAAGACTT
Source organism: Lagocephalus sceleratus (assembly GCA_911728415.1). Classification (NCBI taxonomy): domain Eukaryota; kingdom Metazoa; phylum Chordata; class Actinopteri; order Tetraodontiformes; family Tetraodontidae; genus Lagocephalus; species Lagocephalus sceleratus. The sequence continues at coordinate 1,175,315 of CAJVRN010000213.1, forward strand.
GACTGTCTTTCCCTCTGAATCCTGATGAGATACTATGAGCCCCGCCCACAGGCAGTCTGTGGGACCACCCACAGATGGCCTTTGCCCTTCCCATCTCTTCTGCGGGGAGGAACGTGAAGACGGCTTTGTGTAGGCAGATCCTCACGCTGGTAGCTGTGGTTGTACGGGAGACGATACCCAGCAGGCTTATTCTTCAAATCAACTGTTATGTAACAGTAGGGTGGAAACATTGTCTGCTTTTTGAGACACATTTACAGTCTATAGCAGTTTACTTAACATTGAATTAGTTGTTGATATTTACACAAATAAGCACAGAAAAAAGTGAGTTTTGCATAATATATCCCTTTAAGTTCGTGTTGTAAAGGTGTAAAGATGACATCAGAGGATGTAGTCAGAGATCATATTAACAATATGACACAATATCATTGTTTTTAAAGGCTCATATGATCAAGCTCCAGACAATCGTGGTGACAAAATTATTTTTTTTCCTGTTCAGAGACTATATCCCAGATCCTATCATAAAAGAAAACTCTGCACCCAGACCTCCCTTTTGTCTGGTCATCTATATTTCATACTCGATAGCCATTTAGTCATTCTCTTTTCTTGTAGACATTTTAGATTCTAAGAGAGTCCCTTTAATGGTTCGTTGTTATCGTTATTCATTTTACACTAATAGTCAAGACTTGACCAAAACCCAGCAAGAAACAATGACATGGTGCTGTTGTGCTGCGGGTAATTCAGTTGGGGACACTCGAAAACAAGATGCCGAGTGCGCGCCTCCATGTTTACCTCCGTGCTTGCATTTGTCAAGTGCCGTGCACCTCTTAGCAAACAGCCCAGAGCAATTTAGTGAGATGGACAGCCGGATGTCAGATAAAGTATGGCTGAGAAAACACAGCTTGGTGTCAAATGGACGTCCGTGCACCGTCGGATCCTCCAAGTCAGCCTGGATCAACCTCCACACCACACTTAATGCGTATGCTTATGGATGACTGGGCATTATATCTGACAAGAGCGACTTAAGCAACCTCAAGCTGGATGATGTGGGGGACTATGGTGAGAGCGAGAGACTGAGAGATACTGGGGGTGGTGGTGGTGCGAGTGTGTGTGTGTGTGTGTGTGTGTGTGGGGAGGGGGGGACTGTAAGTTTGCAGCCATCTGTCATGCTAGCTTGCGTAGCAGCCTTGCTGGTAATCTGAACACGCCGATGTGTTAAAAGCATTCAGATCGTTGACGACTAGCGGAGTACTGGGTTAAAAAAGTTATGCAAAAATAACATTTATCAAAGAAGTATGTCAACTTTTCTTTATTTTTAATTTAATTTTAGAAAAAAAGAAAAATAAATGCCAGGAGATGTGATTTTCGAGGAGTGAGTGAACAAAAATTGGCTGTTCTAAGCTTTGAAATGTGGAGTCAGAGACAAATGAATGCAGGCCAACACACCCACCAGTAGCATACTGGCAAAATACTGGGCGAATCAGCTCTACAGAATGTTAACGCACCACCGGGTAGTGATGATATATTTAATTAAAACGACTTAATGTGTAGTTACTGCCCATGTTCACAAATGGTACAAAACATTCCATTGGACTGGTTGGATCTAATTCCTGATGTATTATGAAATAAGGAGGATTTTCAGCCCCCTCCTCTTCCTCTACATTTCTGTACACTTTGCCTTAGTTTTCACACACACAGTTGACTCTAGGGGCATTAAAATTAAATGAGCATCACAATGGACTTCAAAGGAAAGTCATGGCAATCGGCGCTGAATCTAAATCCACAGCATTTCCGAGCACTGTGGAGCGGCTCTGCGATTTGTTGCGTGATTGGTTGGTGCACCAGATGACAGTATAGCCAGCTAATTATAACCCCTTTGTAGCTGTGCAACTTGGCAGCAGCTGGAAGACCAACGTCAGGGGAGTGAGATCATAGCGCGTTTGAAGATGACGGTTAAGATGGTGGCAGGCGGCTTCTGAGCTGTGCGGCAGCTCTGAAAGGTTGAAGCTGCTCCTCAAAGCATCTGAGCAGCTTTTCGATTTATATCATGAACCCACTTCTTCAAGTATTGATGATGAAGATGAGTCCCTTCGAGGTTGTTCAGTTTAACCACTGCAATACTCTCCATGGAAATATGTTTCCATGGAAAATACATTTGTGCTGTTATGTGTAGCAGGACCTTTTTAGATTTATATTTGACCATCTTTGGGTCTGATATTTATGGTCTACTAAACCGCTCGGAAACAGAGTTTTCCTTTATCCTGACCTCAGATGCTACATTGATGACCACATTCCTTCCTAACATTGTTGCAATGATGAAATTCAAGGCGACTTATATAACTAGTGAGGTTAAACCTTGATGTTTTTTTCAATTCTCATACCGAGAGAAATTTATATTGGTATATTCTTGGCAACTTAGATGTTATTGAGCACTTCCCTGTCCTCTGCTGTTTCAGTATACCCACCTTCTTCATATCTCTGCTCTATGCTTGATATTTTTCTGCAACCTATCGTGTTTTAATATGTAAGTTTGTAAAATGAATAAACGTCATTGTTATTGATGGCTCAGCTTGTAATAAATATTCTGATAAATAAAATTGACATTGTCATTATTGTATTTGTTCAAATTCATAAATATATATTAGTAATTCCAACAAATATTTGACACAAAACTTAGTTTATTTAACATTAAAGCTATGTGAAATGACCGAGTCACGACTTGCACTCACTGATAAGCTGAAATTCTGCTTTTAGACATTAGGTTGCCATGCAACAGCATCATAATGTCACATGATCAATAAGTGCCAGATCAAAGTCAACACCAATTACTTTAATTTCATTTTCAATTTATTATATTTATAAATCACTCACTTATTTGTTGAATTTTCTCTGTGCCCTTAAAACATAACAACATTAATTAAGATTTGGGATCATGGCTAGCTTCTCGTGTGTGACCACAAAGGCTGATGAGATATATTGTTTGGTCGGTTTGACATTACTTCTCACATGTGTTAAGGGATAGATTAAATGGTCTAAATAGGGTACAGTGAACCTCTTTTAACATTACGACAGCTCTACAAAATGGCATTCTAGTTTCACTATAGAGGGTGTGAGACTGCAAACCACCTGGAGCTTTTGAAGAGCACATTTTGTTGCTGCTGCCTGATTGTCAGGTTTGTTGTTCCATTTGCCGTCAATGTTCTCTTAATGTCAGAAACAGATGAATACGTCTGAAGCTGTTGCCATCTGCAGCACCAACACACCACCGGTTCATGTTCAACGTTCAGTAAAAATCTGATTCTCTGCTCAGGTACAGAGAATCGCATCATTCTTATTCAATACTTTTGACAGGTTGTGACTTCAGATGCGTTTCTGTAAAAATGACCCATGAATCAAGTGTTCAAGGGTACTGAAGATCTCCCAGTCTGGTTCTTCCAGACGGATGTGACAGGTTTTAGGGTGCATGTGTGCTCGTATACCTGACAAGACAAACCGGCTTGTCTGTCTGTCTGTCTGTCTGTCTGTCTGTCTGTCTGTCTGTCTGTCTGTCTGTCTGTCTGTCTGTCTGTCTGTCTGTCTGTCTGTCTGTCTGTCTGTCTGTCTGTCTGTCTGTCAGAGAGAAACGTGTGAGCTGCTCCTCTCCTCTCACACTGATAAATCAAGGCTGTGCAGGCTGAAAATGTTTTTATTCTGATCTAAATATCTATGTCTCAACAAATTCACCACAGAATACATTAAAAAAACTGTATCGTAACAGTTTCTATTGGTTCATTAAAAGCTAATATGCTATTTTAAAAAAAACATAGAAAAACCCTATCTGTGTACACTGTGTATAGCAAAGTCTCAGTGAAGTGTTCTACTAATTTACTGTTACGACTAAACGAATAAAAGGTGGTGCATACGGATCACACAGTTATGCAATCGTGGATTATCTCTCTCCATGAAAGGAGACAATGATAAGCTCCGGGCTATTAAGACTGCCTATAAAAAACCATGGGTAGACATCACGCACACATGTTTGACTGCAGATGTAAGCGCAAATGTGGGCGTGTGTCATTGTGCCTCCGTGACTAAACGGATCAGGAGTGAAAAGCCGGGGCCCACCTCCGATGTCAGGCCTCAGTTTGTTGTCGTATCCATCCAGCAGGCTGTTCAGGATGTGCGTGACGTCACTCTCATAAACTTTCGGAGTCAACACCCACGTCTTGTTGGTCACCTCGTCATCATCATCAGACTGGAAGGAGCTGCAGGGCGGAGAGAGACAGAGAGAGGGAGGGAAAGATGGATGGTATCAATGGTTTACTGGTAGGAAAAGTAGACAGCATCTTCGGCAGTTTCCATTTTCCACTAAGGAATCCATCCATCCACCCATCATCCATTCAACTATCTATCTATCCATCATCATTTCACCCAACCGTCCATCCATCATCCATCCATCCATCCATCCATCCACCCACATGATAAAATCAAATAAATGTGCAGAGTCGGTGCTGTTTCATTGTTAATAGTTGAGTTGTTAAAGGTGGACCGTGAACCTCCAGAATGAGGCCAATTAAAGCAGCGAGACACAAATTTTGAGGCTCACCAACATGTTATGTCTTCTGTATTTACAGATGTTTAAATGTCTACACAGAAATGTAGGACACAGGATGAAGGAATACCACCAAAGGGAAACTGAAAGGATGTCAACCAATCAGGGCCAAAATAGAACAAACTGAGTTGTTGCACATGGAGTTCTTTCTATATAATTGCTTGCTTGTTTGTGTAATTTTGTAACCAGCGGGGGTTTGGACAGAGACCAGATCTGACATGGACAGAAAGATCTGGCAGTGCTGAGGAAGAGTAGGTAACCAACAGACACAAGCACAGTGTCCAATGCTGACTGTAAAATCCTCCATCGCAGAACAATTTTACTTTCTTTGCTACTGTTTTACATTTAATTTAAATGTGTAGTGTTGGTCATCGCAAGCACTTCAATTCAACAAAAGGAACCTTGTTTCTGATCCTGATGAGTGAAGTCAGCAGGTCTACAGGATAGGAGAGTAAATGATGGCATTTAAATTGAACCTTCCTTTGACTGTGACTCACTCTGTGGTAAAGACTCACACTTGGCTGACAGACATGGTTCAACCCTGCTCCTTTTTCAGAACCTTGGATTCCTGATCAGCATTTTAATCCGATGTTAGATATCTCAAGAACCTGAGAGATGTTCTATAGCTTTAACTCTTTAAGGCCCACTAACTCTAGGTAGAACTGCTTTTGTTTTGTATATTTTAGTATTTATATTTGGAGGGAAGTTCAGTAAAACGGCCACTAAACAGTACTGAATATATACATAAATGTGACACCACATTTGTAGCAGCATTTTGTATCCTTCAGTAGAACAGTTAACGTGCGGCAGGCCAAGAACACAAATATGTAAGGCTTTAACATTTGTCACATTGTTTTACTTCACAAAGCCTTTTATCTGCTGACTTTGAGCCCATTTTAGACTTTTGTACCGTAGCCTGTGCATATATTGAAATTTGCAGACACATTTATTTTGATCAGGCTTGCGATGAGTAGAACAGCGTTACTTTAGGACCAGCCTCATCATGCATTTAGGCCAAAGCAGATAAGCCTGAATGTAAACAAGGCCTCCTGATGTTTGATGTGGAAATGAGATGAACAGGCTGAACTCATTCTCTTCAGATCTTGGCTTGCGTGTCATCGTCATGTTGTTTTTTCTAATCTGGTACTGAATTTTTTATTCTTTCCTGTTATGACTGACAATAATTGAAAGTCTTTTGACGTGAAAAACATTGTGACATTTGTCAGGGATTGGCACCTGTTTGACGAAGCCTGTCGAGAGAGGAAGGGCAATTTTAGCTGATTTCCACTGAACACAGAGTGGAGGAAGATGGAATGGAAAAAAATCAAACAAGCCATTTTAAAATAGTTATATGCATTGATTTCATCTAATTTTTGCATACGCACAAAACAGCTGTGATTTATTATAATAGGAAGAAAGTATATGTTAAATGAATAATGGTTGCATTTTGAGCCCCCTGAGCTTCTGAGAGTACTAATGAGTAAGTTTAATTTTCAATGTAGTAACCCCACAGTTCTTAAACTGAAAGAATAATGATGTTGCGAAACATGTGCATAAGCTGAAATAATGACGCATCACAGGTGGAGAATGTGCTGATAACATTCCAACTTCAAGTGAGAGGGCTGCATGAAGAGACTCAGAGATGAGGTCAAACAAACACAGCACTCTGAGAGACGAACAGATCAGAGGACAAGTGTGTGATGTGCATGGAAACACAACATTAGTCAGATTTGTGGACATAAAAGCATCTTTTGCATTCAATTAGCATTAGTGCTACGTGCGTAATTAGAGGTTGATTTACTACGGCAGCAGTTTGTTATACAACAAGGGTCTTAAAGTGCCTCCCAGATGTGTTTTGTGCACGAATGCAAAGTTTGGCAGTTTTTTGGGGCATAAAATATGACTACAAAGGGCGGGATTTAGTCATGATGGCTGACCCTCCAGAGACGTTTCTGAAGTTCATCAGAGGGAGAAGAGAAAAAGAAAAACAAAGAAAAGACCCACAGTAGAATCCAGCCTGCTCTGAAACTAAACTTTTTAATCTGCTTCACTTGATTTTACTCAGGATAATTATTAAAATGGGGGAATATGCATTGATGAGATATCACAGCTCCTGCTATCAGTGTGTTTCTCCACGGATGCATATGCATGAGAGCAGCAATCCTTAATTATGCTACCCATGCTGTAGCTAAGATGAGGGAGAGAAATGACTGTGCAGCTGTTGTTTAAATAACAGATTTATTTCCATGTGCAGCATTCAAGGCAGAATTCAAGGACCGTGAAAGCATTTTTTTTTAAGTTGTGCCACCACAGGTCTTACTAACTATGTTGAAATAGCTGTGGGATCATACAGAGCAACCTTGAAAGCAATTCAATAATGGAATGTATGTAATGGTGCAAAGGAAAGCCGTTTCCATGGTGAAGTCCATGGACAGAAGCCTTTATGGCTTTTTCATGTTCTATGGTGATATTTTTTTTAACCAACAGTGAGTCACATTATATTAAATACCTCTGAGTTCTATCCATCTCACAATAAGAGCAGTACCTTAAGGATATATGGATGGAGGGATACCTCCTAATGTAGGTCTGTGACCATAGCAATGCTTCAAAGAGGAGCACATCAAAGGCTGTGATTAGCATTAGCATCCAGCTCTCCCCAGACCTCTCATCTTTGTATTTCTTGGTGCTAATAAAGTAATTAGCACCTAATCATCCCACATGCTGATCACTGACTGGTAAGAACATGTTCATTGAGTCAGGTGGTCTGGGTATTAATGACCAGTCTGTCATTGAGTCAGTGTTCTACTTAAATGACCCCTGGCTTCAGTTAGTCGAGGCTAATATTAGGAGGAGGGCTAGACTTCCTTCTGTCAGTGGTACCGTAGGGCAACATTTCAGCATTTACAAGCTACTTTAAGTTAATGTACTGGTTAATAAAGAACGAAAGTTAGAAACAACATAAAACATGATGTGCATCATGTTGTCGCAAGTGTGTTTAGTGGCAACTGTATTTAACAAAATGTTATCTTAGCCATCGATCCATGAATGTGGTAGATTAGACAGCTGTTTTACATGTGTGGTGCCTCATCTATGTGTAAGACTAACAGTACTGAACAAACAAGGCAGAGGAAGTCAGACTCACAAAGAGGAAAGGATATATAGAATGCTGAGTAAACAGTAAAACTGAAATCCAGGAAAATGGATGGTTATCTTCATCATTGCTTCATGTGGGAAATAATAAAGGGGAGAAAGATGCCATCTTGACTGAGCTGGAAAAACTAGCTACCATCTCACTATTGTTTTCAGGTTAACCCCAAGTTGTCTGCAGATGAGGACTAATCACTGTTCAATCATGTTGATCTTGATCTTTTGGGTATGTAAAGTGCACTGAAATTAAAATTTATTTATTATTAATTTATTATTGCTGATTCCCAATTCGTTTTTCTTTTACTGGAACCCATCAAGCTTCTTCTTGTTGCCTCTTTCACACCCCTGGCTCCCCTCATGCTTACAGTTAGGACCATTAAAACCCATTATCACCTCACTCGGGTTGCAGTGACCTCAGCGAGACTACTTGTTAATTAGATCCTCGGCCAACGTCTTAGCCCACTAAACTGTTCTGAGCTCCCTGTGGAGCTAAATTTGGCTCCATATGCTGTGGTACCTCTAAGATCAACCAGACGGTGGACCCTGGATGTGACGTGTGCTGGTACTCATCAGACAACATAGTAACTGTCACAATGACTCACAGAGCACCATAGATTACTGGAAGCATGCCGCAGGCCTTGAGAGAAGTCTTATGTAAGATTCCTCGTACATGAATCACAAATAACTTCCGATGAAAGTTCCCAGCTCTCAGCGATGGGACCAGCAACCTCTCCAGTATATACTGGAGCCAGACATCAACTCTTTACTAGCCTGTGAATAATGAGCTCACAGTCGGCCCTCCTGTGATTATCTAAGGCCAAATGGATGCCACTTGCTGTGATCAATTTTTCAACCCGTCTTAAATCCATAAAACCCACCCAAGTGTATCACGGGACAAGCTGCAGTGTTTACTCGGGAATACTGTGAACACTCCTGCATGCAATTTCAAAGAAGAAGAGAAAAGAAAAAGGCCTGCAGGCCTGGGCAGGAAGCCTCCTGGCTGAGGTCGACATCAACGTGACGGTGATTGAACGCCGGCTGATTCATGTGCCTCCATTTATTTTTTTTAGTACCCCCCCGAGCGACGGAAAGACGGACGCGGAGCGTGGAGCCCTGACGCGTCCTGTCTGCGCGCTCGGGAATGTCCTGACAGGGACGTTGGGGGGGGGGTAAATAAACAAATGAATAAAACAAATAAACAGCCTCTCCCGACAAACGTTTGCGGCCAAGATCAAATGGCAGTGCGCGTGTGCGTGCGTGCGTGCGTACGCCCGTGCGTGCGTGCGTAAGACGAGAAGGATCTGGGATCTGATTTATCCTTACTGTGCCTGCACACTTGTGTTCTCTGCCTGTCTGCCATTTTGAAATGATATTTATTTTCTTCCGAATCCGTCCCATGAAACCTCCGCAGTCGCCGTCGGTGGATCCCTTCTTCTCAATCATGTATCTTAAAGTTAAGTTGGACGCACACATTCGATAAGGAGGCTTTAGCCCTCCGAATAGACTTGATCCTTCAAGGTAGCTTAGCAGCGTTAGCTCAGAGGAAATTAGCCGGTCGCTGCTATTTCTAACAGAACGTGAGAGGGATCAGGCAAATAATCACCACGCAGAGCTTTCTTCATTTGATTAAAATCAGAATTACCACCAGAATGCTGTCAATTTTTTTTTTTTTTTTGCTTTAGCCTACAGCTCTCTGATGCGGTTATTATAATGAGCGCAATACGCCAGAGTGGAACAAAAAGCCCTTTAGTGAGCATAAAACATGATCACTTAATGTGTTCCATACACGTTTGTATGTGAACGCCACAGATCCTGAATCAGCGGGGGAAAAAAAACATCTGAAATGTGGGGGGGGGGTGCAAGCGAACAGAAGGTGCACACATCCGCGGTTCTGACGGGAAACGAGGCGCAGATCTCCGCCTTACCTTGTCGGCAGATTAACGACAATGAAGACCCAGAGAAAGAGCTTGACGGGGAGGGAAGGCTTCGCCATTGTTGCCGAGGCTAAATTTGGCGGAGCCATCATCATCACCATCTTCCTTTCCTCTTCAGTGCAGATGGACGCGTCCGTCTATTCCCTGGCTTCTCCCTCTCCGAGATGCATTACGCACGCCAGCGGCAGCGGGTCCGCGATATCTTGACCCGACACGGACGTGCGCTGGAGCCGGATGAGCCCAAAACGGAATGGATGCGGGTGGAACGCGCGCCGTCGCAGCGCTCCCGTCGTTTCTCAGCCGACCGACAACCTAACAAGGCCCTTCAAAAAAAAAAAAAAAAAAAAAACCCAGCAGAGACCGCGGTGCGCCCCCCCCCCACCCTCTGTCTTATGATAAGTCCCGCTGATACGGAGCAGCTGAGCCGGAGCCAGCGGAGCTTGGGTGTGAATGGAGCTGAAGGGAGCGGGTCAGGGAGGAACTGGTGCGCGCTGCTGCAGCGGATCAACACATGCGTGCTTCCGTCGAGCAGCAGCGGGCGTGAGGGCTTTACCTCTGTGTTAAGGAACCAAAACAAAGGACGTCTTTAAAAAAAAAAAAAATCAATATTAATATTGGTGGTTATTACTGCGGGTGCGTGTCCAGGCTGAATCACGTGAGGCGCGCTAACGTATCCGCAAGATGGGAAATTATAGTCTCAACGGGGTGGCCAGGCAAATAAAGCCTATCCAGGCGGGGGAGTGGATGGAAATGTAATTGGTTTTTTTTTGCTACATTATCATGATGACTGTTTTGAAAGTGTCTGCTTTCATTTTTGATCCCCTTCTTTTAAACCGTATATTCGTGCGTGAAGCCTTACTTCAGCACCACGGACAGCTGCCTCCCTTTAGGTTTGACTGAGAGAGCAGGAATCAGCACCATGGACAGCGTCAGGTCCAAACACCCAGAGCAGCTTCACAGTCGACAGAAATCCGTAGAAAAACCACCATAGCCACACCACAAATGAATTTACTGCATCTCTCCATACTTGGTTGACTTAATGAAGTTGAGCAACACTTCCTTTCATGGTATAACAGGAGCTGTATGTTTAATTTTACCTGGTTTATCCCATTATAACCATTGCAGGACATTCAGTTTCCAAAGCACTGTACTGTCTTTTCTGATGTACTTTTCACTTATTATATAAGTATGCAAATGTTTCTCTAGTGAAGTGGAACTTATTTCTCCTTCAGGGGGCAGTGAGGAAAAATGCTTATAATCCAAATTGAAATAGAATAAAACCCTGAATCATACTGTCAGAAATGAGATGCATTGTTTTGTTTCAAAGATACATCCTCCGGTTGTCTCTGACACACACTGTTTTAGACACATTATGGAGCTGGAGATGATGCTGCAGGAATGCAGTCAGAGGACAGGTTTGAGAAAAGAGAGGCCCGCCGACAAAAAACAAACAAGAAAAACTCGATGAAGGCTTTAGGGGCCAACATGGAGAAGCAAGGAGAGTGGCAGGTGTAGTGGAAACAGGCAGGTGCTTGCAGAGCTGTCGTCTCGTCATGGTGCATTAGCCCAAATTCCCCTCTGAACATCTACTCCACAGGCACAAAGCCAATGAACACGCTGCATCACGTGGATTGACTTTTTTACCTACCTGTGTGTGTGTGTGTGTGTGTGTGTGTGTGTGTGTGTGTGTGTGTGTGTGTGTGTGTGTGTACATGCACGTGCGCAAGAGAGAGTATTTTGACTGTTTTTCCATTGATAGCTCACTATGATCATTTTCTAGTTGAGGTTTGTCATGTTAACCTCATTATTGCCTCCATCAGTCAGACTTGACATGACTCCAGGTACTGTTATACACAAAGGAGACAAGTGCGGCTGATTTAAAAAAGAAACAACACCTATTTGTGGCAAGTAAAACCTGGTGTTAATTAATGACACTGCAGAAGTTGACAGATATGTCCCCTGGTCCTCCAACCAGCTGCTGACTTGTCCGGGGGTATGCCCCACCTCTTGTCTGGAGGCAGATGGAATAGGTTCCAGCCCTCCCATGACCAGGCTCAGGTCTAAAACGGATGGACTTGCTCTGGCCCAACAATGACTAGAGGTATTTTTTTTACTAATCTACCTGCTCCCATATAAAAACAGATACATCTATTTTACTATTATCTTCTAGTATTACACACAGATAACCTAATCAATTGATGGTTGAAATAAGAAGGAAGGGATTCTTATTTTAAGCTTATTGGTTGTGCTATGGTAAAAGCAGGACGGGTATTATTGAGGACATAATCTGCTGCCACTTACATGCACATGCACGACACCTGTGGGGGCAAAAAAGCCGGAGAGATGTCGGGTTAGATCTGCTCGGTTCAACAGTCACAACATACATTTGAGCCAAATTGGCGCATCCCTGTTTCATGGATGCACCTGGGTTCTGAGTGAGTGACCTACCTACAGAAAGCTGCTCAGCCCTGTGTGTGGCCAACACGGAGACAGTCCGCGCACGTGGTAATGACAACACTGCTGCTGCTTAAACGCAAAGGCCCGATTGAGATACCTGCCATGGTGACATGTTGAGAATATTAAGCAGAATAATACCGTAAGAGTGTCCTTTAATCAAAAAGAACAGACACGACCACAATCTCGACACTTGAAGGCTTGAAGGCGTCGTTTACTGGCACGCCTGCTTGAATCCAAACCAATAATGATTTCATCTCTCATGGCATTTTCTTCAGAGACAAACTGTGTGTGTGTGTGTGCGTGCGTGCGTGCGTGTGTGTGTGTGTGTGTGTGTGTGTGTGTTTATGTCGTGTCATCTTTAGATGAAGACTGAGGGAGGTTTGGTCTGAAAAAAAAATGGCACAATGAACACACAGATGTCCAGCTCCACTATGATTCCAGTTTTTACAACCCACACATATGCTGTCACAGCCCCACACAGTTAGACTCGCTGTGGGAGCGGAGTGAACGAATTCAAGTAATGTTTGTATGTTAGAGGTCATTTTGGCATCGAGGCGACAGTGATGTAACACCGGGAATCAAAAAAAAAAAAGACACACACACAAAAACAGCAACAACCACCAAAGCCCAACTTCAAGAGTGAAACCACACTGTAAAAAGTCTTGAGGGAATGAAGAATTCTCTATTCTCCAAATGCTTCAAAACTTTCTGAAGTGCATTTGAAACACAGGACCCGACATTTCCTCTAACCTTCCCCTCATTTGCTACATTTCCAAGGGGGTCATTAAAAGCAAATTGCAGTAATTTAGTTTGTTTTGCTTAAAACTGTTGCTTTAAATCTGCAACAGGGTGTTATCTTGTAACCAAGATAACAAGTAAGTAAGTGTTTTGATTAACAAGCATAATTTTTTTATCATATTTTAAAATGGTTACTTTTGCTAATTCAATAAGTGCTTTTAAGGCACCAGAACGGTAAGAAACCTCAATGAGGTATTTAAACGCCGATTATAATGTGTAATTAACTGGTGATTTCAGGATCCTTAAATGTTAAAAGCTGTAATGCTCATGGGGAATACTCAATATTGATTTGTAAGCAAGAAACATTGATAATGCATGCTTAATGGTTTGAGTGGGTCAGAAAGGCAGAGACTAAAGACTGATTAGAGGAGGCGATTATCGTCATTTGGATCTTGTAACTGATTCCATAAACACAATATTCCTGTAATATTTAGAGCCTTGTCTGGTACAGATCTGGTTTGTGCTCCCAGATGTCTTGATTGTGTCCTATCTGGAAATGGCTCCAACAAACAAAGGGTCAAGCTGTGATGTGCTGTTCTTTGGTGTTTTAAAGGAGGCATTTTCAGAATGTAAGATGATTTAAGAAACAATGAAAATTCAAACAACCCACAACAAACCAGACACACAATGACCAAAATGACACCCACACACATGTTAAATACCCACAACAAACCCACACATTGTACTAATCACAGCAAAAAGCAAAGTATTTGAACATAAAAGGTGTTATTATGGAATTTTAATGCTTCCCTTTCAAGTATTTAAACCTTTGCAGCTCAGGACAATGATCCAGTATCACCATGGAGGATAATACCACTGCAACGAGCCTGAATGTCAACAGCCCCCTCCATGCATTTGGACATGCAGCCACTCAGGGTCTGGACTCTTTGGTGCACTCTGCATTCAAATCAGTTGGCCTTGGGGGGGGGCAGGAAATCAATCACCTCTCTGCTGTGACGTCATCTCTAAATAAGCTTTTTGTCACAGTCCTCGGGGTGTTTGAATAAATCAGAGAGAGGCCTCTTGGTGGGTAGGTGTCATTTGACCTCCTGGTCTTTTGTGAATATCTGTGTGGAACAAGGCTCCTGCAGCATCCCACAGTAGGTTTGGTGGTCCTAAATAATAGCTCACACCCCTCTTGTCTGGCTCCATCTAAACAGTTTAGATCCAGTAAACCATCTATTGTCCATGGATTGAAGAACTAAATGGACTGTTTAGAAATTCTCTTTGCTTTAAGCGTCACTGAAGCTCAGTCAGCTGCTTTATGAGGCTCACACATGCGGCTGAAATTGTGCTCATGAGGCGCCTGCCAGCGTCGAACCTCTCCAGCGTGATTAGAGGGAAATTCAGCCGGCTGATTTGGTAGCCTCTTTATATGGTTCTTGGTCTGCTTGACGTTAAGCAGGTATAATCTGCGCTCCCGACGGTAGATCACGGGGAGTTTCTGCTTCCAGCTCTTTTATGAATTCTGAGGCTTTTATGTTCTCTTCAGGGTCACACATTTATCATACACAAACCACAGCTGAAGCCAACTCCAGCGATGCAGATAGTGCAGATTACATATCAGGGAAGATGCCAGAGTGGAAGAATGGTGTGAGCTGGAGGCATCAGGCCTGTATAATACAAGAATCATTCCTGGAGCAGTTCTGCATGACTTCCCACTCTATCTTTAAATGGGAAAACCTATACAGTGACGCTGGAAATGATTTCACGCAGCCTTTTCTGATGCAAAACATTTACTCTAATTTCAACGTGTACATTTTTCCTTGAAGAGTTAATTGTAATTTTGCAACCATTGAGAAGAAACAATAGCCTGCAGACAAAAGCGACACAAAACAAAGTCCACAGTCCGTTTTCACCTCTATGAGGGGGCTGGTTTCCATTTACCTTGTTTTGTGCTCTAAGGTGCGTCAAAGGCCCGCTTTGTTCTCTGGAAAACACTTACGTTCCGCCGGCTACCATTCATCAGAGGCTTTACAGCCACTCGCCATCTCCTCAGCTCTTTTGTTGCATGGGTGGTATTGAAATATATGAAAATCAATATAAGCTGTAATCTTAGATAACAGAGGAAAGATAACACAGGGAGACCACATGCAACGGGAAGCGCACAAACTGGGCCCGGGCTCGGGCCGCGGTCACCTGCTGTCATTAAAGGAAACGGGGAAAACTTAACAATCATCCGGTGTGTGACACACCAGTGACAGCAGTTTCAGATGTGCACTACACAACAGAGGGGTAAAAAAACAACAGGCAACACGTGAAATGCTGTCACTCACACCGCTGCAGATGTGAAGGACAAGCGCGTTTGATACTCAAAGGTGTCAGCTTTATTGGATTTCACTGTAAATGAGAGGAAACTGGGGAAATGGGCGATCATGACAACTATCACAAGAGAATTCAGACTTTTTTTAATGCAGAAAGGATTACAATTCTCTTAATTTTACCAAGTGGAGACCAGACACCTGGGAAAAAAAGAACAATTTAGTGTCCAGTTTGATTTTTATGAATATGGGAGCTGTCTCTGCTAATGAGTGCAGTAGATCTTCCCACACCTCACTGGTTTTACTGCCTTCCATTTAAATTCATTGTGCAGCAGAGAGCTTCATCCAGAGCCCCGTCTTCGTTTCCATCAGGGCGCTTGCGTAACATGTCGTTCAAACCAAGGCCAGAGCGTTTCGTCCTGTCGGGTCCGTCTGCCGTCGGTACCGTTGATGTGGAAACAGCAGCTGATGTGTTCTTTGGCCCGGCAGGAGCTTCGGTGAAGAGGAACTCACGTCAGCATTGATACTGGAGTACACTTCAACATATTTGAGAGAGGCTTGTTAAAAACAAAAAAAAATCAATCATTCAATCAGACAGAAGCATCACTTTTATTCTGCTTCAGAGTCAGAGATCAGCAAATCCTTGAAACACCATTAATGTTGTGATTTACGGTGGTTTTTGAATAAGCACTAAGTTCAGTTTCTGTTTCTCTGTCATTCACCATTTTTTAAATTGCATTTCTAGCTCTTAATTAAATCTAATAATTTCAGAATCCAATATCTGCCTGCTGATATTCACATTAAAATGTTATGTTGGAAAGCATTGCCATCCGTTTTTAAATTTTTCCTTTTTTAATTTCACAACGTTTAACCAACACTCTCACACAAGCTCTCACTCAAAATGTTGAAATATCAGAGATGTGATTTTTGGTACCCAAAATTATGTAGATTTTTGGAGAGAGAATCTTGCATATATCAGTGTCGGTTGATATCGATATCAGAAATTATGAGTTGGACTATATCTGTGTATCTGATATTGATAAAAAAGCCAATATTGAACATCCCAATGAATAATATGCAAATAATATGGCCTCATCTACAGGCTCCATTTTAGGCCCACCTTTTAGCAGGTCACCAGCAAGGTGATGAGAAGTACATTTATACACTCTTACTGACTTTTGTTATTCATGAGGTTTCTTAGGTATCTTTTGTTGTCAACATGTGTGGATTTATTTAAGTTGTAGTACTCCTGGTGCTTCAGCCCTTGAATTGGCCTGGAGGTTGAGAGGGAGACTGTTAAAATTAATCTGTAGTAAATGCTCCTGGGAGTACAGATCCAAATTTGCTGCCTATAGAAGAAGTGTCTCTTCATGACAGCTTCATTGTTGTTCTGGCATTCAGGGACATCAACGATACATGAGACTTTAAAATAAAAATACTAGGAAGGTTCAAAAGTCATTCTAATGTAGTCTGAATGAATGGGAGTATCATCACGGCCGTCATTTGACCCAAGGCCATTTATTCTTACCTGGGGTGAGAGAAACACGCTTTGTATGAAATTCTAAAAGAAATAAGGTGCCTTGGGCTGGAACAGATGCATTGGTGTTGATATAATATGTAGGACTGTGCACTTCATCGTAATACCTCCTGGTTCTGTTTTATTTTATTATGAGCATTAAATGCCATAAAGTTTCCCAACTGTAATATTGCAACATAAAGTTAGTTTGGGAAACATTAATAAAGCATCCAAGCCAACAAAATCTGGTCATTAAGTTCCAACAAGTATATCCATTTAAATCAATACTGCTCCTTAATAATAACCCAGTTAAAATGCACACTCCTGCAGCGGATTAATCACAGTTAAAATCCAGACAAGCAGGAGTGTGTGATCAGGAACCTGGTTAATGTCACAGAAGAGGTGATGGCGCTATTCTCCAGGAGACACGCTGAGCTCTTTTAAAGCTAAATGGGTTTCATTTCACAGACGTTCTCAGAACCAAAAGATGCATCCACATCACTGGAAAATGGCCCCCAGCTCGGTCACACCATTCAAAAAGTTGGCTTAAGTTGACGAATGGAACTGCTGGAGGTGACGCCCGAGGACTTCAAAGATTAGACTTCCCTCTCATGTGTGACTTCCCGAGAGTTTGACATTGTCAAAGTACGTCATTATCATGGTGCAGATGTTAGCCTTGAGAGTTTTGTCACGTTTCTCCGCGGTAAATAAAAATAACTCCCCCTACCTGTGTAGCTGATGTGGCCGAGGGTATGGACGCAGGGTGGGGCTGAAACTGCAACGACAAAGAATGGAGTTGAGGGGAAAAAGCAGCAGGAACACATGAGTCCACCACTGATTCTGTGCTGGAAGTTAATGAGGTTTGGTGTCCATTTATATTTTAAAGATTTTCAATTATTCAGCGCAGCCCTTTGATAGGCGCCATGTAAAGGTCAATTTGGGGCTTCACATATTGAAGCGCATTGAAGATTGGTGCAATTCATGTGCAGCAGTAGAGTCATTTTTCTTACTTGTGGCAGACAGAGTGAGCACTAATGAGGTCTGCCTCTGCTATTTATTGAAAATTCGGACTTCTGCACTATTGTGTTTTACCTTGCATTAGCTCCTAAATTTAGTTAAATTAGCGAGCTCTTATTGATGTGCTGGGTTTATGACATTGAGGTCTGTGGTAAAAATACAACAGCAGCAATGTAGTCTGTATTTTTCAGCATTTTTTTTGGCAAGTATTTGATGCAATGTTTTGAGAACCCAGCAGAGCTTGGAACAAAAGCTTTTGAGATTCATATTTCTTTCGCCTGTAAATACTCTTGCAGAGAAATTACACCATTTCAGGATTAGGCTTCTATGCAAATTATCATCGTAATGATTGTGGACGTCATTGTGTTGCTGTATTTGTATTCTGCTGATCAACACAACCTTTGTCATCCCACCCTCATCCTGTTTATCCCGTCCTCATCATTATCATCATCATCATCATCTGTTTCATACTCCATCCTCCTCAGACGCAGACTTTAATCATCTCTCCGCTCAGATGGATGAGGGAGGGGGAACAGGCATCCTGGGAGGACAGTGGGGTGTGGGGGGGGTGGGGGAGGTAATTCTAATGTGAGAACAATTACCTGGCTGTGTGATTTGATTTAGAACGGAGAGGCAACGCGTCCAGAGGAGCATAATGGATTTAGCCAAGTTACATCTTAATGCCTTTTCTGGATGGAATTCAAAAGCTCCATTGGATCTCTTACCACCCCCCCAACCCCCTGCCCCTCCACCATCCTCCTCCTTCTCTCTGTCTATCCCTTGCCCTACCCTGCCCCCCCACTCCTCCTCCTCCTCTACTTCTTCTTCCTGCCATTCCAGCTGAATGTGAAACTAGCTCGGAAGCCAGCACGACAGCATGGAAGTGTCACCAGGTGGGAGAGTGTACGCGATAACGGCAGTTTCACTCGGCCCTGCCGGGGGCCGGGGAGGGGTATCTGATGCCCTGTCAGTCATGCACTAACCAAATGTGGACCACTTGAGATTCAGTGAGTAGAATGCTGCAGAGTGCAAGACAATGGAGTCTGGAGAGAACACTTCAGTTTGTTTATTCTCCAAGCCGATTTATTTTCACTCCAGCTCTGTGATAAGATAAAAAATCTCAGTTTGAATGCAAAACTAACCCAATCATTCAGAGAAATGTATCTTATATTGTTGGAAAGTGGTCCAGTCTGCTGTGAATCGAGTCTAATATTGGTGTAAACATGCTACTATAACCTGTGTTGGGATGGTGAAACAAATTTCAGGCACACACTGTTAAAAATTCATACGTCCCTGCTGCTGCTGGTGTTTTCGCTGAAGCGGCCTGACATGTTTTGCTGGGCGGCGTGTAGTGTTTTGGTGGCTATCGCCGTCGGCTGTACAGCAATCACCTGTAGTTGCAACGCCAACGCAGATATAACGGCAAAAAAAAAAAAAATCAAGTCCACCTAAACAAACTGTGGTGGCTCAATGTCTACTTCATATGGTGGGAATTTGGTTTTGGGGCTTCTGCGGGCGGGCCCTGATCCCATACACATTGACCACTTGTATAAGTGTTTTTCTATTAAGGGAATATTCTGTAGGACAGGAATTTTAGAACTACAGGAAACCTGAGGAGATTATTTGTGACACCGAATGGAACACCATTGTGTGTGTGTGTGTGAGGTAGGCTTTGAAACTGGTTTGTTGTCAGAATTCCGTGTTTCAAAGTGAGCAAAGACTTCATGTTTCCATCGCTGCCTGCGTCATCATGTACCTTTCCCCCCCTTTAGAGAACCAACCAAATCTGTGCACAAAGACAGGGAAGAAAGGGGAGCCTGAAAGAGCGGCGATGAGCCGCACAAAGGGAACGAGAGCGGACAAAAAGAGACATCAATCCCCTATTTGATATCAAAGGGCCCTGCCGAGGACAGTCGTGTGCATCTCTGTTAGAGAGGCTCCTGAAAAGAAAGGAGGAAAGAATGCACGTTTTTGGATGCAAGTGAGTCGGGATAAAGTGTTCAGACTCACAACAGATAGACAGTAGACAGCAACCAAATATTGCAACAACGCCCCCTACTGGAGCTTCTGCAAGGACGTGCTGAGCGATGAACATTATCTCTCTCTTTCTTTCTGTCTGTCTCTCTCTCTCTATTACTCTACCTATCTATATATCTAGAGAAAATACAATGAAACAACACAGTATAAGGATAGTCAGAACAGAATGAGACGATGTAGAACAATGACGCATGGCTGAAGTGGGAAAAATGCTTCACTAGAGGGTGGAACAAACGTCAGCATTAACAAAGGGTGTTAGCAATAGTAAGGTGTGTGTCTGTGTCTGTGTGCCTGTTTGAGTATGTGTGTGCGGGAGTGAGTGTTACAGGGTGTGTGTGTGTGAGAGAGAGAGAGAGAGAGAGAGGGAGACTGGTGGAGTTCAAAGCAGCAGGTTTTGGTGACTGCACTAGTAGAACCAGAAAAGAGAAGAAGACAGTGGGTGTTGAAGCAATGACAAGAGATAGACATGGAAGATAGACAGAGGGGGTGGGAAGGAAGGGAAAAGAGAAAAATAAACTTTTGCAGCTGAAAAACTTGTCCACAGCTCCACAGTTCCACAGGTTGTCTGGTAACAGCACAAACAAGGCAGCAGGCATTAACGAGAGCTAAACATTTAAGTTTGTCTGACGTCACACTAACAAATCAGTGTCTTTTGTTCACATTCAGCCCAGTCACACCAGTACTGCGCCACCAAGTCTGCCTGCGTCACTGCACATATGGATCCAGCTTAACTGGATGATTAATCACCAACCATTATATTATATGATGTAATTTATAGGCATTTCTAAAATAATCCTGATATATATTACATATTTTCTAGATATTATGATTTTTAATTTCTAATGAAATTGGAGCCCAGTTCCAAATCTGCAGCTCTGCTTTGTAACTCGTCTTTAACATTGTTCAAATGGGGATGCTCCATATGTTTTAATTCTTGTCTAATCAGAACCTATTCACCCCCAGCTCTATTTGTATTCAACCTGCTACAGTTAAGTGTTTGAAGATTCGGTTCCTCAGTCCTCCCAAGACAGGTAACGTGATACCCAGCCTATCGGAGGCTCGATTTATGGTTCAATCAGCTGCAGTATGCTCTGGCTGCCACATAAAGCAGCAGATTGTGAGCCCTGCCCATCCATTGGACGGATAAAAATAATGCTCTAAACATGCACGAGTGGGGATTGACACCATGGGACATATGTAAAATATGGCAATAGACATGAAATCAGTGTTGTGTGCCATTCTAAAAACTAACATTTTCAACTTTTCTTTCGCTGATATGTTGTAAAAAAAAACACATTTCGTGAATGTGGGCAATTAATGTTCTGCCTCGTGCTCCCTTGGTTACACGTGTTATCCTGTAAGCTCTCTATTGATTCATGTTATTGAAGCAAGGGAGCCTCCAAAGGAAGTCTTATTTGTAACCTGCACAAGCGGACACAGTTTATTAAGGCTGTAGCCAGCACTGTCATAGTTCCTGCAAGTCAGTCCTGCAAGGTAATCCCCGGTGGAAACAGGGCCAGCCTATTTCTACAGTCTGAGGGGCAGTGATTCAAATAAAAAAAACCTGGAAGATAGAATAATAACAATAATAAAGCCTCTAGTACCTGAATTTAGTACAGCCTTTACCATTTCAGTTGCTACTTCTCCTCAAAGGATAGATGGTTTCACAGGGGACGTGTCACGGTAACAAGTGATGACTGAACACTAATGTAAGACCAAACCAAAGTGAGTTCCAGCCATCTGAAGTGCCGAGCTTGTTAGTGATATTCACGGAAACTCTTGCATTTGACAAAGAACATCCAAGAGAGGTGGGAAATTAGGATGGATGGGACCAGATGGAGAGAATGGAAAATAACCAGGGAGGGCAAATGAGTATTCAAATTGAAGAATTAACCCAGGTGGTCATTGAGCAGTCTGTGGAGGGAGGGTGCACTGCAGGGAAGAGGAGAAAGGTGGTGATGGCCAGGTGATGCTTTTGCTGACTGTGGTAAACATGGTTTTACATTAGCGCTGTGATTTATAGGACTGGGAGTCTAAACAGCCCACGCCTGGTGGGACGGCCGTCTGATAAGAGCGGTATTGTAACTACTCAATACTGAATGTGGCTGCAGGATAACAGCGCAGGCTTTCTGAGAACAGCCTGTAAAATCACTTTCAAACTAATTATGGTTCCAGATTGCAATGTGCTCTCTGCAAACATATTAACAACATTTAGCTGTTGAGTGTTTTGACCCTCAAGAGGGAGGCGGGGATTGGGGAGCTTACAAAAACAGCTAAACCAAGTCCATTCTTTTGAATATGACTTCAAACCACAAGCAGGTTGAATTTGTTCCCCGCTGGTTTTGATCACATTCAATAATTCATGCTCTGCTGGTGCACCTTCCTCTGGTTGGAAAGCAGACTGACTGTGTACTCAACTAGAAGTTAATTATCCCATTTCCCCTCAAAAAATAATGAGTGAACATTTATTATTTCACTCAGTTATTACTGCAAAATCAGTTGCCATGCAGTGTGTCTGTATAATGTCTGTTAAACATGTGGAGCCGAAGTGGCATTTCTCTAAGCAGCAGGAAAACTAGTTAATTCCGCTTGAAAGCCCTCACTTGCAATTAAATGGAACAGGATACATTTGGTGATGTAAGCCAAACAAATTACCCCTCTGTTGTCTGGTATTAAATATAACTGTGGACTGAGACAAGCTTAAGTCTGCTCTTGATTTAGGATGCTTGGCTGGGAAGTGGAAAGCACCCCAATGTAATCCAATGATAATAAAACAGCGACTTTTAATTATGTTACATAACTGCCATTTTATAAGGCGGGCCGGCAGACAAATCGAATGTGCACTCCACAAATAAGGACATCAGCCTTCGTATTAGAGCGTGCCCATTCAGAGGTGATGGATAGTCAACAGCAGTTTCAGACGAGTGTGTTGCTTTGTTGCCAGTCCGCCAAGATTCCAAGATAAGTTAAAATTGGCAAATTTAATTTTCCAGATAGTTCTAAACTGACCCCTACTTTCCTCAAGGTAGAGGAAAATCTTACTGTTGAAAGCTTAAGGCAGTTAAGATATGAACGTGAAATTGGAGATTCAAAAACAAATCTGGACTTCATTTAAGTGTGTGTGTGTGTGGGGGTGTGTGTGTGTGTGGGGGGGGGGGGGGTTTGCACATGCTACATATACAAAGATAAACAATTCTACCCTTCACTGTGAGGACCTTCCCGGGCTGTGAGGACATTTGGCTGGTCCTCACAACTTCACAAAGCTCTGTAAGGTGTTAAGGTCGAACTGGAGTTGAGGCTGATGTTTTGGGATCTAAATTATTATGGTAGTTAAGGGAGTCCTCCCAAAGATGCACAAGGTGTGTGTATATGAAGATGGGACTTGTTCAGTTTCACCCCATCACTGAACTTCAAAATCAAAAAACCGAGGAAGAAAAATCTGTGAAGAAGTGACTGTGCCCAAACTGATAAAGCAAACCTAATGCGGATGGAAGATGAAACAAAAGACCTGCTTGTGTCCTAATGAAGTCTCCAGGAGAGAAGACGTCGTACTGATGATATCATGATGGCCTTGAGAATATGTCCAACTCTCCCGTCCTCTCTGGACGGACGAGTGTTGCCTGTGGCTGATCATTAGCTGACACCCGCTGTTCAAATGACTACCTCATTTAGGCAAAACTGTCACTGTGGTGGTTCTCCAAATGTTGTGTTATATGAGGAACATTATGCTTATTACAAAGCAACAGCTTGTGTCCCATTTTTTTTCCTAACTTCCTTGAGCTAACCCGGCCGACATTTCCTTTTTTTTTTTTCCCCTTTCTGTGCAGCATTAAGGCAGCAAATGGTAATGTCCCCCAAGAGGGACTTCCGTTTGGTGCATTTGCATCTAAGCACAGTTGAGGTTGATGCTGTCATTATGTGCGGTTTCTTGGAGTCTTGGTAATTTGTGGAATTCTCCTGGAATGCAGAAGAACTCCTCAGGGGAGAGGGAGATAGTGGTGACATGCAGAAATGAGTGGTTCAGGGGTTCAGTCTTTGGAGGATCACGGAGAGGTGAACAAAATATCACATGAAGTCAAATCAGGAGTGGTTGATAGATGCCACAAGAATGTTTGTTATATTCCAGCACTGCTGGTTTTCCTTGGAGTGATCATATTAACATGGCCATAGAATTCAATCAGTAATAGAGATTCATTCTAGTGGTGGAATAATGACACAATGCCATTTTATTTGAGGCAAAAACACAATAATGATTGTGGGATTAGAAAAACTGAACTCACACTCACAGAAAGTGATGTTTGACAATTCCAGTTCCTAGGAAAATACATTTCCAACCATGACTACTCTGAGCCAGTGTCATGGCTGAGGACTTCTGCCCCCCCCCCCCTGCAATCTCCCATAAAAAAGAAGAGGTCAATCCCTGACCATTCACCCAAGGAAACAATCCTGGCAACCTGCAGGGCTGAGGTTTAAAGTGGTCCCAGACCGGAACGAAAGTGAACTTTAAGATTCTGGTCAGCCCAGCTTCGTTCCAGGGGGTAGACCTGTGGCATCAGTCAGTTCCAGCCCTGCTTGGCATCAGAAACTGAATTTATGTAGAATAAAGTACCCCAAATTACTCATGATGACCCCCTCACTGTCCCCGTATGCATCTGCAGGATTGAATGCAGATATGAGCTGTTTCTATCGGTCAATATATCAACAAATATGACTAAATATAAAAATGTCAGCATTTTCCCGAGGATGTCATGAAAACTAATTTTCTGACATTTCAAGTTTTATTTTAGCTTTTCAGAAGGAGGTTAACACAATGAACCTGACTGGCAGTGGAGATCTCCGTTGAGGCTGAATAAAAGAGAACAGAACATTTCTACTGATGAAAAAAAAAGTCATTGAAATTGAAAACAATGACGTTCTGGAGGGTTTAATTTTTGGTGGCTGCAGACTGTAAAATAATGAGCTCCCACAAGTTGTTGCATATTCATGCCTTCGTCAGTTAAAGAAGAGACAGAGGGACATATGGAGCAAAGGATAACTGAGAGAAGAGTGAATAGCTGGACCAAAGAGGGGAAAAAAGTGGAGCAGGGAAGGAGAGAGAGCATGGATCTCAGGAGATGCTGTCCTGTTCCGGCTGCTGCTTGGGATGTTGGAGCCATGGGAATTGGACAGTGGCTGAGATGGACAGTGGGGGCCTGAATCAGCAGTATGAGAGTGGATTCCAACCACAAACAAGACGTGAGGAAATGAGAAAACATGCTTTGTGCTAATGCTGCCCCCTTTTTTTATATCGTATAGATTCATCTCTGCACACAAAAAACAAAACTGTTCATGTTTCATGGACAGTGTTGGGATTTTGCGAACGGAACCAAACTGAGGAACAGAAAGCTGGCTGTATTAGCCAAGCTGGATCCAAACAAACCTAAATTGGCAGGAGAAGCCTGCCGAGACGAATCCGAATCCACTGAGGAGAAATAATAAAAAAAAAAACAAACAAAAAAAACACTAAACTGAGAACAAACAGAAAATACAGCAGGAACACGTGAAATTCAGCCCAAAAAACAGGACAGACCCCCCCCAGCCCCCTAAAGAAACTAGGACTGGCCATTTTGTTAAATGCAAGAGGAATGATCATAAGACAGCAGTCAATTAAAACAGAGTGCAATACACCCCCCTACCACCCCCACCACCACCACCGTATATACACACACAGACGCATACAGACACACACACACATATACACACCATCAATATCGCAGAGAGAGAGAAGAGCAAGCAGAAGGGAAAAAAAAGCTTCATCTTTCTGCTCCTCTTCTAAAAAGAAGCAGCTTTATTACATAACGGTCTCAAGGCTTGGCAGCTCACATGCTTTTTAAGGAAGAGCCACGTTTGCCTGAACCTGAAATCAGGGCCAGGGAGGAGAGAAAGCACCAGTTCTGCTTCTCTTGTTTTGTGTTATTGAAGAAAGTCAATTACTGAATCAATGTTCTGCACATTAACTACTGCTACAACACATTGTCCCCACGCATTATCAGAACCCAACACAGCATACCTGCTTTTGTTATGTTTCATATAAAATGCATTAAAGATGAGATTTGCTTTATGAAGTTTAGAGTCAAAAGTTGTGGAATTTCAGCAAAATCATATTAAAGACTCTAGTCCAGTTTATTGAAGCAGATAGCCATTGGGCAAAAAAAGAGAAAAACATCACCATCAAATTTTGGACTTTGGACTCAGGGAAAAATATGAACCATAAATGATGGATGTTTCAATATTTTATATTTTGGGTTGAAATGTCAGAGATCAATAAAAGCCCAGTGTCTTCTGGGCACCCTAAATATCAAAAAAAAAAAAAAAAAAAAAAAAAGCATTACTGAGTTCTTGTCAAGTATTTTTGCCTGGACCACATTGGTCCCAGCTGGTGCAACATCTCTGATGTGAAAGGTGTGATTTGATAATAATTTTGTGTTTAGTTGGTCAAACAGAAAAGGTCCTCAATGTCTGCTAACACATGGCACAAGGACAGAAGTGTAGCCACAGCTTTCATTTGTTTTCTTTTTATTTAAAGTCTAATGCAGAGAATCAGATTCTACAGGGCCATACCAACCAAAAGAAAACCAAAATGAAAAGAAAACATTTACAGAGGGTTTAACATTTCATCGACATCCATCAGAACCAGCCATCGAGCCACCGACATGTTCCTGCACCATGCGCATGTTGGTGCAACCCAGATGTATACACTCCCGCTCCCAGTCCTCCCATCATAATCAACTTTTGTGCTTTAGAAAATTATTATTTTTTTACATTTCAGTGAAAATCTGAACATATTTTCTTTGATAAAAATACAAGAAAACGAAACAAAACTTCCAGTAGGTACTTATTAATAACCAAACACTCAATGTTGGAAAGCAAGTGCTTCTGAGAACGGCAACACACCTCGCATCTAATGACGGAAATGACGGCTGTGCCCACAGATGTGGTATTTACAGGGCATGTCTGCATTGGAGTGGAAAGTCAAAGTTGGAAGCTCATGATTGCACTGTGCCTCATCCCTCTCTCTCTCTCTCTCTCTCTCTTTGTCTCTTTCCTTCTCTCTCTCTCTCTCTCTCTCTCTCACTCTCTCACTCTGCCCCCCCCCCCCCCTCCTGGAGCAATAAATGTAATAAAACAGAACCTGGTTCAAAAATGGTTCCAACAGTTTCTGTAGTATTTAATTGACCCTGGAGTAAGATGAGTGTACAAAATTCCCTTTTCCTGGAATTATGAACTCTCTGGCACTCCCTGTAATATCAGCGAGCTTTGGCAAATGAAACCTTGAGTGACCCCTTTCGGGAAAATGTCGTCTTCCCCTGACCTCAAACCGGTGAAATAAAAACGCAGGATTAAGAAGGTGATCTTGTTCCAGATTTTTGCTCGTTCGCTCTTCCCATTTCAGTCTCTTTATTGTGTTTTTCTGCAGGAAAACGTGCAATCAACAGTGAAAGTTTCACTTTTCTTTCAACTGCCCACAAATCTGGGGAGCAAACAAAACAGTAATCCAAATGTGTTGTTTGGTGTCACCCTGTATCACCATGGTAGAAAACAAAGAAGAAAAAGAGGAATGTTGTGCAGCTGACATAAATGCTAAGCTGATTTTTTTCCCATTTCTTTTACTTGTAAATGTAAAACACAATGTATGGAGGGGGGGGTGATGTGGTTCGAAGCTGTCCTTGCATAGCATGACGCTAACTACATAAATGTAATGTTATTGTTCTTCTAAATGTGCAAAATGCATAACAATAGGTTGATAATACAAACAATATTCATCATCGTACAGCTGTAGCTAATACCTTTAATAGAATCAAATACCGTATGCTTTAAGTATTTTACATATATATATAGATATTTTTCTGTCATGATAATAAACATACATACAATATTTTAGAATTCACATGTCTTTATACAACTCTTCCTCCTGAACTTTGCGGTTCCCTGACCCCCTGCTTGTGGGTTAAGTGGCGGCTAACAGTAGCCTGCTTGCAAATGCAAAGATGTCTGCCATGAGGGGAGAGGTTCGGCGTTAATGAAATGCAAATAATAATAGCAACAACCCGTCACCACGTTTTAATGTCTCTCTGGCCACAGCACATTCTTTCCTTCCCAGCGCACAAACACAGAGTCTCTGGCTCAAGAACAGAGCTCCAGAAATCCAACATGGCTGCACGATGACCGTTTTCTAGAACTCCGAGTACAACAGGGGCCAGTGTAAAGCTACAATGGAGATAACCGCCAGACCGAATGCCAGGTTCAGGTCCTGAAAAAGCCCTTGCTAATTAATATTGCTACATCAACATAATTCATAAATGGACTGTTCAGAAATCTCAACATGCCACGTTGGGGAAGTCCCAACGCCTTTCGATAAACTGAACAAAGAGCAAGCAACAAAACTACAAAGAAAGCATTCTTTTTCTTTTTTTTCCACATTAGCGTTAGATTCTGTTGGTTTTTCTTGGAAGAGGGATTGACATCATGCTACAAAAATATATTCATCTTCATCACTATGGTAGAAGACGTGTCTGTGCGAAACCCAGCGCCAACTAAAGCGAGATTCCCTCTCTGTCTCATTCCTTCCACCGTTGCTCCCTCCCTCTCTCTCTGTCCCTGTCCCTCTCGTCGTGGCTCAGCCGACAAGCGGCGACGGATGAGTCCGAACGGGCGCGTGATGCTGAGAAAGGCAGTGTAGCTGGTATTTTCTGAGTGTCGCGTCTCGATTCTCGACTGAAAGCGAGGTGCGGGGGGGCGATGGAGACAAGGGTCAGGGGGCACAGCGGGAGGGAACATCGGCGGGACATCAGGTGACAAAGTCGGAGCCATCACAGATTCAAACAGCACATCTGCTCCTTTCCAGCATGTCCTGACATCACAATGGGATAGAAATGGCAATCAGGCGGAGGTGACCCTGCCCTGAAGAAGACTGAAAAATACGAAAAGTTCATAAATAATACTTTAATTCTAATGCAAAATGCACTCCAGGATTTGAGACTTTTTTTTTTTTTTTTTTTTTTTTTTTACATTCTTCCTCGAAATGGGCCAATCTCGGCTTCATGTTCCCGACTTCGTGTGCACACTTTTACACCAGTGTGAAAGCAGCTTCGAATGGGACACTAAAGTTGGTGCGAAACACTTAAGCATGAGTTGGAGCCATGGCTGCTTGTTTTTTGTTGTTGTTTTTTTTTTTTTAAAGTTGTTTTCTTTTGTAGAAAGTTTCATAATTAGAAACACAAATGAACCCGAAAAAAAAAAAAAAAACCCAAAATATGTCGTCAGTAAAGACACTCTTTTAGTTACACTTTGCAAAGCTTAAACATATTATTTGACATCTCTAACACCTGGTGATATTTACAGTGCTGTGAAAGAAATGGATGCCGGATGGAACCAGAGGCGACTAGCCCGCTGTTGTCTTTTATCCATAAATGAACGATGCGTCTACGGAGACATGTTTTATTGCTATAGCGGAAACCCTAACGCATTGTGATCAATGACATAATCAATCCCATAAAACATCTACAGAGAGCCGAGGATACTTGCGACAGGGACCGAGCGTAGCTTTTGGGCTGCTTATGTCAAATGAAGCGAGCCGTCGGTCAATGTTCGTCTGCGTTTTTGGAGAAATCAACTGAAAGGATGAGATGCCCCGCTCATGCATATTCACAAGTGACTTTTACAGTGTCAGTGATCTGTCAAAAACGGAAACTCCAAAACCAAATGGATCACGGAATGGAAAATAAACAACAGAAAATAGAAAGAAAAGCCCCCATTTACAAGTTTGGGCTATGTGCAGTTGTAGAATAGCAACCTCTTGGCTATATATTTATAGGAACATTTTTCTTCATAGCATCATCAGACCTGAACAACAGCCTTTCCAAAAAAGTCTGTGTGGTTATTGTTCTTTTTTTTCGCTCTTTCTTTTTCAAACTTTGAGTAAACAAGCAATGCGACAACTGGGGCTTCGGCCCAGCATGGACACCATGTTTGTTTGAAAAGAAACACTTGTTTTAAGGAGGAATACGAAAGAAAATGAACCAGAAATACGGTTGTAATTTCAAAGGAGTGAAACGCGGATTAGTGTGGATTCATCCCCTGCAGTTTGGGCTTCTTATTCAAGTAGGTCGCCCAGTAGACCAAGTTAAAGGTTCCAAAGAGCAGAGGGAAGGCTATTCTGGCAATCCTGTCTATCTTGCTCACACTGTTAAAGGTCTTCTTGGCCTCTGGAGGTTTGGGCTTTGGCTCCTCCTTGGGCTCGGTCGGGGGTGGCGGGGCGCTTTTGGCGATCGTGGCCAATCCAGGGTCCCTGGCAATATTGGGGGCGAAGGCTGTCGCAGTGGCAGCTGGGTAGGCGGTGGTGTTGTTCTTCTTCAGGAGGGATTCCTTCTTTTTCTTTTGCTGATTTTTGTTCGTTGAATAAATTTAAAGGGGGAAAAGAAAACAAAATTTGTAAGTGTAAATGTAGTCATCAATTTTCTTTATTTGCTTTCAACAGAAAATAATTTCCTGTTTTTCTTTGTTTTTTTTTTCTTGGTTTCTGTCTTTTTCAAACAGCCGTGAGGCTGCAGAGAAGGATGCTGCTAACTGCAGCAGGGAGACAAGTGGAGCAGAAAGCACAAGATGAACACTAAACTATTAATGTTCGTGTCATGTTATTCAAACTGAATTTTCTATTAGATGAGGTGGCAACAAGAATGGAATGCTCCTGGCCTTGATCACTCAAAACTTTTTGAAATACAGCAGAAGCACCCATTCTATTATTTCTGTTAGATGTTTTTCTTATGTAGTTAGCTTCAATCACGTTTTTTATAGTTATTGTAGTTACACTAGACTCTAGTGTAACTACAATAACTATATTATTGTCTGTTCTTAGTCTAGTGACTAGACTAAAGACAGACGATAATTAGTTTATGGAATATGTATATGAAGGGATAAAATATGTTTTCTTCTTTACATACCTTCTCTGGCACCACACTTTTCCCGTCCCAGGCGTATCCCCTCTTGGTGAAGTAGTTGACTGTGGCAAATTCAATGAGGGCCGAGAAGACAAAGGCGTAGCAGACAGCGATGAACCAGTCCATAGCCGTGGCGTAGGCCACTTTGGGAAGCGAGTTCCTGGCGCTGATACTGAGCGTGGTCATGGTCAGGACGGTGGTCACTCCTGCAGGGAGATGCACAGACAAACATGGCCATGAGGAGTCCGATCAGAGCCTTGCAAACACACTAATGCTAAGGTGTGCTTTTAGATTGAAAGGGTAAAATCCAGGCTTTTAACTCATGTGTTGCAGCACTCTTTATAATTTCCTATATTTCGGT
The DNA here is from genome assembly GCA_911728415.1 of Lagocephalus sceleratus. Lineage (NCBI taxonomy): Eukaryota > Metazoa > Chordata > Actinopteri > Tetraodontiformes > Tetraodontidae > Lagocephalus > Lagocephalus sceleratus. The sequence continues at coordinate 1,206,407 of CAJVRN010000213.1, forward strand.
TTCTGAAAGGCAAGCTGTGGCATCGCAGCCGGAAACCTGAGATGATGCAGGGGAGAGGAATTGGGTCAGGGCATACCGAATGATGCAGTGCATCAGAGAATATGCGACTGCAGAGGTTTCCACACCACATAGCATCAGCCTGAATAGCAAATGATGCACTAACGCAGGCTGGGCTGAAGTGGAGGGAGCGAGCGGCCAGACCCTCACGTTCCTCTCCAACACCACGTCTCCACACGTGCAGCGAGAGACGTGGGCTGACTGACGCTCCTGCAAACAGCATCTCTGCCGTAAACTGCGTGTTTACACAGACGCAGAGGCAGCTCCTGCAATGGCGGCTCTAATCTGTTCTACTTTTAATCACTGCTGGAAGAAGAGGCCAACCAACTGCACAGATACATTTGTGCCCGCTAACATTACATTCAAGACTCCTCTAGATAACTGCCACTTCGATGTTACGTGCACTCCAGCTCCCTTTAGAATTATTCATTTCTTTTTTCCTCTCTCTGGCTGTAATGGAGTGTTAAATGATGAATCACACACACTCCTCTTCCTCCCACTTTTCTTTCCACACAGTTTTGGCCCTGCTAACGCTGTACTCTGACACGAAGCATAAAGGCTGATTATTAAGTTCTCATTAGTCGGAGCCAAGTAAATGACTGGTCACTAATAACCGCGCAGGACACCGCTGTGGGACTTACTGGACCCACATAGCCGCTAATTCGAGGTGTGTGTGGCCAGACACGCCTGCTCTTTATTACACAAGAAGCCGGCAAATTGGCTGATCGGTGTCACTTATTCTGATATAACAGTTGAATATTGTGTCAGAGCTTTTTGTATTGCAAAGGTTTTAATTAAATGTCCTAATTAGTTTAATTAGATTATAAAGGACATACAGGGATAATCATGAGTAACACCTGCTTCATCATCACGCTTGCTGTAATTGTTCTTGGCATGAGCACAACTAGAACAAATGAAAAACAAACGTCAGCTTTGGTCGAACCTGGCAGTAAGGACAGCTCGAGAGCCCGCAGAAATGATGCAAACCCTAACGCACTGTCGCATCTGAGCCTGAAAGGTATTCATAGTAGTTTAGGGACTGCACAGCAGTCACACTTTCATAAGTAATGATAAAACAATTAAAATGGTTTGTTTTTATTCCCCATCAAAATGATGTTTGCGGATAATTTGTTGCAACTAACTGCGCCATGAAAGGCCGCATTTACAGGATAATTACTAAATAAATGCCCCACATAACAACTACATTAGCTCCTCCACCAATTAATGTTCATTAAATACAGAAAACATTTTAGCTTTCTGTTTGCTTTTCCTTTGCTCCACTTCAAAAAGAGACACTTCCTCTTTGAGCTGGGTTTCGGAAGACTTTGCATGTTCTGCACGATGACTTGAATGTTTTTTTTTTTTTCCTCAGCGAGGTCTTTTAGGTTATATAAAGTATGCGATGACCTACATGAGAACAACAATATTGTCCTCTGAAGAAGAGCCACAGGGGAGTGATGCCGACAGGGGGCAAAGGGAAAAGAACCTCCCATCCTTTGTTACAGAGGTGATACGTCTTGTTAGGAATTCTTATTAAAATATGTGAGTGTGAAATAATAAAAGCCTATACATATTTAATGAGTATCTCGAATAGGCGAGGTTGGTCAGGTATGTTTTTTATCATCCTGTGATATCATTTTTTTTAAACCACACAAGTGGGTATTATATAAACGCCTTGGCGCTTGGAAACATAGACTATATATTTTACTGTATTTGACAAGCTGGGTTGTCATGGAAACAGGCGTTCATAATCCTCCAGCATCCTAATACCACAAGAGAGTAGACAAAGCAATAAGAGCAGAACTAGATTAACCGGCACACAGCTGTTTGCCTCCACACAGCCGCCGAGTCGCACTTTACATCCACGCCGATGCACGTCGCCACTTATTGGGGGGCGCGGACAGTGACCGCCTGGAGTTAAACATCAGCAAAAACGGCCAGCGGTTTTGGATTTCGAGGCCCCGGTGACGGATGTCGATATAAAGACGATGTGATGCTCTGCCTGTCGCCTTCATGTCTGTCCCTCAGGTCATTGTGCTAACAAGGTGGGCAGGTACCTCCAAGAGGAGCAGTCCCACCTCGCGTGTGTTCATTAAGAGATCAGCATTGATTTGTTTAGAACACCAGGAAGTTGATCCATTAGAACATGACTTCAGACTTGGTTCTAATGACTATTTTTTGCATTTTGTAACTAATAGACTGGAGGCTCTGAAGCCCGTTAATGAGCAAAGTTGCCCATCTGGAAAGTTCTAACTGGATTAATAGTATGAAAACTTCATTCTTCAGACTCCCTTCCACTCAATTTATCCTAGTGTGCACTGACACATGATTTATATGATACATATCTTTTAACAAGGTTTTTGCCTCTCATGCTCACTCTCAAATCAACACCCACACGCAAACATACAGAGCGATGGAACCAAAATAAATGTCACAATATTGAGAAGGATGGTGCGGGGAAGCAAATTCAGATAAAGTAAATTGGAGATTTAAGGTGATGAATGGCAAGGTGAGGTGAGATTATTTCAAGGTGCACTATCGCTGGCGCCTCAGGCAAGTGAAAGTTTGTCTCCACGCGCTTAGAAAAGGCAGGGCGGATGATTCGTCCTGGGTAGATCAGGTTGCCTTCTGCACACAAGGCTAAACTTATGGGGTTTTGATTCCGCTTTCCGATTTACTTAGATAATTAATTTTGATAGAGCTGAAGAGCTCGGGTGGTGGTGGAGCAAAAAACTGCAGAAAAGAATTGAGTCCAGGAATTATTTAAAATAAATCCACTAATTAACAACTTCGGATGTAGTGATTGTTGTGCTGGTTAATGTCTCAGCCTCAGTGATTTGCTGACAGCTGTCACCTCCTCACTCCAGTTTCAGACCATTGAGGAAAATGCTGCATTTGCCACCTTTGTCCGGTTCGTTCGGAGAGGAACAAGCCTTCAGGAATGTGGCTGACCGCCCCCCCCCCACTCGACCCCCTTCCAGCTCGCTGTCTCTGCTCTTGCAGGCAGAAAAGTGCCTGCCACATTGGTTTGACTTAACAAGCCACCAATCAAACATGGCAGCTGAAATGTGGGACAAGGTCAGAATTTCATTGTTAAGTGAGAAGGGAGACGTTAATCTCTAGTTACTCTTCTATTTTAACAGCAGCTCCAATCTCACCAGAACAGGGACCTGTGATCTACCATAACATTAAATCAAACAACTTCAGCACATATGCTCAAAACCCTTTATACAACAAACTACAGTAATCTTCGGTGTACTAGGTCAGATTCAAATCAACTCAAACTTTTGATTATACTTTTGGGAAAATGTCATCTTGGCATTGTACAGCACAAGAAGATTAGTTAGAATTTAGTTAATTGCCCATTTGAATTTCTACTACAATTCCTCAAAATGGAAGTTTTTTCCACTTCATATGGATATGGATCATATGGATCTTATATGCGAATATTTTGACATTCATATGCATGTTTGTGTTGGAAACAGTGCTGCCTTATTCCCTCAGCTGGACCCCTGGAGTGAAGCTGTCTGTGTTAATTGGCAATCAGCATCTCCGCTGGCCTGCAAGTAGTCATTTATTCATGCCTTATCAATAACTGAGGCCCTGAGGGGTGTGTGTGTGTGTGTGTGTGTGTGTGTGTGTGCGCGCGCACGCGTGGGTGTGTGGGTGTGCGTGAGTGTAAGGGCTGACTCAGAGTCACATTAGCTTCAGTATTGCTGCATCACTTCCCATTCGCATAAATGAAGAAATTAAATGATGAATTGGCGATTGATTGGCAGGTGACTTAAATGACTACTTGCACAGCAGCTGTGGAAACTATATATGCACACACACACACACACACACACACACACACGCACACGCTCGCTCACACACTTCCTCTCTACAATGTTATCAACAATCTTGAATTCATTAATTCCTGCTGACGCTCCACCAGCGTGCGCACAGAGCGAACAAACACATCAAATATATACATGTGTAAACATATAACCAGACTTCACATGAAGGAACACATCCCATAATGAGCTGCTGCATTATACAGAATCATGGGAGACCCTAAGTGCTATCAGTTCCACAGGACAGCGGGTGGAGTCTAATCTCCTGAGCCCAGAGCACCATATCAGCACCATCACCAGCCGATTCCGCTCGCTTTCTCGTTTTGGACTGGAAATAAATAAATCACCGGCGGCTAACCACCACACCGAACTGCCTATAAACCAATCAGCCTCTTAATCGGAACAGTGATGAATAAGATAACTGTGCCCACTGCTGTGTTTTTAAATTGCCTATTCATCTGCGGGGCAGGCTTTAGGAAGCAGATTTAGTGCCGAGGCTGTGCACCATGCAATTTAAACTGTTAGTTTTAATGCTGTGTTACACATGTTAATGGGCTTTCTGTGTCAGCCAGGGGCGTCTCTACTGGAAGTTCAAACCTGGACACATGAGAGGACACATGAATGTACACAGTCTGAGATTTTAGTCTTTATTTATTTTTACCATCGGAGCACTGACCAGTATCCCCCTAAAGCCTATTTGTCCAATTTAGTCAGTGTAGAGTGACGTCAATGCCATATTTTAGGCTTTTGGAAGGGTCTGTCATCCCGCAGCGCTGATGCGGAACACACGAGTCTGCGAGTGCTGTGATCACGTTTGTCCTTTTCTGTTCAGACGCGTCTTTTTATGGGTGTCTTAGTGGTCGGCTGGATTCTGGATTGAGCTGTAAGGAACAGTGTTTTGGAGCTGGCACGGAAAACTTGCATCCAGGAAGGCGAATGCTCTCCGGCGGAGGCTGCTTGAAGGCTGAATTATTCATCGGTGCCTTTTTGCTGATTGATTTTGAATATTAGCCTTCACGTGCCCGCCGCTCTGGTCTTGATGGCGCAATCTGTGCTTTTAATTTTTAAACAGCCGATGTATAGATACTTCATCCATCAGCAGGCCCACCTGGTGATCACTATCTCTCAGGTTAGATGACAACACTGGCTATTTGCTGGTGTTGGGGGGGGTCTCATTTTCATCTCTATAGACAGATGTGTGAGGACAGCTCCGTGCACTTTTGTTCCAATTGTTCTCAGCACACCAAGATGATCAGATGGCAGGGATGTGTTTTAATGAATCATTCACAGAACACTGCATCTTCTTTGAGTCTCAGATAATGCATATTCACCACACGTGTACTGTACGTGCACTGGGACAGGCAGCGGCTTTGCTGCTTCTCAAAGTACGTCTGACTTTGTTCTCTGCGCACGTAATCTCACGAAGCGGCACCAGCAACCACAGAATAGGACACACACACACACACACACACACACACACACACACCCGCGTGCGCGCACACACATGCATGCCCTAGATAGTTGTTTGAATCTAATCTAGGCCATCCTCGTTTTCGCACCGCACGTGAGGAGCACTGCAGGTAGCCGGCTGCACGCGCGGGCTGTCCGCATGAAGACGTCGCGACGTCGCGGTGGGGCTGGGGGGGGAGGGGGGGCCGGCTGGGTGCTGCAGAGCTACAGATTCAAGTGTTTCCTGCGAAATCCCTCTGAGTGGCGGGCCAGGGGAAGGCACAGATGTCCAGGAGGGTGCGGAGAGAGACGGACGGAGAGGGGAAGGAAAAAAACGAGTACAGGCCGAGGTAACTCAAGGACGTTCCGTCTGGTGCTGTGGGCTCGTACCAAGCACGTTGCAGACTACCTCCAGCTTTCCTTTCGGGTGCTGTTATGTAAGACCTTGGTCTGACAGACAGATACACACATCTGCGCGCACACGCGCGGGCTCTCCACACATGCAACGCAGACATCTAAATTCACACCGAGCCTTGTGCTTGTAGCGAATGATTAAAGCTCCTGGCCATCTGACTGCCATTCAAATGAGTCTTTGAATATCATTCAAATGCATACTTTGGCATTTGGCGAGCAGCGATATCACTCTCCTTGCTGAGAATTAGAGAATTACACCATTCTGTCAATGTTTCTGGTGTCTCGATGGTTGCCAGGCAACCATCGAGACACCAGGAAGTGGCTGTGACTCACCAGCATTCAGCAAGTAACTGCTACACAGGCTTGTCTTTTCTCTTCATCTTTTCAGCTCCCATCGTTTCCATCCAAACCATTTTATCCAGAGTAACATGACGTTAAGTGCTAGGCTAAATACCTTTATTGCTGAATGTAAATATGGAGAATATAAGATGAAATATCAAGCAAAATTCAAATTCCAGGTGCGGTGGTCAATATGGTGTAACTTTAAGAACAATTTTTACTAAAACTAAAAGTAGCTTTTGACCTGTTAGCTTGTGGAGTCTAACTGAATTGTAAGCCAGATGAACCCACTGGGACAGCCCCCCCCAGCCCCAGCCCCAGCCCCCCCCCCCAGGAAGATGTTAAGGAAACTGGAAGCTGATGACTTACCAAAGACAGTTCTGGCAGGGACGGATTCTCTGTTCAGCCAGAAAGACACCTGAGACAGGATGACGGTCATGATGCAGGGCAGATACGTCTGGATCACAAAGTAACCGATTTTCCTCTTCAGGTGGAAGTGGGTCGTCATTACCACGTACTCTCCTGCGGGGAGGAAGTTTTCAAACAAATAAATCCTCTGCTTTGCTTTATTTACAGCATGTTTAGAGGCTTAGCTGTGCCTCTTCTTTCAAAATGAAATGGTTAAGTTCCCTAAAAGGGTCACGGTCATTTGGCCTTTAGATTTATTGCCATCAAGATTTATTGCATGCTCTTTTTTTCTCAATAAAATAGGCAATATCCAGAAATGATCCATTGATCCTCAGCCTACACCAAGGCACAATGGTAGTCAGGGCATATCAGTCGCTCGGACATCGTCGGCTTTAATTCAGGTGGAAAAACAACATGCATGTGCTTTTTTTTTTTAAAGAATTGCTGTAATGCATGTAGGGGGAGCTGGTTAAGTGCTGAGGAGCATGTTGTGAACAGAGCCAAGCGTGCCCGGGGGAGGGGGCGTTGGGTCGTATTAAGCGTTACTTTCACCCTGCAGCTGCTGTCACTGCAAACAGGTCACCCGTCTCATGTTGTCGCTAATTTTTGCCAGCATTGGTTGAGAAAACGAGGTGTTAAAAGCGCACACTGGCCATCGGGGAGATGATGAATCTGGGACGTCGCCCATTTTACCCAAAGCCGGAACGGAACTGACGGGAAATCCAGAGTTTTGGAACATTATTTTGATTGCCTGGTGGGTTTGTGGAAATCACGCATGCATTCAACTGCAATCTTTTGGTGAAAGAACTGGGGAGATTTAGATTTCACCACAAAGTAATTGTAGGAACCTATCCTTAGCCTTAACACAGAATACATGAAATCTATGTAAGATTTCTGTGACCGACCTGTGCTGGACTGCACCACACCAGAGTCCACGCTCTGCCCCATCAGATCGTACTGGTTCAGCCTGGAGCCGTCCTCTGCCACCACCACGGACTGGGCAGGCCCTCTGGTCCACACGTACACCACCTCCGCTCGAGTGTAGGCATCTGACAGAGACAAGTGCGGCCACAAGTTATTTTTGTGGCACCGCTGGTCGTCTGCTGTCACGCACAGCCTCGCGGGGCTTTTTCTCTTTTTTTTTTTTTTTTCCAGGAGCGGCAGGAAAGCCAGGAGGGAAAAACTAAAAGAGGTCTCCCACTAACGTCGCCCGGTTTTGTTTTACCTCGGCTCGTTTTGTCTCTTCTTCTCGCCTCTTGTCTTATCTCACCTCTTTCATGTAAATTCTGCCTGTCTTGTCTCATTTGCTCTTTAAGCACGTTATCTTTTTACCTTGTTAGTGTGCCTGCTAACCTCATAGCCCGTGTTTAATCAATGATTACGAAGTACTTTGTTGCCTCATGTTTGCATTTTCTTCTTCTCCTTCTTTTTAATCATTGGACGTCACTTTGCGTAATCCCACAACCTAAAAGAAAACCCAACAAACAACATCCCAGTAGGACAAAGTGACCTTAAAACCGCTAAGTCAGTCTTCCTTTCCCTCCGGCCAAGCAAACTGTCAAAGCTGCAGCGCTGCTGGACCACTGCAGAGGAGCGGATGGCTCCACCGCGCACTGCAGCATACGAAGGGAAGCTCATCGCTGAAATATTAAGGGAGCCGGTTCGGTTTAAAAGGGCCGGCTGAGGCTGGGTCCGCTCGCTCACGCCGGCCGTCTCATGCAGAGCTTGCGTGCTGTGTTCCACGTTTGCCGCATTCTCGCTCTGCCCCCTTATCAAAGCCGCGCTCCGCTCCCGCGCAGCTTCTCCTCTCAGTCCTCCGCGTCTCGAATTTGCCTCATTCGAGCTGCGCTTCTTGTCTTTTCGAGGACGATACGGGGCGGCGGGAGCTGTCAGCAGCGAGCAGCTGGCGTGATGCGCTGGAAATATTACTTGAGCGCGTTGCCATGGATAAACACAGGTTGCGAGCGGCGCGGCTGCCAGGTTTTGCAGGGTCTTGCACAGCCCTGGCAGGGTTGAATAGGGGGCGCCGGAGGGGCCTTGGCAGACAGCTCCTTTGGGTGAACAGCTGTTACCTCACTGTCACCTCTTATCATGGACCAGTGCCGAGGTCATACGGTCCATCCAGCCGGGAGTGATGACAGCATGTCAGGAAGGCAGGTCTACATCTGGTGTGTGACATCCATATAGATAAGAATCATCATGGTTTACCAATGAGTAGCTTTCGTGACAGCGCGCTGCAATTAGGGCAACACAGCACACGGTGATGGGAGGAATCCTCAAACAAAAAAGCCTCTCCGTTGATGGGAAACCATGTGGAAGTGCACAGGGATTCACAGGGGACATTCAGATTCATGGCTTGCTCGGGTAAACTCGCAGAGGATCTAAATATGTCTGTGTGTGCGGAGTGACCACTTACAGCTGCCAAACTTCAGAGGACATGCATGGGCATCCATGGGGAAGTCTTCAAGGTGCATGGGGCATTCCGCTCTCACCGTGAGCCTGGAGACATCCACACGGATGTGCAGTGTGAAGGAAGGGAGGGGGGTTTGTGAACAACAGCACAGAGCAAAGACAAGAATATGTGGACTGTAACCCTCAGATTAGGAAACCACATTCAAATTTCCCCCGACACTGTCGAACCGCGGATGATTTCCCCCTCACCAACACGGAGCGCTCTGCGCGTTCCGAGCGTCTGTTTCTTGACAGCTTGGTGAAAAACAGCATGTCAGGTCATCCGTGACGCACTAATCTCCCATCCATCTCTCATCTCGCTCATCTGTGGCAGCAATATGGGCTCCGCCCCTACCCCCCACCCACCCCTCCTCTCCCTCCCCAAGCCCATCGCTAGTAAACATGCTAAAAATGAATGTTTTACGATCCCCGCCTCAGACGCCCCCCCATCAATGCCGGCCTGCGTGGCTTGGACTGTCTGGAAGCTTTTATTTACCTCCCAGTCTGCTGAAGGCTACTGAAGTGCCACCGATTGTTCTAAACTCCACTTATAGCTGGCCATATAAACCGTCCTCCTGCAAGCAACTGTCAGGTACCATCTCCAGCGTGATAAATCACCACAGTAGAAAACCAGTTTATTTTTCCTGGTCACGAAAATAGCGAGAAAACAACGAAAACAGAATGTATGTGGTACAGCGAGCGTATAACTGTCACGCTATAATCCTTCAAGAGTAATAAATAATGCCTTGTACATGAATAAAAATAGATTTTCTGTCATGTATTTGATACTATTAAAATGCAGCATAATGTGAACCTAACAAAGCTGGGTGTGCGCTCCAGACACTGTTGAACAGGCTTTAATCTGCTGGAGAATAAAAGCAAGGTCGCATTCGAAGACCTTTAATCATCCTCCCGGGGGCTTTTCATACTAGTACACAAAAATATGTCTTTTCTGACGATGCATTTGGTCCAGAGGAGGGGCGCTGAGCTGAAAGGAAGACAGTTTGTGGTCTTCTGTCTGAAAGCTACTGATAAAAAGGATTGCGCAGCTACATCTGACACCCCTTTTCTTTTCCTCCGAAACTCTGCACCATTATGAAGGGAACGCCTCGTCGTCCGACCCAGCCTACCTCATGGTGTACAGCAGCGTGCCTTCCTCCGTGATGCGCAGCAGCTTGTTCGGCATGGTCATGTTGTGAGCCACTGACTTCTTGCCGTTGTGGAAGAAGGTGTCGGGGGTCCAGATCTTGCTGGCCATCAGGTTGTTCAGACGCAGCACGGACATGGGCCCTTTGAACTTTAACCTCTCGTCCTTCCAGCTCTGTCTGAAGAAGACGTCAATGGTGTACTCCTGTAGATGGAGGCAACCCAGAGATAAACACTTTATTCCTGGCCTCTGGAAGATGCTGTGTAGCCATTTTTTAACTTTTAAATAGTTCTGACTTTACCCCTTTTCTCTGCTTTGTACTTCATTAACTTTCCCCCAATGTCTCTTTATGTGAAAGGAGTTGTCAACTATTTGGTGGGAGGTGTTCTGGCTCCAAAAATACCCTTGATATTAGAATCATAATTGCTCCATATTTGAAATGATAATATGAGTTACTCTTTTATTTTCATTTTATTATTAACACAATTGTAATATGTGTGAATTACAACTTGGGGATTATTCAGCATTTTGTAATTCAATAGTAGACTATCAGTTACCAGCCAAGGTGCACCTTGTGTTTTTTTTTTCTTTTTTGCTTGTGTCTTCAGGCTAAGTAGTTTTTCCAATTACACTGGACACAAATAAGAAGCCCTGGACATAAAATTAGGGAGACATTTTATTTTGGAGAGAGCTAATGACTACAGCTGAGAGCAGACTTTAATGGTTACGCATGACTGCCTGTCAGAGAAAAGGGAGCCTGCAAAAATCACAGTTCAGCCCGTTATTGTGGCCCATGTAAGCTAATTAGCATGAAGTGAAACAGAGCTTCGAGGTGATGGAGGGAGGATATGAAAAGGCTGAAAATGGAGAAAATGAAAGGGGAAAAGAAACCAGATCTTTAGCTCTTCCTTCTGGCTTCAAAGCGGCAAAAAATAGTCCTGGGCTACATGTCAGACAGTGCAATTACAGGAGATTAAGTCAAACAGCCTACACATGCTCTCCACATTCACGTAACAGTGCCGCGTGAGAAGACTGAATGCATTTTGTTATTGTTAGCCACAGATTTATATTGAAGCTCCGTCATTCATGCCAGGATTTTCAGCCTAAATATGCACTGTTTTCATGTCATGTTTGCACATGATCAGTGTGTAATCTGCACACAGTGGAGAGCTGGATGTGTGTGCAGCTGTTCGGAGTTCTCGCAGCCATGAATGCATCATCCATTGTGATAATCAAAGTCGGACCAACTCATTCACAGCAGTCTGTGGGCTCTTTGTCCCTGTTATCTTTACAGACAGGTTTGCCATTAGGTTCACGGGTCATATTTCAGTCAATAAAGGTCACACGCAGTAATATTTATCAGCAGTCTTGGCATTTATGCTGAGTGTGGTTGTGAAAATGTCTTTTTACACATGAGCGTTTCATTAACACAGGAGCAAATTAAATGAATCATTTGATTAATAATTTTCCCACAGCTTGGCCCATGGTGTCCTGGGAGGTTAGAAGAAGGGGGTTGGTGGAAGGATGGCTGTGCGGAGAGGGGGGGCAGTGACATTTACACTGGCTTACCATGTCGTGGTCCGAAACTGGTCCAATGCTAGTCACGAAAATGTCAGTCTTGACTTCGGTTACACGCTCTGTTGAAGCAGAAAATTGTGAGAGTCAGTGATGATCAGCGGCATTCATTAGCCCATAACTACCTGTTAGCGTGAAACCACCTGGCTCTGACTCAGCATTAGTTAAAAAAGAAAAAAAGAGCCATTTTGGAAGATAACTGGTTTTAGTGACGGCTCCATTACTGCCACACACAACTTTCCACTCTAATAAAATTGTACCTTTTTCTGTTATTCACAATATGGCTCTTTGGTTTCATACTGAGTCAAATTTCATCCACCAGGGATGAAATTGGAGCAGGTGGTGGCGGCGTGTGAATGAGGTTTGAATGATATCTGTCATAATCCACCATTTCCTCCACTTGGCTTCTGAACGTCTGGCAGGCTCGCCTTTATATGGCTACCCGTTTGATGCCCGCTGCACGGCACTGTGGGAATCCTCAGTGTCCTTCACATACCAATTTCCGCATTATCTCCCTGGTTCCTCTATCTTTCACTTCACTCTCTGTTTAGTTCTTTGTCTCTTTGTCTTTCATTTTCTGTTTCCGGATTTGGCTCCGTTTTTCTCCCATTTTGTTTCTCTCGTTCTCAAACAATGGACAGTTGACAATAGAGTGAAGTACGGCCCACACTGTAAAATGTCATCCAATGAGAGCTACTTTTTGGTGGCAGTTTCAGGCACATTTTCTCGGAAAGACATTAGCATGAGAGCGAGCTTCCAATTGTTCGTTTTGTGTCGCAGCTCTCAGACCACGTGTGTTTTGAACTCGACGTTGTCAGTTTTCCATTAGCAATTTGAGTTTTCGCACGTTGCTATACTATGCAGAGTGCACATGACTGACTGAGTAGGATGATTTTTATTTGCAGACCTGGCCACCATAAACCCACATGAAAGATTAAAGCTATTCAAATATTTAGCATGGAGCACAAAATACACTGGATGAGTTGGATCCACTGACCTCCGAGTCCTGGCCTGAGGCGGTTGTCATAGCCATCCAGTAGGCTGTCTAAGATCTTGGTGAACACTGTAGAATCATCTGTCGCCGGATCTACGCCACTCTGCCCAGGGCTGGCAAGGCAAAGAAGATTTAAAGTCGTCAGAGTTAGACTCCAAACGACTGCCAAAAAAGTACAAATGTGAATGTGAATCACATCATCATCAAAGAGGACAAAAAAACAAAAAAACACAGACGGAGGGTCCTTCCTCTGTAGTTTGTGATGCAGCTCTGTTGAATGGGCAACATGCACTCCCTTATGAGTCAGAGAAGGGAAAAATATGGACAAGAAAACTTTGTTGAATCCTGCAGAAGGATGACGCTTTTGTTGCTTTAGATGACGCTAGAAATGAGGCGCAGACAGCGCGCGGGCATCATTCAAGCCGCTTTTTTTGATTCTCATCAGCCAAACATCAAAGCTCTGCCTATGCAACAACCGCACCTAACCAGTGTCTGACAGAGAGAAGTGATGTCACATTATTTCTCTGTTATTATTGTCTTTTAGCCCACAAAGACCCCCGCAAATGCGCTCTTTGAACATGAAACAAAATGCTCAGAGCAATGTTGGAAACATCCCAATTAGTAATTGCAAAAGCCGAGTTTCCAGCCTGTCTGTGCATAAATATACCATAATCATGATAAAGAAAAGCCTATAACAGCACTTTGCATGACAAAGGCAGGAGTGTGATTGTGAATGTTAATATGCATTCGTGTGCCTGCATAGATGTGGAATATGTAACAGCATTCCATGCAAACTGGTAAACATATGAATGTGTGTGTTTGTGTGAGTTTGTGTTGATAAAGATTAGAAAGTTTCCAACTAAAACCCACTCAGCAATTCCCTCCCAGCATTTTTGCGCCATTTGGTTTGATTGCTAAATAAGCAGCAAGTGTTTGGAAACGGGCTCTTCAAGGCTGCACGGAAAGGGATAGGTCATCGAGATTAGTTGGCAGAGATCAGCAGTGGGAGCGGGGCAGAAAAGTGGGAGGGATATCAGGAGGTCCGGGGAGAGACGCTGTAAACACGGAGGCGCAGAAAAGACGAGTGAAGAGAGTGAAGATAAAGGCAGCAGAGGGAGGTTGGGAAAGGGTGGGGCTGCTGGTCGGTCAAAATGGGGAGGGGATTTTAAGAGATACATGGCGAACATTCAGAGCTGTGGGATCGAGGCAGAGCCTGGGAAAGTGAGTAGCCAAACATTTAGCATTCTAAATAAGGCTGCAACACCCACGTCACACGGATTTGTGTAAAAAGGTTTCGTGCGACTTGCTCTGCCACCGCTTTCCCTTAATTCTCCAACGTCCCTCTCTCAGCCAAAAACTCTCTAAAACCTAGTGCCGACATTTAAAAGTGAAATAAGCGCGAGGCCCAGTTTGGTTTCGCATCAGTTTCAGAGGTAACGGCTTGAGAATATTTGGAATGATAATTAATCTTTATGTTCAAGGTCCGAGAACCCATTTAGATAATGACAGAGGCAATCGCAAAGTTTTATCTGGATGTTTGCTGGAGCAGGACGCACCAGTCCCACATTTCCAGCCTCAGTATCAGCGAGACACTCGGGCCTTTGGCCAATACCCATTTCTACCTGAATGAAATTGGCTGCAGAAGAATGGGATTATTATTCCAAATTAACCGATTTGAACGACTCCAAACGTAGATGTTTTACCTCAGCAGCGTCCCTCGGGTCAACAGATTTGGTTGTTAGTAAGTCCCACATTCCAAACAGTGGATTAACCATGACTGATTTATTACCATTACTGCTCACACTGTTTTTTTTTTTCTTTTATTATTGTTAAATTGGAACAAAGATGGAAAGATGAGGGAAATGTAATCCCCTCGTCTGGTTCAATTTTGACCACTGGAAACTGGGCAGGCAACGGCACATGTTTATCAGCCAGGGGCCACTTCATAAAACATTGTGCACCATCCCCATCTACAGGTCATCTGAACAGCAACAGTGCCGTTCACGCTCGCTCCCACTCAGTCCCTTCCTCTCTGTACCTCTCCGTCCTGACCATTCTCGCCCCCACGCTTCACGCTTGGTGCGGACATCCAATTAAAAGGCGCTTTCTTACGCCGGTGACGTGCTGGAGCTCGGCCTCTGTGATTACTGTGTCTCCTTGAACACCCCCCTCCCCATGTGTGATTGTGTATTTGACTTCAGAAACATGTCTGAATGAGACACACATTAAACCTCCGGTGGATAATTGCTCTGCAGCATTCAGCGACAGATCTTGGCGAAAGCAATCAGCGGCTGGACGCTGTTGTGTTTGTTGTGTTCAAAGTGCAGCACATCAGACTGAATCATTCCACCATCAACTGCAGATGAGACCTTCTCCATAAGATTCTTCTGCCACGGTGCTTTAGTCAAAGGGGAAACAGCCCAGATGGGTTTTATTATACACAGGACACATTGAGCGATGCATTCAGGGTCTGCTGTGAAGACGTCACAGAGACTCCTGCGAAGGCGACGCCTTCCACAGTGACGTCGAGGATACTCTCATCACAGCCGCACTTCTGACATTGCGGTTTTAATTGTAACCTTGACTACACAACTAGTCTGCCAGTGTATTTACTAATGCAATGATACTTGGCGCTTAAGTTGTCCACCATAATCCAAGGACGGAAGCAAGATTAGGATGCTTTGAGGTATATGCGACACATGAATAGCTGCCCAGTGTTTGAACCTTGTGGGAACTGATGCAGCTACAGTCGGCTGCCTGTGGATCTTACTGCTGTCGCTTCTTACGCAACCAGTTTCTCTCCTGCTTTCCACTTCTGCTGGGGTCACATCCAAACATCAGTGTGTATATGCGCATATATAGTCACTGTCCAGCGCATCTGCGGGTATGGCCGTGCAGTGTGCGCAGAGTCTTTAAACCACGGTGTAATGTCTGCATACGTAGAATTTCTATTAAAAGGAGAGATCCTGTGGGGATGTCCCAGTTACAACCAGAGAGAGTATGCAGTGTAACCCAAAAAAAAAAAAAACAAGGAAATGGCTGCTGGAGAGGTTTTCGGTCGAGAAGGTGTGCTGCACAGCTCCACACAGTTGACCATGCAGCGGGTGCTAATTGTGCTTCCTGCGATGTTTGTTGGCACAAAGCATGTCATTGTTTTGAAAATGAAGGCATGCGCGTACGTGTGGTGTGGGTGCCGGCCCTTACCTTTTCCCACCAAGTCCAGTGTTGACAAGCAAGCAAGCCCACAGACACAGAAGGGTCACCCTGCTCCGTCCACACATCTTTGCAATATGGGGACTTTTCACCACTGGTGGTCAAAGAGACAGAGACATGACAAATAGGGGTTATTAGGAGCGTCACGTGACCCAGCCTTTCCACACAATCAGGTGTCAACAAGCAACGCCGTTGTTGCAACACAGAGGTGGAGGCTGCGAGGGGAGACGCTCCTCGGCCCCTGACAGCACATGAATCAAACCGATCGGCGGTGCCACATGCACTGGGCCGTCACGCCGCCGCTTGACGCGCGCGCTTTACATCATCATTCCGAATTACCCATCACGTTGATGGAGACATATTCTGCGCCGTAGCAACGTGGGAGACCGACTTTAAATAGCTGCTCGGCGTCCGTGATGAGGCTCGGTTCGAGCCGCCTCTCCGTGCGCACGCACGCGTCATGCGTCTCTGCGTCTGCGGCGTATGATGATTAAGAATAATCAACAAGGCAGCACATCATCGACCACATCAATACTCTCTGTGAGCTTGTAGCACCTGTCTGCACCCCCTCCTCTCCCCCAATCCCCTGCAGTGCGCGACGGTGGCACCGCAATATTAAAGCACAACCTGCTCAAATAAGCGCGTTCGCCTCCGACTCAATCATTCAGCTATGATGTCAGCCATAAGTCATGAAGTAAGCACTTAGCTACAGCCATCGCGCGCGTCCATTGTCGATTTTTTGGAGGGTAATCCGGGAGTAGACTCGTTACTTACTTGCAGCAAAATTTCCGAAAGGTCCAAAAATATAAGCAAAATAAGAGAAAACACCAAAACACAACCGACGTGGGAGACGACACGGTTGCTGCACTTGGCTGTGACGCTCAAATGTGCACTTGTGCACGGATGGGAGTCGATGGACCGACAATGCTCCCCCAAAAGCAAATAAAATAAAATAATGATCATAAAAATGTATAAATCCTTTGGTTGGCGGGGATTTAACAGAGCGGGGATGATGCAGATTAGCGAATGGAGGAGAAAATCCCGCACAAGCACACTTTCTAAGTTATTCTGAGGAAATGTCACCCTCTCCCGTTAGGACGCAAAACAGTCCCCCCCCCAGCAAGGCAGATATTTCGCGGGCAGCTGGCATCCCCGTGACACTCAATCGAATCCACGCATCGCCATCCACATCGTGCGTGGCGGAGTAATTAAGCAAATGCGCGTGGACGCGGTTTGTTCAGAGCGCTGTCCGCGGTGCTGAAACCGGAGGCGCCAACGCGTCATAAAAGCAGCCGGTAAACGATCCCTCCTTCCCCAATAAAACTAGCCCTCGATTCTAGTCGCGTCCGGCAGCCCGAACCATCAAACCTTCCCTCTCTAAACCCGCGCCTCTTCCCGGTCTCCTCCAATAAAAACGCGAGAAAATGGAGAAAATCACTTACAGCAGACGTGTCCGTGTATATTCGATGTCCGCTGGCTATATCCCCAAACTTTTGAGAATAGCTTCTCTAGCCGGACCGAATGAGAAAAATCCTCTGTGATCTCAGATCTGACGAATTTTAGCTTCAGGCTGGAGAAGCGGCTGCTGACGATATGCGCAGGTCTCTCTCACTATTCATTGGCGGTGCTGTAGTGAGTTGAACTCTCTCCGTCTGTCAGCGACATAAAAAAATATGTTCCACTCAACTATACTAATGAGTCTGGCCCATGCCCCGTCTATTTCAATCAAAAAAGCATCGTTTTTGCTCATGAATTGCACCCGCATCCAAAAATAACGCGCATCCAGGCTGTGTCCAAGCGCAGATCATTTAGTGTTAGAATGGCTGTACCAACCCAATATAAAGACCAGCCCGCCCATTTTACATGCAGCGCAATTTAACTTGCACTGCTGTCGCTTTAATCTCTTTTCAGTGGCACCAAAACAAAAATCCTCTTAAATTTGCAACTGGGATGCCTCGTATTTTGCTTCCACCCCCGTCGCGCTTGAATGTCTCGCCCCTTGACTCCAACGTGATCGTTTTCACTGATCAAAATTTGACATTTGGGTGTCAAATATCCAGACAGCTCAGCAACAAGCCCGGCGGTAATAAAACTGTCAGTATACTCACGATGTAGATGGGGAAACGCGCTAAATACCAGTGGATTACATGGTTCAGAGACGCGCGGCGCACAGACGCAGAGAAGGCACCTCCAAAATTAAGGGGGGGAAAAAATCCGTATTCCCTACCCGGCCCGCGTCTCTCTGCAATAAAGAAAATCCTCCACGAATCACTCACCGTCTTCTAATAGCCTCTGTTTCGCATCGAGACAACAGGAGCCTATCGCGTCTGTGTTGACAGCCAAATCCTCCTGCCGCTAACAGCCGCGCCGCTGAAGACTGAGCTCAGCGCGACCAGGAGCGCGGAGCTGCGTGCATCTGTGAGGCGAGGAGGGGGCGAAAATGGCCTGGCGATAACCCTGGCGTGTGTTTTTTTTTTTTTTTTTTTTTTTTTTGTAGTCATCTGCGTATTTAGAGTTACACTCTACAAATCAGAGGACGTTTCCGTCCCCGAGGACCAGCGGCAGGGGGAGCGAACCAAGGACAAAGGACATTCTTATGGTCAGTTTCCAACCACATTTGGTGCGGCTCACTGTTGCGTAAGCCTGGTGTAAACCTCGGCCGGTGCTTTTTTTTTGTTGTTGTTTTTTTTTGTTTGTTTTTTTGGGAACGTTTTCGACAGAGGGGACGAGTCGGGCTTTTCGCCTTCAGATCGGACCGGAGATTTATTTTCACCAAAGAGGGCAGAGTGAGCTGGCAGTGGAGTCACGTCAGTCTGGTCTGCACTGCAACGTTTCCTCTCGGCGTGCGCGTTCGCATGCGCGTGTCAGAGAGAGAGAGAGAGAGAGAGAGAGAGAGAGAGAGAGCTGGAGCGAGAGAGATTGCGCTCATGCATATTTCTCCTCGTGGTTAGAGTAATGCACAGATACGAAATAGTTCTGAAGGACGTCACAAGCAGCATCTATCTATCTATCTATCTATCTATCTATCTATCTATCTATCTATCTATCTATCTATCTATCTATCTATCTATCTGTAATCTAGATGTGATAATGTGAATATGTGCACACGTGGAGGGTGTTTTCTATAACCCGTACATATTTCTAATATGTCGGGAAATAAGAGCATTATCATCCAAGTTGCGCGCCTCTGGAGCCGCTTCACCTCCTCTCAACGCCAGACGCAGCCGCTGCCGCCACCGCGTGCGGCGGCTGCCGCTGCCGCCACCGCGTGCGGCCGCCGCGGCTGCTGCTGCTGCATGTGACTCTGTTTGTTGCTTTGGCGCGCGTGCATGTTGGAGCATGCATAACCAACACGTGCCCGCGTGCACACTTGTGGAGGAGAGTGAAAAGTGGAGAAGCGCGACACCCCTCGCTCTCTCTCCCTCTCTCTCTCCCTCTCTCTCTCCCTGACTCTATCTCTCCCCAGCTCTCTCCCTGTCTCCCACTCTCCCCTGTTCTCTCTCTCCCTTTGTGTCTCTCTCTCCCCTGCGCTTTTCCTCTCTCTCTCTTTCTCCCTCTCTCCCTGCACTGTCGCTCTCTCTCTCTCCCTCCCCTCTCTCTCCCTCTCTCTTTCTCCCTGCCTCCCTCTCTCCCTCAATCTCTCTCTCTCTTTCTCTGTCTCCCTCTCTCCCTCCCTCTCTCTTTCTCCCTGCCTCCCTCTCTCCGGGTCTCCCTCTCTCCCTTGTCTCCCTGTCTCCCTCTCTCCCAGTCTCTCTCTCTGTGAACCCATATTTGAAGAACTTCCGGGGTGTCAGACAGATCCGATCTCCAATCTTCTCAAAACACAGGCTATCAATTAAGGAGAATTCCCAGAGAGATACTCAAACACCGCCGACAATCGAAGGCGACTCGCCTGCTTCCAGCTCCATTTCTGGGCAGGTGATGGTACCGCTGGTGAAGTGAGAGGAGAGAGTGTGTGTGTGTGTGTGTGTGTGTGTGTGTGTGTGTGTGTGTGTGTGTGAGAGAGAGAGATAGAGGGAGCATTACGGGAGAGGGAGATGGATGGCAGTAACAGTTGAGGGGTGTGTGGCTGAAGTGGAAGTAATCGCTGTCGGGGAACAATGTTTTAGAATTTTAAAAGGCCAAATATGGATAAACAATACTGCCACTCTTTCACTTTTGTGCATCACGATGGTTTTTTTGTTTTTTTTTAATCAGTCTAAAACAGAAATAACGTGCCACGGTCATAAACTTTTTTTACTTTCAGTCATTAAAATTAAAGTGGCTATAATTGGAATGCAATAAAAGCAACAGTGATAGCTTTAGGACTTCTCCATCCCAGTTGTAATCCACATTTGCTGGATGATAAACAATGTTTAGGACTACATTGTTTCAACATTAAATATGCCTCTTGTAAAGGGACACGTGTATCAAAGCACCCTGATATTTAAACTCTTGAAAACTCTTGAAGCTCTTCATGATGTATCTATTTTTAATGGTCCAGCATGTACCAGTCTACCCAGGGAGCGCTGCCCCGGCGCCTGCCTGGAGGCTGCTCTACCTCCGGTGACACCAGTTCAGGTCACGACCACTCGCAGGCACCGGTGCAGGCCGGGGCTCCCGTCTGGCTGCAGCTGGAGTGAGGGGGGAGGAGGAGGAGGAGGAGGAGGGAGAGATGAAGCAGTGCAGCCTTTCAGTTGAGTTACTGCAGCGAGGCTTGATTCGTGCTCGCCTTTCTGCGGCCCTTCCTCTGGCTCTTCAGCCCGGTCCTGGCCTGTGACCTGTCTGGTATCCTACTGCCTGGGTCCTGGTCTCAACTTGCACCCCCCCCCTCCCCATTTCTCTAATTTAGATGGAGCAAACTTTACAAGGAGTTGCTGCCGGTTGTAAATCACCAGAACTGTGGCCGTCCGGCACAAGGACAGGAGAAGATTTCACGGCTAATTACAAACAGCGGAATTTTAAAGCACCTCCACCAAAGCAGGTTGTAAGTGGGGAATCTGAGCAGCTCGGAAAGACGGCCGAAATGCTGAAAACCTACGCATGCAGCTGTTCATCCCCATCTGTAGGACATGCATGCATTCCAGATGAAAACAAAGAGATTAGAGGGCAGCTTTTTCAACATAATAACTTCCAACCATCATCTATTAAAACATTAAAGTCAGACACTTGTGTAAAATCTGCAAATATATATAAAAAAACAAAACCTGTATGATGTGAAAAACATCAAAGTTCCATTAAGCAGCTCTCAGAAAATAAATAATTCATTAATTGAAAAAAAAAGTACAATACATACAAATCTGAATATAAAATGAGAAACCCTCATCAAACATGTAATGTCTGCAACAACCATTCGTGTGTATCCACATTTTGACCCGCATGAGCACATATCTGCATGAATTTGCACCCCACACATGTTGACTGCATGGAGAATGATGCACATCCAACCAGGAGCGCAGAGGAAGTCACCAGATCTTCGTGAGGAGCCTCAATATTCGACGAGGAGCTTCTGATCTGCAAATATAGTAATGTGAGCAGAAATCAGACGCAGAGGGCTTCAAGGTTCCTCTGCCTGTTCGGAAACACACACAGAACCTCAGAGGCCTCTGTTTGCATCTCTGTATCCCCAAGTGATATTCCATTGATTTTCTGTATGTTAAAAGAGTCGTTTTATTGACACATGGCTGAACTGCGTGGGAGAGTGCGTGCATGTACCAAACACTTTGTGTGGCAGGAAGCCTCTTCTTTTTTTAGTACTTTTTCAGCTTGAAAATTTTGAATCCAATGAAATAATATACTTTATTTATTTGTTGCGATATTTAATGAAACATCAGAATCTAATAAACGCTCTTTCTGACTCTAGCATGGTTATTTCTAGATTTTTAATAAAAGCGACCAGACTCTGACTCAAACAAAGATGATGAGGAAACACAGATGGTATTTTGGGCATCACATTTACAACCAGCAGTTGATGAAAGAGACACAAAATGTTGATATAAGCTAAATTACATCTAAATGACAGACAAATCTGCCTTTGTTTCTCTTTGTATGTCCCACACTTGTCAGTTCCACTTTTCTTCAAATAATAGCATTGTTACTAGTACATCAAAGAGCTTTACAATTGCACATTTTGTTCCATTTCTGCTCCTCTAATGGCGTTTTAACTTCTCTCCAGTCATGCTGATTCAGCTCCTTAAACAAGCCTCTAGTGGACACTAAAGGAAGTGATTCTGAGGCTCAGCGTTGGCACCGTGGACTCAACCTAGAGTCATTGCTCTGAACGATCGTGAACTGGTGTGTGCTTTGGAGATGCTCCCCATAAGCACCTGCTCCAAAAAAGTACTTAAATTTCACTGATGGGACCATCTCTTTTTTTCTCCCAGCTGGCCTCCTGCTCCTCGTGGTTTACGTTCGTACCGGCTCGTCCTCCCCTTCTCCCCTCCCAGGGACGTCGATGCCCGCCCGCGAACGATGTACAAACAGGCGCCGCAGACTCGCAGACGGTGCTGCAGGGTTGCAGGCATGCGGGGCCACCGAGCGGAGGCAGAGCACGCAGCAGCGGCGCTTTCACTTGTCAGTTTACATAACACTGATTACAACCCTGAGATTTAGCCAACTGACGCGCAACCGTTCAGTTTGGCCCCAGCGTTAAACACTCACTGTCCATCTGCTCCGCTGCTTAGTCGCTTTCCTTCACATGCTTTCACTGGGCACCAACTGGTGGAACTGCACGCATCTGTTGCGATGCGCTGATGTTATTTTTGACTATAACTATAATTATTGTCTTGCATTGTCTTAGAAACACACTTTAGTGTGCAATAGATGACCTGCATCCAGAAACACTCTTTGAGAGTTCAATATGAACTGTTTTAGTAGCTGCAAGCATAGCCAAGGGTTCCTGGGTCAATTCATCAATCACAGATTTAGAAGATGAGGTCAAACTGCCTGGAAAGTAGGTCCTGATTTACTGGAATCAATCCTGGGAAGTTTAGTGCATTGAATGCCACAGAATTAAATCAGTATCTTCTCCAGAATCTCTGTTTGGTGAAGCCTGTCTGACTTATATTAGAAGTTGCCAGCACAGAAGAAAGGATAGATGGGAGAGGGAAAGGGCAGAGAAAAGCCAGTTGCGGGTGAAAAACATCTGAATCACAATGCAAGAAAACACGAGGAATTGGAAAGAAAAGTCTCGCAGGCCAACTTATTTGGCAGGGAAACTCAATCTGAAATGTGAGCTGGCAGCCTGACGAGTTGGGTGGAGATATTACAGTTTGGCAGGGGGCAAATAAAATCTTTTGTCTCGTGGAGAAAAAAAAATGAGACGAGAAGAAGAAATGGGAGGTGAGTGGATGGAACAGAGCATAAGAGTCTGAAACAGACTAGTGATGTGGGTAGTGTGAAAGCTACGGCGATGAATGGAAATAGAAATAAAAAAAATAAAAATAAAATACAGGAGAAGGCTGTGTTAAAACCTAACACTCACAATGGTCAGACAGGATGCGATTCTGAACAAAATATGTAAAATTTTGATGTATTTTCTGTTATAAGAGCGATGATTATCAACTAATTAGTAGTCAGGCTACATTTGTAAAAATGGGAACACCTCCATTTGAGACGCTGCTTCAGTTATCAGCCGTTCTAGCGTCCTCGCATTGTCTGCAATTTTCAAATTAGAGTGCCGACATTAGTGGATGCGGTGTCTCCGCTCTCCAGATGTGGAGGGAGGCCTCGCAGTGCAGAGCCATGGCAATTACACAGAACAGCAGTCGCTCTCACAACATCCCACTGATCCCAAAATAAATACAGAGGGAAGGAGGGAAGCGAGCGAGATGTTCTCTGACTGTTAGCACAAGGTAATGAAACACTGGAAAGGTGACATTATCAACACGTGGGATGATATATTCAGTGCGAGTCTGTTTGTGTGTGTGTGTGTGTGTGTGTGTGTGTGTGTGTGTGTGTGTGTGTGTGTGTTGGTGCTGAAAGGGATGGTGACAAGATAAGAACATAGATAAAGACAGGGAGACTCTGGAAGGCTGAAAGATGGCTCACACCTCTCATATCTCATTAGATCCCCTCGCTCAGTCATTCTGTCTGTTATTCTGGGATGCAGTCGCTAATTAACATCTTGATTGAGCCGGTAATTATTTATTCAACTCTAAAGTCATTCGAATGCAAAATGAAAAACGAAAACTCTGTCATTTAATCTCACGACACAAGCATCAATATAACACCTACTGCCCAAAAATGGGTTCCAGGTGCAGCTCGGGCACGTTTGCATCTCGATTCATTATTGACGTCATCACACTGGCCTGATTTACACAAATCTCCAATCAGTGTTGACTGCGAACCAATTAACCGATTCCTACAACAAAACCTTTCCTTCTAGTGCACCAGCCTTTAATCAATTATAAATCAACCTGAAAAATTCATCCTTTCCTGAACCCTATATGCTGCGGAATACATGAAAAATGTTGACGCATAACGACTCCAGGGGATGAAGTCTTTGGACAAAATAGAAAGATGCTCAAAAGTTGCCTCAAAAAATATACAATAAGCAGCAATTTCCCTTCCTTCTTGCATGGAAAACCCCTTTGAACCCCTCTCTGGGCCCCACTTTGGAGACAATCCTAATGGCAATCATTGATGTCACATGTCTCATTGGTCAACAAACCAGTGATTCCATTATGGCTCCCAGTAAGCCATCAACAAAATGTCTTTGGAGACTCCGGTGTAAATCCAATCACCAACTGTGGGCTAATCCCGAAGAGTGCAGGCCACCGTGTTGTTGACTTTTGAATTTGGCTGACTGGAACAGTCCTCCAACAGAAGAGTTTAGAGGCTGGCGTTAGTGCCTCTGAGCAAGCTGACGTCATCCTCTGACCTTCAGCGGGTTTGAAGAGCAGAAGAAACGGCTGCTGCATCAAACCAGCTCATTCCAACTGTGTGGTGACCAGTAAGGTATTAAATTCACATCATAAAGTAAGAGTTCCAATAAGGTGCTGAGATCAGTACTGACATAACAGCTTCTGTTCCCCTAATTTGAATGTATGAGGAAGGTTGTGCCGACCTACACTGCTGTCCCAGCGGTGGAATTATAATATCCAAACATTCCATCTCCTCATAAATGCTTGTAGCAGTAATAGAAACCTCCAAAAAGATGCTATAAAACAAACAAAAATGCTTAGTGGGCGCTATAAATGATCCCCTTGCAGCTCTGATGTAGTCCAGGAAAATGAGTTCTGTGAGTTTCACCTAAAAATGGGGCCAAAAGAAAACCTGCGAAGATATTTAGACGTCAAATCACGTGAAACGCACCACGAACACAATGGCTTCATGGAGGATGACACCCCTCGTGCTATCCTCTTTGTTGTCCAAGGTCAAGCACCTAATGAAGATTGATTCTGGTGAAATGAGGACCTAAGCTGGCAGCAGTGATCATGTGACATTGTGTGTAAATATGCTGGAGGAAAATCCATTTAGGGTGAACGGACGACAAACGGACAAAGAGGCCTTTCTTAGTGGTAGAGTGTGTGTATCGGCACCAAACAGCACCACACGTGCAAATAAAGTCCAGAGTGTGTCGCAATCGTCTGTGAGGACGGCCAGCTGACTTTTGTTTAGGCTATTAACGCGTCCCCGATGCTTTTCAACCCCCGCTGAGCCCCATTCAACCGCAATAGCTGGTTGAATGTGATTGATGAAGGGCCCAGGACCACATCGACGGGGGTGGGGTGACCACCAGCCTTTATGGGGGGGTGTTAATGCCACATATGGAGGTCCCCATTCACATAAACAGTCTCATTGTGGATGTTCTGTAGGTTAATTAAAGAGCTTCATTAAGTTTATCTGTATGAATCCCTGTGGCCTGAGCTGTTTTATATCAATAACGTCTATAAAAAAGTGTTGACCTATGACTTATGGTTAGCTTCCACTATCATCTGATAACGTCTTTTTTCTTTTTTTTCTTGTTAAATTGAATTATTTTTCTTTGTGTCAGGCCTAAAATGATGAACCTGCAGACCACATATAGGTTCCTGTCCGATAGCACTGTCAGCATGTCGGATCAGGCTATAAACTCCTTTGATTATATATATATATATATATATATATATATATATATATATATATATATATATATATATATATATATATATATATATATATATATATATATATATATATATTCATATAATTAGTAGTATTATTATTCATTATTGTTATTTACTATTATTTCTATGGAAAACTATCCCTGCAAGGTTGCCATCCATGTTAGGATGAGAGTAAATGGAGGAGTAGTGGTTTATGAGGCATCCCATCACCCTCATCATCATTGCCGACAGGTTACTTTGACAAATCTGCTGACATCTACTCATTTTCTTGTTCCTCTCTGTTCCCATCACTCTTTCCTCACCCTTCACCCTCAGCACACGGCCCACGTTCAGATACATTTTCTTCATCCATCCACCATCTGCCCATCCTTCGTCCGTGCATTTATTGGCTCTGAGTCTTCCATTCATCCATCCAGGGAATCCCTTATCTCCCTCCTACAGTGTCCATTACACATGGACCTCATCTCCTTTCCCAGGTTCATCCACCAAGCTTCCCTTCCTGCATCAGCCCCAGTTATTAATTTTCTTTATTCACACGTTTCTTGCCACTCTGTAATTTCGCTGGGCTGATCGGTTCACTCAACCATTTTCTTTTTACCCCTTCCTTTATCAGAGAAAGAAATCATTCTCCCTGATCTTACCTTTGTCCTTTCATTGATCTATTTTCTTCCACATACTCCGGAGTCGATGCAGTGAGTTTTTCTCATTTTTCATACTGATTTTACACTTGTGTTCAGTTTCCATTCCATTGTTTTTACCTTTTGCCCATGTTTCCATCTGTGGAACATCATTCTCTATTTCCCACTGATTTTCAAGCCCCAAACCCCTTTTCCTCTCATTCTTAAATAGGCATTCAATCTTCACCCTCTTCCTCTTTCCTTCCAAATTCAGCCCTAGTGTGCACTGAAAGGTAAACACATTACTTAAGAAATACTTTGGGATTAATTTACTCAGCTGCTTTTAATTAATCTCCCATTTTAAACTAGAGCATTGTCCTTTATATAGGGTTTAAGTGTAACATGTTCACTAACTCTTCCTGCAAAGAAACGGTGTGTGTGATTACAGGAATAGCGTGCCAGGAAGGAAAGTGTGTAATTAAAGGAGAAATGAGAACAGATATTTTTCATTTGAGTTGAGATTATTTCGGTTTTGCCTTCACCTTGGTCATGCAAACCCACCCACAAGCGGAAAAGCAGAGCTTTTACCTAAGATTGAATAAATGGCTTGGATCGAACAATCAGCAGAGACGTTATTGACTGAGCTTAACATCCCCGCGCAACTCCTACTCCCATATTATCATTCACGGCAAATAACAACTTCTTTGCAAATGCTTCTCCTGCACTGCCGAAGTTAGAGAACTTGCAAACTCTGATCACAGCTTGCATTGCAAGGTGCCCTCAACAGCAGTCGACACGTAGCAGTAGTTACAAAAAACCCAAACAAATGGAAGAAGCCATGAATTAGGAGCAAGTTATCACTTGGGAACCATTATCAAAGGTAAGTGTCACCTGTACAACAGGAAGGGAAAAGGTGCTAATGTCGAGAAGGCCTGCATTAATAGCTGATTATCATGATCCCAAAAATAACTGGGCGCAGGTCTCAGGTGAAACTCACCAGACTTCACAGATTCTCCGCGGAACCTTCCGCAGGAAGCTGATGAGATATCAGAGAGTTCTGCTGTGGGTGGAACCTCCCAGGGTTCCAGATCAAACGGATCCACTCAGAATCAGTCAGCGGTAACTTTTCACGAATTAGAAGAATTAGAGCTGCACTTAAACCCACAAACTCAGCTTTAATTGTCACCCATCCATCCATCCATCCAAACCATCTGCTCAATTGCTCAACATTCTCTCATTCTATCTCATCTCTTCACTCAATCTCTTCTGAGGCTTCCATCTCTTGCATCCCAAAGCCCGTCCAGGATAACAACTCGGTCCGATGAGCAGCCCCCCCAGACGTCCTAATGGAAACACACAACCTCAGGAGAACGCTTCATGAAAGCAGCTCATTAGTCGCTTAGTCATTTCATGACCAGAATAGCCGCCGCTGTGAGAAATTACCCAGAAATTATCCGTTTGAAAGGCGATTTAAAGACTGAAAGAACTAAAAAAAAAATACTGTGACCCTGGTGTCAGTGCACCACAGGAAGCATGGACAGTCTGTCCTTTGATGGCCTTTAACATTTGAAGGTTTTTACTTTTTTATCACCAATGTTTTTCCATGACTCTATTCATGAGTGTGTGTCTTTATTGATCTCTACCTGACACTTGTATTGAAGGACTTTAATAGATGTGCTGCTAAAATGGCTCATGCTGCGGGAATTTGTAATAACCCTGGGGAGGTTTACACCAACACACTCTGCAGGAAGATGTTCCATTAAAAGAAACAAAGCAGATTCTTTAATGTCAAAAACAGAGGCAAGAGAGTGTAGTGGATGTGTCTGGATTACAAGACTCAACAAGAAGCATGACCACCTTAATGCAAATAACAGCTTGATCCAATTGTCCAGAGTCTAACAACTACACTACAGCTGACAGAATCACTTGTCATAAAAAAATAGATTTTATATATAAGAAGGAAATTAGCAACTTCAGCATGACATGATTATTAATGTCTGGTGGCAAATCAAGCCCATTTCTGATTGCTTATTATTAAATCCATTTCTTACATGCTGCTGCTTTAAGCTTTTGCTGCAGTAGATTATTTTTGATAATGCAGCAAAGTCTGAAAGAGAACACCAAGAGCAAAATTCATCCTGGTCCTGGTATGAAAACAAGTTTCAAGTGATGCTTTTTGTGCATCTTCAAATGTCAGGTGATGCTGACTTTTCTTGCCTCAAATGCTGTAATTAGTTTATATTTAACTATTACTTCTGCCTGGAAGACACTGTAAGGAAAGGGCATCTGAATTAGAACATTCATAGAAGAGAGCTTTTGTGTTGTGCAGAACTGAATGTACTGTCCTCTTTCTAATTATTATGAACAGTGGGACATTTGCAGCACTTGTGCCTGAATGAAACACTGCAATGAATTTAAAATATAACTGTCTAAAAACTGACTTTTCAACTGAAATTAAAATGTGACCATTATTATTGGGAAGACATTTTTAGGTTGTTTAAAACTATAAAATAATGTGTCAAATCATGCAGTTTGAAGGTTAGATTAAAGACTGGAATTGTGTGATGGATTGAGAGTCTATTCAGATGTTGGGGTCTTATTTGCAAGAGAAACTTGTTCCAGTCAGACATTCATGTGCAACATCCCATTTCAAACGCAATCAGATTGCGGCAGATTACAAAAAAACATTGACACGGCGACGGCGGCTGTGTGCGTAGGAGGATAAACGCGGCATCTCTGGATGACAGCACAATCACCACCGTGGAGAAGCGACGGGGCCGTGTTCCTGAGCATGTGCCCTGCTCGCTTTCTTTTCCATTTTCCCCAAACTGAACTCCACTGAATAGTGCGCAGAGGACAGGATCGTCCTGCATGAGCGAGCGCTCGGATCCTATACGACAATAACAACAACAGCTGGTCTGAGGTGTGGGAGAACCATCTCAAAGTTAGCCGAGGGACAGATGGACCAGCTGGTCTCTTATGGAGGGTTACCATGGTAATGTGGCTTTGACCTTATTTGTCTAATATTTCTGCATCATACAGACCTCCCACACACACACACACACACACACACACACACATTGGTACACCTGGTGTACCAATGGTACACCTGGTGTACCAATGTACCTAAACTCATACATTATAGTTAAAAACACACATTTTGATACGTGTCCATCGTCCATCTGCGTGTGCACATAAAAAAAAGGCAGCACCTGCTATGTTTGGAGTATCTGTCACCTCTTCTCGCTCAGCTTGTGTTCCATACCCATGGGAGGTCCCCCATGGTCCTCATTACCATAGATTCTGTCCACAGCAACCAGCGCGTCATCAATCTTCCACTTAAGATATGCAAAGATGGCAGACTTGACTTCTCTAACGTGTAATGGGCCTTGGCATACTCCAATAATTTATTAATTTCCTTGCGTTTGTGACGCACATCCAGGAAACTGCTACATGTGGGCCTGGAAGGTTAATTTCCTCACTTATTTAAATTTGAGCAGCTCGACCTTATTTAAATTCTGTGTACAGTACACAAGTAATAAACATTCTCTTACCTGTGCCGGTCCAGGCCAGGCCCCCTGCAGCCTCACTCCATTTATCTTTGTTCATTTTAACTGCTGCTAAGCTCTCAATAAACTATTTTCCTCTTCAGCTTTGAGCCAGGAAGCCCAGTTACATCAGTAGAATGATAATTTCATGCAAAGGGAACCCAACACAGATGGATGTTATGAAATTACTCCTGTTTGTGCATTGTTCCAAATGTCAACATGTGTACCTATATCAATACATTTGATGTGTATATTTTTTCCTACGTACCTGACCTCAAGTACATCGGCAAAACATTATGATTTACATTCTAGAATATTTCTACAGCACATCAGCTTATTTCTTTCTTGTGTGGATTACTGTGTGTGTGTGTGTGTGCATGTGCATGTATGTGTGTGTGTACTTTGTAAATACAGTATTATCTAGTCCACACCAAGATTAATACTACTTGTTCATCTGTGAGTACAAATCTGCCCCCCAACACCAAGTAGCTCTCTCTCTCTCTCTCTCTCTCTCTCTCTCTCTCTCTCTCTCTCTCTCTCTCTAGCTCTCTCTCTCTCTCTCTCTCTCTCTCTCTCTCGCTCGCTCTTGCTCTCTCTATATATATTTTGTTCTAATCCTCTAAATTGCCATATTTAGCAATATTTAACTTCTGTGTTAGTGTTAAGACCAAACTTTTCCCAAAGATCAAATCAATATTTTCTATAAATATTGTCTAAAAATTAACACTAGAATACTAAGTTAAATGTGTCATTTTTTAAAAATCATTGAAT
Organism: Lagocephalus sceleratus; assembly: GCA_911728415.1. NCBI lineage: Eukaryota > Metazoa > Chordata > Actinopteri > Tetraodontiformes > Tetraodontidae > Lagocephalus > Lagocephalus sceleratus. Next base: position 1,237,314 of record CAJVRN010000213.1, read on the forward strand.
ATTTTGGAGGTCTGGGTTCTTTGGTAGCATCATTTTTTTCTACAATAGCTTGTAACCTTTACTGGGTATTAACCCTTTAACCATATGCAAACATGTTTAAGTCAACCCGTGGGTCAGCTAAAAATGCATGAATAGATCACATGGTTATACAGTTTCTGTCTGTTTGGTCAAATCTAATAAAGCTTTCCTTTCCATGGGCATGCAAACATCTATAATATAGCAGCAATTTACACATTTTCTGACAACTCACTTGAAGCCAGCAGCACTTTGTGAAACTTGTTAGTCTGCTCTGACAACCGGTAGCTGCTGCAATGTTAGCACTTTCCTGCTCAGTCTTCCTGTTTGAGCTCTGTGGCAGTGTGCAGTACACATCCCCAACACATTAATCCTCCAACAGAGCAGTCTAGGTATGACGCTCAAACACCATCTATTACAGGACTTACATCCTGTTACGTGGATTCATTGTGCCACAAGGGGGCAGTACATGGATTTTCCACCAAATCACAATACTAGCTACGGTGATAAATATGAATAATGGTATCAAACGTTTTTTTTTTTGTTTTTTTTTAACTAGTATCTTAACTACATAATTCCATCAATATATTTACAAATATCAGATGTACAGTGCAACAACTTCAAGCCATTAATATCACATCATGCAGTCCAAAACTTTCCTTGTTCCTTCAGTTACCAGCTTTGTGAAACAGATGGAAATAATCAGCAGCAAAATTATTAACTCTATTTAAAATGTTGGGAGTTATACACCAAGCCTTGTAGTTCATAAGCTGCAGAGCTCTGGGAAACAGAGCTCAAAGACAGATGATGAGGCCACTCTCATCAGTGATTCACAGAGGAAGAGCGATACAGAAGTTGAAGTGTGACCTTTCACCCGACAGCGTGGGAGACCCAGCCGCTGGTGCTCTGCCATCTTCTCTAAAGGCTCCCACTAACCTTTTGCAGGAAGGAAAAAGTTGGTTGCCATGGCATCGAGGAGAATTGTAATGATATGCTTGCAGGAGTTGCTATGTGCCGTATGTTGCTATGAGTTCAAGACTGCACCATCTGCATCCCTGCAACAGCAACACATAACAGCGATCATAGCAGAAGGGAAGAATAATGTTTCACACCTTTAATCTAAACTAATCACCATAATTTAAAAGTGAATCGATTTTCCTCCTTCTGGGATGCAATTCGGCCCAAATTCTAAAGAGGCTCATGGACGCTTCCTCTGTGTCCATTCCAAGAACATGTGGTGCACCAGAGAGTACAGAAGGAGGTCGTCCGTCTCTGATTTGGCGGTTATTTTTAACTTTTCCCCATGTGCAGGTCTAATCAGAGCAGGATGTCCCTCATCAAGTTAACCAGGAAATACCTTTTCATGAAATGAGACCGTACAAGCAGCTTCCACTGATGTAGCAGATGAAAAGGTCAGTTACATAGAAGGGTCAATTAATGAGGTAGGGTTAAAAAGAGGTCAGGCTTATTTGTAGTTCATAAAAGGTGGGTGGGAGAGTTACAATTTCTGATATGAAGTATTCTTATTTTATCTCTTTTTTAGTGACTTTTTATGTCTCAAGATCACTCAACTGCCTTACAATAATACACCAAAAATCAATTTACCAGTTCAGTTCACACTCAATAAATGTGCCCTTCTCAATTTGGTCCAGTAGAGTTTCAGCATTTTCTGCAAATAGATGTGGCCACAAGGGGGCGTCTGTAGAGAGGGCAGTGATATAAGACCTGTGACATCTAAATCAGCTACAACCTCATTTAACTTCCTGTTAACTTCCTGTCACGACTGCTGTTTTATGTGAAGTTATTTCACTTCCTTTTAGTGGCGTAATCCCAGCGCAGAGCGGTCATTTCTCCTGTCAGCTGAGCGTTTATGACCCATCATATTTGTGGTTAGGAATAAACTCTGCTGTGAGTGTGAGTGAGTGTGTTTCTGCTGTGTTTGCTTCCTCAGACCTCGTTACTTTTCAAACTCCTAACAGAGGATTTCCTCCATGATGATAAATTAGGATTAAGGAACACACTGGTTTTAGTACATCAGAGCTCTCAATGCCTTTAGATTATGTTTTGATCAGTGCCTAGTGCTTATATTTGGAATACTGGCTCTGATGCTGCATATGTGTTTGTTTGTTTTTTTTTATAAATATGCATCACATTAGCTGATTTCATGCTATATTCCACATCTCCCTCCTGGGTTGACTGGAGATCTGACTGGAAAAGTGGAAAAAACAAAACAAATATAATACAAATTTTTAACTCAGAAACTTTATTATCGCCTTGACAACCACATCAGTGCAACACCACTGAGTTGGGTAAAAAGGTTTCTCTTCCATGTGATCTAAATAGAGTATTGTAACAAAAATGTCTGTTAGTAGTCATTTTTAACTCATTTGTCATAGGGTCACTTTCCTGTGACACCAGCTAAATTTGATCTCCTATTATGAAGGCGGTGTTGCTGGTGTGAAGGTGAGCATCCCCGTGCATCCTCGTTACATGTCTCTGCTTGACTCATGCGCACAAATTGTCATATTCTCTGTGCGTGCGTGGAAACATATGGTGAGTCAGTGAGTGGGTGGCGACTGCCAGTGTGTCTGTGGGAGGATGGACAGAGGGAGAGGGAAGGAGAGAGGGAGGGAGGGAGGGGAAGGAAGGAGAAGGGGAGCGAGGTAGATCGGTGGCGATTAAAATACAAGACTACTCAGGTTGTGCACCAATAGGTGGCACTCTACCCTTTTGTGATTGGCTGCAGCCACCCGCGCTCACTTGCACAAGGGTTTGATGCTAGAAGTTGCCCTTTTTTCATGTCTTCTGGATATTTCTGCCTGCTGGGCTGCTCTTAAAGTCTTGGAATGAAAGGAGGCCGGTCGGGGGGGTTGTGTGTGTGTATGTGTGTGTGTGGGGGAGGGGGGGGTTACCATTCTGGGTGGATGAATGGAAACTTAGCAGTGACGAGGTTAAAGGCTGACTTTCCTTTAGGCTTAAATCCATAACTGGAGGTTTTGTGTAGGTATTTTGCTCTTGTGTCACTGGAGACAGCATAAACATGTTTGTTTGTTCTCTTTGCATTCTGCATAAGCTGCAGTTTATGTTAAATGTAAACAATATATGAATAAAAATAAATATAAATATTTAAAGATTTGATATTCGGCTGCACTGACAGTTGTTCTTCATACTCATAATAGTAAATAAAGTATTTTAAGGCATCCTGATTAAAAAAATCATTTAATTACATTGAAGTGAATAAAATCATTATACTTGTGCGCTTTATATTTTGCAAAACATATATTCTTATCCTCATTTCTAAAAGCACAATAAACGCATGCTGTATATTCCGTGTCCTTACGATCACTCTCATATAATGGAAGACATAAATATTCTTTATATATATGTATATGTGTGTGTATGTATGTATGTATACATACATACTATACATACATACACATATAGAATTTCTGCTTTTATTGAACATATACTGTACAATCCTGTGAAGGAGACTGAGTCTGTCTTCTGCTGTTATGGAAACCACAGCCAGAAACACCAACAGAGAGCAGCGAGTACAAGGGAAAATCTGCAGGAACCAAAGTACAAAACACACAACCAAAGTCGCAATGTGTCATTTTCAAACATTATGTATGATGTTTGTGGAGCAGGCGGTCATCAAGCGGGGACCTACAGTTGGAAACATCTTATGGAAGCAGTTCTATTCACAAAATATACAAATAAATTAGCAACTCAGAGCATTCATTGTGTTCTTTACAACAGCAGATGTGAAACCCCTGATTGGCTAAATGAAATGGTCGATGAAGCCTCTGATTAAACGGATGAGAAGGGCAGTTTGCAGCTGCTTTCACCATAGTGAGAGAATCCTGGAGTCTATGGAGTTCACAACCTTCTACATTCAACAACCCTAACAAGCACAAAGTGTCAGAGGTCATGCATTAGCGGTCCGTGCCGCGGCGTGGTGGGGCTGAGCGGCTAGGCTGGGTCAGAGAGCAGATCGATCGGGTCGCCCGTAAAAAGTTGTACAAAAAAATGAAAACATTCGCACGCATCCATAAATGCTCCGGTGCTCGCTGGCTGGCTGCTGGAACACATTCGATCCCCGCTGGAGTTCTGAGGCTCTGCCGGCACATAAACATGCAACAGAATATAAAGCGAATAAACCTCGTGAGTCCATCCCAGGCGGGGGTCTACAGACTTTCGCTGACCTGCAAAGAGTTTGAGCAGACTCCCTTTACCGCAGAGGTCATGTTTCTAATACTTGGCATGAGGTATGCAGTCTAATATTAATAAAATTGTCATTTTGTAGTTAAAAAAAAGAAGCAAAACCAGTGATTTTAAATGATTTTTTAAACAGATGCCGTGTCTGTTCTATTTTCTGTTATTTGCATATTGTTACTCCTGCAAGTTTTAATCATGCATTATTACTTTAATCATATCCTCGGCGTGGATGAACTGAGCTCTGTCATGCTGGTTGGTTCATAAATTAAACTCATCGTGATGAACATGATTAAACAGAGTGCTTCTTGCCCTGTTCTAAAAATAAAGTGCAACAACATGATAGTAGCCAAAGAAATGACTTTTAAAGGTGGTTCTCATGTGCTAAAAACCCAAACGTCATATCACGGTTGATGTTTTTAGGTCAGCTCATCTTTTAAGTGACTCCAGAGCCAGAGAAAGTGATCGATTCCAGTAAGTTTCCCATTTAAAAAGGTGCTTGTGTTAATGAGGGACACCTTTAATGAGAACATCCGCGGGATGATCGATGCTGTGCTCAACATGCCTTCAACATGTTATCCTACCTGCGTAATTGGAAACGCAGCATAATTCTATGCAAATCCAGACAAGTGGATTATTAATGAACATGTTTTGACATTCAGTACACAGTAATTGATGATGATAGGTTTAGGTTTCTATTTCTACCGCTTTCATAATCGAACCAGAAGCCATAGGTTTTGTGTCAGAAAAGAGAGCGTGCAGGAATCAATTAATTTCAATTAAAATGGCTACAATACACAGAAAAATGCAACATTAGCTTATGGAAAAGCTAATTTTACTCAGAGGAGATGTTTTCCAGGTTACATAAATGTAAGATATGCTCTTAATTTTATGCACAGCAGTGGGTTATTGCACATGTTTTAATAATAAATATGATAATAACATCATTTTCCAATGCAATTACAACATTCATAGGACACTGAAGGATGTTGTTTCCATATACAATAATCTCTCTGGCTACATTTAATATCAAGCAAACTTAAATACTGATTCCCTTGAAAAATCTGCATAGTTCACCAGTTATTCTCTGTTTTCTGTACCATACGGTTCATATTTCCTTGACTTTTTATCATTTTTTTTAAATGTTGAAAATAAGTTTTTCTTTTTTTTCTGTAGTAAATCGCTTTTTCATAAAAGTAGAACTGCAACCGGGCCGACACGTCTGCAAATGCTTTTGCAGTTTGCCCTATACATCCGCAGAACTCGGTCATTTAAAAGAAAACAAAGCGGACCAAAGCGAACACGTCCGCCAACGTGCGGCGGATGGGGAAGAGCTCCAGGAGACGGAGATCCTGCAAGTCGTTCATCCAGCCAAACTGGGAGCAGTCGGGACTACGGGGACACTTATTCCCTCCAGTGTTTTGTGAGTATCAGGGTAGTCTCATTTCAAACACATGCAACATTTCTCTTGTGTGGAAATGCATGCATATAGAATTAAATACACCACGAAAAGGGACTCTGCCTCTGGCTCTGCAGCCTAGCTAGCTTAGCTTTCACATCTTGCCCAAAACACTTTGGGCAGGAAAAAATAGGACAGACAGTTAAAAAACAACAAAAAAAGTGTCCTCAAACACATTTTCTTTTTAAATATTTGGGAGCAGAAGAAAGGGAAGAGACACACAGCGATGCGATGTCTGTATGAAATGGTTCCAGGGCCCGAGCCCACAGATTGCGAGGACCCAGGTCAGCTTGGCAAACAGAAGCTGGTTCATCAGCTCTCAGCACGCTCGCTTTGAAAAGGGAGTACTTGAAAAGAAATACAATGCACTGAGGCGGCATAGTGCTTGGCAAATGTCTGTCATCTACTTATTATGCACGTGTGTCTGAGTGTTTGCATGTCCATACAGATGTTTGACAACGTGAGACTTCCAGGAAGGTGATTTCTTGGCTTAGACTGTATCCCTGAAAGAGAAAGACATGAAACAGAATTAGTGACGTCGGCGCACGTAACGGTGTTGAATTACAGCACTGATCTTCTCTCACATCCAAACATACAGATGTATACGTGCGCGCGCCTACGCACACCCCCGCGTTCTTTGTCCTCGTTTGCCTGATGACACGCCGGAGTGATGCAAGAGCACGCTCCAGTTGCCATCATTTTCAGGCAAAATTCTTTCAAAAAAAAAAAAAAAAAGAATTACATTTCTTCAGACCAAAGGTCTGAAGAAATGCCAAAGGTGTTTGCAAAAAGACTTCGTGAAACTTGTCTGGGAACCTGCAGCAGGTGGTTCACGCCTCCGCCTCTTCCACCTGGTGCGCTAGAGAGGGAGACACTTTTGACAGCGCTGAGAGCCATTTTCAGCCGCAGAAGCTCGGCTGTTGGCAGGAAACAGACATTTTCTGCATTTGTAGGTGGAGGACATGGCAGATGATGAGGTCATTGCCAATGCGGACTGCGATCAGGTGCCCAAATGGCGAATGTGCCATATTAGGTATAAATCAAAATTTAAATCGAGTTCTTCGGATTTGCAACCCTTGACCATAATTCACATTCATGAATTAAAAGCATATTGCCTATTCTATTGTCATAAATAAATATATTACAACCAACAATCGATACAGTGGATGAGACTGGAAGGCATTTTTGAGAATAATTTTCCTCATGGACCGACAACTGTGCACAGCCCGGCCTTGAATTTCATGTAGAACTATGTTACTCATAATCAATAAGAGGCAATTAGAGCGGATTGATAGACGACTCTGCCTAATAAATACAGAAGATGCTTGTAGATAATTGTAGATTAATAAGTTATACACTGGATATTGATTATTATCAAGCCAATATGCCACTTTATTAATCGTGATTAGCGACTTGTTTACATTTCTCCAGATCAGAAATGTTACGCAGCGTTAAGTACCGCCCGAGGGAAAACTCATCATCGCCGTCAATGTGACGTAAACTGGGCAGTGATCGGCTCCGGGGATCGGTCATTGTTCACACAAGTGCTGACAGATTAGTATTGGCTCATGTGGAGGCTGTGGCCTTATAACTGGACCATTCCTCTTCTCCGTGAATTCTGTTTGCTCGGGTAATAGATGAACAATCTGGAGCAAACCGAGCCTAAAAGACAGCCGCCATGTCCGCGGACACTCTGAAAATGGCCTCGTGATTAACGGGACGCGGATCAGGTGGGACGGATGTGGCTCCGCTGCGGTCCCTGGGCCGGGCCCTTATCGAATGGGATAGCCCGCAGCGTGTCAGAGTGGAATTGGAAAGAGGAGGGAAAAAAAAAAAAACATGTAAGAGACTGTGATAAAGTGAGAAATAGAGAAAGAAATTGAGCGTGAGGGGTGGCTGGAGAGAGACGGAGCGGGCATGTGAAGAGAATCCTGGGGACAAATAGTGCTCGCTTTGATAACAAAAGGATTTGTTAAAGTTTCCACGCCTCGACGTGCACGAGGAGAGCCGTGTAAACACACTTAGAGGGATGTGTTCATGCAAGGACACACACTCTAGGTGATAAAGGCAGCTGTTCCAATTCCCAAGGGGCCATGCAGAGACACATGATAGAGAATCGCTATTTATATCGCTCTGCGCTGGCCCCCCTCTGAATGGCTTGTAATTGAACAGTCATTACGCCAAAGTTACGGCCGTACCGAGCCGCCGTCAAAGACAGAAAACTGTGTTGGAATCGGCATTTAGCGGATTTGATTTACGAGCGACAACCGGGAAGTTATTTTTCAAGTGTGACGCTCTAATGGGCAATAAAGAGGATCAAGCCTTATCACCTGCTGTACCCCCTCTGACACACATCCACCAGTCAGCCTGCCAGCCAGCCAGTCGGCAAGCAGTCAGCCAAACAGCTGGGGCCCCTCATGGAAGGAAGCCTTTTCAGCAAATCTGTTTCCTTCGTGTCTCACCCTTAATGGCGCCATTCATTAAAATGGCCCGCAGTCAGTCAGCAGTGCTGCCGTGGCGCAGTTATAGACTCGTCGCCTGTTTTCTCACACAAGCGGACACACTCCAGTCCACCTGCACACACACACTCCCCCAGAAAGGAGTCGCTTACGGCCCAGCTCGTCGAGGTGGTAACTAACCATCAACCATTTGGATTTAGCTGCATGAAAATCTGGACGAGGCTGTAAATAGTGCCGGTTGTAAAACAACAACCACGTGATGTGGTAATTGTGTAAAGTGTGAATCTTTTCACGGTATTAGAACAACGTCTTCCACTACCACCAAAGCGAGTGGCCACAGAGGCTCACTTCAGACGCATGAGTGTAATTTTGATTTCATTCAAGTGTACTGTTTTCATATCAATAATGTTATGAGATACGAGATTGATTTTGAGCTTGCTTAGAGCGACACGCTCAAGTAAGACATCCAAAGCAAGGCCACGACCCAGCTCTCATCAAAGCTTTAGATCCCGAGAGCGAGGTAAGAACACTTTTTTTTATCATTTCTACAGAGGCAGTTGTATGTCCATTCTTGTAATTTCAACTGTAAAGTGGAGCATCCCAGGTTTGGCGTACCATGGGAGTGACCTAACCACATCAATCACGATGACAACTTGTGGCTGTTGTGATGTCGCTGGACGGCCAAACGCATTCAGCACTGCAACTTTAACCAGAGTATAACCCCTGATACATGTTACATAACCTTTCCTTTCATCGCTCTCCTACCTAATGTAGCATCTCAGTCACACTTCCATCATACGTGTAGACTTGTGATATCTCTAAATATTCTCTGAACTATAAATCTCATTCTCACATTCTAATCATTACTTTCAAATATGTGTGTTATGTAGATCAAGTTTTCTAACTGGAACAGTTTTTTGCTCTGCGTCCTGACTTCTGGCCCACATTATAGCTGTTTCAATTAATAGAAACAGTTAGGAGAATGTCAGTAAGAGGCTTAGTCACACAAAGCTATCTCAAATGTCTGCCAACACTGCCACAGCATAAAACATTTTTTTTTTCAGCTCGGGCTGCAGGGCCTTTCCATTTTTAGAGAAAGAGCAAGAAAGGGATTGAAAGGAGGTGAACCCACGTAATTGAAAAGCCCTGGAGTCGAGGGGCATGTTGACAGTGCGCATGTAAATGTAGAAGCAGGCCGGTGCATATGGAAATGCCGGTTGAGCCCATGCATCTGTCGAGAGGGCAGGGTAAATGGAAATTCATTCATGTATTAAAAAGCAGAGATTTCTACTGTAACAGGGAGCTTTAGCAGAAAATCCACAGGAGTGATGGTTTATGACATCAGCGGCATTGCCAGAATACATCACAGGGCAGCAGCAGTCCAGAAACACGTCATGATCCGATTCGGGATCAAATGTTTCTCTGTTTAAACACCAACGACTACAAGTGAATCTCTGCACTTTTACCAACAGTGTTCACTGCTAACCATAAACTTCTGATCATCATCATCATGGCATCACATTATCAGCATTGTTATACGTGCTCATGTAAACAGAATAGCATGACCTGCTTTACCAGACAAGGGCAGTGTTCCGATAGTGAGAAATCAGATTAACACGCCCAGGTTCCTCCCCAATACTCTTGTGTCTTTGTTCCCGTATACCTGTTAATCCAATTCACGGAGGCCAGTAGCAGCAGCAGTGTGTTGCCTGTTTTGCTAATGCACAGACTGTTAGGGTTTCCATGTTTAACAAGACAAGACAAGATCAGATGGTTCAGAAATAACCGGAAGTTACTCAAAAAGAAATCCAATAAATGGAATAAAACCTGTAAACACCATTTATTTTCCATCATTGAATTTCTCAAGTGCATGTGAACTCCTCAGATTCGATTTTTACAACTATCAGATTACAGTTATCAGATTTTTAGGGTCATGAGAATGCAAAGAACAGCGGTGCTATCAATAAGCACTTAAGAACAAAAAGTAATACTTTTGAACTTATATAACTAGATTCATCATCGGGCCACATATTTATATTGTATGTACTGAAGTTTTATTTTTGCCTTAAACAACAAACCAGGAACCTCTGGTTCTGGGAACCTCTGGGAACTCTGACAACTCCGATGAACTCTCCATCAATATTAGTGCAACTTTTTCAACGTGAGTGGAAAATTCGGTAGCTTTTACTTATTCATCACCATCATTCATTTAAGAAACTCATTAAATTCTCTTTCTGTAAATATAAGTAGGACATGCTTTGGCCTGTTTTGATCCATTTTTAAACCATCACAGTTAGAGTTTTATAACAGTGTTTTGTTCACAAGTTAAAGAGGTACAAATTCTGACCCCATTTCATCAATCCGTGATTCGCTGGCTGCCTTGAACTGGTTCGCGTCCCCTACCGGGCCATTGGTTCGCTCCAGGGGTCCCCTGATCAGCTCCTCCCACTCACCTGGACATCTCCATAGTGTCCTTGGTGAGATAGACGATCCAGTAGACCAAGTTGAAGGCGCCGAAAGACAGAGGGAAGAGAATGCGCGAGTACTTGTCGATGATGCTGGTACCAGTCAGAACGTTGTTGGCGGGCACGGCCGAGCCCTGCTGCAGGAAGGCCTGGGCGTTGACAGGTGGGTTAGGGAAGGTTTTTGCGGGCCGATCAAACAGTGGCGCAGAATTCATTCTCTTTTTGAGCACACTGCTGGCATCCACCTGCAAGATGGGTAGATGAAGATAAATGGAGATGGAGACATACAGAATACATAAGAAACCAGCAAAATCTTTAAACACATACCTTTATTAATCCCTTTGCAGCAGCAACTATGTTGACACTTGATCTCTGTCAAATTGGTTCAGCAATAATAAAGTGAAATGCAAGAGAGATGGGGCGTTCATTACCCATTTCCACCATCGCCTCAGAAATGGAGCGCATTTAGCAATGTTATTGATTAAAAAGTTATTTTTAATATCGTTTTGATGTCGTCTGATGAAGCATCTCAGCTGCTTTTCCACTGTTCCCCATTTTTTTAAAAATGCGTTTATGACATTGACTTTGACACAGCTGATAAAAAGCAAAGTGACACATCTTCCGCAAAAGCAGAGCCATCTATTTTTAATCCAATATACCGGTGTTAAGAAAGAGAAAAAAAAAGAAAGAAAAAACATACGCAGGGCTTTCAGTGTGAAAGCACAAATCATCACATCACTCCCAACACAATGACATCAATAAGTGTACAAGCGTATAGCATCTATATGCTTTAATATTAAATTGGCCTGTAGAAAACCACTCTATAAGGCTTCAGATGTCTCTAGAGCGTGATGATTGCCTGGGCGGAGGTGTGCATTCACGTGACCTTTTTTGACACTATCAGCTTCTTTTTACCAACACTACACACACGTGCACATACACACACACATACACATACGTACATCTTCCACCAATGCTCACCAATGGCTAGATGCTGCGCAAATTTGTGCAAATGCATGTCAGTGGGTGGTAACAGCATTTAATGGTTTCAGATATATGGAAAAGTGTGTGTGTGTGTGTATGTGTGTGTGTGTGTTGAGGTTATACTAACTCTGTGGTACTAATATGGCAGTAAGTGCACGGAGGTCCATGCACGTGGGCGCTGTGTGGGTGCTTTCACTTGTAGATGATTATTAGATGGTAGCAGGGATGGATGGATGTGCACATTTGGTGTTTTTAGACTGATGAAGGGCATCCGTAAACATGCATCACATCCTAATAGACATTAAATCAAACAGAATAAAAATATTACCCCATTTTGTTTCTTTTTCATGTTCACAGGTAGAACACAAGTCAAATTAGTGGAACGCCTGACAACAAGATCAATAGCTGGAACAGGAAGACTTTTCTTATTCTTAACACGCGTAGCTACTATGTTGTTACAAATTTTGATCCAGCTCGCAGCCTCAGTCATTCACCACTGTTTCCCTTTAGGTGTGAGGTTTTCAAAAGCATAGCTATTCTCTCTCTGTCGAGTGAAAATGCTGATGGATCTTTTCACACACTGAGCTGCTACTTTTTCAGACCAAGTCAAGCTGAGATGTCTGTAATGCAGTTGATGTTGGTTCAGTGCAGATGATAAAAACTGCCACTGGTTTGCTCTTTAAAGTGCAAAAAACACCAGCTCTTCTTATTTAATTAAAAATATCCATATTCCACTGTTTCTGAATACATCACTGAAATAGCACTATGGATCCACATGTACCAGCTCCAGTGTGGAACAATTTCTCTCAATCACCCAATTGGAAGCAGAAAACGAAAACTCTTGATGGCATCCAGGTTGAGGGGATCAGCTCTTTCTGTGCCTTCCTGAGGATCAAATATGGCCATCACTCTTAAATTCTATGCCACATCATACGCCACATTAGAGACAGCGTGTCTCCTCTTTAGCAGCGATCACCGATCCGACTGCTGGCACCTGTTACGGGGCCTATAAATAAAGGTGGCTCGGTTGTCTATGCCTTCCTCCCACAGCTGCTTTATTTTCCGTTAATTTCCACAAACATACTGAGCCACCTACTCACGCACGCCTCTCAGAGCACTTTCAACGGCGTTTAGACGCAGCGCGAACACCCGCTTTTGCTCGGTGTTTACAGCCGAGGGTTTGATTCATTACAGGCGGCGTTTATCTCCCGCTCCCGTGAGGCTCCTGCTCAGGGTTACCTCGTATTCACGACGGATCAAGCCGGTTTCAAATCGTGACGCCGTGATGGACGGCCGCGTTTCTATTTCCAGTGATACAACAATGTCTTTTTTTCCCTCCCCTTTTACTCCGTGTAACGAAGAGTCTTTCCTCCTACATATTTGTTGAAAGCAGTCATTTTCCGTGATGCATCCCTCCCACTCTCTTCCTCTCAGTGCAACTCTCCCTACACACACACACACACACACACACACACACACACACACACACACACACAAACACACATTCAATCAAACCCCAGTGGCTGCTCATCTCTCCATCTTGCTCCACAGAATCCACAGAAATGGACTGGCCGAGCTTCCTCAGCCCCCCCCACCCCCACCCCGTTGCTGCGGAGGCCGCCCTCCCTGTGAGCCTGCGCTGATCTGCTGGATATTCCCTTAATCTATGGCTCTTACATAATCTGTAGCAACATTATCCACAGAGCCATCGCCTGTCTCCTCGCGTCACTCTCAGAGGCCATCGCGGACAGTGGTTCCAGGCCAGAAGACGGGACTGGCCGAGAGGGACGACGCATATACGATACGTGGACGTTCTTTAGATGGATGACTTAAACTGATGCGGAGGCAGATTACACAGAGAGATCTATACGTGCTTATGTATGTGTTTGAGTGGGTGCCAGAGATTATGCACGCATGGGAGTCTTAGAGGAGGGGAGGATGGATGAAAGTTGAGATAAGGGGGTGGGGGTGGTGGTGGTGGTGGTGGGGGGGAGGGCAGGGGATGATTGTCCAGGAGAGAGAGGCAAGGGTGAACAGAGGATCCACATGAGGGCCCGGCAGGGGGCTGGAGGGTTTATGGAAAAAGAGTGTCGGTGGAAAAAGGACTGAAGAGGACGAAAGAGCGATTTCGGAGAGTCAGATGGAAGAAGTACGAGTCAGACAGAACATGACACAACTTTATATAACAGTCCTGAGAGGTGGTCACTAAGAGGAGCTAACGGGGATACAAGCACCAGTGTGACCAGTCTGCGTCTTGCACTGGGAGCCTGGTTCCCCCAGTACAGTATTTCTGCTCCAAACAAGCTGAAATACTTTGTACTCACGTCAACCTCAATCACCAGTTTTATTGGATGCTCCTTTCAGTTGAAACTGTCAGCTAAAGTTTAGAGACCCATTTACATCAGCCTTTAAGCTTATTTCCAGTTGAACCCATTGGGAATGCTTTCTGCACGTCACTGTTTGCTGCAGCTGCCCTCTTTTTTTTTCAACCTGCCCCTCAAACAGAAATGATCGACCATGTAGTTAAAAACTAACCAAAAACACCATTAAGGTTCTCCTCCTTCATTAATTAAAAAAAGCAACATATGGGTTACCATACAGCAGAACAGCACTCAGCAACTATGATGTTCAACTCTAACCCTGGTCCTCAAACACAACCTTCTCCATCTGACCCCTTTTACATGATTATGATGTCACAACACTTGTCAAATTGCACCCATTATCTGCTCTTTTAAACTTTAAATAGCCAGAGATTGACAATTCAAATTGAGTTAAGAGTACTTTAAGTGTCACATTTTAAGCTCTGGATTAAAGGCAGCAATCCAGTGACAGAAGTTTGACAAAGACATGTGAGGGTGTCATTTTAGGAAGGAAAGATTTTCTCCTTCTGTGTGATAATTCCAGATAAACATGTATTTGTATGTCACTACACAGCACCAGTCACCCAGCGTGGGCTAGGCCTTCTGTTTTCATTCTGCATTAATAGACTTGAACTTGAGCCAGACTCACTGAAGAAACCTCTGCATCGTTCCCAGCAGCCGAGGTTGGGGCCACGGCTGCCGCGGCGGCCGCCTCCTGGGCCGCCGCCTTCATCGCGGCCGCCTTCCGCAGCTCCCGGTTGGCCTGCAGGGTGGAGAAGTAGTTGACGGCCGCAAACTCGATCAGGGCGGAGAAGACGAAGGCAAAGCAGACTGCGATGAACCAATCCATGGCTGTGGCGTAAGAAACCTTGGGCAGGGAGTGGCGGGCGCTGATACTGAGAGTCGTCATGGTCAAGACGGTGGTGATGCCTGAGCAGGGAGATGAGACCTGTGTTAGGAATCTGGATTTTTAACATCAATTCAGGCTTTCTCTTGTGTACGTGCAGCAATTCAGATGATATTTTTTAAAATGTTAACCTTTGTCTCCTGTAATCACAGAAATGTAATGGATATTAAGCTCTAAGAGTTAATGTTTTACATTTTCTTGTGTGATATAAGATCCATTTTATGTCACTTCTAGGGGATAGTGTGTCCGCACATGCATGGAGAGCAAGCTCCTCTTATCCCTGATGCGTTTTACTTCTCTTGAGCGAGGCCTTCCCTCCGAAGACATTTCCATCATTTCCATCTGAAGGCTGCTGCGGCATTTCTTTGGAAATTGCCCGTTTCAACAGTCTCTGTAAACTTCACCATCTGGCGAAAGACGCCAGCGATCGCTTCAGCCTCAGAGGCGACAGCAGTGGAAACGCTCTTGGCTTCGGTATTAATTAGCCTGCAGACGCTAGTGTTTAGCAAAGGTGGCGCAATTTCTGCAGACAGCAGCAGGAACTGACGCCAAAGATTTAAAAATCTTAGCTCAGGCTAAATTTGACGTCCTGTGTCTCCTGGTAGGAGAATAGGCTACCATCACACAGATACTTTTATCTGAGGACAAAGCTTACCCTCCTTTGGGGTCTCAGGGCTACATAACAGAAATCAAATTTCATATCATAAAACAGCTCAACAGGATGAGCACCTCCCCATGATACCCCAAAGCCAGACACTGAAGCATGCTAGTCTTTCTCAATTGATTTTTATTTTCCCCCAAGAAATATCTTTGACATGTGGCTACTTTACTGAAACACATCGGGGCCATGTGACATTCCCACTGCCAAAAATCCTCTTCGTTGGAAGCTGATCTGTCCATAAGAAGACTAACCCTGCCTGGCTCGCCCATTGATAAACAAATAAAAAGCTAATGTCTGCAAACATTCACGGGAAAGCCATCCAGTAAGACGACCTGGCAGAAAGCTGCACGGTAATATTTGTTCGCGTGTTGAATATCTTCTATTTCAGAGCATCGGATGAGGCGATACAAGAGGAAGAGGCACAATAATGGAAGAGCAGAAGGATGAAGATAACAGGATATGGCTTGGACCTGAAGGCAGTCATAAATTCTCAACTAAATGACAGCTTGGAAATGGTTTGAACCATCCAAAGTGCCAAAAACGCGTACTTTTAATCTCAAACAGCACTCGGATTTTTCCCAGATTCCATCCTTATTAAGTCGGAGAAAGATGCTGACAGTGAACACTTTTAATGGCCCATTAACTAAGTACATATCTAATTCACTTTCATCAAGCTAAAACAAGCAGGGAAAGGGGGCCATTGAACACTGCTGTTCATGTTTTCACCAAACGTGTCCCACACGCATGCCCTGATCATTAGCGATGGATGAACTTATGCAGAATTGAGGCCCCTCAGAAAAAAAAAAAAAAAACTCAGCATCTCACTTCAGCACCGGAAGCTCCACATTCTCAAGCCTCAGCCTCGACGGAAAGTCTGAGGATGGAACTCTGTCAGGGTGGGAGGGAAAGGCAAGAAAAAGGAAAGGGAAAGAATAAAAGGACGAGTGTAGGAGGGAGGGGGATGAGGTATAAAGATGGGATGGAGAAATGAAACGCTCGGGGCATTTATGTGCTTTTATAGGAAAAAAGCAAGGTACAAATTAGGCCACACTCAATTAAGTCTCTGAGACTGATGCTCAGGGGACTTTCAGCACTGGGGGGGGGGCAGTCCCACATACAACATGTTTTGACCTCATATATTATCAATGCAGGAAGCACATGGAGACCACAGTTTTTCTTAGTTTCTTTCCTCCTCTTACTCATTTGTTCCGCACCATCGGTGGCGTTAATGGAACATAATATCGCTGTCAGTCTGTTTCTTGGGGCCAGGCACAGGTGATTCCGGATTTCATCGACGAGCCAAACTTTTCCTCAGTTAGCCAATAAAATCTGCCACCCTTGTATTGAAAAAAAAAAAAACACCTGCCAAACATTATGACCTTCTGTAAAATGCCCAGTCCGCCCTGTGAATCCTCCCTTTCAGGTTTTTTTCTTGATCCGTCCCCGATATTGAGCAAAATGAGAACAGCGGGGCGGGAGTTTTATGAGTTTCCACAGATGCGCTCTCTGCGCGGGGGGGCTCAACTTGCATGCAAGCACTAACGGCTGCCATCCATTCCATGAAGAAAGAAGTGCGTAGGCTTGTTGGAGTGATGGCTCCCTACCAAAGACAAGTAAAGACCCCCGGACCATGATGCACGAAGGGCATAAATTAGCATGAGTCTAAATTTAATTAAAAAGAGGACAGGAATTTTGAATTTCACACTGTGTTTTCATGTCTTGTGCCCTCTTTGCTGTTTCCCAGCCTCGATCCTCTTATTCCCGGCCGTCTTTGTTGGGTGGCTCTCGCTCTCTCAGCTCCCGAGGCTAGAGCTTGATGGCAACTGTAGCGTGATGTAATGTGAGCAAGCGGAACCTGTGAGTGCTTGGGCAGGGACCAAGCAAACAGGCTTCCTCGTCCGGCCTTTGGACTGCCAGTTTACAACAGGACATTTCTTCTCGATTAATCCAGCTCCAGCACAATTGAGGGACAGAGACAAAATGAAGTTTAACATTTGTTGTGACTCTTCCTGTCCTTGTTCATCTTTGGAAGCTCATCTTTAAAGCATTGGATTAGGTATCAGTTTTTAAGGGGATGTTGGGGGTTACTTTAAATATGCATGTAAACACATCGGCTCGACAGAAATTGAGTCTAATGCACCCAGACAATGTGGCTGAAAGTGGATCTACTCCTATCAACTCTGCGTTACTCACTCCCCTCGCTCTCTGCTGCCTGTTGTTGTGGTATGTGAGGTCGTAGGTCAACAGTAAATGGCCCCAATAGTAAAGAGCTGAAAAAGCACAAGTCGCTACCTAGTGTAGCAGAAGTGACTTCAACAAAAGATCACTTCCGCTCCTTTTCATGTATACTGGGACAAAAAACAAAAGACGGCTTAGCAAAACTGAGCTCTGCATGTAATTGTACTGAGTAATAGTTTGCATTTGTTGTACAATATGAAAAGTGAACAGAAGCAAAGCTTACCAAAGACCGTCCGAGCTGGGACAGATTCCTTGTTAATCCAGAAGGAGACTTGAGCCAGAATGACTGTCATGATACAGGGAATGTACGTCTGGATCAGGAAGAAGCCCATTTTCCTCTGCAGGTGGAAGTGGACGGTCATGATGACATATTCACCTGTGAACCAGTGGGATTACAGACAGATTACACATAATAACCTGAGAATAACCTGTAAAACTGTCATAACAAGAGGCCATCACACCAGTTATTAAATAACTTCTGGTTCAGTGTGGGAGACCCTGTGCAGTCTCTAATCACCTGTGTTGGATTTCAGCCTCTCGCTTGACACCGTCTGACCGATGAGGTCGTACTGCAGCAAGCTGGAGGACTCCTGGGGCACCTCGACAGACGACAGGGGGCCTTTCTTCCATGTGTACACGATCTCACTGATAGGGTAAGCATCTGAAGAGGCCAAGTGGAGAACGTTAGAACCCAGTTCCTTTGCATTTCTGTTGCTTCCATTTTGATGATTTGAGAGTGCCTCCATCCATCAGAGCAAACTCACAGCTCCCAAACTTGAGCGGGCAGGCATGGCCATCCATCGGGAAGTTCATCAGACGCATGGGGCACTCGGCATTTATAGTTAATCTGTCAAAAAGAGGAGGGTTGAAAGTGGCATTTGATTTATATTTGATAAACAGTTGCTGGCACGAGTCATGATTCCAGTTTGGGATGGGATTTAATTAGCACCCATGTGCTAAATAAAGGAAATAATTTATGTTACTGGGTGCATGAATCAAAGATTAAAGTATAACTTCCACATTATGTTAACGGCCATTAACTGCATTTTCTGCCTCTGTTTATGGGCTTTCTCCAACCCAAAGGTTTTGTTTTTCATGCTACAGTCGGAAGTGAGAAGCTGGAGTCATGTTTGTTTGAAATGATGTCCAGGCCTGTTTTCAATATCAGATGGCAGAAATCTTGCTTTTTGGAATGGCATCCTCATTCCTTTCATGTCTGCACATATTCTTGGATGCCTGTTTGTTTGATTTGCTTTCCAGGTCTGTACTCTATTCTGGTCTTGGCTGGTTCGGTAGCGGGCTGTCCAACTCTGTTTACCTCATGGTGTAGAGGATGGTTCCGTTCTGCATGATGCGGAACAGCTTGTTGGGGGTGGTCATGTTGTGAGAAATCGACCTCTTGCCATTGCGGAAAAAGGTGTCCGGCGTCCAGATCTTGCTGACCATCAGGTTGTTGAGCCGCAGGATCTCGATCGGACCTTCAAACTTTAGCCTCTCGTCAATCCACGTCTGGCGGAAGAACACGTCCATGGTGTATTCCTGCACAGAAGTTTAGAGTCCAGGGTTTTATTTCTGCTGCTACAGTTCCTGCTGATGCAGCTTCTGTTCGTACTACTGTCTGCACTACCCCTGGAGAGAGTGACAGATGGGCATATGAGCCCCTGTGTGGTGGGACCTGCTGGAGTCCTGCTTTTGGGAGTTGTTTTTTTTTTTTTTTTTTTTTTCATATCTGGACCATTCTGCTACTTCTGTCAGCACTGAGATGAGGTTCACCCTTGAAGTATATAAAATAGAACATTTAGAAGGAAATTTGGAAATTTGACAAGAAATATGGCAGAGCACAGAACGATATAGTTGTTATAGCACATTGATAATGACGGAGCACGCAAGAACCTGGAGATCCACTTTAGTATGAGTGGTGCTTTCAAGAGGTGGTGATTTTTTTTTTTTTTAAATTGGAGTAGCAGTTGCTCTCTTCTATCATCATTGGTTTGCCCAGAGAATCAGACTGGTGTCACTGAACTGATGCAACAACTTTGGAATATTTTAACTTAGAATAAAAAAATTAATTGTTGTTGATGCTTGAAACATGTCAATATAATAGATTTTATTTGATAAATGCATCATTTAAATGGTGTGTCTGACAAAATAAAAAGGGTATAAGGGAAATATGAGTATCAACACACACGTGTAGGTACAAAAAATTTCAAATACTGTATTGAGTCACACTTTCACTATTCAGAACACATCGGAACTCCAAGACTTCAAACCTCACTTGCATTATTTAAGTGAGCAGTTTGTAACCCAAGTGTCTGTCATGGACGCTTTTATTGAACTCTAACCCTGATGTGCTGTAGCCATACATCCCTCTCTACAGCGTGTCATGTGACAGATCAAGTTAAGGCTTTTGGATGCAGAGAAACCACATCTAAAGCCTAAACAACACACACAGCGCTCAGCCTATCCCATGTCGGGAGACAAACTTATCCCATCCCAACATCCACCACATCTCTCCATCTCTCGCTTTCCATCCCTCTCCCACTCCATCTCTCTCTCTCGTTGGTAGGGGGATTGTCAACCAGATTAAAATCCTAAGCTGCACTAATGACATCCTGCACAAATGCTGGAATAATGAAGGCTAGCGAGAACCATGGAAAGAACTATGACTTGATGCTGCACGTACAGCTATAATAAAACAAGCAAAAAACTCTGTATTTAGTTACGTGTACCTAGTCCAGCATTGTTTTATGAAAAGTGATGAAACGTGAATCCATATGCACGGGGCCATATGCACAGTCAGTCAGCCTAAGCATCCTGTGTGAGTGTGAAAGAGGTCAGTATGGATTACATACCATCTCAACATCTGAAACGGGTCCAAAGCTGGTGACAAAGATGTCAGTTTTGACCTCTGTAACCGGCCCTAGGGTACAAGAATAATTAGTCCCTCTTTAATACAGATGACAGTAACTTTTTCACAAGACATCGATAGAAATCTACAATTAGCATGTGATGTATATGCTTTAAAAAAATATTGGAAAAAGAAAAACATGACTTGATTTTCAAACATGCTTTGATTGTTTGGTACTTTTTTTCTAGATAAAACTGCAAATTTTCTAGAATATTTAACCATTACATCAGACAAATGCTCCACACGCAACTACTCGAGCCAAACTTGACCTTCTGTCACGCAGCCCGTCGATTTAATATTAAGAGGCAATTGCGCGTAAAATGCGCGTAAAATTGCCTTACCTCCAAAGCCAGGTCGCAGCCTGTTGTCATATCCATCCAGTAATCTATCCAATATACGGGTGATGTTATCCAAATAGATGCTGCTTTCACTGTGCTGATTACCCCAAACACTGCCGGCACTGTAACTAAAGTACACATGCACTAATCAATGATTCAAGCGGGCAAGAAAATGCGAACGCGTACATCCATCTACAGACCTGTCGCGCATAAAAGTCCGAAAATTAATCAGAGAGAGGAGAGGGAATATAGAGTTGTCATACTCACCAAGACAAAAATAAGCAAGTTAAAAGGAAAGCCATGCCTCGCAAGCACCCATCAACAACAAATCCCGGGTCAACTTTTAAAATCAGCATATTCCATCATTTGAAAAGCATGATTTCACCGCTTCTGTGTTAGTTAGAACCGTGCGAGGATAGCGCGCCAGTCCAGCACGACTTGACTTCCCTCTCTAGTGCGGTTGCGCCCGCCTCAGCCTGAATCTCTCAGCTGGAGGAAAAAAAAAAGACCTGAAGAGTTTTTAAGAGAGTGGAGAGGAGGGGCTCGGGGGGCATTACAAAGACCACACGAGCGGCGCATGTTTCAGGAAATAAACCGCTGTCAAGTGCAACTTGGACACGTCTGATGTGATGACAGTTCCCGTGCGCGTTCGATTATTGAAGAGAAAATAGAGATGGAGAGGGAAAAAAACCAGGGACGGAGGGAGAGAGAGCTTTCACAGTCTCTCTCGCGCGCACAGACACGCACGCACATACACACACGCTTGCACGCACACACACAGACTCACGGGGTTCTATCATATCAATGATCATTCGACCATGACCAGTGAACTTTTATGATATCAGGTTACATTTCTACTGTGTGTGTATTTGCGTGTGTGTATGTGTATGTGTGTATGTGTATGTGTGTATGTGTATGTGTGTATGTGTATGTGTGTATGTGTTTGTGTGTGCGCGTGTGTGTGTGGTCATACAGAGGTAAAATTGCTACATAAAACAGGATGAGGTGATTCAGTGGTGGTGCGCTTGATGAGTGGGTGGTCGACACATTTAAGGTAACTTTGACTGTAGCTGCCGACCAAACGGGGGCAAAGGCACTAATGTTGGAATGTGCACTTCACGACAAAGACATGGATGAACTCCTGGACTGGTTCCAGCTCTCCATCCCAAAGCTTTGTCTTAAGGGAAAGAAAACGGCCCCAAAATCTCTGCGAAAATAAACTAATAAACTGTCCTACATGTCGAGGCACTGGGCTAGATTCTGATATTTGAGTGCAGCATTACTTTTTCATTATAAGCAGTATCATAGTAATATTTTAAATAATTTATTTCAGGCGGGAAAATATAGGATATTCTTCTGACAACGTTCCTACGTGGAGACTGATTATGCAACATGATCCTTTAACTCTGTGTTGTTGCACTAAAAAGAAAAATTATATAATGGTTTCAAAATTAATATACATTCCCATAAGAGAGAATCACTGGAATTGTTCAACATTTGAAACAAAGTTAGGTATTATTCAAGGAAATGGAAACAAATATGGAAATATGGTCAAAGTCATGATGCAAGGGATTGGTAATTTGCACATTTGGAGAAGTCTTCCACTATGACCTGTAGGATGGACCCATTTAAAGTAGAAAGAAGTATGAAGACGGTGGAACCAATGTTCACACAGGGATTAAAATCTAGATTATTCCTGTTTTGTGGTCGACTTGACTGCATCAACTATGAGGTCACCTCATCCATCCTATGACAAAGCCCAGATTCCCTCGTGAAGGTGTCGGATGGGAAAGGACGAGACCTCGTGGTGTGAAAGCACTTAACATGCAGCAGCGTCCCACATCCCAGCCAAGCAGCCAGACCCGAGTTTACACATGACACAGACCATTACTCTTTAATCCACATCTATAGCAGGGAGCTTTAAGTGTCACACTGGAGTTATTAATCTCTGCGTTTTTATGCATTCCACCTATCACCAGCATTTACCGTATATTCGGGATTAGCGTGAAACAATCTTGAATTCCAGCTTGATGTGGAGAGACGCATGCTGCTACAGGATGCTGTTAGAATTAGAGATGATGATCGTGATCTAAATATGCATTTCATTGGCCAACTTTGACCATTTATCCTCCTGGTTTCCTCTCACATAAAGGCTGCAGGCTCACATTCTGCTAAGATGACTCTAATGCAGGTTGTCTTCCTGGAAACCATTTTTATTAGGGCAAACATCCACAGTGAGAAGGTAGGGCAGCTGAGGGTTAGACCCGGTTTGACAGGGAGTTTTTAAACACAACATTAATCCCAAAACCAGAACATCAGGGTCGACGATATTCACCTCATTTGAAGACTATTTGTCTGTACTTCCTGATTCTCTGGGTCCATCCGCCCCGTTATCCTCTCCGGGTCAGTAGTTTCTGGCTTTATAACATGATTGAATCTTTGGATTCTGTGAAATGTAACGCAAAACATATCCACAAAACAGAACCGCTGAGCCATTCTTCAGAGATGGGGTCTGCACGGAGATGAAAAAGACCCAGCGATAATGGAGGACGCAATTAGGTGTGCTCCTTTCTGTGAGAACAATACCCCTCACACGCCGGAGTGTGTAGCAACTCAATTATGTCAATTTTGGAAGAACAATTAATTCAGGGAGATAAGAGGACATGCTTCAAAATCTGCCGCGTTTTCACGGGGAAACAGAAAGCCAGCCAGCAGGAGTTTGTTAATTAGTTCATTACTCATCAAAATAGGATTTAATTAAACACATCATGATACGTCCTCAGTATTTGATTCTTCGTAACGTGCATCTGGGCGGCGAATGAGCAGATTACTGCGGGAAACTTTACAGAATTGCTGACCTCTGAGTGGCAGAATATGGGAATAGAGGCGAGAGGAACTGGTGTTTGAATCGCAGCTCAGGGCGACGCCGCCGTAACACTTCACTCCGTCGTTAGCCGAACAAGTCCATTGTTCTAAACTCATTTCTGGCCACGCCACAATGCTTCTATAAATACACAACAGCTCCCACATGAGATGGACCCACTGTACTTCACCAGCCATGTGGTATCTATGGTAACCACTTACAGTAGGAGAAACGGCATGTGTGGTAGAATCTGCGTGAGAGTATTTATGGACTATTATGGACTAAATGTGATTTTCAGAAATTACGTTTTGTCCCTTTTGCTGGTCCCAACAGAGAATTGCACGTGATGGGTTAAGGTTAAGTCAGGCTCGACTGGACTTGCTAAATCCTGAATATTTGTGGTAGGAAGTTATGTTCCAGAGAAAACTCTAAATGAATGTCATTATTTGCCAGGTGTATGTATGTATGGAATACCTGTGTTTGTCATAAACTCAGATCCGTCTATGTTAAAATCTCACGACTGATAATGTCTTTTGTTTTTTTTTCCTTTCTCTCGCGCTCCTCCGCCATGTGTCCCGAGGAGGGAACACAAACAGTAGTTGTTTAAAATCTCTCTTTCTCCATGCTGCACCACCTCCAGTGGATTAAACACTGGGAACGATTTCTTCGGCAGTTTCCATGGAGACCATATCAAAGTGAGATAAAATAAATGTTGATTTGGACGAAACAGTTGTCCTCAGAGCCGCCGCTGACCTTTTGCCCATCGTCTTGAGTCGATAAATGTTATTGTCTCCGCAAGCGTGTGATTTAAAATGTGCAACTGATAAACACAATAATTGATCTTCCCATGGACAGCATGGGCTTGGATTAATTGTGGCTGCATAGAACTTGAATGGCAGACTAGAAAGTTCAGCAGTGAGACCAAGCGTGGCTGAATTCGGATGAATATTTCTGCATTTTATTCTGGTTGGGACTTGGTTGAATGCGGTATCCTTAGAAACAAGTCGTGCATCTATCATAATGTGTGTCTATTATTAGATCGATTATTACTTGTGCACAACCTCTGCACGTGCATTTCAGCAGCGGAGGAGAGTGATTTACAGTTGCCACGGAGCTCGGACTGAAACCGAGCCTCGCTAACTGGAGGAAAAAAAAAAATGGAAATGTAATGAAATGTAAAGAATGTTTACGATGACATCAATGGCCCCGAAATGCCACTCTGCTTCAGTGTCAAAGTGACGGGCCCTTAAACGTGGATGAAAACGCGTCAATCTGAGGATCTGTGAACGGCTCTCGTGGCTGAGAGTGGATGGTGTCAGAAGGGCTCCACGTTCCCAGCGTTCCACATCGCGCCACGGAGCTGTGAGCGCGATGCCTATCAGCAGATGCAGGGAAATAGTTGGTATTCCGTCTCTATGGTTACCCCTTAAAAAAAATAAATAAAAAAAAAAAAAAAAAAAAAAACTCGAATCAATGTCAAGTTAGAAGTCAGCCAGCATGCAGAGGTGGTACGTTTTCAACTCTGTGGAAACATCTTCACACTGAGTTGATCCGATTAAGCCGGACTCAGATGTCAAGGTTGCATTTTATTCATCTGAATTGGGTGGATGCTTTTGAAGTGGTGAATATCTGATCTACCACGTGCACCTCTTTATCTAAATAGCACCAGTTGGAGGCAGTTATCCTCATCTGAGGATTCCCACTTTCAACACTGACTAGTCAGTTGTCAGATGCAGGCTTTGCACCTTTACGAATATATTTATTTTCAAATGCTGAATCTTTGGAGATTATTTATTTATTTTGCTATTTTTGGTGGAGAGTCAAGAGTCCAACTATGGGTCATCCTGTGACATCATCACTCCTGGTGAACACAGCCTCTTGGCTTCCTTGCTTCCGTTGGGTTCCAACCGCGACTGAAGCGGACTCTCACCTGGACTCCTGGCTTTAATCACCGGTGTCTGTCAGAGGCACGGTGAACGACTCAAACTGGCCTGTTTGAAGATAAATCTGCCAATGGACTCTGCCAGCTCTCTGTGCTTTTGGTGGGAGGCAAGGACGCAGCACCCTTGATGAGATAGCAGGTGGTGCCTCCACTGGTAGATGGAGGCTAATGAAGCATGAAGGTCATCTGGCTCATTCAGAGGTCACCAGTGATGCCGTCGTCTTTTGCCAAACGCAGATGCAGATCCTGGCCGGTAGGTGGTGTAATTCTGGGGCTCGCCTGGAAACTCTTCAGCTCTCCAGACGGTGGGCTAGGAACCAGGATATTCATGATCAACCTCTGTGAGTTGAGTCTCCAGTTTGTGGATACAGACACAGAACTCTACTGGAAAAGTTATTCATACATTAGCACCCCTGCTGAGTTGTGTTTTGTAATGATTTGTAGGCTAATGAGCTAGTTGCTCTTGCAAGGTCCAGGTTGTCATTACATGTGTGGCCACTAGATGGCGTGTAATATAATAATTAAACACCTCGGGCTTATGGCGTTTTGATAGATTGATTGATGTAGCTCACTGGTTTTGCAGGGATGTTGAAGAATGTCTGCAGATGTCTGCTTGCACTTCATTCCAACCTTTCTTGTTATTCAGATGAAATATTTCCTCACAGGATGATAAGCATGCAGCTAGCAGTGGGGATGAAGGCGGTTTCTGTTGCTTTCATCTCAACAATGAAAAGGTCATTTATTTAAACGTACCGTCCACAAACCGCAACGATCCCCCTCTTGAGTTAAAGGGCTAATCAGCAATCTCGGCATTTTAATTGCACTCTTCAGAGCGACAAAAACGCAGAGAGATGTTTTAATTACAGGATCACAAAGAAAGGCAGCATGGAATTTTCACCGCTGGCAGACAGTTGTATTTATGCTGAACATTTGTAAAGCACATCAGCCATCAGACTTAAGGTTTGATTACAATTGATCTGATATGTGAAGTGTATTCACGCTCACCCGTATCTGAGGTGATGGCAAGGCCAAAGGCAGCGAGCAGAGAGGAGTGATGCCGCTCTCTTTGGGCCAGGTGGATGGGCATATTGCTGCTCAGTGTCTGCGAGGCTGGATGGATATTAGACAGCGAGTCAACGGGAGATATTACCTGCTGGGAGCAGACCAGGTGCCATCTCCACAGCAAGGCTGCAGTCTGTACCGGTTTATTAAGTGGTGCACACTGTAGCAGTCCTCTGGTTCCATCAAAGCCCTCTGATTGAAATGACTGAGGTGTTAAATAAGTGAAAGATGGCTTTCCTGCTTTGCCGCTATTTGGTGAGAGTTCTTCAATGGCTTTGTTGAGATTTAATCTAGGAAATAGTCATTCACTGAGACACCTGATGGTCAAAAATTGAACTACAGGTATGACAGAGACTGATGATAACCTATTTGGGAGTAAAATATGCAGAAAACCCAAACCACGATGTCAACATTATTTGTATAAACACAAATATGTTTGCATGTGTAATGGAGCATTATGTACTGAATACTTCTAATATACAATAGGATTAAGGATAAGATTAAGTATTATAATTAATAAAAAAGACCACTGTCCTAAGAAAATATGGACTGAAAGCAGAAACAGTGTTTTTGAGCTTCACAAGGCACATTTTCCATTACCTAAAAAACAAACTGTTGTTTACTGACATCAGAGAGCATGAATGCTTTTAGGACATTTGGGACATCCTTTTCTTTATTTGAACATCCTGGATGTCCTCTGCTGATGGATGGACTGCTTCACTGGGAGGCTCAGAAAAGCATTCTTTATTTTCCTCTCATCTGTGCAAAGATGCAGAAAGACTGAGACAAAACACCGGCGGAGCGGAGCCCGTTCCCTTTTGGGTATTTCAAACAATTTACTAAATCAGGCGTTCTGAATGGCATGTCAGGTCCTGAAAATGTTTGATCTCATGCTGTGTCCTGTGTCAGTTTCAGACGGATGCAAAAATGATAGATTTGCTGAGTTTCCGAGTGGAAATGGGAAATGAATCAACATGAATATATTTTGCAGGGGAGAACATGTGATCCAGGAGCAGCAGCTCTTAGCATCAGCAGTACCCCCCCCCGGTGGTGGTGGAGGTTAACTCTGGTTGACTGGTGATGGGACTGATGAGGCTGCGGAAACAGGAAACTGGGCAGCGATGGGCATGAAGTCAGAGAGGCGTACAAATGCACATGTATTTATGTGGTAATGGGGCAAGCGTCACCTTAATATGCCGGATGATATTCCTCTAGTCTGTCAGATGATAGCACCAACTTGGCACCTTGACCTGCTGGCATCCAGCCCCAGATCCCCAGCTTTGGGACCAGCTGCTTCCCCCCCTGTCTCAAAATCAATGACCCCCTCCAATCCCAATATCCCTGTTTCTGCCCTTCTGCTTGCCCTTCTGAAGCATCAGCATTGAAACCTGGTCAGGTTTTGTTTCCTGATTCTTTTGGGCTCTGCTGCAATATTGATATTCTGCACACCCTCATGTGACACCAGGATTACCCCCCCCCCACTCTCAGAGCCCAGATCTCCCTTCAGGGTGGATCCAGACCTACTTTGATTTGATTTCACCCAAAAGCAATCAGCCCCTATATCTGCCCGTGCGTTGTCCCATGGGGCATTTATTTGATGTGTGAACCTGTGCCTTTGGAGTGATCTCAGGACCTCTGGGTAAGGGTCCCATCTAAGGGCTCTTGATCCCCCACCACCACCACCAGCCCGAGAGACTGCACAAAACTGCATAAATATATACAATTTGCTACCCTTAGCCAATTGGGCAGACAGTAAATTCAATTCTAAATAGAATCCTCAGAGACAATATTACATTAAATGCATTTAGGGTCCTGTTTTGTTAGATCCGGGCTGCACCGCTGCTTTCTAACTCACTCCGGATCCATGACGATTCCTCGTGTGTGAGTTTGCACTGTGGCGCGCATTCTGTTTATCGGGGCGTGGAACCACAACTGTGCACGGCTGCATAAGCCGCGCGCGCGTGTGTGTGTGTGTGTGCGCTCGCCGGCGTGTGCGCGTTAGAGCCGCGGCGCATTGCTCCGCTCCATGCGTCCCGCTTCAAAGCCCGGGGCGCTGCATTGACGCTGCGCCTTCTCAGAGTTCCAAAGCCACACTTCTCGCTTTGGTCAGAGGCCCGAATGCGTGGCGATCGATGCGTGAGCAACTGCTGGTGGTGCAGAGAGGCATTTCTACACAGACAAGCCCCCGAGAAACCGAGAGAAAAGAGGACTCGGTGTTCTGCACAGTGATGAAGAGACGGTGTTAGAGAATGCAGCAGCACGCATTTGATCGAATGTGCTGCTTTCTCCAGAACTACAACCTAAAAAAAAAAAAAGTTGAACGACGTGATCACAGTGGTTGTCATTGTTTTCCCCTCACGGGTGCATTCATATTAGTAGAGAATTTAATTCATGGAAGTGAACGTGAGTGCGTTTTCTATCTTTTACGCGCACCTTGTCCGATATTTGATGGCTGTTTTGCAAGTGCAGGTTTCACCTTTAAGTGCCTCGCCGGGGCACGGCTGGACGGCTGATCACACAGAGCCAACCCCACCTACATCTCTCCACCTCGCCCCCGTGGATTCGAACTGCCAACTTTCCCGTCACAGTTACACACTTCTGCGCCAGCCGCACCGAGGGTGATCCCCCCTCAATCCCCGAGTAACTTGCAGCCCCGCGTCTGCTTTTGATTTCCTTTCGTGACTGGATTTACATCATCTGCCACGACCAACATCACCAGCGGCGGCAGCGGCGGCGGCAGCAGCGGCAGTAACGCGGCTTCCTCACGTTGTTGTCGGGAATACGCATGCGCCCGGCATTAGTATTACAGCACTGACAAGAATAAGTTGGACCTCGTCTGTCTTCACTAATAGAAAAAAACCCCAAAAAGATGAGTATAGCAGTGTTTAGGAAAAGAGGGATGAGGTCTTTCTGCGTCTGGTTGTTGCCTCTCGTGGTGGCCGCGGTGCGCGCACAGAGGTA
Organism: Lagocephalus sceleratus; assembly: GCA_911728415.1. Classification (NCBI taxonomy): domain Eukaryota; kingdom Metazoa; phylum Chordata; class Actinopteri; order Tetraodontiformes; family Tetraodontidae; genus Lagocephalus; species Lagocephalus sceleratus. Next base: position 1,267,151 of record CAJVRN010000213.1, read on the forward strand.
AGTGAAGGGGTCGGAGGATGCCCCACTCGTTTTTTACCAAGTGTGACTGTGTTGTGAAAAATACTTCATCTCCGGATGCTTCAAAATGTCTTGTATTAAACCCTGTCGTGCACACTTTGCTTCTCTCTGTCCGTAGTGCAAGTGTCAGTGACCCGAGCAATATGTCTGTGGTTAAAGAAACGGTGGATAGACTCTTGAAAGGTTATGATATTCGACTGAGGCCAGATTTCGGAGGTAATTTTCTTCGCATTATCACTCATGTGCCCGAGTTTCAGCCGTGTCAGCCTGTGCCGATGACGCGGGATTTACTTTTGAAATAATCAGCATGTCGACGAAGCTTCCAAGAAATCAAAAGAGCATCTCGTCGCCGGAGTCGGCGACGAGATCCACATGTTTGGGGATGATTCGCGCAAGATATGCCAAAACAATCCAAGAGTATCGACCCAGCGCGGAAATACTAGACACGTTTTATATTCCAATCCAAAAGCAATATAGTAGAAATGTGGCTTGGAAACTCTCAGCGTGCATGCCAGGTGGAATTTAATACAGTTAAGTGCCCATTCTTGTTTATGCCCACGTTCCAGTTTAAGTGTTCACGCACATCCCAATGTGTTACGGCCAGATGATTACGTTTACCAACACTTTTTATTGCGAATTTAATCCCGTCTGAAATGAATACTGTCAACTATTACTCGGCTGACAACTGCGGCATCTGCAAACGCTTTCCTGAGCATCTCTCCAGATGCTGTCAGGCTGCACTTTATGTGCTTAAATTCTGCTGCTTTTGACGTTTTTTTCCCCCTCCCTGTCGTTCCCCAGGTCCTCCCGTCGGAGTGGGGATGAATATAGACATAGCCAGCATAGATATGGTGTCAGAAGTCAATATGGTAAGTGGGTCATTATCACCTCTCTTTTTACAGTAGCAGGACAAATGGTAAATGCAATGTATGTACCTGTCAGGGGAAATACCCTCCACCACCACTGGGGAAGCCCTGTTTGATGCTTCTCTGTTTTTTGTTTTTTTTTTTCCCTGATCACAAGCATCGACTTGTGAATGCAAAGAGAATGATCCTTTTTGTTTGAGGGTTGATTGAGTTGACCTCTCGGGGGGGCTTGATGTTATTCACATGCCTTGAATGCTTTGTGTTGAGTCTCTTGAGCTGATTATTGGGCTGATAGCGTCGCTTCAAGCACCATTAAGCTCACCAAATGATTTTACAAAAAAAAAAGATCAAAATGTGATACAAACACATTTATTGGTAGAAAAAAAAAACCAATTTGTTAAAGTGACTCCTATAAGCCTATCTATATGTTGTTTGATAGCTCTTTTGACAGTGTCAGGAGGGAAGAATAGCTCTGCTTATGAGTCGAGGTTAAGTTTTGCTCCATACAAGTGCGCCTCCTAGTGATCAGATGACGGAATTGCACAGTTACGGAGAAACAGGAGGCTTTTTTATCATCGCGGAAGGTCACTCTACACTGTTATAATACGGATGACAAGGGGAGCATGAATTGATATTTATGGTAATTTGGACGAGTCTTTGATGGATATATTGTGCCCTCCCCCAATATTGTTTCTCTCGGTCTCAGTGTTTGACCTCCAATGCTAAAGGCTGCAGGCCCTTTATCTTCTCTGCACAGATGCGTCCTGCTGTTGCAGTTGTTTTGGTGTTGCGGGCTGGAAGGGAGCGAGTTTGTGCAGGAATATTTTTGGCAGCAGTAGCCAGGCTGTTCTGTGCACTGTTATCTGTGTTCGCCCGTATGGTATGTTGATGTGTACAAATCATAGGAGAAAGCAAATGATGACTATTTGCATGCATGTATATAGAAGAGTCGACCACCACGGTATGCAGCACAAACATTAACAGTACAGTTCCCCACAAACCTCCATTGTGGTACAGAATTCTTAATTAAGGGCATTTCTCCTGGTATGAGGATCACAGCTACTCAATGGTGATTAGAGAGACAGGATTTGAAATTCCAAAAGTGCAGTTCCAGGATTCAAATACTCTATATGAGCAGCTTTGTTTTTTCAAAAAGCAATAACTCTACAAAGATGAAAAGAGTTGCTGTTCATTAAACATAATTTGTACTGTAGCCGGTTATTATTATAGACCTAACTGTCAAAAATATAATACTCTCCTGTATTTTCAAAATGAAGGAACATCAGTGTCAGCGTTAAGGCATTTTCTTACAGGTACACATTGTCAAGATAGCCAACTTGCACAGTGAGTGAGCTAGTGATGGTATTATCTATATACTTTTGAGAGACCTTCCAAAGAGAATAAAGAGTCATCATCTGACCCATCGGTGACTCACAATGACACAAGGTCGCGTGTGCGTTGGTTGTTTAGGCGGCTTTCATCTGCTTCCATTCCTTTAAATGCAACTACTTTTCAGGCTAGCAGCTGGTGGGGAAGCACTTTCCTTTCTCCCCCCCATCTGTCTGCTTCTCTGTCCTTTACTCCAGCGCGGAGATACAACCACACGGCACTTTCTTTCGAGAAGAGATGACGTGTGAGGTTGGAGGATAATGGAGGGATGTCGCAGAGAGATGTATCCAGCTCTGTCCCATTAGCCATTAAGGTGCTTTCAAAGCCTCCGTGTGTAGCAACAGCACATAGTTCACCCAACACTGGTCTGTGTTAAAAGCAGACATGATAACATTCTGTGTAATGTGTGATTCTTCAAGCCAGGTCTTCCAGTTACTCTTCTGTTGGAGCAGAAACCCATTTAGAAACCACGTAGCCATGTAGCTCATTGGAGATGAGTCACAGAGAAGCCTCCAAGTGTGAGTGCCCGTAAGTCATCGTCTCCAGTGCTGCTTGTCCAGATGAGCAATGTGAACTCATACATATTTGGCCCAAACCCCCAGACAGGTTTTCTTAGTTAATGACAAATTTTTCAGAGAAAAAAAAAGAGAAAAGGTAGAATGTTATGGTTTCATGCAGTCCAGCTTTACTGAGTCATGTATGATGGAGAAACTACATTACAAGTCACTTAGGCCTGGAGCCAGACATGGAATGAGGAAGCTGTGACTGGTGTCCATTACAAAACCATGAAAGGTCACTGGTTCCTGGGTGTCAGGAGCCTGAGTCTCAAATCCCCCTGGGGTGAAAAAAGGATGGGATATGATTGTTTGAGACCTTCGGGTCAAATTTCTCACCTACGTGACAGTGAGAGACCGTGAAAGACGTGGCAGAGAGCGCTGCCATTAACAACTCGCCATGTGGAGAGCCAGGAGCGCTGCTGATGTTGTTAGGAAGGTCATGTACCTAGCGCCGCTGAGGCTTTATTCTGCCTGACTCAGAGGAGGACATACAGCCAGGGCCCCTGCTCTGAATACCAATGGCACTGGTTTGTGAGCCTTTACCCAGAGGTTCAAATCAGCAGATTCTAGATTGGCTCGCTCTCACGTAGGGGATAAACATAGAAGTAAACAGATGGATCTTCGGCTCAGAGGTTTGGGGTGATGGTGTCCAGGTTGCTTGTTCCTCTCGGGGTTTCTCCAGGTAGTCTGTCCACAGGCCAATGGGTGACCTGAAAGACAGCAGTGAATGTTCAGCAACCTGTCCTTGTTGCTTGCTGGAATAAACTCGCTCACCCTGAGTAACAATGAAGATTACCAAGTAATTGTGATTTTTTTTTTTTTTTTTGCAGTCAGTCAACAAGCATTAATGCCAGATTTCACAGGTTTCAATAACGAGCACAGAACATTTTCATTTTCTGTGTTAATATTTGTGTTGAGTTGAGCTCCCCACCACTCGAGATCCACACCAACAATTTTCACAGAGGGAAGGGAAAAAAAAAAACTACATTTGGGAATGAGGGAAGGTTCTTACCCTCCTCCAAAAGGCAGAAATACCATTATTGATGCATGTAAAGGTCAAGGGGAGCTCATTGATTGCTGGAGAGGGACCATGGAATCCAGAGCCAGGCATTTTAGTGTCCATTTATTTCCACCTCTCAGCAGTAGTTCCTCTGATGAGACGGCGTGTCAATGCTCTGCAAACCAGAAGTCTGAGCCCCAACGTGCAAACGTGAGGCGCGTGATTATCCCTTACTGGGTGACAGCTTCAGGAAGGAGTGGTTGCCAGAGCACTTCTGTCATTTCTCATCTGGGTCCTGGAAGCTTAAAAATTGTGTTGTCTACATTTGTAGGAGTGTAGGTATGTTGCTAATGTGGTGTACTTTAATTGATACACTTTTCTTTATCAGTTTTGTCAGATCTTTGTCAGCCATTTTCCATCGTGGTTGCATGGAAACTGGGAGCAGCGTGTGATTGAGGGACTACAACTCCCAAACCTGGAGGAGCAAAATGAAGAAATGTGATAAACTCGATTAGCCAAGCTACGGTGATCCTCCCAATCTAATGAACAGATGGGGATTAATGTAATTCCCAAATGTAATCATAAGTTTTGTAACAAGTATAGCATAAAATAATTATCACATAGTCTCAGGAGCCCTATTTTTGGAGTTGTTTTAAATCATAAATGTTGATTTATGAAACTCTGCAGCTGTTAATGCCACACATCATTCTGGGAGTGTTGTTACACTTGAGTGACTCACATTCTCAGATTCTAATCCCGTACACGTCAAATAAATTCAAGTAGTCATTTGGACTTTTCACAGCTTAACACACTCAACAGAAAACACAACCTGGATTGTGTTTGTGCGTCTTTTTCCAAGATTATCCATGCATCACCTAATAGATTTTAGAAATTGAATAGAGGTATAGGAATGTACACCAGAGCACACAAAATGAAAGCTTACGTTTGACAAAATATAAATGAGCCTAATCAAATTTCCATTAATGTTTTCCCCCTTTTTTGGTGGTCACCCAACAGAATGTGCATCTGTTCGTGCTGATGGGCTCTGCTCTGTTGGATGGAGTTCATTAGAGGAGGAAAGCCGTGTGCTTGAAACAGGATACAGGCAACAGAACACTTTCTATCATAAAATCACCTCATAACCCAGGAGCCTATACAATACATATATTATATAACACATTATGCAGCATCATGCATTTAATTAGTGTAATAATTCAGTATACCTGCAGGCAGTCACCTTTGGCAGAGCACTGTGCAGCGTTTGAGGCAATACTTGAACGGAGGAGAGGACATAATGCACATTAATTGTATGTTACAGTTATAGCTGTAATATAGGGGTGATGCTTGGTAATTACTGATTCTAGGGGTGCAAATGTGGCCTCAGTTCTGCTGGTTATGCTGGAGAAACATTTCCCTGAAGAAGGGGAACAGATTTAATTTGAGAATTCATAAGAAAATAATTTTAGCGTCCCTTTACCTCAACAGGCAACACTTCGTACCTCGATAGTAACGAAGGTGGAGGTGGACTGCACATTTATAGGCTCCCACATATCAGACAAGTTACACATCATGTTCTGGATCTTCCTGAACTTCTCTGCACATAAACACTTGTAAACAGAGGTGTTATCGTAGTGGCAATGACTTTTAATGTGGTTTCTAATTACAGGGAAACACCAGAGTCATCAGTTTGTTTTAGTTTTTCCAGTCGAGGTAATCAAATTTTTCTTTCCTATGACAGGAAAACAGACATGTCCTCGCTGTTTGCCTGCTCCGACGCGATGTTTACAAAGACTGCTAATATATTTACAGCACCAGACAAGTCTGTTGGAATGTACATCTCTGGAATTAATTAAGTGGCAAGAGATGAGGGGAGAGGGAGGCGGAGAGGAGCCCAACTCAGGGGTGGAGAGGTAAAAAGCTGCCAAAATGACAAGATTACTGCTGTTGTGCACTCAAAAGCTCATAAGCTGTGTGTGCAAATATATTTGGGTGAACAGTGACTGAAGCATTAGGCCATTACTGCTGGCCTTGGTGCAGATATCTCTTTAAATCTCCTCCTGGCTGGATTTCTGTATCGGACACATTACTTTGGTTCATAGTGCATCTGTTTTGTTTTGTTGTTGTTGTTTTTTGTTTTGTAACTGCAGCTTAAAATTATTGCTTAATCAGTGAATGAGAGAAAAATCCTTTCATCCATGAGGGAATCAGCTCATCACATCAGATCAAAATATGATGTTTTTGTTATAAATACTTGAGCATGAGCATGTCTATGCATTTTTGTTTGGTTAAGAAGTATCCTCAAAATGTCAGTTATATTAACGTTGATTTTGATTCTATTACTGGCCAGGTTGAATGCTTTTACAGGCCTTGTATAATACTGTCTGCCTGGAAGACTTACAGAAGGAGACATAACCAGCCTAATTAGCCCTTTTCAATGCAAAGAAATTCTACTCTAAGAATTTCCCAGATGTCTTAACTCCCCGTCTCTAAAAATAAGCCCAGCAACTCATTTCAGCCACTTTTTAAGGTTGAAATGTGGATGAGTCGGCGAATCGAGCTTTTCCTTCCTGCTCGGCTTCCACTTCACAACACCTCCATCGCAGTTGATGCTTCAGCAAAAACCGCTTGTCATCTTTCCATCACTCATGAGCAAGAGTTCTCCTTATAATTGGAGAACCGTGCCCTCTGACACGGAGGTGCCGATTCTTGTCCCATGGGCCACCCCAGGGCAAGCTCAAGGTCGAGAGCTGCAATTAAAGACCATTATCTGCAAGAAGCATACTTGGATCTCAGCACCATGGAAAACTTTTCAAGGTTTTCCCTTCAAACTTTTTTTTCCATTTATATTGCATTTTTCTATCTTTCCAAGGTTTTCACACCTGTCTCGCACCTTTCATTGCGCACTTGATCTGCAGTTGTGGGAACATAATGTTCACACTGACACACAAGGCTCTAAAAGCCCCGTCCCCAAGCCACCCAGCAGCAGATGCCAGCAATATGTTATTGTGTCATCGCGGACTGCTCGCAAATCCATGTGACAATCATGAAATCTGCTCAGGTAGCAATCTTTTAATTGATCTATGTAAACCATATATTTGTGCAAATCATCTCTTAATCAGCCCATCGGCTCACACCGGCTGAACACTGTCCAATCTTCAGGTCTCTATCTGTTAATCATCACTCATAAACTGTGCTGCTGCAGTTTATTTCTCCGCACACGCGTGTCCGCGTCACGGAGTTTTGATTTTCGTCCGACGCGCTGATAATACAGGGCGATGAATGTTGAGGAAACGGCAGCAGGCGATTCCCTGCAACTGCAGGTCTGTTCAACAGCAGCGCCTTGTTTCCCTGTCACCGGGCAGACTGCGGGGAATCAGCAACATATTGCCGTCATGCCATTCACTAATTGCAGGGCGATATTTCCCCCACACCTGTCTGCGGTGGAGCGATTCTCGTGCAGCAGCTCTCTGTTTCCATCTCACTCTCTGCTCTGTCTCCTGCCTTCCCGTCGCCTTGTTGTTAAAGCCTGGGGCTCTGCTGCAGGAGGGATTAGACAGGCCCACAAATCAAAGTGCGTTTTCAGCCGACGTGTCGTTTAAGTAGCTTTATTTCTCCAGCGCTATTGGTAACATGATACAGCGCTAATAGACCAAAGATAGACCATGTGATCTGTAGGGAAATGCCTTTTGAAATCCAGTCGCCATGTCTTAGTTATGCATAAATGACACAACCTAATAATAAATTAGAGGAGTCTATAATATAACTGAATATTAAAGGTAATGTGATCAAATAAAAATCGTATTTCATACTGGCAGTTATTGATGTTCTGCATGGTCCCTTGTGGCAAATCAAGATGGGAACATTTTTCCTTAGTCTTCACGGCTGATTTCCTAATCCATCCTGCTAACAAGCCACCGCAGGGAATGGTGATAGTTACAAAGTACATTTACATGGTCCTAGAAAAGAAAAGTTTATAATATATTTTACAATGGCTAATTCACACCACATTTAACAGAAAGTTTGACCCACATTAAGCTCAAAATTGATGAGTTTGTGTGCAGAAGTGTAATTATGGCTTTTGGGAGCTTACTGTGGGCCCCAGAGACATCTGATCAGGCTGTTGACATTTCTCAGTCCTCTTTTTCACTTCCAGCTTGTAGCACAACATCAGACCTCATGTGAGGAATAAATCAGCAGCAGTCTGTGACTGCAAACACCAGGTATCCAAGCAGACATTTAATAACCAATCCTCCAGATAAGATAATTAACCCAAAATATCAATGTTTCCGGCTCAATCAGCTTCAATCAAGATCACACATCTCGTGAAAGTTTAAGCAGTCTCCACCAACTTGCTTTGAGGAAATTGATGTCTTATGTAACACACTCTGGTGCTTGACTCTGCATGTGCGTGTATCTGCTGTGATGCTGATGACTGCAATCTATTTTTAGGCTGCTAATCAAGGTAAGGTGTTGAGAATAACACGCACGGTATGATATCCCCATAAAGTGTAAAGTGAGATTGCTTCATTTCATCTCATCCACCCACGGTGACCCGACGGAGATGAATGTGTTTCCGTGTGTGTGCGTACCTCTTAATCGTGCCACGCAGCAGCAACAGTGCTGAATATGCGGACAAGGGTGCATTAAAGAGCTCCTCTGTATGCACATGTGCGCAGCTTACATATTATTTCACATCAAACACAATATTGCCATCTGAAGTGTAGAAACTGGTTTAAAATCCCATCATGCAGTCATCAGTGGGACACAAAGGACTCAACTTTTTAATCACAGCTTGTCAAAGTACAAGAACTTGATAATGACCAAACAGGAGAGAGACGACCACTGCAAATTGGTCTGACACAGAGACGATAATGGGACAGTGCTGAGAGGGATAATAAAGCAGCCGTGTGAGAGTTATCATCACTTTGCTTAAATGTTTGCAATTTTTCATGAGGTGAAAGTGTTTTAATTCAGAAGCATGCCCATTTCTTTATTGTGTTCTTGAAGACGTCCCACCTCTAGTCCAGAGGGCAGCTGGTCGACTCTAAGCACTCACATAATGACAGTGATAAAACCTTGGCCCCTCCATCATGAAGATGTGAGCACAAAGTAAGTTCAACTTGCAGCACTTTGAATATCATCACCAAATATGACTGAGATCAATTCAGGCAGTTTAAGTAATGCGAAGGAAAACACGGAGCTGCCCTTTCAGCACTTAGAGAGATTTGAAAGCTGGGCCTCTGCTCTTTATTTCGTTTTGGTGGAGTCACTGAACAGTGTCATTAGACTTTCAACAGTTATTCTTGCATCTGAATTCAGATTTGAACGTTTTTCACTTTTCCGTGGTCGCCAAGGAGAGGCCAACAGGAACTGACCATCAAATTCAGTCCTGCCAGCTGTGGTCAGCAATAGCAGATTACAAAGTCTAATGCTTTCACTTGATAATGGAAAGGTTTGCATGCACAAAACGAGATGAAAAGGGAGTTCACATTTATACGCGTGCAGAGAAATTCATTGTATATATCGTTTTAGGATATCAACTTAAAGCCATTTCATATACAGTGGTCATAATCCCTAACAAAATGTCAGAAAGGATATTTTTCCTGTTTTAGAAGGTCTTTGGTCTCTATTTGAGCTAGTCTTGACATACAAGGACATACACACAAAGAGAGAGAGCGAGAGAGAGAGTGAGAGAGAGAGAGAGAGAGAGAGAAGAGACACATACAGACTGTACATGAACACATCTGTGGCCACTGCTATAGGAGGTATTGCTACCTCAAGGGCATCCTTGCTCAAGGATATTCTGTATACAGCCTGCGGCACACACACCTATCAAATCAGTCCCAACACTCTACATGTACATAAACACACTCCCCTAAACAGAATTTGAGATAGAGATTGATAACCAGCATCCTTTATTCAATCAGCTCTATATGCCAGTGGTCCAGTTAATCCATACGTTGTTGACAGTGTGTACATGTGGTGTTCACCTGGTACTCTGGTGGAATAGCAATCAGTTTGATCCTCACTCTCCCCCCAGCCTCCATAATGCATGAGCAGTGAGCCTCCTCTGGTGGATTGGTGTGTACCCATGTGTTTTGACAGTATGGCCTGGTCAGAGAGCAATCGTCAGAAAGTTTAGCTCTGAAGGCAGGAAGTGAGGCACGTTAACAGTAAAGCACAGCATTGGTCAGCATTGAACCTAAGTGAACAGCTTGCCGAGATCACTTACAGAAAAATGAACGGTAAGTGGCCTCATAAAGTGCAGAGCCAGTTCTTCCCTAACATTTCAGAATTTTTCATATTCACGTTGACCCGATAACCCTTCAACTGTCAAAAATGAGAGCAAAGATTTTTACCTCCATTAACAGCATTAACCTTCCCCATGTCTTGATTCAGAAGAGTCCTCATCTCCTGTGGCCTGCTCTACCCCGAGCCCTCTCCCCATCAACCTACCGCCGAGCATCTCCCTCCCTCTCCAGTGCCACTCCACTTTACTCCTCTCCAGAGAGACAAAAAGGTCTGCAGATGACGCAGTCAACTCCAGTACATGACATGTAGCCATTTAGGCTGCACAAACTGGCCAAGCTGTGCACCTCAGCCCGAGGACAGCTCTGGGGGGAAAAAGGCTCCTCTAAATTTGATTGAACTTCGGCAGCAGACTCTCCTGAATGTTGCATCCAGGCCAGAGTGAGGAGCCTCTGCAGCAGTGCTGATGTTCCAGAGAGAGGCAGTCACTGGGAGGAAATGAGAATGAGTGACACAGAGGAGGGTGGACTGATGGGATAGAAAGTGAGGTTAGACAAAGTACAAGTAAACAAACAAGAGAATGTGCTTTATTGGAATCTGTTATTTCATTTAGAGACATGCCATAAAGTAAGGAAGTGGTCTCAAGGGGAAAAGGAATACAAGTATATTAAGTGTAAGAGCCTTGGTCTGAGTAATGCCGAGAGAATTCAATTTTAGGACCCTAACAAGGTACAAAATGCACTCACTCTAGAGGCCAACCATCATTTTTCATTCTAGAAAACACATCTAGTTTTAGTCATTTCTGTTTTCTTCATTATATGAATTACACTTGTGTACTCAGACTGAGTGGAACATTTGTCAGGGACCAGAAAAACAGACTAAGAAAGCTACATTTCCCTCACCTACCCTCACATTTGGTGTCAAATGACTCACTTTTGCACTTTGAAATAATATCCCTCCTTCAGGATCATTGCTTTTATAGGAACATTAGCAAACTTGTGAAACAAATCATGCACAGCCCGCATCGGAGGATGTTGATGGAATGAATATTTGCAGATATAGACTGTACATTTGCTCTGTGCTACCTATTTAATGTGTTATTGTCAGTATTTCTTAATTTGTCTGTTTTGGGGGGGGGCTTTGTGCTCTCCTGGCCCTTGTTTTCTACATACAGGGCACAAGCTGTTCCACATACAGCAGAATTCGAAGGACTGCAGCTCTCGAGAATGCAGCTCTCGTGGAATATATGTCGCTCAGCTCCATGGGGATCAGTGTGTTTATTATTAGGCCTCTTTTGGAAATGCTCTTCCCGTGCCCGGCTCGAGGACCAAAGGAGACAGGAAATTGAAAGCCACTTGTTGTTGGAGGGCTTTGTGGAGGAAGTGGAGTAGATGCATGCCATGCGGCTAAGTGGTGGAGAGATCACATGCCCTCAGACACAGAGAAGATGGAGTCAAGATGGTTCATGATTTGGGCGCATCCTTCGAGGTCACTGCACTTTTCGAACAAGTTACTTATGGGAAGAAAGTCTTACATACTTTAATAATTTACATCAGTAGTATTAAACATGTCAATGCTAAATATTAATATGTCTATGTTTCATGTTTTTGCACAATCATGATAACATTTCCTAATATTTGTGTAATTTTTTCATGTTATTTGCTGTATTTACCTGCCTAATTTGGAAGCGAGCACCCCTAAGCTTTCAGCTGGCACAACTTACGTAAGAGATATGGTTTGCGGACCCTTTCAGCTGTAATCTAGCACCTCAAAGGCTGATCAAACACCTGTCATGTTCTTTACAGACGCTCCCTCGGCTGCGTCTGTTTAATGGTAATGATCTAAGCCCTTCACACTCACCTCCCAAGTGCTCCTGCTTCCCTGTTTTTTTTCCGACATCATGCAAATAGATGCAAGGAGAACTCTTCTGAGATTGAGCTGGATGGATGGCGAGGGAATATACGAGAGCTATATGGGGAGAAGTTGATGGAAGGAGACTCGCGAAGGCAGGAGGGGAAATTGGGGGGAGAACATGAAAGAGAAGGGAAAAAGAATGGATGGGGCAGACGAGGAGAGGGATAAAAAGAGGGATGGGGGAGTGAGAGCAGCAAAGGGAGGTCATTGCTGATGCTGAAATCAGAGGCTGGAAGTGAAGAGCTTTGAGAATAAAAGCAATTTGCATCACTGCTCCACTGAGCTTTCCGATGCCTTTCATTTAGCCCCCTTTAAAACCTTCCCACCACCCCACCACTCCATCCTTCCCAGCAAACTCACCACGCCATTCCACAGCCCTCGAATGGAAAAAAAAATGCCTTCAAGGGTGTTGGGAGGAAAGACCAGATCTCACTATTGATTTACCCTCATTTTGATCCCTCTTTTTTTTTTTCAAAATCCCTTGTAGATTTAAGCCTCCTCCTTCTCTGTCCTCATTTTGCAACCATCCCACCACCACACAAATCTCTGCATTTTATCAGTCTGTTTTCCAGTTTCTTTTCCACCTTGTATTTCCTAAATAATTACTATTCTCCAAGGTACTGCGTATCTACTTTGGTACAAAATGTCAGTACAGAATACCAAAAACCAATATCATATTTTAATAAGAGCAAGCAGCAACATTTTTATCTCTTTCTGGGGCTAACCATGATGCCATGGCACTGCTGTTGTCGCCTTTAAAAAGGCTGATTCACTTCAGTTATTCCTGGAATAATGTATAATATAAAAAGAAATCATAGATGCAAGTGTGGAGGTCCTTTGTTTCCATCCATCAACCATCCATGAGCAGAATTCTCTTGTGTTTCTGATAAAATCAAATGTGTACATGGAAGAGCACCAAAGTAACATTTTTATTTGTGTGTTTTTATTTTCCAGGAGGAGCTGAGCAGTGTGGTCATGGGGTTGAGGCAGTGAGGGGTCAGTGGTTGGGGCAGCTTGAGGATGAGAGGGGTTGAAGAGGTCACATCAGGCAGCTGCAGCATCTCTGTTTGGTTTTCAGTCAGTGCTTTTGGTCTTCCACAAGTTCATAGTGAAGAAAAGGGCTCAGTTTAGATAAGCAATGAGTTTCCAAATGCATTATCTGTCCTTCATATCTTCCATATTTAGTGTTGTTCATAGAATTCCTGACTAAAAAAAAAAAAAAAAAAATATATATATATATATATATATATATATATATATATATATATAGTATCTCCTTGTAAATGTAATCTAACAGAAATGAAATTCTTTGGAGGTGTGCTTTTTGAAACATGCTCTCTGGATTGGAATCAAACATGTGGGCTCTGCTTTGGCATAGCTTAAGAAACGTTGAAACGCTTGAAACTCCAGTTTTTCCACACTGGTAATCAGTGTAATAAAAAAAATGACCGTTGTCACTTTTATTATATATATATATATATATATATATATACACTCACCGGCCACTTTATTAGGTACACCTGTCCAACTGCTCGTTAACACTTAATTTCTAATCAGCCAATCACATGGCTGCAACTCAGTGCATTTAGGCATGTAGACACGGTCAAGGGGCGGCACGGTGGTGTGGTGGTTAGCACTGTCGCCTCACAGCAAGAAGGCCTCGGGTTCGGATCCCGGTTGGGATGGAGGCTGAGGACTTTCTGTGTGGAGTTTGCATGTTCTCCCTGTGCCTGTGTGGGTTCTCTCCGGGTACTCCGGCTTCCTCCCACAGTCCAAAGACATGCATGATTGGGGTTAGGCTGATTGAATACTCTAAATTGCCCCTAGGTGTGAGTGTGAGAGCGAATGGTTGTTTGTCTCTGTGTTAGCCCTGCGATTGGCTGGTGACCAGTCCAGGGTGTACCCTGCCTCCGCCCATTGCTCTGGGATAGGCTCCAGTCCCCCCGCAACCCTCAGTGGAGGAACAAGCGGTAGAAGATGGATGGATGGATGGATGGATGGATGGACGGACACGGTCAAGACAATCTCCTGCAGTTCAAACGGAGCATCAGTATGGGGAAGAAAGGTGATTTGAGTGACTTTGAACATGGCATGGTTGTTGGTGCCAGAAGAGCTGGTCTGAGTATTTCAGAAACTACTGATCTACTGGGATTTTCACGCGCAACCATCTCTAGGGTTAACAGAGAATGGTCCGAAAAAGAAAAAATATCCAGTGACCGGCAGTTCTGTGGGTGGAAATGCCTTGTTGATGCCAGAGGTCAGAGGAGAAGACTGGTTCGAGCTGATAGAAAGCCAGACTGGTTCGAGCTGATAGAAAGGCAACAGTGACTCAAATAACCACCCGTTACAACCAAGGTAGGCAGAAGAGCATCTCTGAATGCGCAGTACGTTGAACTTTGAGGCAGATGGGCTACAGCAGCAGAAGACCACACCGGGTGCCACTCCTTTCAGCTAAGAACAGGAAACTGAGGCTACAATTTGCACAAGCTCATCCAAATTGGACAATAGAAGACTGGAAAAACGTTGCCTGGTCTGATGAGGTCAGATGATTTCTGCTGCGACATTCGGATGGTAGGGTCAGAATTTGGCATCAACAACATGAAAGCATGGATCCATCCTGCCTTGTATCAACGGTTCAGGCTGATGGTGGTGGTGTAATGGTGTGTGGAATGTTTTCTTGGCACTCTTTGGGCCCCTTGGTACCAATTGAGCATCGTTGCAATGCCACAGCCTACCTGAGTATTGTTGCTGACCGTGTCCATCCCTTTATGACCACAATGTACCCAACTTCTGATGGCTACTTTCAGCAGGATAATGCGCCATGTCATTAAGCTGGAATCATCTCAGACTGGTTTCTTGAACATGACAATGAGTTCACTGTACTCAAATGGCCTCCACAGTCACCAGATCTCAATCCAATAGAGCATCTTTGGGATGTGGTGGAACGGCAGATTCGCATCATGGATGTGCAGCCGACAAATCTGCGGCAACTGTGTGATGCCATCATGTCAATATGGACCAAACTCTCTGAGGAATGCTTCCAGCATCTTGTTGAATCTATGCCACGAAGAATTGAGGCAGTTTTGAAGGCAAAAGGGGGTCCAACCCATTACTAGCATGGTGTACCTACACTGGCTTATATATATATATATATATATATATATATATATATATATATATATATATATATATATATATATATATATATATATATATATATATATATATATATATATGAAACTGGCTCCAGTTTGCAGTCACCTTGTTTTCGTGCTTGTTGTTGCAGTTCTGCATTAATCCTCGACATTGGGAGCTCTTTTTACAATTGTTACGGAATTTGTAGATTTACCTTTGATCCTTGACAAAGGAAGCGGGTTGTTTGAAGATTACAGCCAAGCCTGGCCTGATATTCCTCATGCACAGTTTCAATGTGTATGAGAGAACCCTCCATTTGCACGCACTGACGGAGGAGTGGAGGAAGGGGACGTCCATCAGCTGAGCCATCATGTTGGGAGGCATGCTGTGGAACTGCACATTATCTATACTTACATACCAGACCATAATGATCACTTTATGCTGTCCTCTGTTTGACATCTTGGCAGCACAGCATATTCTGCAGTCATAAATTTAACATTTTCTCCTCCACCTCTCTCGTGCTCTTCTTTTTTTTTGCACTTTATTGTACTGATGCTCATTATGGCTGTTGTTATGACAGCCTTCCTTTGCACTTACAAGCATGCAGGCAGCCACTGCTACTGTGGCAATTTGCAATCTCTTCTTTCAACAGAGTGAGAAAGAGAGACGGAAATAGAGAGGCCCTTTAGCTATTGTTGAGGAGAGCTTTATGTTCATGGTTAACTTGCTGCAGTGACACATTATTCCACAGAGCAAACCACAGGAAGTCAGGTCTCAAAACTCAATCAACATTCACTCAGGTCTATAATTCTACCTGTAATATGTTCTTGCTCTTGTCTGGGGAACGTTATTCATGCGATAGAATGGTAAATGAACGAAAGCTCGGACTGGAAGTGATGTAATGAACGGTGATCCATTGTTTTCTTTCTACTGTTTCATATTACAGACATATTGGAATGCTGCATATTGCATCTGGATGGATGATGATTGTTCAGCCTGCTGCAGATCAAACCCAGACTAATAGCCCATTTCACAGATTGCACTGGAACAAGCCCTGAGCTGAGACAGATGCTAACATTAGCTAATGCTGTATGCAAGCATTGGTGTGGTACGAGTGTGTAATTATACGGTTTATGTAAAGAGAGAGAATGTATCATTTTGCATCCTAGGATGCCACAAGCTTTACTGCATGTCCAGAAAGATTGAAATCATCTCTAGTTGCTGCCGATGTAGCAGTATTTATTGATACTGACACTGGTATATTGATGATGTTCACAACATGCACATACAGAATCAGCCTGTGTGTGAAGAGGGATGCACCGAAACACCCCAAGAGACAAAAAAAAAAATACTGTGTACGTGCATGTGTACAGAGGGAGAGAAGCCATGGAGGACTACATGGCAACAAGCACCTTTTAAGCTGCATGTACAGTTGTGCACAGCATGCCAAAGAAAGCAGAGTGTGAGCTCTTACATAAGCAGCGAGCTGGGCTGGAGTGCTGGGAAGGCAGCACGTGCAGGGAAGGACTCACTGATGCAAGTGTAAACCCTCTCATATTTTAGACTTCACTTTTGTTTTTTTTTTCCTTCGGAGAATGGAAAAATGCTGAGGTGAAAGCATCTTTGAAGAGATGCTGTTAATATGTAAGGCTGCAAATGTTTGAGATTTCTGTTTCGAGGCAAAAGAATAAGCTGATATTGTTGAATCTTTCAAAAGCTTCATGCTGCGTTTCATCCTGGTTTTGCCTTTGATACTCATTTCAAATTAATTTCTCCTGGTGGTTACCGCTCGGAGTCAAATAAGATCCAACCGGCCACCACAACGTGACCTAACAGGAATCAAACAAGCGTGGGGAGAAAATAAAAAAGACCACTCCTGTTTTCCTGACTCCATCAACTTGCTATCCAAGTCAGTCCCCAAGGTGATGAGGAATGTCAGATCTGTAACCCACAGGCATACTCGAAAATGCATGTTCAGCCTCTTCCAGAAAGAGGCTGCTGGAGTCAAGACAGAAAGTCCAAGAGACAGCAAGATTAGTTACATTTATTTATTTATTATTGTAAATGACCTCTCTTTCTTCCTTTATTGAGCTAACAGCACCTCTGTTTTAATTAAAAACAGTCTCTTTTTGTCTATGACTCCACAAAATGAGCATTTTATATTTAAGACACACTTTCAAAATGCAGAACTTCGTGTGTATGATACATTCATTTTAAAATCAAGAAAGGGAAGTCTCGGTCGGCATGTATTTTTCACATGTTGAAGAAAAACACATTCCTCAGGCTCGTGATATGTGACATACATGTCCTCAAATATGCCTCCTCTTAGCCCCTAAAGGCTACTTGCTGCTCATACACTTGTACAGTTGATGTGATCTGAGGGGACAAATTCCAAGAGGATAAATAAAAGATCAAAAAGTGGATATTTTATGTAAGTTGAGAGTGCATCTCAATAACATCAGTGAAATCTAGAAAGACAGATAGGCTTTTCTTTTTTTCTGTTGCTTGGAGGTTATTGTTGTTATTTGTCTCGAACATGTGCTCTTTCCTGTTCTCTTCCTTCCCTTTTTGTCTGTATGTATGCCAGACAGGCTACACCAAACCCCAACCATCTGCTTCTCCCATTCTCCAACACACACACACACACACACACACACACACACACACACACACACACTTTCACACTGTCTGCCTTAACTCGATGTTTAAAAGAAGTAATTCCCCATTGTGTTGTACCCGGAGTTTTCCTGGTCTGCGTTGCTGTTCCATTTGGTTTTAATGAATTTCATCCAATATTGAAGCCTGGTTGGGTCTAACTGCGGAGTGCAGCCGAGTATTTCCGAGTAGCTGTCTGAAATGATTGCTTTTTGGGGGTAACCTGCTCTCTTTCCTCTCTGTCTCTCCATGCCTCCTCTCTGCCCTCTTTTGCTCCCTTTCTGTGCACGTTCCAGGACTACACGCTGACAATGTACTTCCAGCAGGCCTGGCGAGACAAGCGGCTGTCCTACTCCGAGATCCCGCTCAACCTGACCTTGGACAACAGGGTGGCCGACCAGCTCTGGGTCCCAGACACGTACTTCCTCAACGACAAGAAATCGTTCGTCCACGGTGTCACAGTGAAAAACAGAATGATCCGACTGCACCCGGACGGCACCGTTCTGTACGGTCTGAGGTAAGGTCTGAAGCTCTTTTTACTACAAAACAAGTCCAAAGGTGATAGATGGCAGATACAAATCAAAGCTCAAGGAACCCTAAAATAGATTTAAAAGACAAAAAAAAGCTCTGCAACTAATGTGCCAATGAGGCAAAGATTGCAACATTAGACTCAAACAGTAATTAGCTCATTAGAGCCAGATGAAGAAAACTACTGATGTGAGGTGCAATATTGCCCCAGAGCAAAAATTAAAACGTTGATGAAGTGACCTACTTGTGTCCTCATTACAGGACATGTATATCACTAACTAAAGGCTTCTGTAATTTGCATGCTCTCTGAACTCGTCGCATCATGAATGCACCACCAGTTATTGTAATTATTGTTATTTTAAGCCCGGGCAGTCTATTGTTATGTAATCTGTAATGTTGTCAAGTGTTATTCTTTTTTATTTTAAAGGATGTTTGCCTTCCATCTGAATATTTAAATATGCATTGCTGATGACTATTTATCATCTATCACACTACCAGAAGTCAACATATATGTATAAGAAGTCGACATATCTGGTTAAGAAATAATCATTATTGTGATGTACTGTATGAACAAGGAAATATAAAGGTTCAGATTACCATTAAATATTTTGCTTCATTACTTTATGGTCATCTATTCATTAGTTTTAGTAATATTTTTGTGGAAATGTCATGTCTATGCAACCAATCAAAATTGAAACTGGTTATATAAAGCAGATTATTGTCCCTCTTTAGGTTGCCTGCATGCAAACAAGCATCCTGCTGCACAACATTCCTGCTTTTGGTCTTAACTAGCACACATCTTGTGTTTCCGCATGATTTGCTCAATTAATGATCAAGCAAACATCCAACAGGGAACAAGGCGCCATGTCAGTTTGTGGGATAAATAGCTAATTTCCAGGTCAGCGGCAGCATGTTAAACAGCTCCTCTAAATGTCAGGTGCTTATTTCAGATGCCGGGTTGATTCTTACTTGCGGAGCTGTTGACAGCTTGTTGTTTTTGTGTTTCCCCACCCAAAGTGGGGTCATCACGCCTCACTTCAGCGGCTTTTTGCTCATAATATTTTGATAGATGTTGAGAAGAAAGACATTTTTTTCCTCCTTCTTGTTTCAACTGTATGACATCAGCAAACAAGAAAGTACACATTGACAGTTCATAACCACAAAATGGGAACACTCTTGTCACTCACCATATTTGTTGACTCAGAATATTCCGATCTTACATTTTTAATGACTCCCTCTCCATTTTTTTCCTCACACTCCTTCAATTTTGCAAGACAGGTTCCCTTTTTGGCATTTTTCAAAACAAGGAACTACTTTTCAGAAACAAGAGGGGAATTCACAGCATCTCACCGATGCTTCAGACTCCTGATGCACACATTATAAAAGAGGTTGTTGGAAAACACGACATTTTAGGAGCCTTGGTAAATGTGCACTGGCAGTAGGAGAGAGGAAAACAAAGAGTGATACACACATAACTTAAACACAGCAGCAAACAACACATTTTTGATTTATCCTGGTCTGCCTGAGACAGGGTAGGTGAGGTTAGGTCTCTGAGCAGACCCTCTTCTCAAAACAAGACATGGCCAACAAAATACAGCTGACATTTACTAGCTTGAGTATCTGAGACTATTTTTCTCTGTCTTTATGTAGTCCTAGACGTCCGGGTTGTGATTGTAGAAACCTCGGGAGCCAATTTGATTATGGTCAAACTGTGTTCCAATTCAGCCTCATATCAGTTCATTTGAATTAAAACAGATAACTCTCAGTGTCGAGCTCATCATCTAACCTAATAAGCAAGTGAGAGATGTGTAATCCCACTGAATAATACCGCATAAATTTAATTATACCCACCCTAAAGAAACTCATGAATTAACTGAGGTTTGCCCCAGTATGTGCAGCACCACCAGACCTGGTTGCTAACATGATCCATTTAATTTAATTTATTTGAATAACGCAAATAGATAAATTGTGCTTTTATGTTTTTTTTTTCTTTTCATTCTGAACCCGCTTAAGGATGTATTTAATTTACCGTTATTGCTATTATGAGAGAATGTTGCAAATAACAGCAGCACATCCGTGCAATCTTAAATGCGAGGGATATTTTCTGTATCTACAAGCACACCAACACAAGAGCTATTGTAAAGGAAAGTGTCCCCATTCATGAATTGTATTGGGAAATCACCTGGATGCAAGTAATGGCAATACTGCATTCACAGAATTGAATGGTGATTATTCACATATACTGACTTTCTTTGGAAGTTCCAATTCATTCCAGAGATTCATTAGGAACACTCAAAGCAAAGATGGGACCAACTACTGTTTACAATAGTATATTGCAGAGTAATTTGCAGGCATCCATTGGCATACACTCTATTGCTGTCTGCCTCTATTATATTTATGTATCACATATTATTTGATGGCCCCACACCGTAGCAGTGTTTCAAGGGCATTTTTTTACCTGGTGATGAAACAGCAAATACCAGATAATGACAGCCCACAGCAAACGAGTGGAACAAATGGCAAACTCTCTTTTTTGTGTGTTTTTCTCAGGCAAGGTAGAGTTGAAAAGCATGTCTAAATGAGGCTTCTGCCTTTGTTCCTGATAAGGTTGAACTTTCTTTGTTGAACTGAGCCTAGTTTGTCACTGAAGTTTGCCATACTTTACAAAGGCAACAGAGAGTTTTGTTGAAATTCTGGAGAAAAAAACGTAACGTAAATGACATCGGATTTTATTATTACAAAGTGGATTTGCACTTTTGACGGCAAAGATATTTTCTATTCCAAAATTCAGATTGGGTTGATTATATGAACAGTATTGTTGTATCCAAGTGATCTTGTTCCATGAACATCCCACACCCGCCAACTATTTTCTTTTCCTTCTGCTCTGTCGTAGGTGGGAACCAGATGGCTAAGAAGGACAAGTTCTCTCTGAATGCTGTCATTATCTTAAATGTCAACATTGTGAGCAGCACATGTTTTGGTTCTAAATTAAACTCATTGGAAATACAGGCAATAAAATGAAAAATAACTGTTATTATACATCCTAAATAGAAGTGCTGTTTTGTTGTTTGATTTTATCCAAGAGAAAGGGATTTAAGAACAAATGATGAACTTTCAACCCATTTAAAGTAATAACTAGGTGAGCTACCTAGTATTCAACCTTGACCACCATGAATGACCATACAAGCAGCAGTAGGACCAAAAGTCATCACTTTTCTGAGTTTCAGCAACTGTTGGAATCCTTATGGCTACTTGGCCTTTATTAGACCTTCTAAGTTTCATCCATTTGGAAGTCCCCTGGTGGACAACCAGTGCAGGTGTAGCAACATATGGGACTCAGTCGGTGTCGTTGGCATGTGTCCTGAGGCAGAAACCAAGCAGCCGAGGAAGCAGGATGACTGGCTGTGCATCATTTATTGGATAGGACAAGTGGGACAACATGTGTGGGTAAATGGAAAATGCCCTGTGACAGACATATATACCGTGTAGCGTAGGAGTGCATGGGGCACATACATAACCCTGCACAGTCTTTGTGTAAACTGCTAGCAGCTCTAGATCTCAGTGGTGCTCTGCTTCCAACTTGACACACAGATCAGAAAGTTGCCAGATCGTAACCAGCAATTTACTCCTTGATTAAACACATAGTTCTGTCACCAGCAGCAACTCCATCTGAGGGGAGTGAGTTAATGTTGATGTGAGACAAGAGCCAGGAAAGGAAAGTGGTTCAGATGTCAACCTGAGCCTCCTTTCTCACCCTCGTTCTTAGAGGTCAGCCAAACTTTTTCTTAGTCCATTAATTTACAGTATTTATTTTTTTAATGCCATTTTCTGAGTAAAGCATAATGTGATACAAGGATATTGGTGAGAAACAGGCTGCAGAATTCAAATCTAGCTGGAATGCCATCTGCTGATTGTCTCTGAGGAAAATTGCATTTTTGACATTGTTAACTCGTCCATATGGTGTTTTTAATGTACTTTTATGCACAAATCATGTCTGTCAGCACCAAGTCTGAGGATTACTGCCTTGTTTTTGTAATCCACCAATCCCCATTTAAAATTCAAGGTCATAGTACCACTACAGGTTAATTTCGTAGAAAAAAGACAAAAACAAAACAGATGTTGACAGATGTTAGAGGATAGAGCAGAGGAGACAATGGTTAATGTTAAAGTGTCATATTCAAACTATTGAAAAACATTAGATTTTTCAATAAAACTTTATTGTGTTCCTCTGACTCCACAATAGGCAACTGTTAGGGTCAGGGCTGAGGTGAGCTTATTTGGATGCAGGCTGCATTAGAGTGAGTTCATTTGGGTGCAGGTTGGGTTAGGGTGAGGTAATTTGGGTGCAGGCTGGGTTAGGGTGAGGTAATTTGGGTGCAGGCTGGGTTAGGGTGAGGTAATTTTGGTGCAGGCTGGGTTAGGGTGAGCTCACATTTGGGTGCAGGCTGGGTTAGGTTGAGCTGATTTGGGTGAGCGCTTGTTTAGAGTGTGCTCAGTTGCATATAATTCTCGTGGCACACAACAGCTCACTGAAAGCAACACATTGTTACAATAACTCAGAGAGATTATTTTTTTTGAATTAGGAATAGAAAAACATTTAGATTATTAAATGCAGAAAGATTGTAGCATTGGCTGGTCTGAATAATGGAACAGTGAGGAGGAAGAGAGAGATGCTGGGACATGCCAGAGTGATTATCTCTGTCGTGTAACACAGAGGATTGGACTCAAGATGAGCCTCTCGTCTGGCACAAATTTATCTGTGTTGTCAGGTGTGCCTAGGCGATTACCTACCATGCTGTGCTGCTCTGTGGCAACTGCTCCGGTGAGAGTCAAGTTCTCGCACCAGCCAGGAGAAGAATGGCAGCCTATTACTCTCAGACCTGTTCTCTGGTTCCCTGCACAAAGTCTGATGGACAACATAACCTTATCTATTCACTCATGCTCGGCTACTCGTTTTATCCTCCTCATCATCATCAATGCTGCCCAAATGTTTTGATAAGTTTTGGAAAGTTTTATGCTGTGTTGATTTTAATAATAATTTTTATATTGAGGCATTAATTATGACACCAGTTTGCATATACTATGAAATAAATATCAGCATGCCTGTTGAAGGGAGATTTTAAATGTTCCCTCAAGGATGCTCTTCATTCTTGCAGGCACTCTGCATGCAAAGCAGACACACGGTGGCCACACCTCCTCCAAAATCAGCAGTCTTTAAATGACATTATCGTCATTAAGTGCATGTTCCAACATCCTCAAAAACTTTGGACTACTGGCTTATTTAAATAAAAAAAGATTTGTGCATCTTGTTTCAGTGCATTTGCAGTTTCATTTGCAGAAAAACACAAATATTAACTTGAAGCTAATGTTTCCATTAGAATTTAAAGAGCTGAAGTTAGGCCATGGTCAAGAAGAAGAAAATACTGTCAAATTGTGTCCACAGCAGGGAACTTGATTAATTAAAACAACGGATCTCTTGTGTGTCTATTCTAAATTAGAACTCAAATCCCTTTGCAGTAGTGCATATTGAATTTTTTCCAATTATATATGTCAAACCTTTATGATATAATTGAATTTTCCTGCAGGGAAAAGTCAGATAGTAAATCCTCAAGGGTCATGTGTATGCTCCTGCCTCTTTAAGCACATAGGCACAAAGCGCTTGTCTGTCTATAAAATCACCATCTGAATCCATCTGAATGGAAATGCAGATGATTATCTGCAGCCTCATTGATTGTTTTGGCTCGATGTGTTCTTTTGGGTGACATATTGTTGATTTGTGGCACCTTAGACGATGGAGATTAAATCCATTTTGGGCTACTGCAAGGTCTAATGATGGTTTTTCCCCTAAAGTTCTCATTCATTTCAATTGTTTGTTAATGAACAGTAACAGGATGAAAAAAGAAGATGCATGTTGGATGTTTTTAATTGGTCTCCTGTCAGGTAATAAAACCACCTGATATGATCACCACAGAGGAACACTGGGGGCTGTATTTGTGTATGTGATACATCTATTCTCTGAACGCTGCAGACATTTACAAATAATAATCATTTATATTTCTTTTACAAGCAACAAGGCACTGTGTGAGCATTTTTGCTTAGCACCATATATGTTCCTTTAGACTTTGTGCAGAGTATCTTCAGACCCATTGTCATTTGTTTACATATGTTTTTCCAGTGAGCACTTGAACTAGTCAACTTCCTGAACGGATGTAATTTTATGATTTGAAATATATCATTTCCTGTTTCTCCTACCTGAAGTTGTGGCATAAATAATATAAAAGATGCTGTTATCTCCCCTGATCTTTTTGTGGGTCATCGGTTGTAAGATACGTCCCGTCCCTCCGATTGTGTCATGCTGAGATGACATGTAGTACGAGTCAGAGTACAAACACCGGCACAGTTATCTCTGGCCTATAAACGCCACCTCTGTCGTGCGGGGTTTGATCCCTGTGGTGAGCTGGGCCGCATCTCAGGTGGGGTCTGACCAGAGGTTCCCACTGGATAATCCAGTCACTGCTAAAACTGGGACATTGGGATTACTTTTAGCCCTCTAATCCTCATTCCCACCATCATGTTTTATGTTTACATGCACCGGTAGAACCACGGTTAACCCACAACACCTCTTTAATTGGGCCACTTTCCTTCAGAGCCTTCTGGAAGCAACAAAGAGTCAACACTTTTGTTAGGTTATGACATTTTACTGTAATAATGGCAAAACAAGCCCTCTATCAAACTTAAGAGCACATCAAATTCAACACAATGCCAGGCATTGAACATATCACCATTACATATGTTTTTAGGATAACAACCACAGCTGCATGCATGATGGACCTGAGAAGATATCCACTGGATGAGCAGAACTGCACCCTGGAAATAGAGAGTTGTGAGTAATACTTCCTTCTAAGTGTTCTTTATGCTCTTCTGTCATTTACTAGTATTCTTTATATGTTGTGAGAGCAGCTAATACTGTTATTGTATACTGTCTGTGGTTTCCTGTGGTATCAAAGATTTACTGAGAATTTTGACATAAAAAACAGAACTCTGACCACCCACTTCAGTACTACATCACTGTACTCCAATGAAGTATGGTGGTATTACTGGAGCACTTTCTGGGGGATAAAGAAAACTGTGATGTGTTGAGCTAAATGGTCAAACAACATGTGAGACTCCAACTGCTGTTCTCTGATGGCTGGCACTAAACCTCCAGAGGTGTATCATTATAGCATCTTTTTAAATTATTTTTGGTGAGGTAAATGCCAACCATAATAATATCCTCCTTTATGATGGCGGCTGCTTCACTGTACAAAAATGTATTGTGTCAGCTAATCATGTATATTAAATTCTAAGCTGTCTTCAATAAGTTATGATTCAATTGCAAAATTATAAATGAATAAAAAATGTACTAATTTGGACCACAGTGACATATATACGAGGATCACTGAGGGAGTGTGGGGAGAATTCAATGCGCTTTGGATGCAGAAATTATTCATTCAGCCATTAAAGTCTGATTAAAAGTGCACAGCAGCTCGCCTTCTGACCTAACAGCTGTCAGTCTCTGTTTATTTCAACCAGAACTACGAGTTAACAAGTCATCCTAGTGACTTACTGTGAACCACTGTAAAGGAGCTATCAGTGTTTCTGTAAAAGATGCCGAAAGTTAAAATGCAACCAAAAATTCTGGCCAAATACTTATAGAATATAAGAGAAGCTTCTAGAATATGGTCTGTAGACATCTGCTATGGTCCCTGGTGACCATGTAGGTAGGGCAACAAGACAAATTCTTGCTTCCTCCCTGCTCAGAGGGTGTGTGAGGAACGTGCTGTGTGTGTCAAAGTGATCTTTAAAAGAAATCCCTGATCCCAACCTGACTGGGCATCTATGAAAAGTGCCGGAAACTCATGAAGCATGGAAGCCCCATGGATCAGACTTCAGGCACCTGTCAAGTTGTAGACACACCACATCGGCCATTATATTGGCAGGCGATCCTTTGAGTCCTGCTCTGGCAACCATGGTGGATAAATATAAGCGTTCTTGGTTTTCCAAAGGAACATTGCAGAACATGGTCGTGGTCTTGTATCTGTACCATCAATGGAAGTCTTTCTCATTGGATTTATTCTCTTTTTCAATCAAGCACAAGTTAATGAAAATCCAGCATGTCCTCCAAATAACTTTAACAAACTAAAGCTTTTATTCCAACAACCGTCACCCCGAGGAACATTTCCTACATTAGCATAGCTGCTGGAGGGGGGATTGGGTTAGAGGACAGATGCCATGACATTTACTTTTTTGCTATCTGCTCCGCATTTCAATGATGTATGACCAATCTAGGGCATGAAATTGCACTGCTGACCACCCTACATGTGAAGAAACACCATTCACTGCATTATTTAAAAGAGTTAAACCTCAGATGATCTAGGTTACCGTGGTAATGCAGCCAGCTACATCCTTAGACATAGAATATGTAGCATAGCAGCTCAACACTACAGGGAGTATATACACAGTACCTATGTCAATAAATCATATGAAATACATTGTTATTTGTTTTTGTCCAGTTTGGCTTTTGTCAAATTTATTGCATACATTGACATTCAAATTTTCCACAGATGTTGAAATAAATACATCATATGGCCACAGCTGCTTCCATATCTGTGTTTTTAAAAGCTGTGCATGGTGTTTGGTTGTGACCAGGATCTACATGTCAGCTGGCAGCCTTCATTTATTTAACCAACCTTTAGATGTTCTGCCCGTCATGCTCTCAGTGGCGGCTCACTCAGTGCCGCAAAAAGTTTGAAGGCATTTTTAATTGGACACGAGGACTGACATAAAAGTGGCTTTGAACTGCCTGGAATCAAAAATTAATCTGAGACAGATTTGAAAGTGCAGAAGCCTTCTAAGCTCGCACGGGCGAGTGAACAGTCTCTCACACGTTTGACTGGTCAGCATGTGTGCTAAAGGATCATTTATGATGTGATCCGGCTCACATTTGATATATAATTTACAATGTTGGTAAGTTTTTGTTGTCCAGGAGCGGAGATCGGATGTGGACTCAAATAAAATCTCTCTCCTGCATCAGAGCTTGTGAAGCTGTAATAGCAATAAGCCACGTTGTCTTTGTAGATGTAAGGAAAATCAGATCACAGTGTGTAATTTGTTATTATTGTTCTGTTCCTGTTGGGCCTTCAAAGTGTGTGTGTCACAATGACAGTTGTGCTTAATTGACAGCAATGTGATTTATAAAACCATTCAAAAGGGCTGATTTTTGCCTGGAGCAACGTTTTATCTTCCTCCAAAATCCTTCTTTGCCCATTAAAACAAATCAACTGAGACATTATTTCATGAGCTTCAATGGGGAAAAAAAGGGCCTGGAGTCAGATTTGGTCAGGGAGATATGCCAGAAATCCCAGTTAAATAGCTGTGGTATTGTTTCGCTATCTCCTCTGATGCTATCGTGAACGATTTCATTTATTTTTTTCCTCTGCCAATTCTCACAGACTTTGGAATGTACGATGGAAGCCATTACTGAAACCTAGAATGGACATTGTAATGGGCACCCTTTTTAAATATCCCCATTTTGGATGTGAAATTGTCTATTTCCATCTGCGAAATTTTTCAATCGTAATTGAAATTGTATTTTTATCTCTCACATACAGTCAGTAAAAAATAATGACAATACCTGCGCTCTAGTGTAGCCAAAAAGTCAAAGTCAGCATAAACCTGAATTCAATTCAATTAAGTGTTATTTATATAGCTTATGTCGCAGTCATGACTGTCTCAAAGTGCTTGGGGGGGCTCTCGCTGATGATCAGCCAGGTAAAGCAAAAGGAGAAAGGGCAGGGGTGAAGGACAGTGGGCGAAGGAGAAGAACAGATGCATACAGCAAAGAGAAGAGAAGAGAGGACAGGATGGGACATTGGAGGAGGTTTAACCATGCATATGAGCCAATAAGGTGTGAGGAAAAGTGAATCATGTTGTAGCTTTAGCTTATAACAAACAAGACAACACTAATCTTTCCTTAGGTCTGTTTCATATCGAGAGTTTCTTTAGAGATAATATTGCAGCCGCTCCCTTAAATACCAATGCATTATGATGCAGGATACAAAACACATTTGGGTGATCTTATGGTTAAGCCAACCATAAGATCATTACATTGAAATTATCTATCCCTTTCTTGTTAAGAAGTCATTGATTGAGGCCATAGTTGAATTTCAGGATGTAATGATCTTGAAAAGTGTCCCACCGTGTTCATTCTACTCTAGACTCTTTCCATGTGTAACTGAAATTTGGCTAACAAATCATATCATCATTTAAAATAGCTCTCGTTCTCAAATTTCTATGTCATTCACTGTTGTTATTAGAGTATGGAATTTATGTTTCAAATATCGGGTGCTATTCAGTCAAGAAGGTTGACCAGCATCACAAAATGTATCCAAAATTAAGTTACTTCTCTCTGCCCCTGACCTGACCTGCTTTTTCGTTCTTCATCCCATCTCCACTAATGGAAATTTTCCAGACCCTGCACTTTGTATAGAAGCACTTAATCATTTTTAGGTGAATGAGAATGCAGTTGCCAGGCATTTTACTGGAACTGCCAGAAAATATCGCATTTATCTAATTTCACCAGATCTCATTTGGCTACTTGTTGCCTGCAAAATCTGTTTGGAAATGAAATACTGACGGTGTTTTATGGAAGTTGACCGTACTGCCGAAGAGGTGGCATGACTACAAATGTCTTTAAATAGAGTTTTGAGAGGAAACTACTCATTTTCATATTGGCTACAGCTCAAATACACAATGAATCAGCAGAACATCTTGAGCTGTTTAACCCTCACTGGGTCTTTCCCCATCCATCAGACTAGGAGCAGCCAACCGCGTTGAGAGGAACAGTGGGTGTCGATGTTTATCTCGTTAAAAGCGGTCAGGGGAGAGAGCCTCTTTAAAGATTCAAAGTCATTAAATAGGTCATAGAAGTATTAATTAAGCAGAGTGTGGTATGAAGAGAGGGGGAAGGAGAAGTGAAGATGGAGTAGATGGACAAGTCACAAGAAATGCATTCCCCACCCCCTTAATCCACCCATACTCAAACCACATCTAAAGACCCAAATTCCAGCAGTGACATTAACCTTAAAACCAAGCCGCAATTCTTCAACAGCCCTATAAAGAACCAAACAAAATGCCCTCACTTGCAGATGCAGATTGAATTGTTATTCTGGACTATATTATGCAGTGTAAGAACAGATACACAATGCACACTTCTTCAAATCAAACAGTCTCTAGCTGCTACATCTGCCCAGTAATGGATGATGAGCATGCGGCAAAGGAACTAACTTCCACGTATGCAATCAAGCGACTCTCGCAGGCTTGTTCATCTAACATGCATGCAAATCCCTGTCGCGGAAACATGCATTAGTATCAACTGCTCCAACCATCACAATTCAATATTATGTTGCATGTCGAGTTAGCAGAAACGTTTCCCGAGTGTTGTCTAATCCAGCTCCCGTTGTGGAGCAGAAAGATGATTCTTCACACACACACATACACACACAGGAGCCATCTGACAGTTCCATCAATTCTATGATAAAAGGACACCATTTGCTGTTGTTTTCTTTCCTGGCATCAAAATGTACGGCGTGTTTTGCCTTCTTGCCTCTCAGTGGAGTTCAGGATGAGCTGGACGTGGGGAGCTGCAGGAGACTGACTCCGCTGCTGCTACCTGAGGCGCATAGATAGCCTAGCATGCATTAGTGCAGTCATCTCATCAAACAAACATGTCCAACATTGTGCACTGATTTATTGCTATTGTAGCAACAATCTTTTTGAACACTTCACATCTTACCAGTCTATCCATTTTGTGATGTATTGGGCATTTCTCCCAGACATTTTTTAAACTATCCATTCTATATCTCTTATACATACACATACTACATACACATATATATCTATATTATTTCTTATTTTTCCGAGACAGCACAAATGGATTATGTAACCCTGGAGTTGGTCTTTTTTTCATATTTTTTTCCTAACTGTACTTATCTTGAGTTGTAACTATAAAGTACCATGTTACTCAATCATTTATCTCTGCTGCCAACGGTTGGCTCTGCTGTCCGCGTCTCCACTGATTTGGTGAAAATGAAAGCAAAAGAGCGAGCCGTTTTGGTGCAGATTAATATTAATGGACAATCACCGTGTCCCTTTTGTAGATTCGACTATGTTTCTAGTGAGAAAAGTGGATGACAAGCCTATTTATTTAATCATTCTTACTCTGGGTATTTAATTATTGAATTTCTCATGGGACAACACATGTTTTCAGGTTACACATTCCGTCCACATATGTGCGAGGGTAAACGTGCAAATTGATTTCATAATTTAAAGTTTTTACCCAGCTTTTTCATAATTGAAGGATTCGACATGCAGATTGCTCATGGGTTCTGCAGGAGCTAATGCTGAGGTGCATTTCAAAGCTTCTTGATGTATAGGCCCTTTGGAACAAGAAATAAAAGCATCAGTTGTGGTTAAGGGTATGTTCATAGGTGTCTACTAACAAAGAACCCACTACTTTCCTTCCCTATGATATAGAACAACCCAAAAATGGTGCATACATGAGCATAATTAGGCTTTATCTAGCCACTCTGTCCCTTTATAACCAGTTTATTTGTTCTCTTTCCTAGGCCATTTGTTTGGATTTATGAAAATATAATCAGTATTTTTACCTTCACTGACTAATAAAAGGAGTTCATTTAACCTCTATCCCTCACTTAGACTCTCTGTCCCAGTATAATCAGTCTCTGCCACCAGTATAATTTCCTACTGTATCCCAATATAATCTCTAAACACCCTGTTTAGCCTCTCTGTCCTATTTTAACAAGGTTTCATTCAGGAATTAGACACACCTCTTTGAATAGAAAACATAAGACAGAACCATAAGTTATAAATTGGTGCAATTAACATGATAAATGCAGTCAGACTTCCTGCATATCCGGATTTAACAGCCACATGGTGACAAAGGCAGTTACCATCAAGTGTCACCTAATTAATTTACTGGTCTGTGCAGAATCCAGCAGGAGCGTGATTATGAACATACTACAATAAAGGCTACTCTACAATCCCCTGTAATTCCTCTGTGCCTGGTTTCAGATGGGTACACCACAGACGACATTGAGTTCTACTGGCGGGGAGGCAACAACGCTGTGACGGGGGTGGACAAGATCGAACTGCCCCAGTTCTCCATTGTGGATCACAAGCTCATCTCTAAGAACGTGGTCTTCTCCACAGGTAATATCAGAAAACCCACTACTCATACCACTTTCTAAATGAGTTTGGAGCTACCGCAAGCAGTCCATCACACAAATGATTATCCATAAACTGCACATTAAAGCACATATGTTTTACTACCTCCGCCGCTGGCCCTTTAATATATTCTGCCTCTCAGGGATATTACATTTCATTTCATTATCATTATGTGGATGCAGAGAGGATGGGCGTAAACACTGACCCATTCCATTGTCTGAACATGAAAATAGATTTCAGACTTTTGCACAAATGCGGAGTACGAGCCTCCGTACAAAGGCCTTTAAATGAAAACGCCACGCTACAAGACAGAATACAATATGACTTATTTAGCAGCAATAAACAAAAATGAGTGCTGTCTGATACCATGAAATATTCATGTCCTCTGCATTTTCATAAATTTGTTATGCAGCTGAACGAACGTAAGTGGGACGGCGGTTCTGCTGAGCACAGTTTCTGGGTACTTTGCTGAAGCTGAGGACAAACGTATGCAAAAAGTATGCAGGGAGAGCGCCAATGAGGAGATGCGTTTCGTGAGCATGGGTCACTCCTTCCTTGCACCCTATTAATGATGAATGTTTGAGTGTGCGCACCTGGTTGTCCATGGGCAGGTGGGGGGATTTCCGTTTTTGTGCATGAAAGGCGAGACTGACCTAGGGGTGACTCGAGGATGTGGACGTCAGCAGGAGCGCCTGGGCGTTTATCCAACACAGGTGTCTTGTTTCAATCCAAGGATGGCCAATGTCACTGTTGTTCTTCTATATAATGGATATACGCAGTTTCAACCTCAGGATGTTCCCTCACTTCGTGGAGAAATAATTCAGTGATTCTCTCCGTGGCACTCGATCACATCAAGTGAAATTACAGCTCTGGTGCCATGCCAACCGGAGCTTCTGCTGCTGGATGGTTGATGCTTTCATTAAAAACACTTAATCTTCCACCTTCACTCCTCCTCCTCCTCTCCAATGAAAGGATGATGCAGAGCTGGCCGGCTTTGTCTTCTTGTTCAGTTGTAGCAAAATAGAACCAGTGGTGGGCAGAAAAGTGCGCTGACACACCAGATGGACCAGAAAACCATCACCATTTGTTAGTCTGTTGACTAAAGTTCTCATCCACAGGTTCTTATCCTCGTCTGTCCTTGAGTTTCAAGCTGAAGAGAAACATCGGGTACTTCATCCTGCAGACGTACATGCCTTCGATCCTCATCACCATCCTCTCCTGGGTCTCCTTCTGGATCAACTACGATGCCTCTGCTGCCAGAGTGGCTCTAGGTGAGGTAGAGTCATGTGACCCATGCTCAGGTCTGGCAGTTTATGGAAGATGAAAACTATCAAATCTGTATTCACATGGACTTTCCTTATGAAGGAATAAAGATGACCTGTGACAGTGGATGTGAACAGGGTCAGATGATGTCCACTGTCCTGCTGTAATACCGGCTGATTCACCTCCACTCTGATTTGAGAGCTTTTCTGTATTTTCTCTTCCCTCTTTATTATGTAAAGCCCCTGTAGTCTGTGAGATTTGTATCAAACTTCTAGCTTTTTTTGTGTTTATTAGAAGCTCGCTGCCCTCTTTCCACCCGGTTCCATCCATCCATCCATCCATCCACCCCCCCCCGGCTTTGTTCGACAAGGCAATTTCGCTGATTGACGACTGAGCTGTCTTACGTGACCAAAGCGAAAGACAGGCACGGATTTAATAATGATTACAAAAAAATAGCTAATGCTGCATTATAGAGGTGGGTCACCCGAGTTTGGAAATGCTTGTTCTCCCAAACAGGACCAGACTCAGTATTTGTTAACAGAAAATTAGTTTCTTCGTGAAATTAATCAGCCCAGACTGACAATTTGGAACTGCTTTTTGCTTCTTTCAATGTAGAATTTTATTATCCCTGTTCATTGTTCCTAACTATGACTAGTAACCCACAAACCCAGGACAAGTGATCACAGGAACACTTCACGCTGTGTGGATGATTAAAAATGACACAAACTTTGCATGTTCAGCAGAGACGTTATTGAGGGGTTGGACCCAAGTTGGACAGATGATGTCAAATTTTGTGCTTTATTGAACTCCTGGCTAATTTGAAATCATAATAGGATGCCCCTGGAGAATATTTAGATAGATTAATCAGGGTTTCCCCCTTAGCACATGCAGCAAAATATGAAAGAAACTTAATCCATCTTGATTGGACTTCACTTCCCCTTGGTTTACTGGAATATTTCTGTTACAGATCTTCAAAGATCCCTAAAGGAGAATACTGTTTTTCTACCCAGGTATCACCACTGTGCTCACCATGACTACCATCAACACCCACCTCAGAGAGACCCTCCCCAAAATTCCATATGTCAAGGCCATCGACATGTACCTCATGGGCTGCTTCGTCTTCGTCTTCCTGGCCCTGCTGGAGTATGCACTGGTCAACTACATCTTCTTTGGGCGTGGTCCGCAGCGTCAGAAGAAAGCAGCTGAGAAAACAGCAGCAGCCAACAATGAAAATATGAGGATGGATCCCAATAAGGTGGGCTGTTTTATACGAAGTTGAACTTGGCAACACAATTTAAGACTAGTTGCCACATGCCTTCGCACCTAAATCCATTAGATTGATAGTAGAGACGTCTGATATTACCGGCCGACTGATATTATTGGACGATATTGGCATTAGAATGTAATATCAGTAATTATCAGTATCAGTTTTTACATTTTAATGACACAACTTGTATACATGCAAATATTATACATCAAACTCTTCAGCTACTTCTTCTCGTAATTGTAGTAATTGTAGTAATTCTAAGCCGTATTGAAGTCCATGGCAAATCTGATTGCATGCAGTGGCTGGTGGGAAATGTAGTTGGCAGAGACGATACTCTGTATGCAAGAATGAAACAGAGGGACCTCGACGGCCATGACACCATGTGGGAGCCAATCTTTATGGATGATGCAGCCATCGGTCTTGGAGATCAGAAGAATAAGGTAAAGAGGTCACCTGTTTTATTTCTTGATACCACAATGTGTAAGTGGATAATATATTAATATTTATTACCTTAAATGCTATTAATAAACTTGATAAACTTCCCTTGGGCAGATGGATACTCATGAAAACATCCTGCTGGGAACCCTGGACATCAAGAATGACATGGGCGTCACAGAGCTGGCCCTGGGTCTCAACGACCCGCGAAACACGATGCTGAAATACGACAGCTCGACTCTGCAGTATCGCAAAGCGGGACTGGCGAGGCACAACTTTGGCCGAAACACCCTGGAGTGTCACATGAGTCAAAAGAAGAGCCGGCTACGGAGGCGCGCCTCTCAGCTAAAGATCACCATCCCAGACTTGACTGACGTGAACTCCATTGACAAATGGTCACGGATGATCTTCCCAACCGTCTTTTCTTTTTTCAACGTAGTTTACTGGCTTTACTATGTCAAATAAAAAAGGGACACCAGTGAAGCCACAACAAATAGCAAAATATGTTGCTCATTTTTTTTGTTATTTATTTATTTAATTTTTTTGTGGTTTTCATTTTAATGTGAATTTGCAACACTGGACTGGATCCATCATATGTTGGGAAACCACATTTGCTAACACATGAAAACCTTATAGAGAGAGATTACAAACATATAAGGTGCCTGTTCCTGAGTAATTGTTTAAAACTTTTTACACATGTGAGCCGTGTAAACGTCCTTCTGCATATATGTTTATTAGCACATTAGCTTCACGCATTAGCCATTGCCAAACAGATCATATCGCAAAGAAATTGGCTCAAAATGCTAAAGCAAGCTCAGATGAATCTGAATTTATTCAACTTTGGACTTTGTACTTTAATGCAGCATGCTGGGAGCACGATATAGCTGAATTTTTAAGAATACATTAAAATGAGTTTAGGTGATGTTTTGCACTGAAGAGGCTGGTAAAAGTTTACAGATAATCTACTTTAAACCAGCATGAAGCTAAAATAGTTTGGATATCAGACAGTTGAGGTTCTTTTCAACCGAATTCATTTTAAATTCCTGAAAGGTAAAGCACAAACATGTATGGATATCTTTATGGTGTACTGTCTGAAGAGAATCTTCAAGAGAATGGGTAATTGTGTAAATTTCCAGTATCAAATGAAAAAAATGCATTTTTTGGTATAGTAATCATTTGAAAGACCAAAAACGTGCACATGGAAACACGCTAAAGCCTCAGCTAGTCCACTGAAATTCAATAATGCATGAAAAGCACAAAAACCTCAACTATGAGCCTATAAAATCGTTACTTATAATAGGTTTAATGTATCATATCTGTCTTGCAAAGCAGATTATTGTACCTGATATACTGTAATTAAAACCTCTTAGTCATTCCAGATTAAAATATGGGTATAAGTATCAGATAACAAAGTTGTAAATCAAAAATGATGATAAAATTTACTGGAGATACTGTGTTTTTAGCTGTATATACACAAGGTAGAAGCTAGAGACGATTTTGCACACACGTTCTTAAAAGCCATAGAGGCTGTCCGGTAGTTCTTCTAACACCTGGTGCTTATGAGGGCTGTCTTTTTTGTAATATAATCCCACAACACCTTTCAGTTCTGCACCCCTCGTGCCATAGCTCTGCCTCAGAGTCCGTATGACTGAACTCGGGTTACGGCCTCTTTTTCTACTCACCAACTAATTTATAAGAAATAAGGAGAAAGAAAGTTGCAGGAGCGACTTAAAGCTGACCTAAACAGTACAAGGCAACTCCAGCTTTTGCCTCATTAGTCTTGTGCGTCATTGCTCTTCCATCCATTTTGACCTAGTAATTCATTTTGACCTAGCAAGCGCTCAGAAATCTATATTTTACGTGTTTACTCAAAATGTAGCCACACAGGATAAAGTGTCACTGCATGCTCTGTACAGTAGTTTCTTCTTAATATTCTGTTTATCACACTCTTCGTTCTCACTGAATCATTTTGTTCACGCCAGTTCTGTTGATTTCACGCCACAAATTAGCATACATATCACAGCTCTGTAATTAATTTAGAATGTCTGGTATTGCAAATATTTGCAATGATATTAAATATAGGATATATTTACATTTTGAAATGCATTTAGATGACTCGGCTGTTGGGCAAATAACACAATGCTGCATTGTTTTAACAGTTTTAGACACTACTGAAACAATAAAACAAACATTTACATAGTTGATCTTTATAAACCAAAAATTGATATAAAGTTGGTCAAACTCAACTTATTTTTCGTTTTACTCAAAGAAATACCCTTTTTAAGCTTTGTTTTGGCTTTCAATTTAATTTTGTGAGTTAAAAAGCTAGGGTCGTGCAATTTAACCCCCCACGCAGAAAATATTGTAACGATATAAAATTTATCAAATTTGAAATCAAAACACATCTAAATGTATATAATAAGCAGTATATCAGCAATATTAATCAGCATTCAGAACATATTACTCTTGTAAATAAACAAACTTTCAGCAGAGATGAAATGGAGCATTTATAATATAATGTAAAGCTGGAAAAAAATCTGTAAATGTAAAACTGTAAATAATCTATTTTAAGGTGTCACACCATCTTTTGTTTTTGCTTATTTGTTATAACACTTTTTTATTTATTTTGCCAAATTGTAACATGCATTCATGAATGTAGTTGTTTTTATTTCCAGCATGAGTTTTGCTGTAAACTATTTTTGTAGCATGTGACATTTAATGTGCACCACATTTATTTTTGTGTATTTTTGAAACACACATGTACACACTGAAAGGGTTAAACAAAGCGGCAGTGCGTGAGTGAAAGAAATTACCGATGCCTTTGTAGAAACCAGAAAGTCTACCATCTCAGGTGAACACAATTCCCACACAGAAACTTCAGAAAACCATTTCCAGTTAGTTGCAAATATTCAAGTGTAGGTAAAATCTAAAGCTAATTGTGTTCTTAGATGCTCCTCTCAGTCCAACCAATCGGACCTTCTCCAGGATGATGCAGTAAAGCACACAGTTACTCCACATCACAAGTTCCAAACTTCATGTGGCTTTTATTGTGTTCCATAAAATGTATTTTTATACTTCTATTCTTGTGTTTAGAAAAAAAGAAATAAAGAAGCCGCTAACAGTGTTCTTCGAAAAACCTTGTAAAGCGAATTTTGGCAATTTCCACATTTATACTGTAGTACAGAAGAATTTCATTGTCATCTAGAGGTTCTAAATCATCAGTTATGTGTGCTGATATGGTTTCTTGATCCCTTGTATTACGTTGAAACAAATACACTGTTGGACAACATTTGGTAATGTCTTTCTTTTGCTTCCTGTCTGGAATTTTATGGCAATTTGAAAGTGCAGGCCCACGACCCTGTTATGGATGGAAGTGCAGGGACGTCCAGAGAGAGCAGCCCTCTCTGCAGAGTGAGGCTGACACATGTTTTCAGTGTTTGAACAGACTCAGAGAAGAAGCCTTAACCTCCCACTGCCCTGATCTTCACCCCAAAGAGCCTCACCCCTCCTTAACCCTCTCAACACCCTTCACTATTAAAAAAAAAAAAAAAAAAAAAAAATGTTGTGAAGAGCCCAGAACTGTACCTCTCCTGGAGATAAACCCTGTTGGCAGTTGTCTACATGATAGAAAATGGACACATTGTGAATAAATATTGTATACAGTTCTGAATCTGGCTATTTCTGTATCGTATTTGTGGATGGAATGAGAGAGAACAGAAAAGTAATTTCTCAGAATGTGATTTTGGAGACAATAATATATTGAACATTCATAAAAATGCATGTCACTACTTGTGTGATGTGTTTAATGCTGACGGCAGGATGTTCATGCTCATATTCCATACATTCTGTATATATTGTGTCTCTTATGCAGAATGGTGGTACGTGTGTGTGTGCGGGGGGGTGTAGCTGCAGGCCAGTTTTGTAAGGAACTGATTAAAAAAAGAAACCTTATTAAATTAGCAAGGAACGCTCAGCAACACAAAGCACGGAGAAGGCATTGTACAATTCCTCTCTCTTTTCTGTATAAGCTCGAACGCAGGTGCCTGGGGATTCAAACTAGCGCACTAATTAACCATTAATTTCATAGACCCGTGTGCTTCGGTGGGTCCACAGCTGTGGGAGCAGATGGGCCAGAACTTAAAAATAATGTACTGTTTGAAGGAGAACTTTATCTAAAATGAACCAATTATTCTGCGCACCCCGCCCGCCCTAAAAGCGAAAGTTGATATTAATACTACGGAACAAAAACGCACCTTTCCCAACACCCCTGATTTCCTAAATCTACCATCCGCGGAGCCGGGAAGTCTCAGAACCTGAAACATTGAACACCTGTGTACAACCGCTGTTTGGTTCGATGGTGCGTAAAGGTTCGTTTCCGCGCGTAAAAGTTCACTTCCGTGTATAAAGACCACCCAGTTTGGATGTGCGAATCCATTTGGTGCTTTGGCAGAGTTTGGTTTCTCCACACTCGGTCCGTAACGATCCTCGCTGGAGTTCAAGATCGAACTGTGAGTACGAGCCAACAAACGGCCTCTTTTACAAACCTCTGCCGCAGCTTTCATTGGACCGTGTTCACTACACAGCGGGGCACCGGTAAAAATCACCTATTAGGTGAACAACGGAACTTCATACTTGCTCTTTTGTTTTGGATTTTCTTCGTTCTGCTACGCAGGGTTGATTGGTGGTAAATAAATGAGTGTAAGAAGCTGTTTGTTCACTACAACTGCATGTAATTTGAAATGTTGTGTACAATTGGCAATGATCTGCTATTAGAAATACAATAGAATGTTACAAATACGTTTTAATACGTTTCTATGGTATATGACAAATATTTCCAATTTCCTTTACTAATCTCTAAATATGTTCTTAATAATACAGACTGGAAAAACTTGTGGATGCAGCCACAGGAGAAAAATAGGAATTTTGTTATCTGACTGCCACCTATCACCTTCTGCACATTTGAAAAGGCAAATGTAAAGACAGTGACCTCTTGTAATCTGGTTTTATCATGAAATGCCACTATTTATTTTTACAGACCTTTCTTACCTCTGTTACTGTCGAAAAGCTCCTCAGTTTTAGATGAATCGGCGTGAGCTATTTGTGGTTCACTAACTTATCGAAAGCATTGGTGTCCCAATATGGATCAGAAATACGGTGGTGTTTTCAGTGGAGAGGAAGCAGACAATATCAATGGTTTATTGATCACAACCTGGTATTGGTGTTATGCAATAAATTCAGGTTCTTTAGCAAAGTAGAAGTAGAAGCAGCATTGGACCATACTTTGGCCCTTCTTTTGGGAGGCACTGATGTACAGTACTTTAGCACCAATGTGCCTTTTTTTTTTTTTTCTAAAATATATTATACATAATCTCTTGCTAATGTGTCGATAAATAGAACAGGAGCCTTTTAAATTGGC
The DNA here is from genome assembly GCA_911728415.1 of Lagocephalus sceleratus. NCBI lineage: Eukaryota > Metazoa > Chordata > Actinopteri > Tetraodontiformes > Tetraodontidae > Lagocephalus > Lagocephalus sceleratus. Next base: position 1,307,127 of record CAJVRN010000213.1, read on the forward strand.
ATCCTGTGGCAACAAAGATCTTTCTAATTTTGCAAAGCCATTTCTGCAGAGAGCCGAGCGGATGGCAGATTTGAATCAGGGCCACAGCGGGAACAGGGATCTGGATAGGAGAGACATGAGTCATGACACAATAATGTAGGCAGGCCTGGAATTATAACAGAGACATTAGAGCCTTATGCAAAATGCTCCTTTTCATATTTTCACCCACAACACCCATTTTGGTCATCACCCACGGCCTTTGTGCGCGTGCCTACGTCGCCTTTTCTTTGAGATCATCCAGTGTTTCAGATTAGCGCTGTCAATGGGAAGAAATGTTTGTTTCAGCCATGAATCCATCCGAGCACTGTGGTTGGGGGGCTGACTCACCTACAGTCGAGATGAAACAGGAAGGATGGTTCTGCTCTTTACGTCTTATTTGGGAAGCGTCATGTTTGATGCTTCGGGTTCATTTTCTTAACTACAGTGACGTTGGTGTTGTACCTGCCCCTCTTAGATACGGCTGTAAAACACACACCAATGGAGAATCTTTAACTAATAAACCTGCATATTTGTTATTTAATTTGGATGACAAAATACAATACGCTGTTTTTTTCTAACACTTGTAGCCAAGATTTTAGATGACTGCACTGCACCGCCTACACATCACACCAGACCACAGGATACTTGGCTCCTCAATGCTCCCAAACAGACCTTACGTATGAACTCACCATAATAACTTAATAAGAGTATTTACTTTTGTAAAGAACTGACAATGCCCAAATGCAGGTGTAGAGCCATTTTCCCATCGTTGGGATCTGGTTTTTATACAGAAAAAGTACCGGCACTTAAAACAAGCTGAAGCTAGAAATATGACAAGTCCAAGTTGCACTATTTTCACGTAAAGTGCTGTAATGAGGCCTAATTATTGTTACCTTTTTCAATTCCCTGCCCGCAAAAGACATGGAGCTGAGCCGTTTGCTGTGTTTGTGTCAGCGAGGCAGCGGCAGGTTGACAGATTAAAGCTTTACTTTTTCCTCAGTCAGCTTTAATTTATTTTTCTCCTCTTACGGAACTTCAGGAAACGTCTTTTAATTTCGCCGCCTCCGCCTCTCTACCGCAGCATGTGTGTCCCCAGTTAATTAGACGGAATATACAGTATGTTAATGGGACGCTGCTAGCAGACTAATTAAGATTCTGATTAGAGCTAAGATACAGGCAGCCGGTCCCGATGTGTGACTGCGCGAGCGTCTGTGCGTCTCCCTGCTGGCCTCGCTTGTCGAGGAAATCACCCCGGCTGGAGCCTCCGCCAGATGAACCAATGGCAGAGCGTGCTGGATCTGTTCTCTGCCAAGGAAATGAATTCAGAGTCTTTGCATGAAAGAACATTTTATTAACGGGGCAAAAACAGCTTGATTAACTTACTGAGACTTTAAATTGAATGAGTGGGGAGTAGCTTTTATTGATAGAGGCCACCAGATGGAAGCCAGACACACGACCCCTGTGATTCATTGGCCCTCCGAGCGGACTGGTAAAGTTTTTACCCACCTTCCATCCCTGACCTTCATACCCACCATTTGTGTGTCATCCTGGTGCTCACACCGTAATTCCCAAGACTGATTGTTATCTTATTTCCCCTAGTACACATGTGTACAGGCCTTGGTTTTGCGTGCTGTGTTTAGTTATTTTACTGCTATCTTTGGCTGCACGGTCTCTCTTCTGAGCTGTGCCTGCTTCCGGCAATACTGTATTTATTAACAATTCCTTTTTTGCCAGTGCCTCTCTCTCTTTTTTTTTTCCTCCCATTTCCCGGCAAATGAGTCACGCTCTTTCCATTTCAGTTTCTCTGACTCTTCTCACGTCTTCCTTACGCTCTCCCCTTCCAGCTTCCTCGTTACTTTGCTATTTTCTCTGTTCTGACGCCTTCTACAGGATTGCCCCCATGCTGTGCCATGCAGAGAGCAAAAAGGAAGTGAAAATCCAGCTTCTGTAGTTTGTGGGGGTGTTGGGGAGCTCCTCTGCATAGCAAAATAAATGCTAATGAATCCCTCATACCGTATTCACTCGGTGATTGATGCAGGCATTGATGTGCACACTATATGAATTTATATGAAAGAGCAAGAGATATTTTGATTAAAGTCAATTTAAAGGTTTATACCGAGCTCTGCAAAGCATTACACAAGAGACATCAGGGAATTGTTGTCTGGTCATAAATCAGCCTTCACTTGGGTAAATTACTGTTTAGAAAGAGAGACATTAAAAACATCCCATAAACTGCAATGTCGCCCGAGGTAACTATAATATTTAACCTCATCATACCATTTGAGTATTAACATTTGGGCTTTATTTACAATAAAAGTAGGTAAATCAATGAATATTAATGTTGCTGTTTGATGTAGACTTTGGTAAAACAGGCATTCTGCTACAAAACCAAATAGAGTAAACTTAATTCTTTAAATTCTGTATGGAGCACTATGAATGTATGTATTTATTCCAAAAACAATATATGCCTTTTAAATTCTGTGTTTCTGAAAAATGATTTTACTGAAGTAGTTTTTATGTAATTGGTTTTGCATCACCCATCTCCATAGCAACCGTTGGCATGATCACATAGAATTATGCAAAGAAATACAGAACTTGTGGTCCCATCACAAGTCTCATTGATCACGGAGGCATATTACAGTAATTATTGCCTTTAAAACTTAATTTCACCACCAAAATATGCTGAACCCCCGTTGGGAGTGAAACATTAAAAAAGAGTGTAGGTGACAGAAAAAAGGTTTCACAGAAATGGAGGCACATCACACCCAGTGGGTGGGTTCTCTGTGGAAAATGACATGCTTAATGGTGGCCTCAGTCTATTTTCCAATAGCACACCATTCATTACACACAATAACACACTGGTTCACTGTAGTTACTCAATAGTGGGCTCCCTAACTGTAATTCCACTCCACTTGCAGTTATTTGAAATCCTCAGCTCATAGCTATGTCATTCATCCACCCTTGCTCATTAGAAAAGCTGCTGGTGACTTCAGGGTGGTAAAATAATCCTCAATAGATTATGTAAAAACGCTTCTTATGGACCTTAATATCAATCTGATAATAATAGCTGATTTTATAATAAGGATTAATTTGCTTCATGCAACAACACAGAATAAGCAGCAGGCCTTTTTATTAGTTGTCTAATGAATGCATACATGTCAAAGATCTGGGTTCAAACCACACATGCACAGTGACAGGTGTACTTGCATGCAAATGCACAAGATGGCCTTTTTTCCATTTGTCGTGCCTATAAACTATAGTTTATAGGCACTGTGCTGCAAACAAAATAGCCACCTGGAATGTAACACATACATATGTGATGGTGCTGTATTTTAAACACCATCACTTGTATGTGTCTGACCTGCAACATTTTTTATAAATATAGCTGCAACACTGCAGCGTAAAGGTGCTAATATCCGCAGCCTTTTTTCGTTTGTTTTTGCCAAAATATGAAGACTCACAAAAATCCTGTATAAAACTGTCACTAGATGAAAAAATAAATGTTTAATTAGTGCAGTAGTTCACAGTCCTGATACTAAAATGTCACATTTGTCAGCTGGGTAATGGAGGTCCTTTAAATGAATTCTTATATAATGACAAAATAATCCAGTCACAGTGCTTGGAATAACTCATGGTGCACTATTGATAGCACATATTTGCCCTCACAAAAATGACAAAATTTCCATGTAACGTTCCAAGTGCCCCTTCTGCTTGAGCGCAGACGTCAGCGATGACATCAGAACTGTCGGACAGTTTACTGTGCATCGAAGCCACACGGGATCATCATCAGAGGATGAGGTCACCGTTTAACAGGACTGCTGCTTCCCATGTGCAGCATGTGCAGAGGAAGAGAGGCGCTGTGCCGCCCTCAGCGTGGCTGCCCATGCCAGGTGGACCCCACAGGGCGCCCTAACTGTGCACAAATGCTGCATAATTACGTGTTAATTTGCCTTTGTGCACGGCAAAGGCAAATGTAGGAGGAGGCTGTCCCTCACAAATCGGACGCTCTGTCAGAGCCAAGATAACGGTAAATTAGCCGCATTAGTGCTAAATTATATGGAGTGTTCAAAATAGCCCCACTTCCTGTTAATGGCAGAAGCACCAGACAGCTTCAATTAAACATCAGTATTCGAATTAAAAGTTAATGCAAATGACTGATGTAGGATATTCCGATCCGGGCACCAGTTATAAATATATCTTCACATTATTGTATCATTCTGTCAGCTCTATATAAAAAAATTGTTTACTGGGTTTTAGGATTTAGGATTGTCGACAAATATAGATGCCACAAACGCATTCATTCTTGTTTGTTCCTAATCCTTTCAAGTGTTTGAAGTATTGAAAAGACCAGCAAGTGTTTAATTCTAAAGTCTGTTTTTTTCCTCCTCTTTCTCATGGAAGAAAGAAAAAAGAATTCAGTGCTTTCTGTACGGCTGATTGATTTCAGTTTGGAGGGATAAATAAATGCACAAAAGAAAAACACTAGTGTGGAAAAACTAGAAGCAAACAAAAGGTTGGCTTTCTTAAGAATATTAAATGAGGCCCCCAACATGCCCAGAACCACTTTCAGGTTCATGTTTTGTGATACTGGGACCAGATTTCTGGAATGTCTGCAGAAATGTAGACAGAATTCCCTCAAATGATTGGAGTGGATAAACCACAGGAGTTTCATTTGAAGATGAATACAAACAGAGATCTGCAGGCATTTTGATTTGTGAGCACGGTCATAGGTTGTTTTCCTGTTTTTGCTGGCTGTTTAATTTCACAATCGTGGCGCCCTGTTAGATCACATTACTCATCCAGACGCGCACAACATCGGCCTCACTCTTCCCTCAAGTGTTAGACAGTCATGTACCTGCAACACAATGTGGTCATCACCGGTTCCAACTTTACCAGATGGCTTCCTTTCTGACGCGTGTCGGGGGGCATATGGTCAGATGTGAGAGAGTGATAATGAACGCTTTTCCACCCAGCAGACAAATATCACTGCGCTCAGGAAGTAGGCCACTGTGGTGTGCTCCTCAAAGACTGCAGCGATCTGCTCCATTATTAAAGACCTTCACGAGGCATCTGTGTGAACGTGTTCATCTCATTTGAAGCATCTCAGTCTTAAATGCACCTGAATGAGAAATGGCGCACATTAGCGCCCCCCATTTAGGAACAAAACCAGTGGACGCCATTGGTCCCTGCCGGTCTGTAATTCAAGTACATGGACTATGGCAGGTTCTAAACAGCAGCTATCATGTTGACAATTTTTAATTAGTTTTGGTTTTATGTGATTTTTTTTTTGTCCCCTAAGGGAAGAGAAATGAATTGATACTCTGCACAGTGGAACTGATTTAACACCTCTGCTGAGAGTTCTTTCATTATTTCCAGTTAATGAGCCTCCTACCTTTTTGGTTCTACTATGACATCCATGGCGATGTTGTAGGGATCCACAAGGTTTAGATTATTCCAGAGAACATGACAGATAACATGTAACATGCCAGTGTTTCATCAATATGGCCACATGTTCTGTAAGGAATCTATAAGGAGGAAAAAAAAGAAAACATCTGAGAGTGAACATGTGGAAGCGACAGTGGGATGATGAATAAAATCCATGGAGCAAGTCAAATCACAAAGACCAGGGCATCTCTTCCATGGATGATTTAATCCTCCGTCTCATATTGTTCCTTTCAGGTACTTTTCACTACAGCTCATCAACCTTGTCCTCCCACCCAGTGAATGCTAATCATCCAGCTCCAACCCCCCCCCCACCTGGCTCGTGCCAGAGAATTTTGACAGCCATCTAACCCTAGCATGGAGACTTCCTGCTGGGCCCTTCAGCAGCAGCAGCAGCACCTCTCCCCTCCCTGGTTTCTACAGGTTTTCTCCCAGCAATCACAGATCGTACCATGATGATTGATTATTTACGATGATTTCATCCAGCCATCGTTTCTTCCGCTTATTCCTCCACAGAGTGTCACGAGGTGATTGGAGTCTATCCCAGCACATTGGGTGCGGGATACAACCCGGACTGGTCCCAGTCAATCACAGGGCTGACACACACAGACAAACAACCACTCATGCTCAGACTCATACAAGTTTATGGACAATTTAGAGTGATCAATTCACCTAATCCCCAATTGCTCATGACTTTGGACTCTGGGGGGAAGCTGCTGTACTTGGAGAGAACCCAGGCAGGCACAGGGAGAGCATGCAAACTCCACACTGAAAGTCAGGATTCTTGCTGTGCGGTGTTGGTGCTAACCACCACACCGCCGTGCCTCCCCTTTATGATGATTATTTAAAGAATTTCATCCTGATTTGATTTCACGATCAATGAGAGTCAGAGAATTCTCAAATTATATGATTTATATTGGTTTATTTTCATGTGGGTATTGGTTCCAGAGGTGTTGGGTTTCACCGGGTAACAACAAAAAGAAAGGGACTGGTTCTTCTGGTACTTCTACTTTGGTAGAAACGGTCAGTTTGTGCCACATTTTATAAAAGGAATAGCGGGTATATCATATAAACCGAATTAGGGTTACAGCAACAAAAGTGATGGAAAAAATTGAATTGCTTTTGACATTTTGCTTCACATTTGACATTTCATCTAAAAAATCAGCTGAAAGTGTATGAGAAACATGGGGCTGCAGCAACCTTGACCCTGAGTTATGACCTCCAAATTCCAATCATCCTTGGGTCAGAGTGGACGGGCTTGGAAGATTTCCGACAGCATCAAAACCACAACTAAAAACATAGTGACAAAATATTGACACACACAGAATTTGGTATGAAGTTATTGTTTTCTGGCAACATGAAGAAATTCTAGAGCAATTATCAGTGTTGCTTTTCTTTTATTTTAAAACTTTTCTTAACAGCCTCAACTACAGTTTTACTGCTGTATTCAGACAGGTATAAACACCAGTAGGAATTTAATTACACTCAAGAAGAAAATGAACAAAAGTCTGCCTTTAAAATGGTCATAGCAGCTGATTCTCCATAACCGACTAGTCAGAGGTGGAGCTCTCCAACATGTGGAAGACGGGGCTGGATGGCTTTGTAAATGATCAGCGCTATTGAGTTTTGGCCTTTGTGCACACGTCGCAGTCATGGACTTTAAGTCACATAACCACAGAATAAACATACTCTGATTTTGAGTGACCAGAGAACCAACATTGGTGTCTGTTATCATTCAGGACATCTGAATCATGTTTGTGCTTCCTTCTATGACTTCATCTGTCCATTATCAGTCAGACTGTTTCATAGCTCGAGCTTCCAGAGATGAGTGCTGACACCCTTCCTCCTCCTAAAATAAGGATTGATTAATCTGTGATTGATAAGACTGAGTGAAGAGCCACCAGAGGTTGCTTGTCAAAGTCTTCATTCTTGTTCCTCAACAAGAAAGAGAGAAAGATCAAAAGTTAAATTATAATGTAACCTGGAGAAACCCAGATGGATTCTAAAAACACTTCCCAGAATCCCTTTAAACCCTTTATCATTATTCTTTTATCCAGAATATATACTGTTGTACCCCTCAAACTTTCCCGGTCACCTCAACTGTGTGGAGCAACAAACAAGATCAAAATTAGATTACAAGATTACAAAACAAATATTTTAAACTCCTAAAAAGGCAGGAACAGGATTTGTTGACTTATTAGCCATCAACATCAACACCTTATTATACTTTTTGTAAAAATAATAATCTCCAAATGAATAAATCCCTTCTTACAAAAAAGACAGAAAAAGGAAAAAAAAGTGACTCATCCAGAACACAAAAGGTTTCTGGAACACGTGGGAGCAATGTGTGTTTTTATAAAGATGCTAATAATTTCTGTACCGTGGTGTCTTCAAAGAACCTCCGCTGAATACATCAGTGTTGGTGTCCCATTTAAAGGGAAATTGTAATTATCCATCGCAAGAATGTTGCTATTAATTGCTATCCCATCATCATCAGAATAAAGGCTGACAGCACGCTGTGGTACAGATACAGACACAAATACTAAAATGAATTGGTAATATTGTAAAGCTTGAAATAAATGTTCTCTGTGGCATCATGCTAGTCTGGAATTAGAAGTCAGGAGAAATGCTTTCAACAAAACATCTTATATAAAGTAAGTTCCTAAATTTTACTTGTCAGAACATTTATTTGAAAGATTAAAAAGTTGGAGCATTTAAACCCGACTGTTCTGGGTAACAAAACACCATCTCGGCTAACTAAAGAGCGTGACCACATGGTGAACTTTTATTATATTTTCATTCATTGACCATATTTATATCGTGTTTGTTACATTATTGTCAACTCTGGTGGCTTCCAAAGGTGCTATATTAATCTACTTGACTCTTGTTGACTCTGGGGGCTCAGGTGCAGAACTACTGAAGGAATCTGTGCATTTTAATGAGCTTGTCACATCCGTCTCTGTTTATGGAAGCAGCAGCAACATCAAATTATTCACACTGACAGAACAATGATGCAAGTATGTACAAGTCGAAATCTTTTTACTTATACACAAGAGAGCAACAACAGCAAAACATGCTTTATGATTTAAATATGGAACTGAACTCTGACCGAAGAACAGAGAAAACTTTTTTTTTAGATCATTGTGAATGGAAAATCCTCACTGTACCTACTTTTTCAAAACAGTGCAAGAAAATTGTTTCTCTTTTGCAAACATGTTTAATCATCCATTATTCGACGAGTAATATTAGTTACGTTGATTTAACTCATGAATGTCATGAATGTGTGGGGTATATAGATGTAGGAAGGTTCTATGAAGGAAAAATAGGTTAAAGTTGAAAGAGAACAAGATCTCTGCAGCAGTTGGCTTGTTTCATTAAGGTGTTCTAATAATAATGCGCAAAGAGCAGCCAGGCATTTCTGCTAATGTCATTTTCCTAAACTAACTGTAATGTCATGCTAGCAGGAACAACAATTATTAATAAAAAAAAATGCAAATGAAAAAGGAAAATAGCAGCTTTATAGATGTGTTCAAATGTAGTTAAGTGGACCATAAGGTGGGTCATTTTAAAATTGGCACAAATTGGTCCATATCACAACACCACATATCCACAAACCAGATGGCAGTTTAGGGGATCTGCAGTGTTTTGTGCAAAAAAAGAGCATAGATTCTAAAGGCTTGACTTGCAGTCTCAGGGGAGTTTATAATTAGACAATACACTCCATGTTGGGGTTTTCATCAGACAGTGAAGTCTGAAGAACCAAAAACATGACCTGTAGACAGTTTCATTAAGCCACACGTGATGGGAAATTCATCAGTCTCATAAAATACACACCACTTTGATTAATTAGCAAGCTCCTACCTTTGCTAGTAATTGGGCTGCTGCGAGCCAACTGGGAAATGTTTGTTACGGAACAGCACACACATTCTAACAACATGCAGCAGCGCAAAAAGGAGGTTTCTCACAAGTTTAGAATCATCTATCATGACTCCAGCACATGAACTAAAGAGTCCCAGTGTAACAGTACAATTTGTGTGCAAGTAAAAATAAATACTGAATCTGATGCAGTTTGTAATTTTTTTTTTTTTTTTTGTCAATATTTGCAAACTGCACTGACACACGAAAATTAGCATGCCAACTTCAAATTGCTTTGATGTGGACACTGTCTTAAAATTCCGAACAATTTATTGCACCCCCTCCCATGCGTCGTACACCCAAAGTCCCTCAAGCAATTTGCAAATATGAATACCGGCGGAGCTCTGGGCAGTCCGGTGGTGTAGCCAGTTAACCTCTCACTTCAGCTGGAGACTTGGACTACCGTGTTCCCGGGTCAGTAACTGGCCATAATCTGCTGATGTGTTGTTGAGCTGCGCAGTGATTGTTTAGACATAATTATGCCAGAAACATAAATGCTGATTTACTCGTCCTGTCTAATTAAAGGTAATATCACACCTGACTCACAAGAGGATTACAACAACACGTTTCTACATGCCATTCCATGATATATGCTGGACAGTCTAATCGGTGGGCCAACTGCTCCACAGTTAATCACAATTTCATGCATCTTATTTAAAGCTTTTGTGAGCAAACGTAATTTGCAGTAAATTAAGCAAAATTGTTCAGGGCATGCTCAGACACTCGCAGCAGTCTGATTCACTCCTTTGGCAGGGTGGTTCAAAGGTTCAAAAACAACTTTATTTAATCCATAAGTGTGTGTGTGTGTGTGTGTGTGTGTGTGTGTGTGCATTTGCGAGTGTATCTATCGATGGTCATTCATATGCTGAGGCTCGTGGGGAGGAAACCTGAATCCATATCTGTTCCGCTTCACTCTGACACATGTCCATCCTGTCAGTCATCCAATAACATGTCTGTATAGAGGGGAAAAATGATTCCCTGAGGGATGGTGCATCTCAAATATGAATTAAAACTGGTTCTCTCATACATAACCTGCTTGAAACACCATGACGCTATGCTGCATTATTAGTACAGTCTTCATTATGTCAAAGAGGCCCGTGGCACCAACATCATATAAAAACACACCTGACTTACCATGAAAATCTGGTTGTCAAGGTGAAAATTGTGCTTGTGTTCATTAATTTGGTGCACACATAGTCAGCACTCCGTACTTATGAATCTATGCACATTGTATCTTGCTATTCAGCGACATGTTGCAGCTTTAGCATCCTGATTGTGACAGAAGTTCTGTAAGAAGGCCAAACAGGTTTACTGGTCACATTTGTTGGCACACAAATACACACGCAATACATAGAGGGTCTGGATTCATATGGTAACATGTATAGAATATACAGAAGTAGAGTTTTGGATGAGCAGGTCTTATTTCACACCTGACCTGTGTTCAGATGGATGGACACACAGCTGTCAGCAGAACTGCTTCACTTGTTTGAATTCCACTCTTCACTCACATCGTCTTCTTCGGGTGTCATTTTGACTGAGGGCAGAGACACCAGGGACCAGGGAGAAGATGAAGAAGCATCAAAGGAAGATGAGGCAATGGCTGACAGAGGTTTCATTACTGCAGCCCTTTTACGCGTTGTCATGACACGAAAGAATACTGTCAAATTTAAAAAGCGTACATCAATTACACTAAAATTAACAGAACTTTTACCACCACTGATGCGGTATACTAGAAACACATTCCCCGAGCTGGAAACGCATGTTTGTTTTTGATGTACCGTCCCAATTTGTACCTGTTCTGAACTGACCTGGAGCTGCTGAGTGAAAACACAGATGAGTTAAGCTTCTATAAAAATATAGAAGCCCCCCCAAGAGCACTAATAATAAAAGAAATGGGATAAATATTTATGTCCTGAGTGTGAAGGCCATAGGGATGTTTGGAGAGCGCAAAAAGGTTTCTGAAGGGACTCGGGGAGACATAAGCCAAGGGTGTTTCGGTGCGAGCGGGTGTTTTGAAGCACCAGCTGGAGTTCTCTCCAGCAGTGCCAGCTGGTGCACCTGCTCCATCTCAGAAGTGATTCTGATACTTTTCCGCACGCTGACACATTTATTCATGTTTGAGCGAACTCTGGTTTTGGCACGCTAAGGCCCACACGTGGGAGATCAAGAGACGACGGTCAAAAGCCCACTGTGCTCATCTGAAAGTCCTGCTCATCAGTGAACATCAAGGCAATTCAAAGCAAGCAATTTGTTAAAAATGAATCATTCGTCTGGCCTCCATAGCATTCACAACAGAGTTTCTTTCTTCTTTTTTTCCCCCTAAAGTCTTTGAAATTAACAGATCCGCCAGGAAGGTGATGTTAGTGCTTTGCCAGTTTTAATTATATGCCATGTTTGTTTTCAGTAATGACAGGTTGTCTAAAAGGTTTTGTTGCCTTGATTATAAAGGATAACACTGCCATTAACAACAAAGATGCCAATCAAAGTTAAATCTTATTGTTTAAGACTTTCCCGGAGTTGAGACTATTTTAACTCAGCATTGTTTAATGGCTGTTTTCAGCAGATGCCAGAATTAGTATAGGAGCTTGCTTATGTCTGTGCATGTAGGGCTTATAAGAATGCATTGCAGTCTTAGATTGTGCTGATTACCATGCATAGCACATAAAGTATGTCCTCTGGGTGTTCCATTATATCCCCTGTTCTCCCTGTGCTTCAGAGTTAATATGGTACATTCACAGTTTTTTAGAAACATATATCTTCAGAAACTTTCAAGTTGAATCTGTACATTTTACATAAAAAAAGACTTTATACCATTAGAATTCATGTTAATAACCATTTTAGCAACTGTGGTTTTGTTTTTGTTGTTAATGATACTATAATGTTAAAACTAACCTGAATATATTCATATATCAGTTGACACATTAACTAACTCTTAGTTAATCCTGGTTTCTGCATCAGTTTCCGTTGCATAATATAGACTCTAAAGTCCAATGGTGAGCATTGCATTGTGGTATCTCAGCCTTCAGTGGCTCAGAATGTGGGTCCACATCTTCATAGCACCACCATCACGTCACAGTGATAGAAACCATTTATACACATTATAACAAGGTGTGCAATACAGGGGGCCTTTCACATGTTGAGGGTGAAAAATAGTTTTATTAAAGCAAGAACGCCAGTAACTAAAACCGAAGCTGTGCCACATACATCACTCGGGGCAGCTCAGAATTAATATTTATCTAATAGCGTGTCAAAAAATATATAATAATAAAATACATCATACTCACCAGAAATTGTTTATTGACAAAATACAGAATCCTTTCTTGTTCTCCAATGACCGTCAGAGGGGATCTCTCCATTTTAGTTCCAATCAGCATCTGTCCAGTTGTATTTCTGGAATACATTTTTTGTTCTGTTGAGGCTAGAGAGTGTCCGCTCGACAGTTGCAGTGGATATAGGGATAGTCACAGTGAGACATGCCACTCTATACAGCTGTGACATGCTCTCACTCAGACTTTTTGGTGTGGGAAATTGACGTGACAGATCAAATATTGTTTCCTGGTGCTGCATCAAGCTGGAAAGGGCTGCGTGAATTTTATCCAATGTCTGAAACAGGAGGTGGGAGAGAAACATTAATCGTTCATAATGTTGAAATCTATCCTCTATCTTGCAGAAGAATGTTGTCCAGAATACTGATGTGGAATTGAGAGCTGTGAGCACCAATTTCTATCTTATGCTCACTCTCTGTCTCTCTCACAGAACCGCAGAGACACTCAGTGGAGATTTATGTGTTAGAATAAAAAGGGCAAAATGAACACGATAAATTAAAATAACTAAAGACATGAGCAATCAACCATGGCACATATGTGAACTGACATGTGATACCTTCAACAATGTGCTAGTCCAACTTGGTTGTAACAGTTTTGTCCTGACCAGCCAAACAAAGGATGGACAAATACCAATGTTATTGTGGGTCAGCTAGCTGGCCCTCTGAGGTAACTTTGAAATGTGATTGGTTAAAGAAAACCAATTGCTAATATAGTTTGTCACCAATCTGCCAGCACTGCTGATTGTGAAGGCCCTGGGCAGCTTAGATTAACATGGCAACACTTGGAGGCTGAAATCTGATTGGATAAAAAAAAAAAAATTGACCGTCCACATCCTGTATCCATACTAGATCCAGTGCAGCCAAGAGATTGAGATTGTTGGGAATAAATTAATATGATTTCATGGAAATAAAATGGCTGTAAATGTAGGTCAGAGCTTCGGTTAGTGTTTAGGCCAGCAGAGAAGGCCTTGCTGGTCCTGACTACTGCTAAAAATTACATCCACTTTCCCCCAGAATGAGATTACATAAAATATCCTGATTACGTTACCTGTGTGTTTGGTATGCTAAAGAAAGAAAATGGCAACAGAAATTGAACGCAAATATTTTTCTTGCCAGTTGTACTGTAGAGTTTAAATAAAGATGGTGGAGGAGCTTCATTCTTTAGAATACCTCTGACATACATCTTTGGAAAATGAGGAAGCCAACTGTCAAGTATAAGACAAGGATGGTAAAACGATGAGCTCCAATTATCTGGGTCTGAAGCTACTCACCTGTCTCTATATTTCTGGCCCAAAATTTGACATCTGCCTGCCAGAGATTCTCTGTATTGCAGACACTTTATGTAACTGTCCTTTAGTGTCTCAGGTGGAATAGGTACAACTGTGCATAGGAAAAAAAATGCCTAGGAAAACTGAGACTAATTATTTTTTGAAAGAAGAGAAATTATTCCATTGAATAGGAAGGAGGCCAAACACATCATATGATTATGATTATATGAAATCATATATGGGACTATGATATGGGAATTCTGCTTTAGGTTTGGGATATAGTTTAGATATTTAAGGGTTTTTTTTTTATTTTGGGAGTACACATGTTAAATTTAGAATATAGAGAGAACCTGGGGAGACATAAAATGATTATATATGACATGCAAAGAAACCCCACTAACCTTTTCTTCATTTGCATTAAGTGCAAACAGAGCAGACATACGCTCCACCACTGAATGCACAAATGCACGCAATGTGCCAAGCGCCCTGTTCTTCCTCATCTCCCCTGACTCAATACAGCAACCTGCTGAAATCAAGGCAAACTTCTTAGTGTTGTATGTGTTATTTATTTATTTTAATGTCGCATTCTGTATGGTAATAGAGTTTCTGATTTATGCGCAGCACATATAGCTCTCATTGGTACTCTCCTTCTATTCTATGGCTCCATCGCTCTGCCCTGTCCTTACCCTTGTTGACCCTTTAGGTCATTGCCCAAATGTGGTAAAATATGACTGCAGGTGCATAAATATCAGCTTATCGGCAGCTGGAAGATTGTGTTTGTGCTTGTAGACAAGTAATTGCGGTGTGAAATGAGTTGTTCTATCACTCTCTAATTGTTCCATGTTAAGTTGCAAATCAATTGGTCTGCCAGTGGCCCCATTAACTTAACCTTCAGTCATTAATAGAAGGACAATAGTGGAAAATTACTGCCCATAATGAGGGCATTGTGACGTGTGCGCTTGAGCACATGTGTGGAAGGGGAGGAGTGAGAGGTGTTAAGAGCAGGAACGATGTCAAGAGTACTGTTAAAAAAAAAAAAAAACTGAGAAAAGGTGAATAATTCAATGTCAGACAACAGGGGT
This sequence comes from Lagocephalus sceleratus, assembly GCA_911728415.1. Classification (NCBI taxonomy): domain Eukaryota; kingdom Metazoa; phylum Chordata; class Actinopteri; order Tetraodontiformes; family Tetraodontidae; genus Lagocephalus; species Lagocephalus sceleratus. The sequence goes on from CAJVRN010000213.1 coordinate 1,322,177, forward strand.
TTAAAAAAAAAACTCAGCTTGTCAGAAAATGAAAACCCACTTTCTTCATTCCTTGTAGCAATGGAAGAAAACAATGACATTTGGTAACATTGGTCAACATGAGGGGAGTCGTTTAGGAGATTTGCTGTATTCGTATTGTACATGTACATTGGAATACATGAGAAACTGGTCAGACTGAAGGTGGAATACATTTGGAAACAATAAAAGGAATGCACTGCAAAGTGTATGATTAGACTGCAGTTTGTGAAGAAATAAAACAGCGGAGAAATAAAACAGCGGAGAAGATCCTCAAATATATTGTATTTGGTGATATATAGAGTGAGAGTAACCCATTAGATGCAAGGTCAGGCTGTTCTATTACTGAAGGGTATTGAAAGTCATCTACTACCTCCTGTCACAGGAAATGTGTTACACTCATCAGATTTGATGCCACATTTGCACACTCACACATGTATGTGTGCTCACACACACAAGTGACATTTGTTGTTGAATTGGACGTTGTCCTTGAAGGTATTTCATCTCTTAAACAGAAATCAATCATGCTAAGAGACAATTAGTAGACAGGCAAAGAGCTCCCTTTCTTCCCTGAAGTCTTCTGTGATTCCAGGGAATATGTTAGAGACACATAACACACACACACACACTAAAGTAAGAGCTTTGAGGAAACAGTGCCACCTGCTGGCCGACTATTAATTTTCTTTAAACGGTGCAAGATGTGCGTATATGTTTTTATGTCCGGCTGCCTGTTTTGGTTGAATGTGTTTTCTTTCTTACACACACCCAAATACTGCTGTGCCGTGCTCAACATTTCTGCTGTATGTGATTCAGATCTCCAAGTGATTTAAAACTAAGGGTTTTCCACCAAAACTTGCTAGGGCTAATTACAGTCAGGGACATTGCCATTTGTGTGTTCACTTCTAACAGAGCTAGTTCTTAAATTTCCATTAGTAGGGTACACAGAAGAATAACTGCAGTTGAAGAAATGAATTCATTACATTCAAGCAACAACAACAGAGCTATTCAACGTCCTCCTAACAAGGTCTGACAATCTGGTCTCTCAGCTTGCTTCATTGCCTGCTTTGGCCATTACTGATTTGTCACTCAAATACTGGTGCCCTTGTTGACTACAGAAAGGTTCTTGACGAGCAAAAACATATTTAAGATGGAATGCAGTTCACCTCTGAATATCAATAAACACAAGCCACATTGCCCTTCTTATCGTGTAGGCCTTGAGAGACTCATGTAGGCTGAAAGCCCACTGTTGATGAGACAGATAAGAGCCAAGGGACTCTTGCAGGGCACAGTATTAAACATCGGTTTGCGTTTTTCATGCTAGAGTATTCCCCAGTGTATCAGAGTAAGGTAGTGACTCTGGAATTATTTTAAATGCATATCAATTGTTCCACCTTTTCCTGACTGGATTGCAAATGAACAGGGGGTTTATCGAGTATCAAGTGCCTTGAATCATTGAACTCTGCAGGCAGCCAGTGTTCCTCCATGTGTAGTAGACTGGAAGGATGGGATCCCAAAGGTCAGATACACTGCTTAGAAACAGACACGAACCGCTGGCTCGGATATTCTGCACGAGAGGCAGCTCATGGCCAGATAAGCACAAATCAGAAACTCTGCCAGTCAGAACCTTTAAGCCTTTGAGCACCATCTGGTTCTGGGCCTATCCAAATGGAGCAAATCCCTCAGAGTTACAGAAGACAGGAGGATAAACAAGAAGTGGAGATGGAGCAAAAACAGTAGTTGAGGGCAGAAGATGGCAGGAAAAAGAAGGGGGAGAGATTCCAAAATTTTCCTTTCCCTCAGCTTTCTCTTGGGAAACATTTAGAAATATCAGTTTCTCGCAGAGTTACCCATAAAAGCTTATCCGAAAACAATTAAATACCAATAAGCCCTTTTTATTACCATTATCTTAAAAAGAAATCTCATATTTTTTAGATCCAAATTCCTAATCCACACTGACCAGAGTTCTCAAGTTTGTCTTTTTGTCATACCCACAATAAGCTTTATGCAGTTTATTCATCCTTTGTCATTCCCAGTCTACACACCAAATGTTATTTACATTACCATATATTATTTTGATATGTGAAATAGAAACTAAAATAATAAACAGAGTAACAAACACATAAACCTGTCATCTTGAATGTGGAGATGTGGAGAATGTGGAGAATTGGCAATGTTGAGTGTTTAAAAAGGTTTCAAGGTTAAAGGTCTTTCAGGTCAAAGCCCGATCAGCATCTTACTGTCACAGATGTGATAACTCTAAACTACGTAAGTCCAGTTGCTCACTGATACATTACCACTCATGATTGACTTTCTGGTAAATCATCAGATGAACTGGTGAGAACCAGAGCCAGTTAGAACAGACGGATGGAAAAATAATTAACCAAGCTGTGACTCTCACTGCCAACGTGGACTTATGCAGCCTTTTATTAAAATTTCTTCGATTTGGACATACACATGTTTAGTTAGTTGGTGCACTGCAGCTTTCTATCACTGCTGAGTTAGTTTAATGTAAATTGAGCATTTTATTTTTCCATGCATTGTCAGAATTAATAAGTTTCTATTTCAGTTTACAATGATATTTTTCACCTAGGGTAACGTTCACAATAAATAAATAAAGATGATGGTCATCCTTGTGTTGCATGCACTTTTATTAGCATATATGGTGCAGCATATTCCCATTTTAATCGAAACAGCAGTCTGCAATAGCTTGCAGGCTTATTTTTTTCTTCAAGTCAATTTCTCAATAAGTATGCAAATGCAAAGTTAATGGCCAATAAAAAAAAATGAAGTAAATACATTTATCCACTCCTGCAGTTTCTTGAATACTGAGAAGCTGCAGTGTACAGTAGATCCTTACACTGGCTGCACAGTCATTTAGTGCTAATCTCCTGCATCATATTGATGGGTAAAAGAAATCAGAATTAGGACATAAAACTATAGGATACGAGGAAAGTCCAACTGCTGCCAACACTCACACCCGGCAGAAATAAAATCTCAATAATCTGTTCAGCAATGTGTAAAATCCGATCACAGAAAAGCTGCACTGAGGCAACATTTACAGTCATAGCATATGTTAAAACAATTCTCTCTGTAATTTCTTCAGGCCTCACACAGAAGAGGTATGGATTTGGAGTGAAATTGGCTTTTTTGTGTTATTGGATCTGTCTGTCTCTCTCTTTCTCTCTAACAGACTCTCTGTCTCACCTTTATTACCCATTACTTCCTGTAGATTATTAGTGCTAAATGAAGTGTGATCATTTACTGTATCTGTGTGCTGAAGGTCAGGCGCTACATTGTAGGAAAACTGATAATGAGACAGCAATTAGGAGATGCCATACAAGCCCACCTGACTACGGTCTCTCAAATCCCCCATGAAACAGCTGCCTTGCTGGCACTTTTCTTTGTCATGTTTGAGTCTTTGGCTTTATAATAGTCCTGTTAGCACAACACAACCCACTCAGAGGTGCTGTTTACATCCATCAGTCTGCGGAGTAGTGGGAGTACCGGGAAAACTATTATTATTTTCCTGGGTGTATCCTAGCATTCACCAGAGGATACTCAATAATACACTCTAGACAGGTCGCAGTCATGCCCTGGGACAATTGAGAGTCACCTATCAACCTGATCTGCAACTTTCTACAATTTACCTAGATTGCAAATTAGACATCATAATCCCCCAAATCAAAACCACTCACAACATTTGCCTTCCCACTGATAACTCTACCGGGTACCCATCACCTGAATATTTGACAGTAATTTCACTTTCGAACAGAGCAGCCACATCTCCAGGATTAGCTTTTTTCACCTCAGAAACATTGCCATCTCTGCAAATCACTTTCCTTCTCCCCTGCTAAAGCCCTGATTCACATGTTCATCACATTCAAGATCAGCTACTCTAACAGCGTTCCATATGGTTTAGCTTCAAAGGCCTTCAATAAACATCAGTAAATCCAAACCTCCAGGCGCCATCTCCTCTCCTGCTCTCGTGAACGCATGACCCCTGTCTTACAGGACCTCCACTGGCTCCTCATTCCACACTGCAGCCAGTTCAAAACCCTTCTCACCTATCAGCCCTCCATAATCAACCCCCCTCATACATCCCAGATCTACTCCCCCAACACTCTCCTTCCCACAGTTTTGACTCCTCCGACCCAGACATCTTCTCTAGCCCTCAGAATGATGTACAGAACCTGGGGATGATGGAGCCCTTGTTACGTATCACGGGACGGCGGGTGGACCCAAATGCAGGCCCAGGGTTATGTGTGGAGAACAAAGGTTTATTTTCAGGGAAAAACACAAAACGCTCCTCGACGGCAGGAGGGAACAAGGGCTCTCGGGCTAACACAAAACCACCCGCACGGGGAAAAGTCTGGAGGTGCTGGAGATCATCCTGCTTCTGCCAGTCTGTGGTGGGTGCAGGGGTGGGCTCAGCCTTAATGGCTGAACAGGCGGACAGAACAGCCGGTGGGGTGTTGAGCCCTGATCCGGGCTTGGTTGTGGCACAGGCCATACACCTCACCGCATCAAATCTGTTCCCCACCCGACATACGTCCCGCACACGTCTCTCAAACGCAGCGGCAAACCCTGCGGCCGCTGAGGGAGTTGTGCTGGGGGCCTGAGGAGCTCTGCCGGGGGTCTGGGCGTGGTGGTGCGTGAAGGTGCCGGTGCGGCGTGAGAACGCGTCAAGACTTTGATTGAGGTTCAGGAGGGTTTGTTCCTGACGCCGGAGGACGGCCTCCCAATCCTTCCGAATCTGAGGGGTGCCTGCTGGGTCCATTTGTGGTCGGATCGTTCTGTTGCGTATCACGGGACGGCGGGTGGACCCAAATGCAGGCACAGGGTTACGTGTGGAGAACAAAGGTTTATTTTCAGGGAAAAACACAAAACGCTCCACGACAGGAGGGAACAAGGGCTCTCGGGCCAATACAAAACCACCCACACGGGGAAAAGTCACAACCAATGAACCTCTACCTCCCCACGAACCAGGATGTCCGTGGAACGGACAAGCGGGGGATTCAGGCAGACGGGCACGGGGTTCTGGACGGGAGTCCAACGGGGAACGGACCAGCCAGACGAGACAGCCAGGCGAAGACGACGGTAACCATACCGATGTGGTCCAAACAGTCCAGTCCACAGTGCAGTTCAGTGCGACAGTGCAACAGTGTGGGACAGTTCAGTACGATCTGACAGCTTCCACTGTCAGACCCGGGCCCTAAGAAGGGGAGGTAATTGCGGGATGCAGCTCAGGTGCGCGACCTCCCGCCGGCCCCATGTCAGGGTTTGGCGCCCCCTATGGGGAAGGAGGTGCCCAGACCCGAACAGCTCTCTTCATATCTGGATTATGAGAAGAAAGTGGAGTGCCCTGAGAGAACAAATGCAGGCAAATGAGGAATAGGTAACTGTCCTAAACCTGTGAACCAGTGTACATCAATTTCAATGCAAGGATTGCTTTCATTTCAGTTCTGCCTGTTTCCATTCTGGGATATCAAAATCTTCTGTTATCTGTGGGTTTAAAAGTGTTATTTGCGATTTTGAGGAGTTTATGTTTATTTCTTCCTTTCGTTGCACTGGTGCCAGCAGTGATCTATAGCAGTTGATTGTGTAGTTGGCACTATGTTCCAGCCAATGATTTGAACAAGTCTCTGGGGATCTATTAAGCTTTTATAATTACTATTGGAAATATTAAAGTAACTGTGTCGCCCTATGCTTGGCATTTATCATGCCTCCATGTGCCTGTGGGCTGCGCTGCTCGGTTGCTTGATAAATTGAACTCTTGAAATAAAAGGATTTTACTTCTGAATGAGGATAAGGCAATTCTTTATGCAAGTGCAGTCGGGTGTATCTGTTACTTATTCCATGCAGTGAGTTATACTAATCATTTTGGCACCATGCAGTTATATTCTACAACCTCCTCAATGATGAAAAGCCATTATAACTTCACTTTTACTTTTATATAGACTAATTCAGGTAGAAATACACAATATATTAAACTAAAACATGGATAAAGATTGCACGTTCACTTCCAAAATAAACCAAATGAAACAAAGCATCTGAATAATAAAATTAAGTGAGTAGAATTTGCATTATTATTATCCCTTACTAAAAAAAATGCAAACAAATCAAACCTTCATACTAGAATAAAATAAAGCGAAATGAATACCTGTGAATACAAACAGAACAATCAAATCACAAACACTGCAAACATACACAACATGAGAAATGAACAAGCTAATGCATGTATGGCACAGTGATGAGTTGGCATGTAGTCACCTTACAGTGACTCACAAAGTTTGTGAAGTCAGCTCAACAACAATGATGTTGGAGGGGGGAAAAAAATCAGCTAAAATGGAAGCGTTGTCTCATTTAATTATGTGGTGCCTGGGTTTGTTTTCCGTGGTATGATATGAATTGGCAGTGTAATAAGCAGAATGCAAAGGCTAAGCTAATAATCTACCGCTGACTCATACCATTGTGGCAGCAGAACAAAAAAAAACCACAGTTTAGAACCACATTCATCTTCATCTTTCATATTTTTGTCAGTTTCTGTAAACTTTGGCTGGTATGATTGTGAATGTTTTGCACACTTTGCTTTAAAAGTAACCAAAGAGCCTAAAAAAAGTGATGGTAGTCTATCCCTCTGGAAAGGAATTCCAGGTACTTAAAGAGAATTTTTGATTTTAAAGGCGTGCTAATCAAGTATACAGTGTGAAAGTGCAGAGGGGGACTTTGCTTGTTCCTTTCCTACTCATGCCTCCATGATCCAGGAGGGAAACTGTGACCCATAGCTTTCAAAGTACCAAAGGCCCTGAAGTTGTTGAGATGGTTGCGATTAACGTTCCTGTTAAAGCCACTGAGGCCTTCCATTTTCCCTCTCACTCATACCAGCCTTTGGTACAAGCAGTAGCCCATTAGGCTAGAATGGATGTGGAGCCATAACACCATTAGGGGTATCCTAACTGCTCCTGAGTATTCCAGATGTGGGCTAGAACAAAAAGTCATACCTCCTTTGTACTGTCATGGAAAATATACTTGAGATGTCCCCATGAATATATTTTCAGTTTCAGACAAACCTGCATCTACTTATCTGCATCTACTTACCCAATTCTATTATACTGTGGACGTATGGTATGACTTGAGAAGGCCACCGTGACCAACACTGCCCCATTGATTTCCCATGGTACTGCTATGTAAAAGGTGGCTTTGTCTCATTCTGTCCTTTCCTTTAAAAAGTACCCTGGGCCAAACTCATAGAGGTTGTTTTCTCCCCGATGCTGCCTGACAGATGTTCAACTCATCCTCACAGCACTCTTCACTTCATGATGCATCATTATTAACTTTGAGAGGGCAGTGGTGCAGGAAGATGAAGGTTTAAATTTACAGTAACGGTTGTGTCCTCATGTAACCAAGCTTGAAAAGAGAATAATGTGTATGTGAAATGTTAAAAAAAAAAAATATAATAATAAAAAAAATCATGTGCTGGTATGGTGTGTGATGTTAACCATGTTGTTCCAGGAGCCTGCTCATTTACAGTTTGCCTCCATGGGAGCTGCTGATTTGAAAGATTTTTTTGCCTTTGGCTATTGATGTAGCTGGTGCTCTGTGCAAGGAGAGCTGACACAGGGGCAGCTGTGCACCAAAACATGTACAGCCAATATAGATATAAATAAAGAGCATGCGGGTCATTTTCCCCTCCATATTCTCAAATCTATGGCAACATTTCCTGGATAGGGTTCACCCCTCTTTACACAAACAGATGCACAACACTCCATTTCAACTCCAGCAAAATAGTCTAAAGATATGACTAATACATGACTCGCTTTGGAGATCTGGCCAGGACCGATACTTTTGATCCTGTCTGCAGTTTCATTTGCACCGGTTACACACTGCAGTCTAAACTGGGACAAATAAATATACATGAACAGTGTGTGAAAAACCTCTACCTTCTGAGTGGTAAGTGGATACATGGCCAAAAGGGAACTGTCAGGAATAACATTTAAATGAACCGATTTCTTGGGTTTTACCAAAGAGGTTGAGCAGTTTTATATCTTATTCAGTTTCCATGTCAGAGGGCTGAAGAAACATACTTGATGACTGTCTGTGGGAAGAAATATTCCATTGTTACCGAGTTATTGATTTAGACTGGCTGGAAGGCCGGGGTTATCTTGGTGTGTACAGACAGTATAACCAACCACAATAAAGACACTTCAAAGTTCAAAAGGTTTTGTAGCTCAAACTATGGCAAATCTTCAGCTTCCATGAAGTTTCCTGCGATCTGCAGAATCTTTTTATTCAGTGAGAATAGAATCTACATATCCTTAAGAGTATTCTTTTGCATGTTTTATGACTGATATTTTGCACAAAATAAGTGGTTATGGTGTTTTCTTCCACTGCTCTGTGATTATTTGAATTTCTAAAATCTCTTAATGTTATCATTAACTAGAAAATGTGGTCAATGTCCATGACTCTTGTTTTCCCAAAATGTATAAAGTAAATCCAAAAAGTCGTGGTAAAAAAGCTCAGTTTTATTCTGTTACCATTTTTTAACAATTGATAATACACATCTTAAACCCTCCACCCTTTTTTCAAAACTGTGAACACAAAACCCACTTTCCATATTCACAAAACCTCTGACTTGTCTTGCAAAAATAAACAAATGCCTCAAAACATTTTTTTTCTGAAACTCAAACTATGTTTTCAGCTCATCTCACAAGCCAGTCAAATTTAAAACACTATTGAGCATTCATTAAACACTACAACAAAAATGGAAAACAGTGTTTTCCATTTTGACATGACATGTAGCTCCAGACAAGAAATGTTGATTGGATGTAATATTTTGTGTTTTTTTAAAAAAGAAAACTCAGAAACAATTTAGACAGCTGCACAAACTGTCATAATTCCACCAGACTGGCCAAGGACTTCAATAAAGGCCTGTTCTGACCTCTCCTCCTCTTCATCAAATTGAATCCTTCTTCATCCACAAAAATGTATTCAAGGGTTCTTTCTATAGAATCCCGTTCAAACATTCTCTATCCATAAAAATAGAGATAGCTCTGTAAGTGCTAAATAAATATGGACTTGTGCTCTAGAGTGGATACACTACTTATTTACATTAATTACAATCTATATAATGCAGCTTGAGAGTAGTATGTAATGTATTATTTCAATGCGAACAATTACCACTATGACTGTCTAAATGTGCACTTAACAGCATCTTAATAGCATTGCTTTGAAGGACCATGTCTTGCTGTTAGGAGAATGTAAGAGTCCTTCTACCCTCACAATGCAGCCTTACAACTCTACAAAACAAGAATGTTGCAAAAATATGAACCATCTCAAACCTTCAATGACAAAAATTACCTGTTCTCTTTTCTGAATCCCCTGATTATGGGGGCCACAGGAAATCTGATGAGGCTAGGTTGTAGTCTTTGTCCTGCTTCCCTCACTGTCATTCCATCAACAAGAACATGGTCTATCACAGTTCCATCACGGATTTAATCTGAAATTACTGTTCTGATACTTGCTCTTGTTCTTCCTCACCCTCCTCTTCCTCATAGTGCACCACCTCTTACTCGCCCTCTTCTTCAGCTCAGATTGTTTCCATCCAGTTTTGGCAAAAAAGATAAAACCACTGTTCAGGGCACGGAGTATTTTTGTTCAGAGAATGTAGTTTACTGTTTTAGCAATTCAGAGAAAACTGCAAGTTAATATTGTATTATACTACTACATTAGTGCTTTTGTGAATATATTGCATTCTGCTTTCTTTACGGCCTTTACGGCCACACACATCGGTTTACTGACAAATCTTCCCATGCTTGGAGTGTCATTCCTGATCTATGGTGACCAGCATACACAGCAGTTTGATGCTTCTTTATCAGCCTGAGTGCTGTTTGGCACCAGTGATTTCACAAGACATCTTTATGGCTCCTTAATCAGTAAAAGGAAGTTATCGAACATTTTACTGTTCCCCGTTTAAAAGAGGAGAAGGTGGGGTTAATTCAAATCTATTTCCTAAACTGTTTTACTATGTTACACACACACGTTTGTTCTGGGAATATGTACACGACTGAAGTTGCATTATAATGGCTTTCCATTAGATGTAGCTTTACACACGTGCAGGAGTGTTTGACGGCTGCTGGTGGAAAAGTTACAGCCTTCTCCTAACTACTTTTCTCTTCCTGTCGATAAACACGCAAAGCCGCCCTAAATCTGTGTTCATATGTCTCTTCCTCCAAGGGCAATTAAATCGGAAGCAATGCGCAGTGCTGAACGGAGCTCTGATTACAACAGACAGGACACCGCACTGAATTAATTGTTGCCTGTTGCTGTTGCAAGCACAAAGCGGAGGCAACAAGTGACTTTGAGTCAATAGTTCAGGTATAATCCCCATTAACAATCCTAGCATGAGTGCTAAAAAGATGTTTTGGTATGTTTAAAGCCAGATTTGTCTGAAGAGTTTTCTATATAGAGACATTAGAATTGAGGCTAGATAGACTTTATTATTCCCAGCATTCCATTAAACAATGACTGGGTCACAGCACACAAAAGACCATCATTGCTTCAGATTTATTTTGTTAGTCTTGCAGTTCAATTTCCATATATTCTCACATAATTATTCAACAGTCTGCCACATTTTCTTGCACAGTTGAGCGATTCTGTGAACGTGTGATCGTATCAAATCACTTTGTAACAAGTAATACATTTAAATCACTCCTCACCTATTTGCAAGTATGTGCATTATTCATGGCAGCAACCATTTTCACTCCATTCTGGAGTCGGCTGTTGGTTTTGAGCAGACTTCCAATTGGATGGGACACAGGTTTACGTGAATGTGTGATGGTATTTAGATGGATGTTTAAGAAGTCGTGGGCAAAAACAAATAAGACGCGGTGAATAAATGCGACACTGCTGCCTGCTGTCTGTAGAGAATCAGAATCACTGTGGGACTTCACAGCAGAACCTTCATATTCAAAATTAGAACTGTAGATTGTTCATGGTACAATGCATGCTAACAAAATCTCTTTAATCATTAATTAACTATGTGGATGGGTTGCTTCTGTGCAGCCAATGTGGTTAATCTTGTATCTTACTGTATGCAGTCATACAAGTAACAGCGTGGAAATGGTATAATCCACCTACTTTGGTTGTGTAGCTGGAAGCCGACAGACCTCAGCTTCACGTAGCTGCTGTTTAATTATTCATTCTTTAAATAAATCTTATTAAAATGGGAACTATTGTGTGTATTGTACTGATTAAGCTCCCGGTCATGTTGGCATTATACACTATATTCTCACGTTAATTTAATTAACAGGAAATCTGATAAGGTTATCAAAACTGCTCAGCCCAGTGAGGCCAGCAGGAATTATATTATGTCCGAGTTACTGTTTGTTTTACTGCCAGTGTCAAACTCTACTGCCGATCATGGAGGGTTTTGCATTAATTTAGAACCACTGAGCAAACTGATTTTCTATTTAATAAAAGATCACAGACTGCAAGGCTACTTAAGGTTAGGAGAGGGTGAAATAATGGTAGTGCAGACAACAACACTCATAGATGGTCTCAAATGGGTCTCATACTTCCTTCCATAATTTTAAAATATTCTTTATGTTATTAAATAATTATTGCGTGGTTGTCCTCATACTTTAGAGTCTATGTCAATGTTGAATTGTATATGAGGAAAGACAAAACTGCTTTACTAACAAGACTTTGTACAAAGAAAGTTGGGTGTTAACTTTGAATATTAAAACTCATCCAATTGTTAGGGTGAGACAATATGATGTGTTTAATATGGCAAATAAGCAGCATTAAAGCATTTTTGTTCACATTATTGACAAATTATTACTGACATCAGCATCTTGCAATTATCTTAATTCAAAAGCAACACTGATATTAACTGCCAGTGAGAGGGATTTATTTACGGGCTCTTCCCAACAACTGCGTGAATTCATTATCCTACCACAACGTACTGTACAGGCCCAACATTTAGTTCTTATATAATCAGCCATGCAAAGGATGTGCCAACGGGGCATTACTGATCTATAAAAAGAAAATCTGCCTCATTTCAGTTTGACACCATCAGGCTGGAGATGTATGAAGCCTTTTTTATTGTTGCACCTACTGTCATGACACCTATAATATGAAATAATGAGCTTTTTTTTTCTGTCAATTTTTAAGATCGCTCATTAACCAGGTCAATTTATTCTGGTTAGACTGGGCTGGTAAATTTCTGGTTGTTAGAAACCACGACAATCATATAATATACATTTAAATACAAGATGACTAAAAAGCATATCACCCCCCAGTGTCTGGGGTTGGGATTAAAATAAGATATTTTCACCCTCCATCGCCACCTCCTCCACAGGAAAGACAAAAAAAAAAAAAGACAAATGGAAATAATTTCCTAATAGTCCTGTTATCCACGGTGATGAAACATGGTGCACTTGAACGCATCACATATGTTCATTTTATATGAATGGACAGTTCATCTGTATAATAATTTGCTGCAATTATGCAACAATATCTCGCTCTTTTACTTTTTATTTCATCACGTCAGAGCTCAGCAAATGCTTGCATCATTTTGATGCATTACGATCCATGTTCAGCACCGAGGGGAGGAACCATTTGTCTGAAATGTCTACCTGAGGGTTTTCTGTCAGTTTCAGTATGATCAGATCATGTTGTTGCCGCAGGTTTGTCTGCCCGGGATCAGGGTCATTGCAGACGGATGGGTGATATTCTCAAATTACACCACATGGAGTTACACGCACATTAAAAATGCAGAGAATAAAGACAGATGTATATTTCTATATTTTTCACTCATTATGTTATTGTAATGATAATTTCTGTTTGGAAAATAAGTGAAAGTAACTGCCTGCTGACCTGCAAAATGACCGGTTTTAGATCTGAGAAAATAATAATATACATAATATTTTCTGAACAACTAAACTGTCATCAGAAATATATATATATGTGTGTGTGTGTGTGTGTGTGTGTGTGTGCATGGATTGAGTGTTTGAGTGCTGCATTACGATTATTCTTGGATTTTATGTCATCTAGTTCCCCCTGACTGTGCGGATTTATATGTTATTGAGAGTTTTTATTGCTACCTGATAAGTGTCGAGCCTTATAAAAGTAGCATCAGACGTACAGGAGCAGATTTTGTGTAGGTTTATGCATTTTCTTTTGTTTAGCAGAGATCAGCACTCCCCCCTGCTGGTTGCAGTGCAGACCTGCAGGGACCTTTGTAAAGGATAGCAAATATAAAGACACACACAGCCGTATGCACTAAATCATGTTTCCAGTAAGATTACCTGATGAAGCATGTATCATCTGTTTCACAGTATGGTGTTTATAGGCACTTTAATGGCCCCTCTTTCTCCACGTGTTCTCCTTTACGCTAAGTCTTGCTGGCGACGCTCACTTCATGATCGGAGCAATTCCATAGATTCATGTGTCAGTGTAAGTGTAATGCTGTGCTCATAATCATAAAGCAAATGCTCTGTGGTTTTCATTGGCATACTGTCCTCAAATGGAGATTCATGGAGGTAGAGAGACACTCGCCAGAGTCTCTTTGTATTCCACTTGAGGTGGCACCACCATATTGCAATTTCCTGTTGGAGCCTTATCTAGAGCAACCTGGAACTGCACTCCTGTAAACTCTTGTGACACTTCTTCTGCTCACCTGCTGCCATTTCATTACTGTTTCTATTTCTCCCTGTCTATTTTTCATTCTTCCATTCACACCCCGAGCCTCCCCCTTATGCCTTTGTGACGTCATGCTCGGTGTACTGAGAAAGCTCCACCCAGACATCAGTCACTCAGACAATCAGTCAACTGTCTCCCAGTCTGTCACCAGAGCGATCTGTAAACCAACAAACACTCCGGGTAAATTGCATATTGAATTTTTTGATCGATCCAAACACAAATGACTCACCTACAATACAGTAGGTGATAGCTACAGTAGGACAATGCAGCAGGGATGAAGATGTACAGGTAGACAAATGGGTTCCATCTTTCTCAGTCGCCAACTGAAGTTCTTTCCACCGCTCATTTCAGACCTCATGCTGAAAAGCAAAAAGTGTTTGTATGAGCAGCTGCTGTGCTCCCCATGAAAACAAGAAGAAGAAGAACACCTTCAAAATGATATTGATATTTCAGGAAACATGCAGATTTTTAGAAAATGTAGTTTTTCAATGTATCCCTAGACTCTTTACACACATACCTTCCTCCTTTGCAGGAATATTCAGATGCAAAGAAAAATGAAACCACCACGTTTCCAATCATTTCATGTTTATTGGTTGTGGTTGTTGTAGCCCACCCAAAAATGACTGCACATGTAATACCACCAAGATCCGCTGGGGCAGGTTCCAAAAAGCCCTTGCTTCAATTCACTTTGATTTATTTTCAATCATCAAACACCCATTCAATACATTAGTTCACAACTCATAACATTGTCAACAGCTAAGGATAAATTATGATGTGGTGGTCCATTTGAAAATGTTTCCAAAATTAATTAGATATTAAAAACTGGGGCGTGTCTATTTGATTGACATGTCTGACCTCCAACACTGTCTGTGGGTGGCTGCTTAGACTGAAGTCAAAAAGTTGCCACTTGACTGTAACTCAACACTGCATTTAATGTCACTCACTCAGAAAATTATTTTGCAGCCCTTTGGCGGGTGTCTTCCTGTGCTTTTGTGTTTGCTATCGGAGGCTGGCTGCAGGCTTTTTCGGGTTTGTGTGTTTGAAGCCGTGCGCAAACTCGAATAGTTAATTAATTCATGACATGAGATGGGGATGAAATGTCACGGCTGACGGCTCTCCTCACAATTGGACTCAGATCTGATGGGCAGGAACGTATTATTTTGGCTCCACTCAGTCGTGACTGCACAGTCCACAATCATTCCAATTATTTTGGTTTCATTTTTATGCAGAGGGAAGATGATGACCCTTTATCATCCTTTATGCATGCCTGTTTTATATGGAGTTCTGCAGTCCTATCTTATCATGGTCACATCAGACACATTTCTCTAATGTTGCCAATAAGACCACAGATACAGGCTGGCAGGTAGAGGGGAAGCCTGAGCTTCTGTTCCTGCCATGATTACATTCTGTTCAGGCCCTATTGCAGGGAACAGGAGGAAGCTCAGGCTTCGGCCACAGAATATGAATTTGATATCTGCAATGCAGCCAGAAGGTCCTTTTGTGTAACCGTGAGCCGGCACTCACACTGGATGTCAATTCACCGATCAGATATTTTTAAAAATAATTTCCAACTCCTCTTGAATGTGAGTGTGTATTGTGTTATTTGTAATTAGTTTTGTTTGTAATGTGAATTAAGATATGGTCCAGTTTGTAGCAATAATGAGATGAGAATTTCTGCAGGTTTCAGACAGAGTAAAGTTAGATCACTCCAATTTTACAAGTTATTTAGTCTTGTGAAAATGGGTTGGCTGGCCAAACATTGCTCAACATGGATAATAGGTGGCGATGCAAATGACATAATCAATTAAAATTCAAGACAGCAGTGCCTCCCTCCCAGTTCAGTGTCATCCATTTTGTCAGTAGTTAAGGTTCTTTCAACAGCAGAGTGATGGATGACTGGATAAATGCTGACAGCCACTTTCCATTGGCTCATCATTACAGTGGTTTTCCTGTTCAGTGGAGCACACCCGGGTAAAATAATACACACCCAAGCACCGACTGGATCCCTACAGCCAGGTACACAGAAGTATGTACAGAACTGCAGGTACTTAAAAAATATTGTGATAAACCCAAATGCCAAACCCAACTTTTAACAACACTAATGCTAACAAACAGCACTGGGGCCGCCCAACGGTGCAAAATGATCAAATGCAATCACGAAAGAATAATGTTCTTTCCTTTCTTCAGTATATTATCTCCCTGTTCACCGATGTGAAGCGTCAACAAGAAAACACATTTCTTGGTAAAGCTCCCCTTCTGCTACCTGTGTGATAAGTGATGGTGAACAGAACATATTAAAAACATGACTCTGCACTGATCCCGGACCAGCCACTTCAGACAATTGCTACAATCTGATTAACAGCCTTATTATAAAGTGGCTGATTCTCTCTTCCAACAATCCCTCTGGGGTATCTATCACAGTAAACACAAATCTGCCCGCGATGGTTTTGGCAAAAGAACAGGCGCTTTCATCAGCTGAAGTGAGCCGGGACTGCACCGGTAACCTCCCCCCAGCACCAGCACATTAATCGCAAGGTAATTGGACTGAAAATTAGTAAGACATTGTCTTTGTATCCCATTAGCTTGGAGTGTATTTCTAATCACTATCAGGCATTCAGCACTTTTCCCTTCTCTTTCTCCACCTACATCACATTCCTTTTTATGTCCGTCTCTAAGCGCAGAGGAAAGGTGGAGGGAGAAGGAGAAGCTGCTGGGAGGAGGAGGCTAAATCAAAGTCAACATTTCAAAAATTGAATTCATTTGAGGTTGTTTTTCGAATAAATGGGCTGTTGTTGTCAAACAGAATTGATCCACCGATGGGTGATGAATAGGCCTGAATAACAACCCTAGCATGGGCCAAGACACGGGCACATTCTGGACAAACAAGCCTGTTGAGTGATTTTACAGCAAGTGGACCAAACTCCAATCCCTAAAATAAAAAAAAAAAAAGAATACACATGATCCATACACACCATGCAAAAGTACTGTTCTCACTCTTGTGCTTCCAACGCAGGTGTGCTGGGTCTTTCGCATATGGTGATTTGTAACACTCTGAAATGTGCATAAAACACCTTTTATAGTTGTAAATTTTATGCATCTCAGCTCAGAAATGTAGAGAAATCTTTCAGTGGGAGCACTGTGAATTACAGGAGATTTTGTTTTAGACTACACTAATATTATTGCAGATCTCACCAGTCACCAGAAACTCATTTGTGTGTCTTTTTTCTTTCTTTTCTTCACGTTTTACCTGGGTTTCTGTGTTTTTCCACCATTGTAAATTGGATACCAAAGAAGAATAATTGGAGTTAAAGCAGCCTGGCCTCTTTTTGTCTGAAAGGCCTGTTGAATGAAATGTGGAGAGTCTTCAAAAATCCAAAAGACCGGCTTCCCTCGACTTTAAAGCACTTTAGAATACCAAAGGAAAAAAAGGATCATCGACCTTAAAAGCAAAAGTATAAACTTTAATACCTGTAACAAAAGGGTCCAGTGCAGGTGTTTGAAGATGTATCAGAAATAATTTAAAATATGACTAAAATAGAAGGCTGCAATTGCGTTATTGAGCATTTGAGTTTTGGTTGGTTTGCTTGTCACTGACCGAAGTGCTCCAGCACAGAGGGGACAATACAGAAAATAAATGTACTGGGCGCTCTATAATGGAACCACAACACAGGCGATTTTGGGATAAAGTATACTTTGTTACCAAGTCTGACCTTTTCCCAGGTTTATGGCAGCTTGAACTTTAGCTTCGGTCAACCAAAGAACGCCTCCTTGATTACGAAAAGAAGGTAATTAACGGCAAATTCACGACCGTGTGATTCCCACCTGGCTGACACCAGTTCACACAGCGAGGGTGTGCAAGTGCTACATCATGTATGGCAATATGGGCTCAGGAAAACACAAAGTAGACCTAATTAGACAAAAACCTTCACACACTGTGTGCATTAACAGTGTAAAGGTCGTACTTGTTTCATGGGCCATTGTCAATTTAATTTAATTGCTGAAATATGGAGATTCAAGTAGCATACTTAACATTGAATGTTTGCATTTTATTATATTTTAACTTTAGTTGTATTTGAATTCTCTGTGGAAATGACAAAAATGCAGCAGTTTCCAAGTGTGAATTAAATAAATAAAATGGATAACCTGGCAATGGTCCAATCATCTAATACAAATTTTTAAAAACAGAGAGAGGAAAGTGATCATCTGTTCATCAGCTGATTATGAACTGGTTTTATAATTATGGCTGGTGGAACTGACCAAAACAAGAGTACAACTAACTGAGTAGTGTGTTGAGTGTGTTTATTCTACTGTGCGTTTACAGTTTACTACAGTGTAATGTTTATAGGGATCTAAAATTCCTTTTTAGTGTTTTTTTCAGCTTTGGCGCTACATTAAAGTGGTTCTTGGCTGGAGGCGTACGGCACTTGTCTTTGTTTTCTCATCAATTTGAATGCCTTGTTAGCATGTATTGTGTGTGTGTTTGTGTTTGTGTGTGTAGGGGGTGGTGACAAAAAAAAACACTCGTTAAATATTTTGTCTCTTGATGGCTCGAGGGTCATACCAACCGACAGAGCTGCAGTTGCATGCATGATGTGTTTACCCTTTAGCAACCAACAACCTGTGGAATCGCGTGACCTGTCACATCAGAATCACCATTTTCTAGACAAAGAAGAGCGATAATTAGATGGTTCTATGTATGATTGTTATCCAACTATCAACACATTCCCAGGTTAATAACATTTATGCCCAATCAGGATCACAGGGTGCTGGGGTATCTCCCAATAGTGACCTTGAATAGGTCAAAGTCATTTGCTTAAATGTTTTCCACAGTTTTATCTTTTTCTGTACATTGTTATTGTTCTACATTATTAATAATTCATGAAGCACAATATGTTTTTAATGAAATGGCTCTTTGATTGGTTGGTTTTTCCTCGTGAATCCACAGCCCAGAGCCCTTAGGGAACCGTTGATGGTGGTGGTAAAGTCCTGTGTGAACGCAGCTGCAGATGAACATGAGGATTATAGATGGCACTATTTTCAGCTCCACTGCCTGAGTTGGTAAACCCAGCACCTCTTGTTGTGCTGCAGATTCAACCATCATGGGGTCCTTATCCTTTTCATTACTGGTAAAAGAACGAATACATCCAGAGCTCCAATCTCTGACCAGAAAGGGAAACGTCATGTTCATAAGAATGTGTAGATAAGGAAATATGAATCCTCGAGTAAATGTTTTAAAAAATATGGTGGCAAACATGAGTTAAGTTGCTGCAAATAAACAGATGCCTACCAGTCAGCATGATCTGGCCCAAATTCAATGCTTGGCTGAGCACTGGTTTCTGAGGACTGCAGTTAGGTTACATAATTTTACAAGCAGCCCAAGGCTGGTTTGTCATTCAACAACCATGGTTGGAGCTGAGCTTCATTTTCATTTCCCCACTGGCATAACTTTATTTTAAAGGGGACATATTATCCAAAACTCACTTTTTCAGTGCTTTAGTCCATATATTTGCCTCCCCGCCCTGTAAATATCAGTTTTAATTTAATATCAATTCAAGATTTAGTAAACTTCCATCTGTAAATGTGTCTCAAAATGGTCCGTTTTGCAATTCCAGTGGGGTGATTTGAATAATCCCGGTCTCATGCTGGGTATCTCCTCCCATACAACCACAGCTGCCTGCGTAAGGATCCACCTACGGGAAGCTGTCCTCATGCCTTCTTCCCCGGCAGAAGTGATGGGGGGGTTGGAAAGACCCTCTGGGGCTATTCTGAGCAGGGCTGTCAAACTGGTGTGTTTATAGTCTGTGCTCAATCCTTCATTCTTTTCCCAAACAAAGTACCTTACTAACGTTTCATTTAGACGTCAATGAACCGCGTTAACGTGCAGGAAAAGAGCAGACTCCCCCTCCCCCCACACCTAAACAGGGCACATTGAACACATTTATTTCAGTGGGTACAGCAGGAAAAGTGGGCATTATCAAAGGAGAAAGTCCAGAACAGACAGTCTACTTTCATGGTGTCAATTCATGCAAACAAAAAGGAAGAAAAACACATACAACTAGAAAGCACTCAGAGAGCGTGGATCTCCACCAAGCGCAACAATTCCTGGCATATTGTGATTTCCACCATAAATATTAGTCCCACATATACTTTGACTATACGTTTAGATTCCTTGACCATAAAAGCATACCACTTTTATGCCGCATACCTCTTTTAGCCACTGGAATCATAACAATATATCTCTTAGTTCAGTAGTTATTCACGAAAATCGTATTTTCTGTAATGGCGGTTTTCTTCTGGATCTTGCTCCATATGCCATGATCCGTTGACATACTACAGATGCAAAATTGTCTCAGCTACATGACAGGGCTTGTTCGAAATTTCTAACTCTAAAAGGCCAAAACATAAGGGCACCCCCATTTTTTATATAAATTGCATTAAAATACGTCTTCTGGATCAGATCCAGATCAGCCTTTGGAATAAGATAGAGGATCCCATTGTCCATCCCTGAGTCAAATCTCATGGGGTTTGGTCAATAATTAACTGAGATATTGAGAAACAACATTTTTGGCCCCATTGACCACAATGTTAACGAAAATTTCAAAGTGATCCAGAATCCAGGATTTCTTCCGGATCACCCCCAAAATGATATCAGTTCTTCCTTTTCACATTTCCAACAAATCCTGAAAAATTCATCAATATCGTTCCATAACTTTTTGTGTTATGTTGCTAACAGCCTGACAGACTGACAGACAGATGCAAAAACATAACCTCCTTGGCGGAAGTAATTATGAAAAAATATACTTTAAAAGCACATGTTATATACATGACAGTTTTGTGATTTTTCACAGTAAAAACTGTGAATGTAAGTAGACATTGCTGTGATTTATTGCATCAGAGGCACCACATATTATCTCCTTTTTGGACATACAGATTCATTACAAGATACTACCTCAGCTTCCCAGTGTAATACGTGTCTTTCAAAGCGCATATTCTATTCTACTCAAGGATAGTTGCATGTTATTATATGCTAATGAGAGCAATTTGCTCTTACTCTGGAGGACTGGTACATCTCCTTGATGATTTCCAGATAAAATGATCTGCTTTATTTCTACCTCGGGAACTGCATTCAAAATATATCTCATGGTTCTGTGTGTTCCCTCCCAAAACTATTATTAAAGTCATATCTTTTCCATAGCATTGACCACTTACAGGAAATTAAAGTAGGTCTATCCATTTTAGGTAGAGAGGTGATCGTAAAGCGATTTCATTCACGGTGTAAAAATATTCCATGTGCTTTCTTTTCAATAGAGATTTGGCTAGATAATTTCACAGCCTTCATTTCTGAAAATATAAATAGTCACATTCCCACTTGTACACTTAACATCTGCCCCAGCTCTCACACAAACACTGATCTTTTTATTGCACTGTGTCATTAAAAGGTGTCTGTCTTCTGAGATAGATCAGCTGTGCATGTGTGAGCGTGTATGTTTAATACCATTATCCACACATCTTTTTCTTCTGTTTCTGGACCAAAAAAGGCAAATTATAGTTTAATTAGGTTGGATACAGTTAAAAGATCTGCAAACAGCCAATCACCGTGTCTTTGTTGCACAGAAAACATTTGGCTTATTCTGTGATTAAGGCTATTTTGATGAGACACCAATGAATAAAACATTCACCATTTCCATGTGCGTCACCATGTGAGTCACAGTAATCAGCAGCAAGCTAAACTGGAGCTGGATGGGAACCGACTTTTCAGCTTCAGGCTTGCCTTCAAAACATGTCTGTTTATTCTATATATGGCAGCCGCACTAAGGCCTGCAGTAATACTGTGCTTCAATGTGTCACATGTCCAAACAGGCTTGCAAATATATTTCGTGAGCTGTGACAGCTATTTTACACACCACCAACTCACAATGTCATCTCTTGCAGTGACAAATGGCCTTTTTCATCAGTGCCATTTGGGGACCTATTTACAGCCTCGTGCATTCCACTTTAAGAATCAAGTGTGTTCAGATAACATGATAAACAGAGTGATGAGACAACAGTGACGTGTCACACACAGTTGAGCTTGTCAAACAATCACTGAAACAAGCAGCAGAGCAGCATTTTGGCAGAAGAGAGACAAGTGCTTTCTGTGGATGTCTGGGAAAACAAGGAAATTAAGGAAAAATGCAAGACTTCATTACCATTTCCCCAGCTCATGCAGATAAAAGGTTGTTTTTTTTTTTTGTTTGTTTTTGTTTTTTTATCAAAGGGTGTTCTGAATGTTAAAAGTGGAGATTGATGCACTAAAATAAGCTCATGTAAATGCAACCATAAAACAAAAAAGACACACTGTTGTAAAAGTGGGGTATCCTCTCATAACACAGTTTAAACATGCAGCATATTGTTATTCGTTTGCCAGAAGGTGTATTGTTGTGTAACTGCAATCATGGATAAGGACCACTTTTACAGCAGCAGTTCTCGTCAGACAAGCACGTTGGAAAAATATGTGTTTGTGATCCATATTGTCTATATGCCTAAAATGACTGCATTTGAAAGCACAGAAGGGGGTCTTGTGGTTTGTAATTACTGTTCTGTAAAAAGAGCCAGCTGTTTTTTTATTCAGGCCATGTGACATATTTCAGCACAGACATGTGATAATCAAGTCAGTATCAACAAAATCTATGAATCCCAGCTTTGTCTTTCTTGGTATTGAAAAAAGCAAAAGATAAATCAGAAGTAATGGATGTGAGCGGAGCTGGGAATAATTGCTCTTTTCAGTGCCGTACGTGAGAGGTCACCGAATCAAACACCTGGTAGCGCATCAGTCAGTGCGGCTATGGTGTCAGGGTCTCTGCAGTGATACTGACTAATGCCGTGTGAATAAGGAGGAAATTGTTATATTCACAGATGGGGGGAGTCGGATAATTTAGGCTGTCTGATGAATGTGAGTGTGAGTGTGAAGCAGGTGGGAACTTCTGATGTTAATGTAGGGAGACAGTTGAAATTTAGCACAGGGGAATCGTTGATATTTGCCTTTCTGTCCATTCACAGCTGCACTTTAATGTTTTTTTCATGAGCTTGCTACCAGCAGTATTACATAGAGGTTACGATGCTGCTGGGAACCATTTTCAGTCACGGATTTGACAATGTACAATCCAAAAGTGCAGATTGTTAAAAAGTTTTTGCTACATTTGAAGGTAGAGTCACTTGAACATACATGGACATATACACCTGATCAGTCAGCTCGATTCTAGGCCTTAGAGACAAAAGGGCAGCATCTATAAGACCTCTGAGAAATAATTTAGTCCTTTTGGACCGATGTCACTGGTTTACACACACAGATATATGCATTTGTGCATCTCTGTGAGATGGCAGCAAAATTATAGACAGTAATCAACAAACACTGTTGCGGTGTAGTAAAGGTTGAATGCACAGAGCGTCAGTATTCGGCTCTCACGTGTGTGCTTCGGTGGCTCTGCACAGAAGTGCAGCCATAAATCTGCATTCATACCTGCTCACAGAAAAACTTCCATATTTAGAACTTGGCTCCAAACCGTCCTGCTGCCAAAAGGGTATCACTAAATTACTTGCAAAATGTCTCCCAAATCCTTTCCACACTTTTTGAGTTATGTTTTAAAATTACATGAAACTTTGTGCAGCATGTAATTAACTGTTATAGACAATACTGCCAAGTAATATCCACCGTGTCCAGAAAAATAAAGAAACGGCAAATACATGGAAATAAAAAAAGAGAGGCTTGGTTTTCATCAGTGCATCTGTGTGGGGATCCTTAGCTTTACTGTAAATGTGTCGGTACTGTAGATCTGAAATCAATATCAGTCACTTGTGAGCTGTCATTCAAAGAGACAGGCCAATTATTCAGCTCGTGCAGAGAGGCAGGGACACATACGCAAGAGAGGGAGGGAGACCAAGAGGCGACTCAATATTTGGGTTTATTTTCCAGTAAACAAGATGGATCATCACTCTGTTCAAACCTCAATTTGTTAGATGGTGATAGTGAGCCCCAATCAATCCACTAAAATGTTGTCGGCCGTTTCATTTTAGGAACAATAGATCAGGGGACGAGGGGGACACACTGGAACACAGCCATGGAGATTAATGTTAAAGAGGACCAATGGACTGCCTGTCTGAGCACTCACCGTGGACAAACTCAGTAATCAGCCTGTGGAAGCTGTCCGGGCTTGAGGCGAGGCGAGCGGGTTAGTACACAGAATTTATGAGTGCTTCTCAGCCAAAACGCCTCATTTCCCAGAGCCTCTGTGGTCCTGTGATCTGCATCTGAATATCTGCATTCCCATCCCGCATGATTCCAAAACTTTGTACCCTTGGGTCGTCTTTTTTTTTTTTTTCTGTCCTTTTAATCTAATCTCCAGCACACTTCTCTTATCAGACACTTTTGCTTTCATTTAATTCTGCCCATGTTATTTCCCCATTTCATCACACTGATAATCTGCTATGAAACTGTGCTTAAAAAAAAACCCCAAAAAACATTGGTGATGTAGTGATGCCCACAGCAGGTGGAAAGCTGTCATGGCTGGTCACATTTATGTGCTTTTGATCTAAGCTTTTCTCTATGCTCATGACAGTTAACATACATTTAACATGTTTTTTCATCTGTTTGGACAAAAACAAAAGATAACAACAATAATAATGCCAGCTGACTTGTCGTGTCCATTTCTTTCAATCAGTGTCATAGAATAAAATTATAAGTTTTGTTTTTATTTGAAAATATATAATAAACAGCTTTTTAAAAAATGTATGAAAATGCAAATTAAAGCATTAGCCACCTGCCTTTCAAATGGGCCTTTGAACAGTCTGTGCTCATTAAATACTGTCACTTTTGAGGCATTAAATAAATAAAAATAAACAAGTCAGTCACCTTGTAGTCAGAATAATCACAGAAGAATTACACTATAGAGAAAATTATGAATGCTTTGTACATTGAAAATGTAAATATGGTTAATCACACGTCAATTCTCCACTAATAGAGAATAGAATAGATTCTTCATTGGCACTGTGCAACCTTTATAAATGCACAACATTCATAAAATACAGCAGACTTCATAGTAGAGTTTATAAATATATAAATGAGGTAGAGCAACACACAGTGTGTGCACTGCACAAGTGTGTTGCATCGGTTTTTGTGCTAAGTGCTTCATTTCTATGGAAAAAAAGAAGCTTTTCCTCATGAAAAATACATATTAGAATAGTATTGTCACTGACTTTCTGTTCAGAGACCGCAATCTTTAATTCAAACATCAGAAAAACTACTCTTCAGTGGCTCAGAACATTATGTTTCAAAGTTGTGTTTTCCATGGGTAGAGGAAGAGCAGCAGTCATGTTCTCACACATCATGATCTTATCTGCTGAATCGCTCTGCGTGTGTCACCACGGGGCCCACAGCCAAGCTCTCCGGGTCAGCTCCCGTCAGGTAATGGAAGCGTCTCTGGCACAAACACGACGCCTGTGTGTTCAGCATGCAAAACGGCCCATCTCATTGTTCAGATGTCAAACAGAGTGACGCACTGAACCAGTGGTTGGCAGATGTTCATGGACCGGCAGGAAAAATCAGGACGGAGCGCCTGATGTCCTGCAGATATCACGAAACGTGGCATTTAGATTTGGCTGATTGCAGAGTCATACTGCTTCAGGGGTGAACTCACGGTTACACGAGAATATTTATGAGAATCCTCAGATGACTCTGCTCTCTGAGGGCCCCTAATGCTTTTCTTGGAATCAGAAGGGTCTCAGCCAAATCAAACCTGAAGCAGATTTTTCTTCAAATCCACAGTTGGATAGTTGGTGGTGTATTATGAAAATAAATGAAAAGCATCCATTCAGAATTATGCTAACTGTGATCAGTAATATTTTTCCCGAGTTGATACCGCACTGAAAATCTTATTATTAGGTATTTCATCTACAAGCGTGTGGGTTGGCAAACCATTGTAGCACTACACACTTTCACAAGCCTTGGACACAAACAGGTTTGGAGAAACATCAATGGTAAAACACATTTGCAAGGAAGCACTGTTGAATTTCTGACCAGATATCATATGACAAATCTAAAAGAGGAAAAAAAACATTGTGAAGTTCACGGGTGATGTAGTTGTTTGCACTATCAGCTCACAGCAAGAAGGCTCAGGAGTTGGGACAGAGGCTGGGGTCTTTCTGTGTTGTGTTCTGTGTGTGGGTCATTTCTCATTCTAAATTGTCCATAGGTATCAATGTGAGAGTGAATGGTTAGGGTTAGGGTATGTCTCCGTGTGTCAGCCCTGTGATTGACTGGCATCCAGTCCAGGGTGTACCCCACCTTCGCCCAATGGCAGCTGGGATAGGCCTCAGTCCCCCCCACAACCATTTGTGTAGGACTAAGTAGAACAAGATAGATGGATGGATAAAGTTCGTAATATTAGATTTTGAAAATCAAACAGCTACTCCCCATCTTCACCATCACTAGATTAGCTGGGATATAGTGCCATGTCCTTCCACCGCTGAATGTCATCACCGAGACAGCGCGGGCATACTTGAGTACTTGGGCTACTCACTCCAAAGGTCTTTATCACTCCGTCCTTGAACTAGAGACGACAAGGTTGCGTTAATCACACTGACCTATCGTATCGCTGGCAGTGACCTCTACCCTTGATTGTATCAACAGTGTGAGATCTGTCTTGCACTGGGTGGACATCTCTGGTAGTAAGCATGAGCCGGAAAAGATTCCAACAGAAGTTTAGCATGATGGAATTAACCCTCGAAGCTTCAGGGAATCAATAGTTTTCAATCACATTTAACTGTCAAATGTGAGCCTAAATCAAAAGCTGCCTCTATCAAGTCGTTTTTGTTCAAATTGAACCCAAAGGTATGTTTCCCAAACGGAAAATATAGCAGCTTTTTATGAACAACTAAAATGTTAATTATAACATTAGTTGTACTCATGCACTTTGCATTCTAATTTGTCATTTCAAACAGCAATGCTAAAGACTGCTCCAATTTAATTTACCTTTGCACATGACCTGTTCTAATCTGACATGTCTCCCACTTTACCCCTGGAAGATTAGAAACCTTGAAGACCTCAGCTGGTGAAAAAATTTAATTGGTTATTATTTTCAACACATCCACCATTGCTGGATGGCGAGCACAGGGGAGTGGGAATGTTGTAACCCCGACCAAGGCTATAAAATATTCAGCCACAGCATTAAAGTCATTAACACATGAAGTGCATACCCAACACCCATCTTGGGAAAATGAAATTTTCTCACAAACAACTGAGGCCTGATGTACACAACACTTACCACAGATGTCTATTTGTTGAAGATTGTGGTTTAAATATACAAGCACCCACCGTATGCACATCTGAGTGACTGGTCACTGCCTTCCATGTTGAGGAGAATTTGAGGGGCAGAAATGTCAGTTTGAAGTTGATGTGAAAGAAATACCAAAAAATTATATTACTACCAAAAAAATGTATAAATATACTAAGATACATAAATACACTGACTGAAAAGGATTAGGCTGAAGCCTAAGCTTACTTTGCCTATCCTTACGTTACTGAAGTTTTGTGAAGTTTTTGTCAACTCCTAATCAGATGAAGATAAAGGTAGTTCATGAAAAAAACATTTTTCTTATTTTGATTTGTATTTACTGATAATATTATTTATAAGTAAATATGTGGAAGAATGGAACTGATACAGAGCACCAGGATAGTGATATTAAATCTGGAAATGTTAGAATCTGCTGGGGAGCTTCACATCTATACCATGTTGGTGGAGGCACCATATAGCAAACATTTATAAATAAAATGGCCAGTTCATTGTCGTATATCCATATTCTATTTCCTCCTAATGTACATGCAAACAGTACACTGTCCCTGACGTAAAACCCTGAGATGCAGACCGTGAAACTACATTTCAATCTGCTCATTTTGTTTGTATTGATGATTTCAGATTTAATTGGAGTATATAAGAGGGTGTAAATAAAAAGATTGTTTATAAGATTGTTTATGTGGTATAATTTGTGCATGCAGTTACTTCTTTTTTTCCTTTCCCAATGGGTGAGCATATGGTGCTGACAACATATCAGGCAGATGCTCCAAATGGTTGTCACTTTGAAAATACATAAAACATTGACACGGGGACTGCTGATTGGTGTTGGCCTTCTTTTTTTTCATTTATTTGTTTGTTTGGCTGCCAGTCCTCCTCAGTAATAATGATCAGAGTAACCTTAATAGAAATGTAATCTTTGCTGAGAGGTATGTGGTCAGGGTGGTGAACCGGTCTTGGAATGATAGGTCAATCTACATTCAGCTGCACATACAAGCCAAAACGAAAGATGTGCTTCACGTTCGTAATAGACTATTTTCACTCCGCCGCGGAGCATCCAATATAGCCGAGCAGGCATCTTGATTATTCTCTTTATTCCAGTGACACAGCTTGATATCTCCTGCCAGGTCTCCAAATGGGCCGATTATTATGACGCAGTATTCTCACTCCAGTTAATCTGGACAGTCCTGCATGAATATAAACATCTGTGTTTGGTTTTTTCTTATCTTAAGTTTACATAAGATTACAAGCCTGGAAGAATGTGATGTCTTTATATATCATATTACCAGTGAGCCAGGGAGCGGGGGAGTTTCTGTTCTGGTAGTTTGGCCTCAACCATTTGACCACAGCACCAGTCCTCTCTGGCTCAGCCCTCCTCCGTCTGTGCATATGGCCTCACTGACTCCGCTGAGCTCAGATGATAAACTAGCTTCCACCGTCACCCTCTTCACTGCCAGGTAACCCCCGCCCACAGAGACAGACTCACTGAGGTCGGCGATAACATAGAAACTGGTCTGGAGGAGCTCTGGATCATGCAGTTGATGTCATGCTTTCATGTATTTATCGCCGGCATCATTGCACATTGTGCAAGCTATATGACAGAGACACAGTGCTGGTGGTGTTCTGCAGCAGCAGCTCCTGTTCAGCTGCAGGAAAATTAAATTTCCAAAGTGAATCAGAGGCTGGCATATGGAAAACCAGTGTTGTGTCCACTGATCCAAGATACTCATCTCTAAGGGCAGGCTGTTTACCGATCCTTTGTCTGGAACAATAAACCCCTGAAAAGAATCTTGAACATTCTGCTTCGTGTTCTCCATGTTTGCTTGGGTTCCACAGTCCTTAAACGCACACAAAGTCTTTATTAAATATACAACCCAAATAGGGAGACTAAATAGCTCCTGTTTATAAGTGTGACCAGGATTGAATTAATGACCTTTCCAGGGTGGATTTAAGCCCTTCATTGAATGACCACTGGGATAGGCTGCAGCACTACTGGTAGCTGTAATTAGGAATTAGCTTTGAGATACTTTAACAAACAGCCCTGTCTTTTATTGTTTAAATGGATGTTGTTGATACCTGCCTTTATTTAATTGTAGAATACTGACTAGTTGTTTAATACTGACTAATTGTAGAGGACAATGCCATTGAAATACAAAAATAAACAATACCCAGAGAGCTAATGTGAAAGCAGCACTGCTATCAACACAATATCTACAAACCCAGATGAAGCTTCCAGCTGTTCTGTCAGTCACTCATTCTAATTAGTGCACATTTAGAGGATGTCCTGACATACATTAGCAGAGCCCATGCTGTGCCTTTTGATTACATACCGCCAGCATTGATTGTGTTGATAAAGAGATTTGACCCAGCAGCATCCTCTGTGGCTCACTTTCCTTACCTCTCCGTGTTTGCTGGTAATGAGGAAGCATCACCAGAGGCGATAACAGTGTCTATGACAGCTCTGTCTCTGTTTATCTCTATCTCTATCTCCTGTTTCTCAATTGGGGAATAAGAGTACACTTAATGAGTATTGCCTGATTTACTCATGAACAGCGTCGGTTCAATCGATGAGCCTTTCAATATTTATAGCCTTTACACCTTTACATTAAGATTACAATTTAAGGCAAGCATCCTGTGTTTATGTGCATTTAAACTCATTTTAGTTAATTGTAAAAGGAAAAGAGTATCTTAACTAACCCATTGCCTCTGAGGATGAGCATTTAATAATACTGATATAAATGTTTAAGACAAATTCATTACCAACATTCATTTCCACATTTGTTTGCAGGAATTTATTTAACTGGTTAAAAAAAAGAGAATGCAGAAGGCTGCAAGTGTGTTCAACCAAGTAGCATTTGGTTGAGGGTTTTATGCTGTATAGTGTTTTCTTACTACCAATGTACCAACATGTTGTGCCAGTACAAACCACAGCAGCATTCCCTTGTATTTTTAGATGGCTGTCATCACATTCTCAGTGCCAGCATAAAAGCACTTGGGTCTAAAGCTGGAAACATATAAACAGAGATATGGCTAGAGATGTGATAACCAGAGACAATCTTTTTAAACATCAAATTACTGGCACCCTTCCAGAGTCAGTCAAGATGAACATGTGTAATCTGGCTGCTCAGAAAACCAGAGTGAATGATTGCATCAAAGCTGGCAACACCAGATGACACAAAATATGGACTAAAAAGCATGTTGAATATCAGATCTCATCACATGGGATAGAAGGTTAAAGGGACATATTATTCAAAATGCAATTTTTTATTGCTGTAGTCTATATTTTTATCTGGAATGCCTCTCCAACCTGTAAATATCAGTCCTGACAACTAATTGCCATGATGATAACTTATGGCAATTAGTCTGTAAACATCATCACCAATCTGTAAACATCAGTCCTGACAACTAATTGCCATAGTGATAACTAATTTAGAAAACTGGTGTGGTAGTCTGTAAATCTGCCTTAAAACAATCCGTGTTGCACTTCCACCCAACTGATATGTTACAGTTGGGTAGAGATCAAAGCATGTTACTAACATATCATTTAGGCATCAAGGGTAACCATGTTAACTTGCAGAAAAAGAGCATAATATTTAAGGTCCCAGAACCACCAGAGTTCGGTTGAAAGAAAACTTCTGCAGCTAGGATAGAGCCTCAGCAGTCAGTTATCTCTGACAGCTGTCACATGCTCGTCATAACTCTCAAGTCTCAAGTAAAAAATTGCCACTTCAATAAACAGTGTAAAAAATGGATAAATCTCATGGAACTGTTATTTACAGTCAATTTGGATGATTTGTTTCAAAGTCTAGGACAAGCAATCATTAAGATGCTTTGTCATCTTCTTTGATGCTCATAACAATGACTGCTTGAGGAGAAAGCACTAAATGGAAGCCTTTGTGTAGTAGCTGCAGTGCTGATGTTTTAGTCCTAATTTGAAGTTAAAAAAAACAAAAAGAACTATCCACATCCAGACAGCTGTTAGATGTCAGAAGTCCCTGAAGTTTAAATAACTTTGGAGCTGTAACTCATCAGCTTAGAGACTCGTCTCTGACAGGTGCCAAAATCACCCACATAAACACACAATCATCGGTGTGTTTGAAAAGTTTGGCAGGGCTGGAATCTGCTCAGGTGGCTGCAGTCCAGTGACAGGACAGGCTCGGCTGGCTGTGCGTGGTTTCCTGCTCCACCTGTTCCTCCACCGTAATGGAACAGTGCGTTCACACAGAAACAATTAATTTTCATCCACAGGCACAACAATGCACAGAAAAAAAAATGTACATGTGCTGGAACAGCTAGTACATGTATGTACACACAAATCCTCTCCATCCCAGCATCCAACAGCTGCAGGAACAGGAGGCAAGGGGGTTAAAATAAATGACCAACATCTGCAGATGCAGATTAATGAGAAAAATCATCCATATATCAGGTAAGGAGCATTTTCGTCTGCACTCAGGTTTGAGGGGGGGTATTTGAATTATTCTGAATGCTTTGACATTTTCTGTGGTTTTATTTACACGTCAGCCAACTGTTTGCACCTTGACCTATTTTGAATTGACTCGCTCATAAACTTCCCGTGCATATTTGTAAAAATGAAAGATGTTACCATATTCCAGTAATCCAGATTACCCTTATTCTCCATATTACTTGATATATTACTGCTTAGAAAACAGTTTTCTTGTATTAAGAGAAGTTCAGTACCTCTCTATACTTTTATTGCACATGATTAGGAGCCCACAATGGCACAGTAATGCATGCCCAAGTGCAGTCATATAGCAGTTTTATTAATTCTGCAGCAGCACCTTGAGTTTATATTAGCAGGCACATCACAGCTTGGCCTGTGGAAATGATCGACAAGGTTCATAATGGCCTGTAGCCAGCCACCACTTTCGCCCCCAAGTCATTAACATAACATAAATTGATGTATTCTCAGCAATTAATTTCTAACCAAGCAATCCTCTTATTTCCTTCCCTTGACTTTCCTTAATTTTATTATTTATATTATTCTTACTAGAAAGGGGGAAAAAAATAAGCTTTTGGTCTGTGTATTAAATTATGCAAATTAGGAAACATACAGTTGTGTCATTATCATGGCAGAGGAGCAAAGTATAGACCAATGCATATTTAAGGAGTTTTATTCCTTCCTTCAGCTTTGGTCTAGGATTAACCCTGAATGTCCCCAAACACTTGTTTTTATCTCAGCAGGTGGACTCTTAACAACCATGGCAACGCAGTTCCAATTATCTGAGTTCATTAGTTACAGGAGGCAACGCCATCAAGGTCGCCACCATCAGCATGTTCCCGCCTGTTTATTATGCAGCTCAGCATGACTTTAAGTTCTGGCACAGTATCGAGGGGAAGTTGTGAAATGGGGAGGACGTATTCATGGATTTCATGCCTCACTTTCACTCAAAAGTTATAATTCTGCAAGTACAACGAGCAAACTCACGCTGGATCACATTCAGAGATATGTCGTCTTTATTTAAACCGGTTATTTTTCATTATTACGTGTAGTCATTTGTCAACTCCGCCCTTGTTACAGCCTCTAATTAGAATAAATGGCATGACAGGGGAAAAACTTTTGTCCTTCAAGCAGGCACATTCAGATTCAAATTAAAAAAACAAAAAAACAAATGCATGTACGAAATGTTCCTGCGTCTTCTCCTGTTGTGCGCAGACCTTTAGTAAAGTCTGTCTGCAGCATTCCTCTCTCTGTCAGCCCTGTTCTGTGTTTGTCATGCCTCCTTTTTGCCCTCAGTTTTCACAGCTCTCACATCAACTTCTGCTTGAACGGATTGTTTGGTGCTAATAAGCCATCAGGATTTAGGTGAAAAACGAACGGCAACATTTCATTGTGTCAGTGCAGACAAAGTGATAGTTTCAGGATTCACTTCATTGTGTCATTGTCCTCTGTGCTGTTCTGAAACTCCTTGCTTAATTATTATGCCAAAAAATAATTTTACATAATGGTTGATCTGAATCTTGTTATTTATTCAATTTATTTATTGATTTAAATTTTCTGCAATACAGAGACTCGTTCCAATTAGAAAAATCTATCTAGTTCCCAATTTCTTCTGCTTCTCTTTTGGTTTTTATATTCAATTATTATCATCTGTACAGGTTGTAAGCTCCCTCACTCTCACCTCACATGACTTACTCTCCTTCCATGGGTTGGCCGACATCACTTTGACTGTTTGAACACACTGTATGATCAGATTTGTCTCAGTGTGATGTTAAGCTGTGTGTGAGAAAATGCAACTGTGTTTGAAATTAGGCTGCATATGTCTGCAGGAGAACCCTGACCCTGACCCTGTCCCCGTCCCAATCCCATCTCAGGAGGCCACTGGTACACAAGCTCCAGTGGCAGGTGTCGCTCTGCGTGATCCTCCTTCAGGTGATGCGGTAGCCTCCCGTGTCAGCGGTGTGCACACACCAGCGCTCTGATACAGCTCCACACTGTGAGACCAGGTTGGGCCCCCACCCCCACCCCCCCAATCCCCCAGGCTCTCCAGAGATTACAAGAATAGAACACTCAATCACTCACCATGCCTGTGAGATGCTAAATGTCTTTATTTGGTTGGTGCGTGGAAATTTGCATGGCTGTGTGTGTGCGCTCTCCCGTGTCGCTCCGGTATTTTGGGGATCGCTGTCTCCAAAGCCCAGAGCTCACATCGGGATGAGTCAGAAAAGAAAATGCATTCATTTCTATTTCTATATTATCCTACCCAAGGGCACACTGATATAATGAAACCATCATTCTGCTATCTGGAGTGAGCAGCACACTTGCAGATACTTTCTGCCAAGTGGGTTTCTGAAAAGTTTGTCATTCACAACAAGGACCGTTCTATATTTTAGAAGTTTATCTCTCCTTCCATACTTGTTTATGAGAAAATGTATGTGTGGACAAGAATGTATGGGAACAGAGTCTTTTTAAATGCATGTCGAGACCTATTCTTAGATTTAAAAAAATGAGATTTATACACAAAGTAGTTAGATTTATCTTTTCTTCTTGTCTGCTGTTCCCGTACAGTCACGGGGGGTGGACGGGGGGATGCTGGAGCCCATCCCAGCTACATATGGGCGAAGGCAGGGTACGTCCCTGGACAACTCCAGTTCATCACAGAGGCCTCTGAGCAGGTGGGGGTTCAGTACCTTGCTCAAGGGTATCTCAATGGTGCTCTCACCACCATTGAAAGTGATATTCTCGCCTGACTTGACTTTAAGGGGCGGACAAATTTTTCATTTTTTCGCCTAATTCTTCTGCACATTAGCCTCTAACTCCTGCCACCAATTTAGTTTATTTCTATTAAAAAATAAGAAAGGGTTATATTTGGTGCAGGCTGTAAAAGCAGGGGCACTAAGCCTTTGAAAAATTGGTCCTTAGTAAGGGAGAGGACTTTGTAAGGGAAGTGGGGCAGCAGGCAATTCATCAGTGGATGAGAATGCAATGATCCGTAGCCACAAATGTGCTAATGTTCTACTCCTGACTGGAGATGTCACTCCACTCCCTGAAGTCTCTGCACAAGGGTACCAGTTTAATCTCAAACCACAGATGTTTCTGGGAAGGGTATAAAATTTAACTTCCTGTCCGACATTGATGAAGAGCCCAGTCGGACTGTTGCACGCCACATCATTAAAACAGACACATACTCATTTCCTTGATGCTTAAAAACAAAAGCACTGGCTCCACAAAAGGGAAAAAAAAGTTCAGCAAAATGCTTTTGAAACTAAAACATCTACGAAAGTTTGAAAGGGTACACTCTACTTTGACCAAATGGTGAATATGATGTTTTGAACAAACTTCTGGCAGAAGCAGATTATAGTTTCATTGCAGAGTTGATGCTTAAAAACAACACTTTTGCCTCGAATGCAAAATTGAAAGACAGGAAGTCAACCAAAGTTATGTCACAGTACGACACCCACCTAAAGATGTGGATCACAAGTTCAGCTCAGGCAGAGTCTCATTAAATTCTAATGGAGGCATCACATTTCCAAAACACCCATCAACAGCACACACTGTTGTTGCTTTCTTCTTCTGTGTCGCTTCAGGTAATACTTGAAATATTGAATATATTCATTAATTAAAAGGCCTTTCAGCCTCATCCTTTGTGTTTCAGTATCCAGCCAGGCTAAAGCTGTTCTAGTTCTCCAGGGTAAAGGTTTGATTTCCTTTCATCACTGCTTTTTATTCTCTCTCATGGGTGAAACTTATAGAGACTATGCAGACAAACTGCATGCCATAGATCATTACTGCATCTGCACACTGATAGGTTATTTAATCAGGGAAAATGGTCCATTACCAATGTTCCACTCGAGCATCTTTAGCATGAATATGAGGCAGGATTTATGAGGATTTCCCACAGTTTGCATCACTTCTTTACCAACCTCCTCTAACCTAAGTGCTAGAAACAGTCATGCTTTGTTCCTAAGGGCAACAAAGGAGCAGAAAATAGCCACTCTTCCACAATACACAGTCTCCTAATTTGATTTTCAGAGTTGAAAATGTTGAAATTTGTATGACTATCCCTGGCAGTAGCTTGTCTTCATGGTTACATTGACACGTTGTATTACCCTCCCAGCTTTTATGTTTACACATATATATATTTTCAATTTTGTGCAGATAACTCTACCTTGTTTGTTTTCGGAGGCTGCCACAAGGCACGTTTCCTTTGAAGGAACGATGAATAAAAGTGAAGCGACACGATGTGACGTGAAGTCTTTTTTGCTGAAAGACAAATAAAGATGTTGAGACTCAAAACAAGATAAAGTCACATATTAAGATGGATGCTGGGAAGAGTTGTGTGCAGGCTTTTATTCTTGGCCACACTTGTGCTAAAGTGGTGACTTTGTTGAAGTGGATGGAGCCAGGGTAAATAAGGACTCTGAGAGATCGAATGCTTCAACATTTCCTATTAAATGATAAGGCCATCTGCTATCAGGCCTTTGTGTTAAAAGACAGCGCACTTTTCTTCCTTCTACGTTGTTCTTCATCACTGGTAACCCAGGAGTGAAGGTTATATGTGAAAGCATCTAATGTGTGGATCAAATCAATCTAATTCCCTGCTTCAGATGAGAGCATTCTTCATTTCCCATCTGTGATGTGTTGCCTTAAACATCTCAAGTGAGACTTGAAAATAAAAAAATAAAAAAACAGTTTAGAGTGTGAGGGTTTTTGAGTAGAATAAGAAACTTGACTTTAATTGGCAGGATTGGTAGAGAGGATAAAATCCAACCTGAGTACAAGCTTGTATTCATCTGTTCTACAATGACTGAGACCTTGATAATGGAAGGAGCTGCAAGGACAGCATGTGGCCAGAAGAATTCTCTACATCTACAAGAAACTTTAAAAGCTCACATGACTAATGTATCAAGCACTTTTTTTTTTCCTTTTAAGATGCTTTGGCTGCGGGCCTAAGGACACGTTCCCGGTTTTGAGGTCAGCAGCGCCGTTGGTCCGTCGGCTTTAATCACCTTTCACATTAGGGTGTCAACTCTGCAGGGGATCGATCACCTCCTTGCGCTTCCTGCATATTCTGGCCTCTGTTCAGTTGTGCACCTTTGACCGGAATTAACTATGATTTAATGTTCATAGGAGCCAAGGCGACGTCGACCGACCCGATGTAATCAGCGTCATAACAGAGAAGGTTGCTAATGGATCAAGACCTTTTCTTTCTCCTGTCACAGGCTTGCCTGTGTGTGTGTGTGTGTGTGTGTGTGTGTGTGTGTGTGTGTGTGTGTGTGTGTGTGTGTGTGTGTGTGTGTGTGTGCGTGTGTGTATGCGAGGATTAAGACACAGCAACCACCCAGAGACAGATGTATTTATAGCAACATTTATTAAATTCATATTGCTGCTGTTCCAACTCTGTTCTACAAGGCCCAATATGGCTGTTTCACCATCTGCTTTATACCATCCACCTGTGGATGCTGCATCATAACTCGACAAGCTATTTCTATATTCCTATATTCCTAAACTGTGGTTTACTTCTTTCGAAAATTGCTCCTGTAGCACAGTGGGAAAGCGGGCCTGGTTTTTTAACATTGCTACTACCTTTGTGATTACTTTGCACAGAACTTTTGCCAGTTTTTGATTTGTGCATATGTTTCTGTCTTTATCTGAATGATGTGTGTGCTCTTTGTTAAAAAAGGCAAAGGATTCATCAGAGACTCTGTGTGGCGCTTTTTTCAGTTTTTTGTAAATAAAAAATAAATGTCCTCACTTAAACTACCTAGCTACAAATTCCACTCCACTGCTACTTTTGCAGACAAAGAGATTCAAGATGGACCTTTAGATGAGTTGAAGTCATTTTATATTTTATTTAAATAATGGAGCCAATACTTCAGGTAAAAAGCAACAAGAGGACCAAATGAAAGGCCTCCTCCCCTGAAGGACTTTCCTCTTTTCGTTCCACTTGTCCAAACTGTTATCAAAGAAGATGCTGCCGCCGTGTCAGACAGGTCTGAAACAGCAGAAAACCTCATTAGAGAATGTATGTATAATGTGTTCATTTGTATCAGTGTTTGATTCTGATTAATTGAAACGCTCTTGGTGTGTGTGGGGTTGTGTGTACGTGCACGTCTGTGTGATTAAGACTAACTGGCATGCTTCAGCATTGTAAGCGAGGGCAGTATGGGCTGCAAGGAAGCATCGCCATTCCCTGTAGAGATCCAATTAGATGGACCATCTTGGGAACCCTGTGAGCCATACGCTTGCTTGCCAGCATGTAACAGGCCAAATATACCAGGGTTTATCTCTGACACGGATGCCCATATGTACAGCAATGCAGCAGACACACACCGTAGAACACACACACGATGACGATACACACCATGACATTTGCAAGTGTGTTTTCATCTCTTCATTTTTGATGTTTGTATAGTGCTGGGAGGCTTTTAAGAGTGAAATATCAGTGCAAAAATTAAAGAATGTTAGAAGCAATAGATCTAACAGAAGACAGACAAGAAAAAAAAGCTCTTCATTTCCCCCTTTTGAAGAAAATAACCTCTTCTGTCTGTTTGGAGTAAGACAAAAACTGATTTCTGAGTCATAGAACAAGGACAGTTTGCTGATTGAAGTGTCAAGTAATATTTCTGTCTTTTAAGTGTTATATTTCGTCTGCTGCGGCTGTCAGCTGTGCAAGCAGACATCCATCCAGCCGCTGCTTTTAAATGATACAGAATGATGTATTTAGGGCAGCACAGATGATGGCCCAAGTTGGGGGGGTTCCGTTCAGAGGCTCACCTTAGACACGGTTATTTTGAAGTTATTAAATAAATGTCCACAAAATTTCTGGTAGGAATGAATTGGTTTATTTATCATGAAAATACTGCTGTCTCCCATTAATCGTCATGGCTGTAGCATTTTATCCCTGCTGAGCTCTGTGAGTTGACAGTAAAAACAGGCTTTTGCTTCCTCCCTATTCTTTCTGAATTCAGTTTCACACAATCACACTCCAAGTGAAAGTCAGAGGGCCTTAATATCCTTAATCCTCCTTTTTTTCTTACGGTTATTACAACTTCAGTAAGGAGAAGCCAAACAGTCCACTTAATGTTGGTGTGATGACACCTCAGACAAAAATCTTTTATGAAGAAGAAAGAGACTTTATTTTATTCATGCCTTGCTCAGAGGGGGGTGCTGTGATCGGGGAAGGGAAGCTGTGATGAATGCTCACATTTCACTAAGATCGAATCAGGATAAAAGAAAATGGATGGAGATTAATAGTTTCCTAAAAACTTTTTTTTGGCTCATCAACTTCCAGAAGGAAACAGACCACAGATCAGCATCCAAACCAAAGGAGGAGCTTAATGAGACTGAGACTGTGCTTTTAACTTTAAACCAGCTTATCATTAGATCACACACACACAAAGACTCTCATAAGATACTTTACTGTTAGATCTCTGTGATTGAATTAAATTGTTAAATTTGCAGAAATCCCAGGAATTTGGTCAGATTTTGGTCACTGTAGCAATGATGGCATTATATCCCTGCAGAGTTTAAATAAAATAGTTAAGTAAACATTTTACAAGCTGCGAATAGTGCTTGTTCCTATTGGAAATAGACCAGTTGTATGATCTTGACTCCTTTTCATGTCACAAGGTCAACCTATTGCACCACTGAAAGATCCTGCTTACTCAGCAAGCATGTCAGCATCCTTGAAAAACAGAAGGAAGGATGTGATATGAGAGGACATCTGAGCTTACCTTGCATAACCTGACACAATTACATAACGGCCCTGCATCACACAGTGGGGATTGGGATCTATACATTACATTATTTATGTCACTGAGCTACATTATATTTAACCTATAATGGAGCACAGCAGGTGGCAACTTGTTTGGCCTATAATCTAGACTTCATTTTCCAAAAACCTTCCAGGTCTTGAAATAATACATCACAGTAATGGTGATAATGACACCATGCAGACACTCCCCTCCGGGCTGAGCCGTGTTTTGACTCAACACGGCAGCGGGTTGATCCTTCATAGCGCTTCACTATTAAATCCATCTCGCAGCTGCATGCACGGCGGATGCTGCAGCTGGGATTCAACACTGAATGTGAATGAGTTCACCTCACTGACATTTCCTTCCAGTGCAACTTGCCGCAGGCAATAAGAGCGATAACACTAACTCACATTGATCCGCCATCTCCGTTCTTTTGTTGGCTGATTATGGGGGAGGACTGTGACCACGGGCTGTTTTATGCAGAGACCCAATGTCAGGTCTGACTCAGGGCAAAGCAATCAGAATATATTATGCAAAGAGATCCTCATGCATCTGATGCCTGGGTTCAGTTAAACTCTGATGCTGCAGTTTATGGATACTAAGCAAATCAGCTATGTGCAAAGATTTAAACTGAGTGTTGCGTGAACATTTTTACAGGCAATCAACTGGAATATAATAAATTATTAATGTGGTATATCTTGGACTTTTAAGGACTAGGTCATCAGTTAAGACTGGAATTCAAATAGTAGAGAAAACACAGATTATATAGTGTGTTCAAATACCCTGATTAAATATGCTGAAACTCACTTAATCAACAATGTATGTGTAACATCTGTAAACGACTTGCACACAGTGATAAGACAACAGATGTACAATTAAAGTCAGTCAGAGTCAGCGCTGCTCAGCAATTAGTATTGGTAGAGAGTATTTTAAAGTGTGGATGTGTTGCTGGAGCTAATTGATTTATACAACAATAACTCAGTGGTAGAGATGGTCTGTTATCATCAACGATTTCAACTGGAACTTTATGCAAATAGAGTCCTATTACAAGTGTGCAAAATCTATCC